>JARQOD010000002.1:461184413-461257412 GCA_033576555.1 Oophaga sylvatica | reverse complement strand
AAAATTTCTTCGATATTAACTTGCGTTTATTTTTGAAAAAAAACGCAAATATGGCGAAAATTTTTAAAATTTTGCAATTTTCAAACTTTGAATTTTTATTCCCTTAAAACAGAGAAATATATCACACAAAATAGTTAAGAAATAACATTTCCCGCATGTCTACTTTACATCAGCACAATTTTGGAACCAAAATTTTTTTTTGTTAGAAAGTTATAAGGGTTAAAAGTTGACCAGCGATTTCTCATTTTTACAGCAAAATTTACAAAGCCATTTTTTTTAGGGACCACCTCACATTTGAAGTCACTTTGAGGGGTCTATATGGCAGAAAATACCCAAAAGTGACACCATTCTAAAAACTGCACCCCTCAAGGTACTCAAAATCACATTCAAGAAGTTTATTAACCCTTCAGGTGCTTCACAGTAACTAAAGCAACGTGGAAGGAAAAAATGAATATTTTACTTTTTAGCCACAAAAATTATCTTTTACAAACTTTTTTTTTATTTTCACAAGGGTAAAAGGAGAAAATGGACAGATAAGGTTGTTATGCAATTTCTCCTGAGTACGCCAATACCCCATATGTGGGGGAAAACCACTGTTTGGGTACACGGCAGAGCTTGTAAGGGAAGGAGCGACGTTTGACTTTTTCAAACTAAAATTGGCTGGAATTTAGATTGGATGCCATGTCGCGTTTGGAGAGCCCCTGATGCGCCTAAACAGTGGAAACCCCCCACAAGTGACACCATTTTGGAAACTAGACCCCCTAAGGTACTTATCTAGATCTGTTGTGAGCACTTTGAACCCTCAAGTGTTTCACAAAAGTTTATAAAGCCTGGGTGTGAAAAAAAAAAAAATCAATTATCCACAAAAATGATTTTTTAGTCCCAAATTTTTGAATTTTCCCAAGGAAATTGGACCCCAGAAGTTGTTGTCCAATTTGTCCTGAGTACGCTGATACCCCATATGTGGGGGGGAAACTGTTTGGGCGCACAGCAGGGCTTGGAAAGGAAGTAGTAACGTTTTGGAATGCAGACGTTAATGGGGGTCATGTTCCGTTTGCAGTGCCCCATATGAGCCTAAACAGTGGAAACCCCCCACAAGTGACCCCATTTTGGAAACTAGACCCCCTAAGGAACTTATCTAGATCTTTGGTGAGCACTTTGAACCCCCAAGTGCTTCACACAAGTTTATAATGCCCGGGCATGAAAATAAAAAATCCTATTTTTTTCCCAAAAAATTATCTTTTAGTCACTAATTTTTTATTTTCCCAAGGGTAACAGGAGAAATTGGACCACATAAGTTGTTGTACAATTTGTCCTGAGTACGCTGATACTCCATATGTGGGGGGGAACCACTGTTTGGGCGCACGGCAGAGCTCGGAATGGAAGGAGCACCATTTGACTTTTTCCAACCAAAATTGGCTGGAATTGAGTTTGGATGCCATGTTGCATTTGGAGAGCCCCTGATGTGCCTAAACAGTGGAAACCCCCCACAAATGACCCCATTTGGGAAACTAGACCCCCTAAGGAACTTATCTAGATTTTTGATGAGCAATTTGAACCCCTAAGTGCTTCACACAAGTTTATAACGTAGAGCCGTAAAATTTAAAAATCATATTTTTTCCACAAAAATTATCTTTTCACCCCAATTTTTTATTTTCCAAGGGTAACAAGACTCCAAAAGTTATTGTGCAATTTGTCCTGAGTGTGCTGATACCCCATATGTGGGGGTAAACCACTGTTTGGGTGCATGGCAGAGTTTGGAAGGGAAGGAGCGCCGTCTGACTTTTTCAACACAGAATTGGCTGGACGCCATGTCGTGTTTGGAGAGCTCCTGATCTGCCTAAACAGTGGAAACCCCCATAAATGACACCATTTTGGAAACTAGACCCCTCAAGGAACTTATCTAGATGTGTGGTGAGAACTTTGAACCCCCAGGTGTTTCACTAAAGTATATAACGTACAGCCGTAAAATAAAAAATCTTTTTTTTTTTTTTACAAAAATGATTTTTTCGCCCCCAATATTTTATTTTCACAAGGGTAACAGAAGAAATTGGAACCCCAAAGTTGTTGTCCAATTTGTCCTGAGTACACTGATACCCAATATGTGGGCGAAAACTACTGTATGGGCACACGTCGGGGCTCGGAAGGGAAGTAGTGACGTTTTGGATTGCAGACTTTGATGGAATGGTCTGGGGGCGTCATGTCACATTTGGAGAGCCCCTGATGCACCTAAACAGTGGAAACCCCCACAAGTGACCCCATTTTGGCAAATAGACCCCACAAGGAACTTATCTAGATGTGTGGTGAGCACTTTGAACCCCAAAGTGCTTCACAGAAGTTTGTCCAAGAAATATCGTCACTCCTTGCGGAGATCAACATGCTAAGCATGCAGATGAGGAGACTTAAAGCCGCAATGCTCCTCTGGGAAATATGCTAATTATGCAAAATTGTCTCTTCAGAGAGGAAGAGAGCTAGAACTCTAGTGCCACCTTTTGGAAGGTAGCAATCCTACAAGTCAATGTCGACACTTTAACGAGCCTTATCACATGACCTAGGATAATAGCCAAACCAGAATCTCAATTTGCAGACACTGTGTTTCGGGGTTCAGCCCCTCGTCAGTGCAAAGCGGAGATCTGGTTTGGCTGTGTGAGAGGCGTCAGACCATTGTCCAAGAAATATCGTCACTCCTTGCGGAGATCAACATGCTAAGCATGCAGATGAGGAGACTTAAAGCCGCAATGCTCCTCTGGGAAATATGCTAATTATGCAAAATTGTCTCTTCAGAGAGGAAGAGAGCTAGAACTCTAGTGCCACCTTTTGGAAGGTAGCAATCCTACAAGTCAATGTCGACCCTTTAACGAGCCTTATCACATGACCTAGGATAATAGCCAAACCAGAATCTCAATTTGCAGACACTGTGTTTCGGGGTTCAGCCCCTGACGAGGGGGAAGTTTATAACGCACAGCCGTAAAAATAAAAAATCTTTTTTTTTTACAAAAATGATTTTTTCGCCCCCAATATTTTTTTTCACAAGGGTAACAGGAGAAATTGGACCCCAAAAGTTGTTGTCCAATTTGTCCTGAGTACGCTGATACCCAATATGTGGGAGAAAACTACTGTATGGGCGCACGTCAGGGCTCGGAAGGGAAGTAGTGACGTTTTGGATTGCAGACTTTGATGGAATGGTCTGGGTGCGTCATGTCGCATTTGGAGAGCCCCTGATGCGCCTAAACGCCCTGAAGGCCTATTTTGACCTTAGCGAGCAGGACAGCAGAGACTATGGCAAGCTGAAAGCAGAGATTCTTGCCCGGCTGGGTGTTACGGTTGCAGTCCGTGCCAGGAGAGTCCATAACTGGAGATACAGTTGGGATAAGCCTGCTCGCTCACAAATGTATGACCTGATTTATCTGGTAAAGAAGTGGCTGGACCCTGACGTCAGCAACCCTGCCCAAATGGTCGAAAAAGTTGTGATGGACCGGTACATCTGGGCCCTTCCTCCTGAGGTGCAGCACTGGGTCGGACAGGGAGACCCCAAAGACGCCAATCAACTGGTCAGCCTGATAGAGAGGTACTTCGCCACCAAAGACTACCTCCGTGCCCAGCCGTCCGAGCGGTCGTCATTTCGGAGTTCCCGGCCTCCGACACCTCCCAGTAAGAGAGTTCCAGCTGTTGGGGTCAGGGGGACTGCTGATAGACCGGCTCAGCCCCGAGGGGACATGTGTGAGGCAATGGCTGATGCTTCCCTGTCGGAAGTCCCCAGGCCTAGAAAGGTCTCCACGTCTGAACCACCAGACCTGAGACAGTGTTGGAGATGCGGTGAAAGGGGTCATATTTCAGCCAACTGTCCACTAGTGGGGGAACCTATGGACTGTGATGCTGGAAGGTCCCTCTCTTTCCTCGCGGAACCCGTGTGCGTGGCCACCCCAGCCGAGGAGACTGGCCCACAGGTGTACCAGGTGGTTATAAATGGCTGCCCAGTACAAGCCCTCCTAGACTCAGGGAGTCGAGTGACTCTGGTACATGCCAGCCTGGTTGATAGGGACTTCATCCCCAATAAACACCTGAGCATGGGGTGCATCCATGGAGATGCCAAAGTCTACCCGGTGATTTCCATGGACTTGGTCACAAAACTCGGGGAGGAATCGTATGAAGTGGGGGTAGTGAAGAACTTGATGCACCCAGTCATATTGGGTCGTGACTTTCCCTGTTTTGGGGTCTCTGGAAAAAAAAGGTTCTACCGGACAGTGTGATGAAGCTCCTACTGAGGTTGCGCGGTCCATAGGGGTGGAACACAATGCTAATGTGTTGTTGAATTTATGTGATGATAATGATAATGATGAATTTCCTTTGCAGGTGATGTTGGGGAAAGAGGATAGTGGTTCTCTGGATCAGAATGTCCCTGACCTACCTGTGTCCCGTGACCATTTTGGGAGTGAGCAGTTGCGAGACCCCACTCTTAAAAATGCCAGGGAAAGTGTAACTGTTCTGAATGAGATCCCACAAGAACCTGGCTCTGATAAACGTTTTCCCCATTTTGCCATGAACAATAACCTGCTATATAGGGTCCCTAAGGTTATGCCATTGGTTAAGGATCACCTGCAGAGAGCCCAAGCAGCTCAAAGCAGAATATATAATCAGTCAGCAAAAGTTAGGACTTTCAACCCGGAGATCGGGTCCTGATCCTAATTCCCACGGTGGAAAGTAAGTTTTTGGCCAAATGGCATGGCCCCTACGAGATAGTACAGAAAGTGAGGGAGGTCACCTACAAAGTACATCAACCAGGGAGACGGAAGCCCTACCAGGTCTATCATATCAACCTGATCAAGCCCTGGAGGGACAGAGAGTCATTGTTTGCCTCGAGTAAATTAGAGAAAGGGTTAATACGGGAATTTCTGCAGAGAAATCAGCAGAGGTTTTCAGACTTGCCCGGCCGGACTTCCCTAGTGAAGCACTATTTCTCGGTAGAGCATAGGCCTGGGAAGTTACAGGGTAATGCCGATGCCTTGTCCAGAGTTCACTGTCTCTTTGGGGTTGTTAACCAGCCCTCCGGTCTGGAGAAGAGGGGGGGGGATATGTAAGACAGTGAAGGGGTGCGTACTGGACGGGGTGTATATCTCGCCCAGGTTTCTTAGCTGGGTCGCATAAGGAATATAGGAGTGAAGGTAGGATGGCAGTACGACGTTCACTCCACTCCTCATCCAGTACAGGCTTGCAGCTCAACCCTGAGTACACACAGCTGCTTAATTAAGCAGCCAGAAATAGGTGGTAGAGTTACACAGACAGAGCTCTCAGTCTGAATCTGACTTCAGACGCTGCAGGAGTCTCCTGGAAGCCAAGCTCTGGTAATTATAAAGCTGTGTTGTTGTGGCCAGGCTGCTAGAGTCTAGACCACAGTAGTGAGGGAACTAACTGTGTCTAGTTAGAAGTCTGCCAGGCTTAGGATTCTGGTTTATGGTTTTGTTTATGTTTTGTTGCTGCGGACTTTAATAAAAGCTGGTTGACGCCAGTTTGCACCAGTGCTGCTGTCGGTGATTGGACTCTTTATGCCACTCCGTCTACCCGAGACGGCGATCCCAGAGCTATATACCCCCTGAACTGGTTACAATATATATATATATATATATATATATATATACACATACATACAGTGGGGGAAATAAGTATTTGATCCCTTGCTGATTTTGTAAGTTTGCCCATGGACAAACACATTAACAGTCTATAATGTTAAGGGTAGGTTAATTTTAACAATGAGAGACAGAATATCAAAAATAAAATCCAGAAAATCACATTGTATAAATTATATAAATTTATTTGCATTCTGCAGTGAGAAATAAGTATTTCATCCCCTACCAACCATTAAGAGTTCTGGCTCCGACAGACCAGTTAGACTCTCCTAATTAACTCGTTACCTGCATTAAAAACAGCTGTTATACATAGTCACCTTTATAAAAGACTCCTGTCAATTAATCAGTCAAACTCTAACCTCTACAACATGGGCATAACCAAAGAGCTTTATAAGGATGTCAGGGACAAGATCATAGACCTGCACAAAGCTGGAATGGGCTACAAAACCATAAGTAAGATGCTGGATGAGAAGGAGACAACTGTTAGTGCAACAGTAAGAAAATGGAAGAAATACAAAATGACTGTCAATTGACATTGATCTGGGGAACCATGCAAAATCTCACCTCGTGGGGTATCCTTGATCATGAGGAGGGCAAGAGATCAGCCTAAAACCACAAGGGGAGAACTTGTTAATGATCTCAAGGCAGCTGGGACCACAGTCACCAATTACGCCGTAAAGGTTTAAGAACCTGCAGTGCCCACAAGGTCCCCCTGCTCAAGAAGGCACATATGCAGGCCCGTCTGAAGTATGCCAATGAACACCTGGATGATTGTGTGAGTGATTGGGAGAAGGTGCTGTGGTCAGATGAGACAAAACTTGAGGTCTTTGGCATTAACTCAACACCGTGTTTGGAGGAAAATAAATGCTGCCTATGACCCAAAGAACACCATCCACACTGCCAAGCATGGAGGAGGAAATATTATGCTTTGGGGGTGTTTCTCTGCTAAGGTCACAGGACTAATTCACCACATCAATGGGAGAATGGATGGAGCCATGTACCATAAAATCCTTAGTGACAACCTCTTTCCCTTCGACAGGATATTAAAAATAGGTAGTGGCTGGGTCTTCCAGCAAGACAAGACCCAAAACATGCAGCCTAGTTAACAAAGGAGTGGCTCAAAAAGAAGCACATTAAGGTCATGGAGTGGCCTAGCCAGTCTCCAGACCTTAATCCAATAGAAAACTTATGGAGAGAGTTGAAGCTCCGAGTTGCCAAGGGACAGCCTCAAAATCTTAATGATTTAGAGATGATCTGCAAAAATGAGTGCAACAAAATTCCTCCTGACATGTGCAAAAAATTCATCATCAACTACCAAAAATGTCTGACTGCCAGCAAGGGTTTTGCCACCAAGTATTAAGTCTTGTTTGGCAGAGGGATCAAATACTAATTTCCCCCTGCAAAATGCAAATAAATTTATATAATTTATACAATGCGATATTCTGGATTTTACTTTTGATATTCTATCTCTCAATGTTAAAATTAAACTACCCTTAAAATTATAGACTGTTCTGGTCTTTGTCAGTGGGCAAACTTACAAAATCAACAAGGGATCAGATCATAGGCGTACCCAGGATCAAAACTAGGGGGGCGCAAGCCATCTCATATACAGTCCACCCATACATTACATGAGTGACAACTATTGTACATTTTACAATAGGTCATAAATCAGACAGTATAGTCCTCCATATAGTATTCTGGGCACCACACAGTGCTCCATGCAGAATAATGAGCCCCATATATTGCTCCATACAGTATAATGAGCCCCATATATTGCTCCATACAGTATTATGGACACCTTATAGTCCTCCATACAGTATTGTGGGCACCGCATAGCGCTCCATACAGAATAAAATGCCCCATATATTGCTCCATACTGTATAATTAATGAGCCCTATATATTGCTTCATACAGTATTTTGGGTACCATATAGTGCTCCATACAGTATAATGAGCCCCATATAGTACTCCATACAGAATAATGAGCCCCATATATTGCTCCATACAGTATTATGGGCACCACATAGCGCTCCATACAAAATAATATGCCTATAAGGTTCTTTGTCTCTTTTGACATGTTCCTTGAAACTCAGTTTTCCGTCGGCCATTTTGCTTTCTGTCTTTCTGCAGCTCTTGCCCTCAGTTAATATGGAGTTTCCAGTTTTCATGTTCCCGCCCTGATTCTCTCCCTCTTGCTTCTTAAGCAGCTTCAGCTGAACAATCAGTGCTCCTGAATCAAGCCTCAGTCAGGTGGGCCTGACTCCTGGAAACCTAGGATTTTGGACTCCAGCTATTTCCTACTGAGGAACTTTGGAATACTATTGGACTTTGGAAACCTGCTGTCTGGTGAAATCCATGTTTGCAGAGGAATTACGGTACAGAGAAGAGATCCTGAACCTGCTTTGGAGAGTTATGTAGAGCTTGAAGTTACTCTGGCCTGCTGTGTCTTCTGCCTCTGTTTCCTGCAAACTGTGTGACCTTTTCTGCATGCTTGTATGAAGTAATACAAGTCATTTCATACCAACCTATGTCTCATGTGTTTCCCTCGCACCCAAGCACAAGATGCTATAGGAACTGTACACTATACATGACAAGATTCAGGAGCAAATGTTTAGTGTCTGCTGGGTCTGGGAAAGCCGTGTCTGCTGGGACTGTGGATATCAGATGTCCGTTTAATACCTTCTGTGATGACAGTGGTTGTGACTTCTCACAACCATTCCAGGTGAGCGCATTCCCTTAAATGTTACTCTAGAGTGTTACCACAGGTAAACACTATTGTTTTTTTTTTTTTTCCTTCCTCTTCTCCTTCCAGCACTTCTGCCTTAAAAGATCTGGAAGATGGAGGCCCGCATAAAGGAGCTTTGCGGAGTGACTGATACAATCCTTGCAGATATACAGGCTATAAAGACCCGTTTTGCAAGCCTACAGGACCTCACTAATCATAATTTGCAAGTGTTTGGACAAACTACCCAGGAATTATGAGCCAGGATTGAGGCTCTAGAGGAACGAGTCCAGGCTCCTGTCATAACCCCGAGTTCTGGGATCCCCAAGTTACCTCCTTTTCGTTTTGGCGGTGAACGTGAGAAATTCAGGGGATTTATTAACCAATGCAATCTATTTTTCTCTGCACATGCTTCACAATTTCCCACTGAACGATCCAAAGTGCTTACTATAATCATGTTGCTTACCAATAAGGCTTTGATGTGGGCAAACCCTCTGATTGAGACTGAGGATGATTGTTTGAATCACCTTGATGCTTTCATTTCAGCCATGGGGCAGGTGTTTGATGACCCCAATCGAGGTGCAACAGCTGAAGCAGCCATGTTAACTTTGCGCCAAGGTAAGCGTTCAGTAGCCGAATATGCCTTGGATTTCAGGAGATGGGCTCTTGATACCACTTGGGACACTTCAGCCAAAAAATCTATTTTTCGGAAAGGGTTGTCTCCATTGATTAAGGATGAACTTGCTCGTGCCGACCCTCCCACTGCGTTAGGTGACTTTATTAACTATTGTATCCGTATTGATGCTCGTCTGACTGAACGCAGACAAGAGAGATGGTTCGAAAATAATCGCACTAACCTTTCCCTACCTCCCTCCTCATCTAAGGAACCTTTGAGTAGGATCACAAGGGAACCAGAACCTGAACCCATGCAGGTGGACTCTTTACAAAGACGGGTTAGTGATGCACGCAAAGAACACCGTATAAAGGAAAATCTATGTTTTTACTGTGGTAAGTCAGGGCACTTCATTATAAACTGCCCAGCCGTTCTCGTAAGACTACTGCAGCAGTCATTCACTGTGAGTGTTGCGAGAGGAACTCTGTCATGTCCGAGCCTCAGACTCCAGAGAGATCTGCTGCAAGAGATCTTGATTTTTCGGACTTAAACTCTGTTAGTTCTGGGGACAATGACGGTATAAACGCTGCAATTTTTCAAGTTTCCTCAGCGGTGTCCCAGCTGAGTTGTAAAAGAAACAATTCTCATTGTTTCCTGTCCATCAAACTCTGGGTTGACTCAGTATGGGTGTCTAGCTCTGCTATGATCGACTCAGGAGCAAGTGGAAATTTTATGGATATCTCCTTTGCTCTGAAACAGGGAATACGTTCAGTGAAGAAGGCTACTCCAGTACAGATGGAGACTGTGGATGGCTCCATGCTGACCTCTGGACCAGTGGATCAGGAAACAGAGCCTTTGAGAGTCCTTATGGGTAAAGATCATCAGGAGAAAATGTCTTTTATGCTTATCTCTTCTCCCCACTTTCCCATTATTCTAGGGCTACCATGGCTGCAGGCGCAGAATCCTACGATTAACTGGGAGACCAAGGAATTACACTTTCCGGAGAAACAGATGAGTCAAGGAGTTTCAGCTTGCTCTGTGCCTAAAGGAACTATGTCAGTTCCTGAACTACCAGCTGTATACCAGGACTATGTGGATTTATGTGACAAGAAGAAAGCTGATCAGCTTCCTCCTCACCGTCCATATGATTGTCCAATCGAATTATTGCCTGGAGCCGAGATACCTTTTGGTAAGATCTACCCCCTAGCGGGGCCCGAGCTAAAAGCTTTGAAGGACTACATAGATGAAAATCTAGCCAAAGGCTTCATACGCCCCTCTTCATTCCCGCAGGTGCACCCATCTTCTTTGTGAAGAAGAAAGATGGATCTCTGAGACCCTGCATAGACTATAGGTAACTCAATAAGGTTACTATTAGAAACCGTTATCCATTGCCTTTAATCCCTGAGTTGTTGGAGAGAGTGCGGCATGCCAAAATTTTCTCTAAACTGGATCTCCGTGGGGCCTATAACTTGGTCCGTATTAGACCTGGGGATGAATGGAAGACTGCATTCAGGTCACGCTATGGACACTTTGAATATCTAGTTATGCCTTTTGGTCTGAGTACCGCCCCAGCCACTTTCCAACACTTGGTGAATGACATCTTCAGGGATCTCCTAGATACATTTGTGGTGATTTATCTGGATGATATTCTAATTTTTTCTAACTCCACAGAGGAACATCATGGACATGTGAGAATGGTCTTAGAACGCCTAAGACAAAACCATCTCTACATCAAACTTGAAAAATGTGAGTTCCATAGGACCGAAATTCAATTTCTGGGGTATGTACTATCTACGCAAGGGATTAGTATGGATGGAAGCAAGACCCAAGCCATCAAGGATTGGCCAATTCCTAGAAATGTGAAGGAGGTGCAGCGCTTCATCGGGTTTGCCAACTTCTATAGACGTTTCATTAGGAATTTCTCTGAGGTAGTGTCACCTATCACCCAACTTACTTACTTAACTTACCCAACAGTCTAGGTTCTCCTGGACCCCGCAAGCTCAGGAAGCATTTTCCTGTTTAAAGGATAAATTTACCACCGCACCTATCTTAGTACATCCCAACCCCGAGCTTGCCTTCATAATAGAGGTGGATGCTTCAGACTGTGCCGTTGGAGCTATACTCTCTCAGAGAACAGGTGAGAAGAATGTCTTGCATCCCTGTGCCTTCTTTTCCCAGCAGTTGTCTTCGGCTGAGAGGAACTACGATGTGGGCAATAGAGAATTGTTGGCCATTATTGCCGCCTTCAAGGAATGGAGACACCTTCTTCAGGGAGCTGCACAGCAAATAGTCGTCCTGACAGACCATCGTAACCTTGAATTTATCAGGTCGGCTAAGTGCCTGACTCCTCGCCAGGCTCGCTGGAATCTTTTCTTAAACCAATTTAATTTTGTAATTTCTTATAGACCAGGATCGCGCAATGGAAAGGCTGATGCACTCTCTAGGATTCATTCAGCAGAGACACGTCCACTTACTCCTCCTAAGACTATTCTTCCTGACTCTAGATTCCTGGGAGTGATTCATAATCAAGACCTACTTAAGGACATCAAGGAAGAATACCATGCGGATTCTTTGTTGGCTCAACCCCCAAGGGACGTAAGTCTTGTCTTTAAGAATGGTGTGTGGATTCAGGGACAACGTCTGTATATACCTGAAACAGTCAGATTGAGAGTTTTGCAACTCATCCACGATTCCAAGATAGCTGGGCATAGAGGAATTCTAAAGACACAAGAATTTCTTTCTCGTTTCTTTTGGTGGCCCACTTACAGGAAAGATGTTTTAAACTATGTCACTTCATGTGAAGTCTGTGCAAGATGCAAAACACCTCGCTCCTCACCAACTGGTCTGTTACAACCTCTTCCCACCCCGTCCCGCCCGTGGGGATCCATTTCTATGGACTTCATTGTGGAGTTACCAACCTCTCACGGGAAGAACACCTTTCTAGTGGTGGTTGATCGTCTAACAAAGGCAGCTCATTTTATCCCTTGTGTCGGCTTACCCACTGCAAAACAGACATCAGACTTGATGATTAAGAATGTGTTTCGCTTACATGGAGTACCGGATGAGGTCATTTCGGATCGAGGGGTGCAATTCACTTCAAGGTTTTGGCAAAATTTCTGTGCCGCATTGGACATTAAAGTAAACCTTTCTTCTGCTTTTCATCCCCAGACTAATGGACAGACAGAACGAACCAATCAGACCCTGGAGCAGTATCTCCGCTGCTTTATCTGCCACCTACAAGATGATTGGGTGGATCTACTTCCACTGGCTGAGTTCTCTTATAACAACTCTCAGAGCGCCTCCACTAAGCAGTCTCCTTTTTACTCCAATCTAGGTTATCATCCTAACATTCTTCCTCGATTTCCCATAGATACGCCTTTGCCGCAGTGGCTGAAAGAATCACTTCTTTACAAAAGAATATGGATCTTCTAAAGGAAAATCTAGAATTGGCTCAGGAAAGGTACAAGAAAGCAGCAGATAAATTTCGTAAACCTGCACCAGCTTTCAAGGTAGGAGATTTGGTCTGGCTGTCAACCAGAAATCTTAAAATAAAGATTCCATCGTCTAAATTGGGACATAAGAACATTGGACCTTATAAGATCAGTAAGATTATAAGCGCGGTTGCTTGTCGTCTTCAACTGCCCAGAACTATGAGAATCCACCCTGTCTTTCATGTATCCCTACTAAAGGCTGCAACACCCAATACGTTTCCTGGACGCTCTTCTCCTTGCCCTGACCCAGTGCTGGTCGATGGTCAGGAAGAATTTATGGTGGAAAGGATTCTAGATTCCAGGTTGTACAGAAATCAGTTGCAATATTTGATTAAATGGCAGGGCTACCCAGTGGAGGACAACTCATGGGAACCAGTCAATAATGTAAATGCTCCTCGCCTGCTCCGCCAGTTTCATCAGAGGTACCCTGACAAGCCTGGTCTGAGGTCATCCAGAGGATGTCCTTAAGGGGGGAGTAATGTAAGGTTCTTTGTCTCTTTTGACATGTTCCTTGAAACTCAGTTTTCCGTCGGCCATTTTGCTTTCTGTCTTTCTGCAGCTCTTGCCCTCAGTTAATATGGAGTTTCCAGTTTTCATGTTCCCGCCCTGATTCTCTCCCTCTTGCTTCTTAAGCAGCTTCAGCTGAACAATCAGTGCTCCTGAATCAAGCCTCAGTCAGCCTGTGACCTGACTCCTGGAAACCTAGGATTTTGGACTCCAGCTATTTCCTACTGAGGAACTTTGGAATACTATTGGACTTTGGAAACCTGCTGTCTGGTGAAATCCATGTTTGCAGAGGAATTACGGTACAGAGAAGAGATCCTGAACCTGCTTTGGAAAGTTATGTAGAGCTTGAAGTTACTCTGGCCTGCTGTGTCTTCTGCCTCTGTTTCCTGCAAACTGTGTGGCCTTTTCTGCATGCTTGTATGAAGTAATACAAGTCATTTCATACCAACCTATGTCTCATGTGTTTCCCTCGCACCCAAGCACAAGATGCTATAGGAACTGTACACTATACATGACAATGCCCCATATATTGCTCCATACAGAATGATTCCCATATATTGCTCCATGCAGTATAATGTGCCCCATATAATACTCCAGACAGTATAATGAGCCCCATACCTGTATATACATCATTACCAGCCCCAGTCCAATGAACCCAGCACCACCTGTATATATCATCACCAGCCCCAGCCCAATGAGCCCAGCACCACCTGTATATACATCAGCCCAGCCACAGCCAGCCCCTGTATCATCAGCCCAGCCACAGCCAGCACCCAGCCCCTGTATATACATCAGACCAGCCAGCCCCCAGCCCCTGTATATACATCAGCCCAAGCCCCCAGCACCTGTACAGACATCAAACCAGCCAGCCCGCAACCCCTGTATATACAGTACAGACCAAAGTTTGGACACACCTTCTCATTCAATGATTTTTCTGTATTTTAACGACTATGAAAATTGTACATTCACACTGAAGGCATCAAAACTATGAATTAACACATGTGGAATTATATATTACACTTTACAAAAAAGTGTGAAACAACTGAAAATATGTCTTATATTCTAGGTTCTTCAAAGTAGCCACCTTTTGCTTTGATTACTGCTTTGAACGCAGAAAAGGTGAACGGATGGACTCTGCATGCCTGGTTCCCACCGTGAAGCATGGAGGAGGAGGTGTGATGGTGTGGGGGTGCTTTGCTGGTGACACTGTTGGGGATTTATTCAAAATTTAAGGCATACTGAACCAGCATGGCTACCACAGCATCTTGCAGCAGCATGCTATTCCATCAGGTTTGCGTTTAATTGGACCATCATTTATTTTTCAACAGGACAATGACCCCAAACACACCTCCAGGCTGTGTAAGGGCTATTTGACTAACAAGGAGAGAGTTGGGGTGCTACGCCAGATGCCCTGGCCTCGACAGTCACCAGACCTGAACCCAATCGAGATGGTTTGGGGTGAGTTGGACCGCTCACCGCTTCAATTTTGATTAAATCCCCAACAGTGTCACCAGCAAAGCAACCCCACATCATCACACCACCTCCTCCATGCTTCACGGTGGGAACCAGGCATGTAGAGTCCATCCGTTCACCTTTTCTGTGTGCAAAGCAGTAATCAAAGCAAAAGGTGGCTACTTTGAAGAACCTAGAATATAAGACATATTTCAGTTGTTTCACATTTTTTTGTAAAGTGTAATGTATAATTCCACATGTGTTAATTCATAGTTTTGATGCCTTCAGTGTGATTATACAACTTTCATAGTCATGAAAAAACAGAAGAATCTTTGAATGAGAAGGTGTGTCCAAACTTTTGGTCTGTACTGTACATCAGAGCAGCCAGCCCCAGCCCCTGTATAAACATCAGCCCAGTCACAGCCAGACCCCAGACCCTGTATATACATCAGCCCAAGCCCCAGCACCTCTATATACATCAGACCAGCCAGCCCCTGTATATACATCAGCCCAGCGACAGCCAGCCCCCAGTATTACACTCTCACTCACTCACCCAGACCCGGCGTGACGTCACTGACTGAATAGCGATTGCCTCAGGAGCGCGCAAGTACTAGGAGCTCCTCTGGATACCTGACCTGATCCTGATACGTTCAGCGGTGCACTGCAGCCAGGGGCGGGAGTCGGGGAGAGCAGAGCGCGCTCTCTCAGCCCACAAAGACCGTCCTGACGTTCAACATCAGGCGTTCTTAACCCCTATGTGCAGGGCACCTGGCCACTGACTCACTGATGCTTACGTGAGCGTGTGCACCTATAGAGCCACCGTGCCCGAAGATTTAAAGGGCCGGTGGCAGGAAAAACAGGTGGTCTCATCATGATAGGTGCGCGCCCCTGCTTCTGGGGGGGGCAGCTGCCCCTCCCCGCCCCACGGTGGGTACGCCCATGGATCAGATACTTATTTCCCCTATTGTATAATTATAACATGCCCATGCCGGGTTTTCTTAAATCTGCCTTGGGCAAATAGCTTGTCCATGACCAACTTACTTTCATTCTGCATTGCAAACACAGCTATATCTGTGACTGCAATGCACTCTAGCTGCCTTAATACGCTTCTATGCATATCCTGGGGTATACATACCGCTCCTCACATATAATACTATAATACCACTCACTGCCTCACATACCCCCCCGTTCAAACTTGTGGGGTTGAACATTTGTCATCAAATAGGGTGCCCGTGACAAGGCATCCGCATTTCCTTGCGACTTCCCCGCCCGATGTTCCACAGAAAAACTAAAATTTTGTAGGGACTGGAACCATCTGGTGACCCGAGCATTCCTTCAATTGCATTTCTCATCCAGATGGATGAATGGTCCATTACCAACCTAAACTGTCGCCCGAGAAAATAGTAGCGTAGGGATTCCAAGGCCCACTTAATTGCCAAGCACTCCTCCACTACGCTATAATTTTTCTCCGCCGGGTCAGTTTCCTGCTCAAGTAGGTGGCTAGATGTTCATCCCAGTTCACCTCTTGTGACAGTACCGCTCCTAGGCCTACCTCTGAGGCATCTGTTTGTACAATAAAGGTTTTCGTGAAGTTGGGGCGGAAGAGGACCGGCTGTCCGCACAACGCCAACTTCAGGGACTGGATTGCTTCCTCCACTTGAGGATTCCACCGGACCATAACCAACTTCTTACCCTTTAACAGGTCGGTTAGGGATGGCGATCTCCCAGCAAAATTGGGTATAAATCAGAGGAAGAACCCAATGATGCCGAGGAATGACCTCACCTTTTTTGTGCTTAAAGGTTTGGGCCAGTTTTAGATGGCCTCAATCTTAGTTATTTGGGGTTTGATAACCCCGCGGAAAATCACGTATCCTAAGTACTGGGCTTCTGTGAGCCCTATCGCGCATTTTCTTGGGTTCGGTGTTAACCCCGTGATTCTGAGAGAATCCAGCACTGCTTGTACCTGGGACAGGTGGGTATTCCAGCCGATGTGTACTTCCGATGAGGCTCTAACACTATGTCCATCAGCCTCTGGAAGGTGGCCGGAGCCCCATGTAATCCAACAGGCAAGATGACATAGTGATAGAGACCCTCTGGCGTTATAAATGCAGTCTCTTCTTTTGCCGATTCTGTCAGTGGCACCTGCCAGTACCCCTTGGTAAGATCGAGCGTGGTGAAGTACTGGGCCTCCTCCAGTCTCTCAATTAGCTCGTTCACCCGGGCATTGGATAGAGGTCAAACTTTGATACCTCATTCAATTTCTTGAAGTCATTACAAAAGCGTAATGAACCATCTGGCTTCAGAATTAGTACAATGGGTCTAGTCCACTCACTTCTTGGATTCCTCAATGACCCCTAACTGGAGCATTTGCTTCACTTCAGGCATGATGGCTTGCCTCTGGCACGGTTTCATCCTTACCCTTACCCGAGGTTCGATGACAATGTCGTGCCGGACCACCGAGGTCCGACCTGGCAGTTCTGAGAATACGTCCGTATTCTGTTGCACCAAAACTCAAACCTCCCATTGCTGCTGTTTTGTGAGAGCATCATTTATCTTAACCTCACCCCTGGCCGATTCCTTGGCTGGTGACATAGTGTACCCTGTTGGTACAACCAGGGTCCACTCCGTGAACAAACATTCCCAGTCCTTCCAGGCTTTTAGTAGGTTCACATGGTACCGTTGTTCTGGTTTTCTCTTTCCGGGGTGGTATACTCTATAATTCACTTCTCCCACCTTCCCCAGTATCTCATATGGCCCTTGCCACTTGGCCATAAGCTTACTCTGCGGTGGGCACTAGTACCAACACCCGGTCCCCTTCTTTAAAGGTCCTGACCGTGGCTCTTTTACTATATGCGTGGCTCTGTGTATCTATCAGATGCTCTTTTACTACGGGCCTGACTGCCGCAATCCAGTCCTGCATGCTTGTCATGTGCTCGAATACACTCTGATGCGGAGTTGGATCTTGTACCCACATCTCCTTAGCTACGTCCAGCAAACTCCTCGGATGCCTGCCATACAATAGCTCAAAAGGAGAGAAACCCATGGAAGCCTGTGGTACCTCGCAGATAGCGAACATCAGATAGGGCAATAACATGTCACAATCCCTCCAATCCTTGGAGACCACATTTTTGAGCATGGAATTGAGGGTCTTTCCACCAACCCATCGGTTTGTAGGTGGTACACCGACGTCCGTAGCTGTTTAATCTGGAGCAGCTTGCATAGCTCCCTGGTCACAATGGACATAAAAGGAGTCCCCTCATCTGTAAGGATCTCCTTTGGTAGCCCAAGGCAACAAAACATTGCAAACAACTCACGGGCGATTAGTTTTGCTGAGGTGTGGCGAAGTGGTATCACCTCTGGATACCGCGTGGAGCAGTCCACTATGACCAGAATATGTTGATGGCCACGGGTGGATTTCACTGTAGGTCCCACCAGATCCACTGCTATTCATTCAAATGGTACCTCTATAATAGGCTGAGGTACCAATGAACTCCGGAAATGTGTAGTGGGTGTGATCAGTTGACACTCGGGACATGATTCACAATACCTCTGCACCTCAGCATAAATCCCGGGCCAAAAGAACTACTGCAGAATACGTTCTTAGGTTTTCTTTACCCCTAAGTGCCCCCCCAGAATGTGTGCGTGTGCAATCTCTAGCGATGCCTCTACCTTGTGCCAGTCATTACACTGGTTACCCATCCACTACAGAATCCAGTACAAACTTATTACCCTCACTCACAAAGCACTCCATGGCTCAGCACCACCCTACATCTCCTCCCTTGTCTCAGCCTACCATCCTACCCGTGCCCTCTGTTCTGCTAATGACCTGAGGTTAGCATCCTCAATAATCAGAACCTCCCACTCCCATCTCCAAGACTTTTCACGTGCTGCGCCAATTCTTTGGAATGCACTACCCAGGTTAATACGATTAATCCCCAATCCCCACAGTTTTAAGCGTGCCCTAAAAACGCACTTGTTCAGACTGGCTTACCGCCTCAACGCATTAACCTAACTATCCCTTTTGGCCCATTCAAAAAAAACATTTCTACCACAATCAGGTACCTCGTATTATGTTCTCACCCGCTTTATGCATTTAATAGCCCTCTGTGTCTGTACTGTTACATACTTTGGCTGTTAACTGGTTCATACAGAATTACATGAACACCCGATTCTTACACTATGGCTGGTCCGAACAATGAAAGCAATTGTTACCATCTACCTTTTGTGTCTCCCCCTTTTTCCTCATAGATTGTAAGCTTGCGAGCAGGGCCCTCATTCCTCTTGGTATCTACTTTGATCTGTGTTTATTGTTATGCTGTAATGTCTATTGTCTGTACAAGTCCCTTCTATAATGTAAAGTGCTGCGGAATATGTTGGCGCTATAGAAATAAAATTATTATTATTATTATTGCTCGACGGCACGTCTGGGCACTACCAGCTGTTCCACCACTTCATCCCGGATTTTATCCACCCTGTATAACAAATACTGGTGGATAGCCATGCGGGGGTAAACTGCCTCTGTACCCGGTTGCTGAGCCACCCCATTTATTTCTATCACCCTTTCTCGTGCCCAGGCCAAAGTGGGATCCTGGACTTGAGCTGTCCTGGACATAACAAGGGACACTTCTAGTTCAGGGATCAGTAGGGTCTCCTCGACCCCTCCTGCATACCTCTAAGGGAAACCTATTGGGGTAACACTCTGTCCCTAGGTTGGAGACCCCTACAGCAGGTATACCTGACTCGCGATCTTCGGTTTCTGCACCAAGAATAGCATTTACCCTGGGAGGGTTAACTCTGTTCTCCCACAGGGACCAGAACAGGGGCAAGTCTGTTCCCAACACAGCCCCATATGGAAGAGTCTTCACCACTCCATGTTTTACCTCTACACACGGGGTGGAAAAAGTAACCTCCGCTGTCGGGTACTCTCGAAGTTCACAGTGTATACAAACCACACCCACTTTCCTTTTAGTGGTTTCCAAGCCCGAGATCAAGGACCCATGTTCCAATGTCACTAGGCTTCCTGAGTCCAGGAGGGCCGAGGCCTGATGTCCCTTTACGCGGACCTGGCACAGATTTGGTTCACCCGCTGGAACAAATGGATTTGCGATGAAAACGGCCTGGGCATACATCGACACACGCCGAGTAAACAAGCAGTCCATGGGTTCAGATGTCAGGGGGCAGTTGACAGCCACATGTCCTGGCCCTTGGCATCGCCAACACCTAATAGCTGCAGCACGACCGGACCCGGGACCAGTTTAGGGGAAATGGGTCTCATGTCACTCTCACTTTGGGGTACCCCTCAGTATGGGCTCGGTCCTGATTTGCCCTAGCCATTTTAAAACAATCCATTTTTTCTTTTTCAACCATTCCTGTGTACTTTTGGATGTGTGCTTTGGGTCATTGTCTTGCTGAAGGACCATGATCTTCGACTCAAACCAAGTTTTTTTTTACACTGGGTAGGACATTTTGCTCTAAAATCTCTTGATAATTCATGATCGCATTATTCCTGTGATAAGGTCAAAGCCTCCAGTACCAGACACAGCAAAGCAGCCCCACAGCATTATGGATTCTCCACCATGCTTAACTGTTGAAAGGGTGTATTTTTCCTTATAAGCTTCATTGCGCCATCTGTAAACAAACTGTTGCTTTGCATTGCCAAAAAGCTCTATTTTAATTTCATCTGTCCACAGAACATTTTCCCAGAAGGATTGTGGTTTGTCAATGTACTCTTTGGCAATAATCAGTCATTGCTCTTTACATATATAACAATCCCCATACTTTAAGCCAGACATCTACGAGGTCTTACAGAGGGAGGCAGCCCAATTACAGTCCAAGGGTAAGGTTCTCCTCTGTGGAGACCTCAATGCCAGGACGGGTACAGAAAAGGACTCTGTCACCAGACGGAAATACATATGTGCTGAACGATGAGTCCTTCTACAGCGATGCAATACAGACAGCAAGAAACAGCTATGACAGAGTGGTGAACAAAAGCTGCACAACACTGCTGAACCTGTGCCGCAGCCTGGGTCTGTACATACTGAATGGGCGCATCAGGGGGTACTCATTAGGGTGATTTACACTAAATGCCCACATGGGCAGTAGTGTGGTAGATTATGCCATAATAGCCTGGCAGTGTTGGAAACATTCAGCACCACCTGGGCGCTGCCCGTCAAACAAAAGACCAAAGTCATGGTGTTTCAGAAGAGGAACCAGAATAAAACCCCCACTCACTCCTTTACATTATATGCTTCCACACTGGAGAAGACCAACAGCTATAAGGGTATGTGAACAAGTTGCAGATTAGCCTGCGGAATTTTCTGCACAGAATCCGTACCTTTTGGCAGAAAACGCAGGTGTGTTTTTTTATGCGTTTTTTTCATGCTGATTTGTATGCGTTTTTGTAAGCTAAAGATATGTCATTTAACAAAAAAAAAGATTTGTGATGTCATTTCTTGTCCAACCTCCTCTTTTACATTTGTCCAATCCATACTCCATTACACACAGATAGACAGATAGATAGATAGATGATGATAGATAGATGGATGGATAGATGATGATAGATAGATGATAATAGATAGATCGATCGATAGATATGGGACAGATAGATAGATAATAGATAGATATGGGATAGATAGATAATAGAAAGATAGATATGGGATAGATAGGTAATATAGATAACAGATATGGGATAGATAAAATGGTACATAGTTAAAGACACACACACCGGGCAGCACGGTGGCTCAGTGGATAGCACTACAGCCTTGCAGCGCTGGAGTCCTAGGTTCGAATCCCACCAAGGACAACATCTGCAAGGAGTTTGTATGTTCTCCCCGTGCTTGCGTGGGTTTCCTCCGGGTTCTCCGGTTTCCTCCCACATTCCAAAAACATACTGATAGGGAATCTAGATTGTGAGCCCCTTTGGGACAGTGACGATAACGTGTGCAAAATGTAAAGCGCTGCGGAATATGTTAGCGCTATATAAAAATAAAGATTATTATTATCTTCACGCAATATCTTTAATTTTAATTAAAAAATGGGAAAAAAAATGGCGTGGGCTCCAGAGCAATTTTCTGCGCCAGAGGGGGAAAGTCGATGGCCGGGGCCAATATTTCTAGCCTGGGAAGGGGTAAATACCCATGAAGCTTCCCAGGCTATGAATATCAGCCCGCAGCTAGCCTTTACTGGCTATTAAGATAGGGGGACCCCCCAAAAAAATATAATTCATAGCCAGAAAGGCTACGCAGACAGCTGCGGGCTGATATTCATAGTCTAGGAAGGGGCCATGGATATTGGCGCCCCCTGGCTAAAAATATCACCACCCAGCCGCCCCAGAATCCGGCACTTAGCCCCTCTCTTCCCACTGCAGTGCAGCGGTGACATATTGGGTAATAAGGGGTTAATGTCACCTTGCTATTGTAAGGTGACATTAAGCCAGGTTAATAATGAAGAGGCGTCAATAAGACAAAACAACAACAGTATACTCCCTGTCCGACACAGTCCCTCTTTAAAACGAGTGTCCCATGACGATCTCCTCTATAGAGCGGTCATATCAGCAGATGTGACCGCTCTATAGGCCTCCGATGACACACTGATCGGAGATAACCCTACCGCAATGTATCATCGGAGTTCACTTTACGGCACTACAGCCGTGAGAAAATTTTCACGGCTGTAGTGCCGCAAATGACAGGTGAACTCTGGTGACCTGTCGGCAGTGAAGTGATACAGTGCGGAGGATTACCTCCGTCACTGTACGCCGGAGCCCCTGGAGAGCGATGTGACAGCTCTCCACAGGAAATCGTCGTGGGACAATCGTTATTAATGGGATTACGTTGGACACAGGGAGTACCAAACCATCTCGATTGAGTTCAGGTCTGGTGACTGTGGAGGCCAGGTCATCTGGTCATCACTCTCCTCCTTGGTCAAATAGCCCTTACACTGCCTGGAGGTGTGTTTGGGGTCATTGTCCTGTTGAAAAATAAATGATGGTCCAACTCAACGCAAACCGGATGGAATAACATGCTGCTGCAAGATGCTGTGGTAGCCATGCTGATTCAGTATGCCTTCAATTTTGAATAAATCCCCAACAGTGTCACCAGCAAAGCACCCCCACACCATCACACCTCCTCCTCCATGCTTCACGGTGGGAACAAGGCATGTAGAGTCCATCCGTTCACCTTTTCTGTGTCGCACAAAGACACGGTGGTTGGAACCAAAGATCTCAAATTTGGACTCATCAGACCAAAACACAGATTTCCACTGGTCTAATATCCATTCCTTGTGTTTTTTAGCCCAAACAAGTCTCTTCTGCTTGTTGCCTGTCCTTAGCAGTGGTTTCCTAGCAGCTATTTTACCATGAAGGCCTGCTGCACAAAGTCTCCTCTTAACAGTTGTTGTTGAGATGTGTCTGCTGCTAGAACTCTGTGTGGCATTGACCTGGTCTCTAATCTGAGCTGCTGTAAACCTGTGATTTCTGAGGCTGGTGACTCGGATAAACTTATCCTCAGAAGCAGAGGTGACTCTTGGTCTTCCTTTCCTGGGGCGGTCCTCATGTGAGCCAGTTTCTTTGTAGCGCTTGATGGATTTTGCAACTGCACTTGGGGACACTTTCAAAGTTTTCCCAATTTTTCGGACTGACTGACCTTCATTTCTCAAAGTAATGATGGCCACTCGTTTTTCTTTACTTAGCTGCTTTTTTCTTGCCATAATACAAATTCTAACAGTCTACTCAGTAGGACTATCAGCTGTGTATCCACCAGACTTCTGCACAACACAACTGATGGTCAAAACCCCATTTATAAGGCCAGAAATCCAATTTATTAAACCTGACAGGGCACACCTGTGAAGTGAAAACCATTCCCGGTGACTACCTCTTGAAGCTCATCAAGAGAATGCCAAGAGTGTGCAAAGCAGTAATCAAAGCAAAAGGTCGCTACTTTGAAGAACCTAGAATATAAGACATAATCTCAGTTGTTTCACACTTTTTTGTTAAGTATATAATTCCACATGTGTTAATTCATAGTTTTGATGCCTTCAGTGTGAATGTACAATTTTCATAGTCATGAAAATACAGAAAAATCTTTAAATGAGAAGGTGTGTCCAAACTTTTGGTCTGTACTGTATGTGTTTTTTTTTTTTTTACATTCAACACATTAGCCGGTTGATGGGACTACTACTGTCCCATCATTGGCTAATGGTCTCACTGTAACAGGCATAGCCGGATGGGACTAGTAGTCCCATCGGACGATGTCTGCACACACACACACACACACACACACACAGACACCGGCACACACCATACACACACTCAGTCACCGCCCACACACTATACACGCACACAGTCACCGCCTACACTCCGCCCACACACTTCCCTCCTCCCGATCTGCAGAATTCATCCGCAGCAAAAGCGCAGATCTTTTTTAGACCTGCGGTTTTGCAGCAAATATGCCTGACTCAATGCAAGTCAATGGGTGCAGAAACGCTGCAGTTCCGCACAAAGAATTGACATGCTGCGTAAAATAAAACGCTGCGAATCCGCACGTTTTTTTCCGCAGCATCTGCACAACAAACCTGCGTTTCCCATAGACTTACATTGGCTGTGCACTGCACTGCTGGTTGGATGCGTTTCCGCGCGTCCAAAAACGCTGCGGAAACGCATCTAGATCCGCAACGTGTGCACACACCTTAACTACCTCGGTTTGGAGCCAAGCCAAACCGGTAGCCTCAAGCAAGCAGCAGAGGCCCTGAAAGGAAAAGCGTGCAGAAGTCTCTTTGCCATCAGAAGACAACTGTACCACCTCAAACCACCAGTGAGAGTTTGGCTTAAGATATTCGATAGCATCATCACTCCTATACTGCTGTATGGTAGCGACGTTTGGGGCCCAGCGACTTACCCAGAACAGACAAAGTGGGATTCCAGCCCAACCGATGTCTTCCACCTGGAGTTCTGCAAATATCTCCTCCACGTACAGTACATCGCAGCACCACAAACAGAGCCTGCTGGGCAGAGTTGAGCCAATTCCCCTTATGGCTAACTATCACAAAGAGGGCGCTATCACACCAGGCGCACATACAGAGCAGCAACCCCAGCTCCTACCATCATAGAGTCCTACTGAGCCAAAGCATAGAGCAAGCCACGAACCCCAGCAGCCAGTCCCGCCAAAGTCAGCAGCACACCCTGACAAAAGCCGAAATACAGAAGATCTCAGAGAGCTGCAAGATGCAATATATAGAGGGTTGGCAGAGTGAATTAGAGAACTCCCAAAAACTCACTATCTACCGGTCACTGTAGAGGGACTATACTCTGGCCCCATATCTGGAGAGGTTACATCACCCCAAAGACAGGCAGACCCTGAGTCTATGCAGACTGAGTGTCCACAGTCTAGAGGTGGTAACAGGGCAGCACCGACAGACATACAAGCCACGGGAGAACAGACTGTGCCAGCACTGCCAGCAGGGGGCACTAGGGGACAAGGCGGACTTCCTGCTTCACTGCAACAAATACTCAGCAGTGAGGGCCTCTCACTTCCAGAGACTTTCCATTCACAACCCAGACTTCCCATCCATGGACAAGGAGAGGAAACTCTGCATCCTACTGGGGGAAGCGGAATCAACAGTGGAGATCGCCGCCCAATACGTCACCATATGTCATAAGCTGAGAGGAACTTAAAACCCCCAAATGGACTATTATTTCCCAAATTGTGCCCCCAACACCCCATTCCCATAATCCCCGATCCCCTCCCCTGTCACATCTATTTTCCTTGCTTTGGCAACACTAAATGTATTTTAGTCCAGCCAACAAATCCCATTTGATTTGGAGTTTGAGTATTTTCTTCAGCAATGGTTTCTTCCTTGGCCTTTGCCCATAAAGCTCTGCTTGGTTTAATACGTGGCGTATGGTACTTGTTGAAACCATGATCCCAGACTGCTCCAGGTTGGCCTTCAGGTCTTTGGATGTTTTTTTTTTTTTTACACAATGCACACCAACCTTCAAAGACATCTCTTGTCAATTTTCCTCTTTCCCCCATGTCCAGGAAGATTCTTGATGGTTCCATGCTTGGCAAACTTCTTAAAAACATTGTGCACTGTTGAAACTGGGTCTTTGGAGATGGCCTTATACCCTTTGGAAGTCTTGTGGTTGCTAATAATAGCAGTTCTGATGTCTTCAGACAGCTAATTTGTCTCCACCATTAAAACAATAGATATATCTATATATACACACCGATCATGGCTTGTATTGTGTATAAAAAGAAGGGATGCGTCTCCTTTGACAAGCAGAGAATATATGCAGATTATGATTTTATTATAGGCAATCCAAAAATAACAAAGTTTAGGTCCTATAATTGGACCTTCTTCAGATTTGGTTTGTTATGTGGTATATGCCAGAGTTGCAGACATGAGCGCAAGTGAAATGCAACCACAGTCATCAGGAGATAGGACACTGTCAAGTACTTTATAATATGATTGACGGAGTGGAACCCTACTTGAGCACTACCTTCATAGGAGAGCTGTATATCTAAAACTTATAGTTTTGATATTATAGCTTGGGCTTTCCAAGTAGAAAGCCTAATAGACCATGGCAACATACAAGCCCGTTAGTATTAAACCCTTACTACCAGCTGACGGAATAGTACGTCAGCTGGCAGTATCCTCCGCTTTGAGGTGGACTCCGGCGGTGAGCCCACCTCAAAGCCGTGACATGTCAGCTGTTATAAACAGCTGACATGTGACCGCAATAGGCGCGAGCAGAATCGCGATCCGCCCGCGCCTATTAACTAGTTAAATCACGCTGTCAAAGCTGACAGCGGGCATTTAACTAGCGTTTCTGGCCGCCGGGCCGGAATTGAGCGCATCGCCGACCCCCGTCACGTGATTTGGGGTCGGCGACGCGTTGCCTTGACAAGCAGAGGTCTCATAGAAACCTCTATGGTTGTTGCAGGCACATTGCTGTGAGCGCCGCCCGGAGGTCGGCGCTCATAGCAATGCAGTCTGCTACATATAGGCGAGCTGCTCACCGCCCATATGTAGCAGAGCCAATTGAGTTGTGCATGCTTCTAGCCTCCTATGAAGGCTATTGAAGCATGCACAAAGTAAAAGAAAAAAGAGTTTAAAAATTAAAAAAAAAATAAAAAAAAACCTAAAAGTTCAAATCACCCCCCTTTCGCCCCAATCAAAATAAAACAATTAAAAAAAATCACACATACACATATTTGGTATCGTCGCGTTCAGAATCGCCCGATCTATCAATAAAAAAAAGCATTAACAAAAAAAAACGACAGAATTAAGTTCTTTTGGTCGCCACGACATTGCATTAAAAAGCAATAACGGGCGATCAAACGAACGGATCCACGCATAAACAGTATCCTTAAAAACGTCCGCAAAAAATGAGCCCTCATCCGGCCCCAGATCACGAAAAATGGAGACGCTACTAGTCTCGGAAAATGGCGCAACTTTTTTTTTTTTTTAGCAAACTTTGGAATTTTTTTTCACCACTTTGATATAAGAGAACCTAGACATGTTTAGTGTCTATGAACTCGTAATGACCTGGAGAATCATAATCGCTGGTCAGTTTTAGCATTTAGTGAACCTAGCAAAAAATCCAAACAAAAAACAAGTGTGAGATTGCACTTTTTTTGCAATTTCACAGCACTTGGAATTGTTTTCCCGTTTTCGAGTACACTACATGGTAAAACCAATGGTGTCGTTCAAAAGTACAACTCGTCCCGCAAAAAATAAGCCCTCACATGGCCATATTGACGGAAAAATAAAAAAGTTATGGCTCTGGAAGAAAGGGAGCGAAAAACGAAAACGCAAAACCGAAAAAGCTCCGGGGGTTAAGGGGTTAAAGGGAACCTGTCACCTCCTTTTTCAGATATAAGATGCGGCCACCGCCTTTAGGGGCTTATCTACAGCATTCTGGAATGCCCCCGATGTAACCTGAAAGATAAGAAAAACAAGTTATATTATACTCACCTGTGGGGGCGGTCCGATGCGGTCCGGTCCGATGGGCGTCGCAGGTCTGGGTCCGGCACCTTCCATCTTCATGCGATGACGTCCTCCTTCTTGCTTCCTGTCGTGGCTCCTGCGCAGGCGTATTGATCTGCCCTGTTGAGTGCAGAGCAAAGTACTGCAGTGCGCAAGCGCTGGGAAAGGTCAGAGGCCCAGCACCTGTGCACTGCAGTACTTTGCTCTGCACTCAACAGGGCAGATCAATACGCCTGCGCAGGAGCTGCGACAGGAAGCAAGAAAGATGATGACATCACCAGAAGATAAGAGGCACCGGACCCGGACCTGTGACGCCCATCGGACCGGACGGCCCCCCGGGTGAGTATAATATAACTTGCTTTTCTTATTTTTCAGGTTACATCGGGGGCTTATCTACAGCATTCCAGAATGCTGTAGATAAGCCCCTAAAGGCAGTGGCAGCATCTTGTATCTGAAAAAGGAGGTGACAGGTTACCTTTAAAGTGAATCCATCAGCAGGTATTTGCAATTTAATCTGAGAGCAGCATAGTGTAGGCAAAGGGACCCTGATACTAAGGACATATAACATACTAGGCTGTGTGTTGTAGTTCAATACAATCAGTGTTTTATCAGCAGGAGATTATCACTACAGGACGAGGTCTCATGTGCAGAACAGTCAGGCTAATCTGTGTATAACCCAGCCCCCACCACTGATTGGCAGCTTTCTGTGTACCCTGTACAAAAGCAGAAAGCTGCCAATCAGTGGTGGGGTGGAGTTTATTCAGGGCTCAGCATTTTGATCACACAGGGATTCTATCTAAACTACCCCAAGCAGTCCAGTAAGTGATACATCGCTGGAATCATGTTCTCTGCCCCTAGATCAGCCTGCATCTAGAATATATAGCAACAACCTGGTTACAGATTCCCTTTAACAACAATATTAATCATAAGGTAAGTATTCCATATTAGGTAGACAAATGAAAGGGGCTTACAGGAAATATTATAGAAAAATATTTAGAGTTGAGAGTCCTCAGTGGTTGATACCTTTTAATGGCTAACTGAAAAGATGGTAACAAATTGCAAGCTTTCGAGACTACTCAGGTCTCTTCATCAGGCATAGACTAATCTAGTTTAGTCTCGAAAGCTTGCAATTTGTTACCATCTTTTCAGTTAGCCATTAAAAGGTATCAACCACTGAGGACTCTCAACTCTAAATATTTTTCTATCTACTGGCTAACACGGTACAAAGATACACATCTTTACTGTATGAAATATTATAAACATTTTGTACTAGATCCAGGAAGCACTAGATTATAAAATCTGTTACATAAAGGATTACAATTGAACTCTGTTACAAGTGGTGCTTCGTGTCATCACAGCAAGCAGGACAGCATTAGCAGGCTCTGGGGGGACGCTGGAATGCGCTGTCACCATTTATACACAGAGGCTTAATTACAATGGCTTATCGTCCTCTGTGACCTTCCTCTTATGGCAGCTCTGGTCTGAAGCACTGAGGCTTCGATTTGTTTTCTTAACAGTGGGAGCACAACCTTTCCTCTACTGCAGCTGCACATTATGTACCCACAGGGCTATGATTTTACAGATTTCCTAATCCCTTGTGGGTAATGTAGGCAGGCTGGTGTCAGACTTTTCCCATTGTGCACAGTGCAGTAATGATGTCTCCTCCCTATACACTGATCAATGGTAAAATCACATCTGTCACACGTACTGGATGCACAAGTATGCAGGCTTTAAAGGGGTGGTCCCAAGGCAAAATCATTTTCATTGGAAAAGCAATAAAGGCCATCAGGACCCTAACACCAGAGATATTGCCACCATCATGTTACCTTGTGAGAGCAATCACAGCATTGGATTCTAGACTGAATGGACGGACAGGAAGACCGGGAGAAGGACAGGGAATTTTTAATTTAAGTACGGTAAACTGGAAAATAGTTTAGATTATTGCATTAAATACATAAGGATTTAGAATAGAAATTACTTTGGTCTTCGGACAACCCCTTTAAAATACAGGTTTAGTACACCCTTGTATAACTTTCTGTATTCCAGATGTAACACCTGTGCCCCTGCAGCTCTACTAAACTAAGAGCATTAGAAATACCAGGGGAAGATGTCATATTACAAGACTCGTTAAAGGGTTGATTGTGACTTGTAGGATCGCTACTTCCAATAGGTGGCGCTATAGAGTACAAGTCCTCTTTGTTTGAAGAGGCAATTTGCATATTAAAATTTCCCAGAGGAGCATTGCACGGCGAATAAGCCTCCTTACCTTGACACGCCAGAGCTGGTATGTCACTCTCCACAAGGAGAAACCTTACCCCCTAGACCAGGGGTGGGCAATTAATTTTCCCGAGGGGCCACATGAGAGACCATGACTGTTGTGGAGGGCCGAACCAATAGCTTGAAATTAAGTTCTACTCAACTTATTAACTTATTAATATTGATTGCATCACTTAATATTGAGCAGAATTAAGTATGCTGACACCCCCTATATATATTTGAACCCCCCACAGCCCCTTATATACAGCATGAGCCTCACACAGCCTCCCTATATATACAGCATGAGCCCCACACAGCCTCCCTATATACTGCATGAGACCCACACAGCCTCCATATATATACTGCATGAGCGCCACACAGCCCCCCTATATATACTGCATGAGCCCACAGTCTCCCTATATACTGCATGAGCGCCACACAGCCTCCCTATATACTGCATGAGTGCCACACAGCCCCCCTATATACACTGCATGAGCCCCACAGCCTCCCTATATATACTGCATGAGCGCCACACAGCCTTCCTATATACACTGCATGAGCGCCACACAGCCTCCATATATATATATATATATATATATATATATATTGCATGAGCCCCACACGGCCTCCCTATATACTGCATGAGCCCCACACAGCCTTTCCATATACTGCATGAGTATACAGCCTTCCCATAGCCTCCCCATGTGCTGCACGTCACCCCCATAGAATCCCCATGTGCTGTACGTCACCCCATAGAATCCCCACGTTCACCCCTATAGAATCCCCATGTTCACCCCCATAGAATCCCCATGTTTACTTCCATAGAATTCCCATGTTCACCTCCATAGAATCCTCATGTTCACCCCATAGAATCCCCATGTTCACTTTCATAGAATCCACATGTTCACTCCCATAGAATCCCCATGTTCACTTCCATGGAATCCCCATGTTCACCCCCAAATAATCCCCATGTTCACCCCATAGAATCCCATGTTCACTTTCATAGAATCCCCATGTTCACCCCAAAGAATCCCCATGTTCACCCCATAGAATCCCCATGTTCACTTTCATAGAATCCACATGTTCACTCCCATAGAATTCCCATGTTCACCTTCATAGAATCCCCGTGTTCACCCCAAAGAATCCCCATGTTTACCCCATAGAATCCCACGTTCACCTCCATAGAATCCCCATGTTCACCCCATAGAATCCCCATGTTCACCCCATAGAATCCCCATGTTCACTTCCATAGAATCCCCATGTTCACCCCATAGAATCCCCATGTTCACTTCCATAGAATCCCCATGTTCATTTCCATAGAATCCCCATGTTCACTTCCATAGAATCCCCACGTTCACTTCCATAGAATCCCCACGTTCACCTCCATAGAATCCCCACGTTCACCTCCATAGAATCCCCATGTTCACCTCCATAGAATCCCCATGTTCACCTCCATAGAATCCCCACGTTCACCTCCATAGAATCCCCATGTTCACCTCCATAGAATCCCCATATTCACCCCATAGAATCCCCATATTCACCCCATAGAATCCCCATGTTCACTTCCATAGAATCCCCATGTTCACTTCCATAGAATCCCCATGTTCACTTCCATAGAATCCCCACGTTCACCTCCATAGAATCCCCACGTTCCCTCCATAGAATCCCCATGTTCACCTCCATAGAATCCCCATGTTCACCTCCATAGAATCCCCATGTTCACCTCCATAGAATCCCCATGTTCACCCCATAGAATCCCCATATTCACCCCATAGAATCCCCATGTTCACTTCCATAGAATCCCCATGTTCACTTCCATAGAATCCCCATGTTCACTTCCATAGAATCCCCACGTTCACCTCCATAGAATCCCCATGTTCACTTCCATAGAATCCCCACGTTCACCTCCATAGAATCCCCACGTTCACCCCCATAGAATCCCCACGTTCACCTCCATAGAATCCCCACGTTCACCTCCATAGAATCCCCACGTTCACTTCCATTGAATTCCCATGTTCATACACATGAAAAAAAAAATAACACCACATACTCACATCAGTCCCGTTCCCAGGCGCCCTGCTGCTGCTGTTGCTGTCTCCGATGCGCTGACTCACCAGCGGTACACAGCTGATGCGATGACATGACGTCATCACTTCAGCTGTTTCACACGCTGATTGGTGGAGGAAGTGGCCGGAGGCCCCTCCTCCACCAATGCTGACTGCGCCTAGGGAGACAGCGAGTGGGCGGGCACGGTGCAGCCTGCGGACCTCAGGTTTTCACCCCCACGGCTGTCTCGGTCCGCGGGCCGGACTGAGACAACAAGAGGGCCGGATGTGGCCCGCAGGCCGCACTTTGCCCAGGTCTGCCCTAGACCTTAGTCCAGAGCCTCTCATCTAGCCAAATCAGATCTCTCCTACTTTGCACTGACGAGGACCAATAGGCCGAAACACCGTGTCTGCAAATGGAGATTCTGATTTGGCTTTTATCCTAAGTCATATTACAAGACTCGTTAAAGGGTTGATTGTGACTTGTAGGATCGCTACTTCCAATAGGTGGCGCTATAGAGTACAAGTCCTCTTTGTTTGAAGAGGCAATTTGCATATTAAAATTTCACAGGGGAAGATGGGCAGTTTGACAAAAAAGGAAAATAAAAGTCTGTGCATAGTCTTCATGTATCATTTTCTATGCCGGCTACCTATGTTTCTTATTTTTTTAGTATGTTCTTACATGCTAGTTTTCTTTGAAAGGTTATTGCCATCTGATAAAGTGATTGTCACGATCCATTTTTGGATCTGTGGCAGATTTTGCTTTTTATATTAAAACTTTTTTCTTTTCAGGCCATCGGGGGTTAATATCAGTCTTTCCCCCGTAGCAGCTGGTAAAATTACATTGCTGCTGAGTTTGCTGATGCAGGTGGTGACGACTCCCACCATCCTTTAAAAGGTCACCTGATGCATCAGCTGACTGTTGGTGATACACTTCCTCTTTGGAGACCAACCAAGCTGGAGTCAGGAGTTTGCTGAGTGCAGTGGTACTTCAGCTATTACATTGATCTCGGGCAGCATGAATCAGAACCTGACTCCATGAGTGCAGCCTGGTATTTTTTTTCTGAAGAAGAGAGAAATAAATTTAGTGAAGAGTTGGTGAGGGACTATAGGGATAGACTAGACTAGTTCATTGCTGCCCAAGGATTTACATTGATCATTTGTATGTTTATTGTTCTCAGCGATTTCCACTATGAAATGAATAAAGATTTGCAACTGGAATATTTCATTCAGTGATATCTAGGATGTGGTATTTTAGTGTTCTCTTTATTTTTTTGGAGCAGCGTATAATGACAGCCATCAGTCCAAAGATTACTCCTGCTCATCAGCTATGGAACAATATTCTTGTTATTCAGCATAGCTCAGTGAATCTGACATTATAGGTCTCACACTTCAACCTTCATTATGACTTTCTATTGAAGGCTTGCACAGTGCACAACCCCATTAATCAAGTTATACTACTAGTACTGTTTCCTCAGGGGTTCGTCTATACAATATACAGTAGTAATAGAAAAATGCCAGACAGAACAGTGTGCAAGGTTATTTCATTTCATAAGCTCAGCAAACATCAGACCTGATAAACTGTAACAATGTAATGGGCTCCAGCCCTTTAAAGGGACTCTGTCAGCACAGAATGACTGCTCAAATTAAGTCCTGCAGCTCGGTGCTTCATGGTGGGGCCAATCATTTATATACACCTTCCCACTTGCTTGTTTTCACTCAGTCTCCACACCTACAACATAATTTGATTGACAGCTCTGGCTTCATAGTCCATTTAAGGGAAGGTCAGCACCAGATAGAATTGCTACAGATATTGATGACATTCATGCCTTATTTGTGCAGTTAAAATTCGCAGTGCTTTACAATACTAGTCAAGATGGTAAAATTGCAGAAATGTAGAAATGTCATCCACATATGGTACTAAAGCTTTTTTTTTGGTGTGGAGCTTGACATGTAGTGCAAACTTTCAAGTTTAGGGCACCCTGCATGGTTAGTACATAGTAGCGCCCCCTTCTGAAAGTATCTCAGCTTGCAAACACTTTTTGTAGTCAGACAAGAGTCTTTCTATTCTTGTTTGAAGGGATTTTCATTCATTCTTCCTTGGAAAATTCTTCCAGTTCTGCGAGATTCCTGGGTCATCTTGCTTGCACTGCTATTTTGAGGTCTAGCCACAGATTTTCAATGATGTTCAGATCACGGGACTGTGAGGGCCATTGTAAAACCTTTAGCTTACGCCTTTTAAAGTACGGTACTCTATTATGGATTTTGACGTGTTTAGGATCATTATCCATTTGTAGAAGCCATCCTCTTTTCAACTTCAGCATTTTTACAGATGTTGTTATGTTTGCATCAAGAATTTGTTGAAATTTTATTGAATCCATTTTTCCCAACCCCAAAGCATGATTGATCCACCCTAGGCTTAACCCCTTCCCGACCTGTGACGCTGGGTATGCGTCATGAAATCCTGTGCCATCCCGATCTGTGACGCAGCATATGCGTCATGGTGGGATCACGTTCCTGCGGGTCGGGTGACCGGGGTCACTGAAAGGTCACCCGACCCGCAGGCACAGAAGGCTTTGAGCTTCACCCCGGGGGGGTGGCTTTGCCTCCCCGTGGCTACGATCGCTCTGATTGGCTGTTTCACTTTCAACAGCCAATCAGAGCGATAGTAATATTTCACCAATGAATCTTGGTGAAATATTACGATCCAGCCATGGCCGATGCTGAAATAACATCATTAATAACACTAATCTGACCCCCCACCGACTGACGGCGGCAATCTGCTGCCGCCGTCATTATCTGCTCCCCCTCCTCTTCCCTCTGCTCCCCCGCCTTCCGATCCCCCCCCTCCGGTACTTTCTGAGGCCCAATGTCCCTCCCGATGTCCCGCCGTCATCGGTGATGGGCGCCGCCATCTTACAAAATGGCGGGTGCATGCGCGGTGCGCCAACAGAATCTGCACCGCAGGTACATTTTGATCACTGTGTTAGATCCTATCACAGTGATCAAAATAAAAAAAAATAGTGAATAAACCCCCCTTTATCACCCCCATAGGTAGGGACAAATAATTAAATAAATAAAATATATTTATTTTTCCATTAGGGTTAGGGTTAGAATTAGGGTGGGAATTAGGGTTATGGTTGGAATTAGGGTAAGAGTTGGAATTAGGGTTGCAATTAAGGTTAGTGTTGCAATTAGGGTTGAGATTAGGGTTAGGATTGGGATTAGGGTTAAGATTAGGGTTAGGTGTGTGTTGGGGTTAGGCTTGTGGTTAGGGTTATGGTTGGGATTAGGGTTAGGGGAGTGTTGGGGTTAGGGTTGGGATTAGGGTTAGGGGTGTGTTGGGGTTAGGGTTGTGCTTTGGGGTTAGGGTTGGCGTTACAATTGAGGGGTTTCCACTGTTTACGCACATCAGGGGCAAACCAAACGCGACATGGCGCCACCTTTGATTCCAGCCAATTTTGATTTGAAAAATTTAAACGGTGCTCCCTCCCTTCCAAGCCCCGACGTGTGCCCAAACAGTGGTTTACCCTAACATATGAGGCATCAGCGTACTCAGGAAAAATTGCACAACAACTTTGAGAGTCTAATTTCTCCTGTTACCTTTGGGAAAATAAAATATTGGGGGCTAAAAAATTATTTTTGTGGAAAACAAATTATTTTTTATTTTCACGGCTCTGCGTTATAAACTTCTGTGAAGCACTTGAAGGTTCAAAGTGCTCACCACACATCTAGATAAGCTATTTAGGGGGTCTAGTTTAAAAAATGGGGTCACTTGTTGGGGGTTTCTACTGTTTAGGCACATCAGGGGCTCTCCAAACGCGACATGACACCCGCAGACCATTCCATCAAAGTCTGCATTTCAAAACGTCACTACTTCCCTTCCGAGCCCCGACGTGTACCCAAACAGTGGTTCCCCCCACATATGGGGTACCAGCGTACTCAGGACACACTGGACAACAACTTTTGGCATCCAGTTTCTCCTGTTACCATTGGGAAAAAAAAATTGGGGACTAAAAGATCATGTTTGTGGAAAAAATATGATTTTTTATATTTTCACGCTCGGCGTTATAAACTTTAATGAAACACCTGGGGGTTCAAAGTTCTCACCACACATCTAGATAAGTTCCTTGAAGGGTCTAGTTTCCAAAATAGTGTCATTTGTGGGGAGTTTCCACTGTTTAGGCACATCAGGGGCTCTCCAAACGCGACATGGCGTCCAGCCAATTCTGCGTTGAAAAAGTCAAACGGCTCTCCTTCCCTTCCAAGCTCTGCCATGCACTCAAACAGTGGTTTACCCCCACATATGGGGTAACAGCATACTCAGGACAAATTGCACAATAACTTTTAGGGTCTTGTTACCCTAGGGAAAATAAAAATTGGGGTGAAAAGATCATTTCTGTGGATAAAATATGATTTTTTAATTTTACGGCTCTACATTATAAACTTGTGTGAAGCACTTGGGGGTTCAAGTGCTCATCACAGATCTAGATAAGTTCCTTAAGGGGTCTAGTTTCTAAAATGGGGTTTCCACTGTTTAGGCACATCAGGGGCTCTCCAAACGCGACATGGCGTCCAACCTCGATTCCAGCCAATTTTATTTTGAAAAAGTCAAATGGCGTTCCTTCCCTTCCGAGCTCTGCCGTGCGCCCAAATAGTGGCTCCCCCCACATATGTGGTATCAGCGTACTCAGGACAAATCGGACAACAACTTTTGGGTCCAATTTCTCCTGTTACCCTTGGGAAAATAAAAATTGGTGACTAAAAGATCATTTTTGTGGGAAAAAAATAGGATTTTTTATTTTCATGCCTGGGCATTATATACTTCTGTGAAGCACTTGGGGATTCAAAGTGCTCAACACAGATCTAGATAAGTTCTTTAGGTGGCCTAGTTTCCAAAATGGGGTCACTTGTGGGGGTTTCCACTGTTTAGGCACATCAGGGGCTCTCCAAACGCAACATGGCGTCCAATCTCAATTCCAGCCAATTTTGGTTTGACAAAGTCAAATGGCGCTCTTCATCCGAGTGCTGCCGTGCTCCCAGCCAGTGGTTTTCCCCCACATACGAGGTATCGGTGTACTCATGAGAAATTGCAAAACAACTTTATCTGTCCATTTTCTCCTTTTACCCTTGTAAAATAAAAAAATTGTTTGTAAAAGATCATTTTTGTGACTAAAAAGTTAAATGTCCATTTTTTCCTTTCACGTTGCTTCAGCTCCTGTGAAGCACCTGAAGGGTTAATAAACTTCTTGAATGTGGTTTTGATCAGCTTGAGGGGTGCAGTTTTTAGAATGTTGTCACTTTTGGGTATTTTCGGCCATATAGACCCCTCAAACTGACTTCAAATGTGAGGTGGTCCCTAAAAAAAATGGTTTTGTAAATTTTGTTGTAAAAATGAGAAATCGCTGGTCAACTTTTAACCCTTATAACTTCCTAATAAAAAAAAAAATTGTTTACAAAATTGTGCTGATGTAAAGTAGACATGTGGAAAATGTTATTTATTAACTATTTTGTTTCACATAACTCTCTGGTTTAACACAATAAAATTAAAAAATTTGAAAATTGTGAAATTTTCCAAATTTTCGCCAAATTTCAAATTTTTTTTACAAATGAACGCAAAAATTATTGACCTAAATTTACCACTAACATGAAGCCCAATATGTCACGAAAAAACAATCTCAGAATCGCTAGGATCCGTTGAAGCGTTCCTGAGTTATTACCTCATAAAGAGACACTGGTCAGAATTGCAAAAAATGGCTGGGTCATTAAGGTCAAAATAGGCTGGGTCATGAAGGGGTTAATGATTGGAAAGATGTTATTTTCCTGAAATTCTGTGCCCTTTTTCTCCACACGTACCTTTGATCATTATGGCCAAAGAGTTCTATTTTAACCTCATCGGTCCACAGGACTTGTTCCCAGAATGCATCAGGCTTGCTTAAGGTACTGCCACACTAAACGTTCCCGCTAACGATCACGATAACGACGCATACTAATGCGATCGTTTTTGTGATCGTTTTAATGTCATTAGTAGCTGCCAAACTGGACGATCTCGTTAACGACGCATAAGCGGTTAGCGATCTCCTTAACGACTTTGGCAGTCATTGCGATGTAAAAAACAGCGCACATCGTTCACAAAAGGTGCCAGACACAGCGATATAGCCTCACCAGCGGGACGCCAACGATCAAAATACGGTCCAGAACTCTAGTGAACGATCAGCGAGATCACAGCAGGGGCCACGTCGTTGCTACATGCCACACACAATAACGTCACTAACGAGATCGCTAAATAGTGACGTTTTTTAGCGATCTCGTTAGCATTCTTGTTTAGTGTGGCATACCCTTTAGATGTTCTTTTGCATACGTATATCTGATGCTGAATTTTATGGTGGGGGCGCTACTACAGTAGCCATACACTGCTGGTGTATTTAACACATGAGCGGGTACAGTACTGGTGTACATAATACATTGGAGGATACACTACTGGAGTATATAATACGTGGGTGGACACACTATTGGCACATATAATACATAGGCGGATACAATACTTGGGTATATAACACATGGGAGGATACACTACTGGTGTATATAATACATGGGCGGATATAATACTGGTGAATATAATACATGAATGGATACAACACTGGTGTATAAAATTCATGGGAGGATACAATACTGGTGCATAGAGATGGGTGAACCCGAACAGTAAAGCTCGGCGTCTGTACCGAACACCTACTGTTCGGGCACACCGAACATGGACTTCACCGGGAAGTCCGTTTTGCTGTTCACGTGCGGCCCCCCAAACACCAGGATTTTGTTACGCTGCCATGTGAATGACAGCGCGTCAAACACTGCTTCTGATCAGCGGTAAAATCATCACCGCTGGTCAGCAGTTCCCACTTCCCACGCCGTCAAAAGACAGTGTGACTCCGCAGCTGTGATCGGCGGTATAAAGTTTATCTCTGGTCACTTGTGTCGGCTGATGGCACTACTGCTCCCATCAGCTGCCGCCTGCTGCCGCTAATAACAGCGAGAGCAGGAGCGGCTGTAAGTAAATAATTTAAAAAAAAATACGATGCGAGTTCCCCCATATTTTTGATAACCAGCCAGGCAAAACTCACAGCTGGGGAATGCAACACTAAGCTGTCAGCTTTAACAAGGTTGGTTATCAAGAATAGAGGGGTCCCCACTCCCGATTTTGTTAATTATTTAAATAATTTAAAAAAACGGCGTGGGGTCCCCCCAATTTTGACAACCAGCCAAGCTAAAGCAGACAGCTGGGGCTGGTATTCTCAGGCTGGTAAGCCATGGATATTGGCCCAGACCAGCCTAAAAATAGTAGCCCGCAGCTGCCCAGAAAAGGCGCATCCATTAAAACAAAAATAAAAACAAACATATACCTCACCTGTTTGTCATTCTGTCCCACTCTGTAATCCATGGCTGGGGGATAAACAGTTTTCAACCTGGACGGTGCCAAGATGCGACCGTCCAGGCGGAGAACCACTGAGGAATGAGCTGCTGGTAACTCAGCCTCAGTGACTAGCGGTGACGTCATCAAGATTACTGCAGGTCACTGAGGCTACGTTCCAGCCAGGCCAATTAACTGCAGTGACCTCAGTGAGATAAAGTCTCACGGTGCAGAGGCGAGTTCACGGCAGTTCACCAGAATTTCACTGTCGTGAATTTGAACCGTCGTGAACTCGCCTCTGCATCGTGAGATTTTTTCTCACTGTGCTAGCGGGGATCTCACCAAGGTCACCGCAATTCATTTGCTGGCTGGGAACACAGCCATAGAGATCTGTAGTAACCTTGATGATGTCATCGCTAGTCACTGAGGCTGAGCTCGCAGAAGCTCATTCCCCAGTTGTTCTCAGCCTGGACGGCAGGGTGGATTTGATTTAAATCAAACTGATTTAAATCACGATTTAAATCACGATTTAAATCACTAGTCAGTAAGGCTTGATATAAATCAGTGATTTAAATCAAAGTTTCTACCTAAACTAGTTCTTGCTACTTTAACATGCAAGTAGATGAAGATTTTTAGAATCACTTTTTATATTACTTTTTTCTCCCCAGTTTAATGGGTTAATCATTCATATTTGGACACCACTGTTCTGTTGTACTTAGGAAGGAGAAAAATAATCCTGACCTTAATAACAATTTAAATAGATTTATTCAACTGAAACAATAACAACATTACAGCATAAGTTATTTGCTTAAACAAACATCCATGTTTGTTAACTAATTTGGCTAAACAATATATATATATATATATATATATTTTAAGAAACTTAGACTGTCAGCCCAGCCGACACATGAAAAACTTAAATACTACTGTCCCTGCTGTCCTCTGTAGCTCACTCGTCGTCATCTTCATCATCATCTTCTTCTTTGTTCCTATTCATAATCTGGAAAAGAAAAACAAGCTTTCCTGCTTTATTGGGTCCCAACCGATTTCTCAATTTAGAATGAATGAGTCCAAAGGAAGAGAATATTCTTTCAACGCCTGCAGAAGAAGCTACTGCTGTTAAAAGTGAAATCATTACTTGAACAGACTCTAAATCCAAGCGCTTAAGTGACTTCCACCAGTTTACTGGTGTGACCTTCCTTAAAATATCTTCAGCAAACATATATTTCTTGAATGGTTCCCCCTTAGCTCTGAAGTTTATTATAGTTGGCATTAAAGATGGATGATTGCTGGATACCCATGTCATAGCTAACTCCTCTTCCTCAGCACTTAGGTTTTGACCCTGATATTGGATATTGACAATATTTGCCAAAAAATGAGCTGGAGTCAGTGCTTGTCCTATTCGTTTGTTTACTGCTTGTAATTTAATTCTGTCCATGTGTAGTTCTGTTTTTAAGTGTTCACTCAGTTCCTTCCAAATTTCAACAGCATCCGCAATAAAACAGCTATTTTTCTGTATTTTGTTTAAAGCTTGAGAGATGGGTTTCAGGAAGCTCAGCATATGTTCAACATTTCTCTTAAGCCCAATGTTGAGGATTTTGGCCGTGACAGTGCCATCTATTTTATCTCGATTTTCTTCACAAAGTGTCATCAGAATAGGCCAGTTTTTGATATACTGCTCAAAACAGTCCACCACAGAGTTCCATCTAACATCTTGTGGGAGCGTTAGCTTGGTTCCACCCATCCTTTTCAGAGCTGCTGCAGCAAAATGATTATTACGGAAGTATTTAGCAATTTCAACAACATTAGCCTTTATTTCTGGAACACTTAAGTCTTTGGCTAAGAGGTGCAGCAAATGAGCACTGCAACCATATGTTATTAGCTTTGTATTCCCTCCCTGCTCTTCTAAATTTCTTCTCATCTTGGATACGTTTGCAGCATTGTCAGTGACCAAACTGCGTACTAGACATTTGAATTTTTGTTCACATGTTGTTATAGCTTTTACTGCCACTTCTTGTAAGTATTCTGCTGTGTGTGCATTTCCTGGCGTATCAGTTGTTTGTGCAATGAAGACTTTACCTTCTTCTGTTGTTATACAAGCACATACAATAGGATCATTGTGGACATTACTCCACCATCAATACTTAGGTTAACAATTTTACCCTCCAGAGCTGTTGCACATTGCTCCATTTCTCTGTCATACACTTGATCCAGCAGTTTCCCTGCAACATCAGCTCTGCTGGGTGGACTGTATCCTGGTCCCAGTGACTGAACCATATTAATGAAATGTGGGTTCTCAGTCAGACGGAAAGAAGAGTTTGTTGCATAAATAAACTGGGCAATTTTTTCATCAATCAACTCTTTTTCTAATCTGCTAGTTCTTATCACAAACCTATCTATGGTGGTTCCAGGAGGTAAAGGTTTTTTTCTTCCTTTTGGGTGATGGTGATATGTGGCTGTGGGTGTCTGATGATGATGCTGCTGCTAATGAAGCACTATCCTGGATGGATAACTCTGAAACTGTAGAACAGGATGATGGTGATCTTGGAGGTGGATAGTTTCCAGAATCCATGAATTCCCCTAAACAAAAAAAGTCAATGCTGTTATTTTATTGTTTATACAATTTCTGCTTATTGTACACAACACAGCACTGCCCCAAAAGGAATATTTGTTTTTCTTCATAACTGTACCAAATGACAGTAACATGCAGTAATAATAAGAAATATAATTTTTCTCACACATGACAGTTCAGTCTTTAGAAATAGGATTCAATAAAAATGTTTACCAACCTGAAGATCCTGCCTGTTCAAAAGTGTTTCTTTGGTCATCTTCATCACCGCACTTCTCATGATGTTGCCTCATTCGCGCCACCAGGCCTTGCATCTCTTTGTTGCATCGTTTGCATTTTGCACGCATGCCTGCCTTACCGATAGGCGAAGGAGCTTCATTAAAATATTTCCAAACTGGGTCTCTTTTACGGCCTGCTGCCATTATAAGGAAAGAATGTAATAAACCTCAGATCGTACACACAAACAGATCCAGACTTGTCTGTCTGTGGCTATGCTGCAGTATTGTGCTCAAAGTTTCACTTTCATTTTCTTGTCTGCTTGCCCTTCCTCCTCCTCACACTTAGATTCACATTCTTCTTGTGTTGTGCAGATCTATTCCACTCCAAACAATCAGAAACATATTGTCTAACTTCTTGGACTTGGCACTGAAGGGGTTGATTCTGTAATCATATAGGTTTGTAGAACAATAGGATTAAGGTCTTTTTCTCAACTCTGTTCATGTTGTAACATTTTTGCCGTGAAGAAGAGGCTGGGACCTCTGCCGAGTCAAATTCAGTTTTGAGAACTGCGTAAGTAAAGCGAGCGTCTGTGATAATATAGGAGAGAAACTGCCCACTAATCCTACAGAAACCTCTGGAAGAGCATGGCATTGTGAATGTTACACATATACAGCCTTTATTCTACTGAGTTAAACAACTCAGCTTTATCTCATGATGGAAGAACCTTTGGATGGTAAAATATTTTCCTCAAAAAGCAGTTTATTGAAAAAAATCCGATTTAAATCAAAAAAATCCGATTTTTTTGATTTTTTTAAAAAAATCATTGATTTTTATCCACCCTGCTGGACGGTCATATCTTGGCACCGTCCAGGTTGAAAACTGTTTATCCCCCAGACATGGATTACCAATCCATGGGCTTGATGTAACCAGACAATACAAAGGTGACATCAACCCCACAAATATGAACCCCATTTGCCACCGCTACAGGGTAAGTGGGAAAAGCCTGGCAAAGCGCCAGAACTGGCAAATTTAATAGATGCGTCTTTTCTGAGCAGCTTCGGCCTGCTATTTTGAGGCTGGAGGGGGCCAATATCCATGGCCCCTTATCAGCCTGAAAACACCAGCCTCAAGATGTCTGCTTTAGCTTGGATGGTTGTCAACAAAGGCGGGGACCCCACGCCATTATTTTAATTATTTATTTAAATAATTTAAAAAATCGTAGTGGGGACCTCTATTATTGATAACCAGTCATGCTGAAGCTGACAGCTGAGGGTTGCAGCCCTCAGCAATGAGTTTTGCCTGGCTGGTTAGCAAAAATACAGGGGAACCAATGCCGTTTTTTTTTTACTTATTTATTTACAACGCAGGTGCCGGCTGATAACAATCCCATCAGCCGTGGCCTGCTCTCGCTGTTATTAGCGGTGGCAGGCGTTGGCTGATGGGAGCAGTATTCTGATCACAGCAGTGTGCTCACGCTTGTCTTTCGACAGCATGGGACCATGGCTGTCTGATCGGTGGTAATTATTTTACCGCTGATCAGAAGCGGTGTTTGTCGCGCTGTCATGCACCTGACAGCGTGGCAAAAACTGGATGTTTGGGCCCCCCATTCAAGTGTATCGGTTCCGAGTTCAGGTACGGGTAGTGTTCTGGTAACTGAACCCAAACTTTTTGTAACCGTTTGGCCGTACCCACCGGACCCGAACATCCAGGTGTCAGCCCATCTCTACTGTTGTATATAATACATGGGCGGACACACTACTGGTGTATGTAATATATAGGTGGATACACTGCTGGTGTATATAATACATGGATGGACACACTGCTGGTGTATATAATACATGGGCGGATGTTGTGAACGCTCTGGATCTGACTTCTGAGTTTGGGTTCCCCCTGGTGGCTGCTGATAGTAATGAAGCTGCTTTGGCTAACACAAGTCTATTAGCTGGGGGCGATAATTGGCAATCAGGTGTTGCTGACTGGGGAGATATAAGTGAGCAAACTTCCCATGATCCTCGCTGGTGATTTGCTTTTTCCTGGTCCCATTTGGCAGTCAGCTTGCTTCCTGCTTTGTCCTGCAACTTTCAGATAAGTTATTTGCTGTTTATTTCTGTGGCTTTTGTTTTTGTCTATCTCAGTTTTCTGCCCTTCTGGAGTTAGCACACCCAGGTTCCCCTGCGGGGACCTGCGCTGGACTCTGTTTCTCATTTGCCACTGTTTATGTATTTTCAGTTCCCTGTTATTTCAGTATCTGCTGATTTGCTACCAGTTCACACCAGAGACAGTTTATGTATTTCCAGTTCCCTGATATTTCAGTGTCTGCTGGTTTGCTACCAGTTCATCCCAGAGTTTTGATCTAGCGGGGGCGAGATCATGTGGTCTCAGTATTTTTGTATATCAGATGTGTTGGAATTTTTCTTAGAGTTTTTGCTAGATTGCAGACAGTATTCTTTCCTGTCCTGTTCTATCTAGACAGTTTGGGCCCCAGCATTTTCTTACTCTATTTTCTGCCTGTGTTTGTATTTCATCTTGTCTCACCGCCAATATATGTTTGGGGGCTACCTATTCCTTTAGGGCTCTATTCCGGGGCAGTTAGCCTTTCTCTTTTCTCTCTTTAGGTTTAGTTAGCTCTCTGGCTGTGTCGAGGCGTCTAGGGCACCGTAGGCACGTCCCATGGCTGCTTCTAGTTGTGCTGTCAGTTTAAGGGTCTGCAATCCGCTAGTTTCCAACCTCTCTGGGTGTCTGGTCTATTTTTGCTGCTGTCCTCCTCGGCTACCAAATCATAACAGGCGGATACACCACTGGTATATACAATACATGGGTGGATACATTACTGGTGTATATAATACATGGGCGGATACACTGCTGGTATATATAATACATTATAATACATGTGTGGATACACTACGGGTGTATATAATACATGGGCGAACACACTACTGATGTATATAATATATGGGCGGATACAATACTGGTGTATACAATACATGGGCGGATATACTACCGGTGTATATAATACTTGGGCGGATACACTACTGGTGTATATGACACATGGGCGGACACATTACTGATGTATATAATACATGGGCGGATACAATACTGGTGTATAAATACAATACATGGGCGGATATACTACTGGTGTATATGACACATGGGTGGACTCATTACTGGTGTATATGACACATGGGCGGATACACTATGGGTGTATATGACACATGGGCGGGTACACTACTGGTGTATATGACACATGGGCGGACACACTACGGGTGTATATGACACATGGGCGGATACACTACTGGTGTATATAACACATGGGCGGACACACTACTGGTGTATATGACACATGGGCGGACACACTACTGGTGTATATGACACATGGGCGGATACATTACTGGTGTATATGACACCTGGGCGGATACACTACTGGTGTATATGACACATGGGCGGGTATACTACTGGTGTATATGACACATGGGCGGACATACTACGGGTGTATATGACACATGGGCGGACACACTACTGGTGTATATGACACATGGGCAGGCACACTACTGGTGTATATGACACATGGGCGGACATACTACGGGTGTATATGACACATGGGCGGATACACTACTGGTGTATATGACACATGGGTGGATACACTACGGGTGTATATGACACATGGGTGGATACACTACTGGTGTATATGACACATGGGCGGACACACTACTGGTGTATATGACACATGGGCGGACACACTACTGGTGTATATGACACATGGGCAGACATACTATGGGTGTATATGACACATGGGCGGATACACTACTGGTGTATATAACACATGGGCGGATACACTACTGGTGTATATGACACATGGGCGGACACACTACTGGTGTATATGACACATGGGTGGACACACTACTGGTGTATATGACACATGGGTGGACACACTACTGGTGTATATGACACATGGGCGGATACATTACTGGTGTATATGAAACATGAGTGGACACACTACTGGTGTATATGACACATGGGCGGACACACTACAGGTGTATATGACACATGGTTGGGTACACTACTGGTGTATATGACACATGGGCGGACACACTACAGTTTTATATGACACATGGGCGGGTACACTACTGGTGTATATGACACAAGGTTGGGTACACTACGGGTGTATATGGCACATGGGCGGACACACTACTGGTGTATATGACACATGGGCGGTCACACTACGGGTGTATATGACACATGGGCGGACACACTACGGGTGTATATGACACATGGGCGGACACACTACGGGTGTATATGACACAAGGGCGGACACACTACTGGTGTATATGACACATGGGCGGACACACTACTGGTGTATATGACACATGGGCGGACACACTACTGGTGTATATGACACATGGTTGGGTACACTACGGGTGCATATGACACATGGGCGGACACACTACGGGTGTATATGACACATGGGTGGACACACTACTGGTGTATATGACACATGGACAGACACAATACTGGTGTATATGACACATGGGCGGACACACTACCGGTGTATATGACACATGGCTGGGTACACTACCGGTGTATATGACACATGGGCGGATACACTACTGGTGTATGACACATGGGCGGACACTACTGGTGTATATGACACCTGGGCGGATACACTACTGGTGTATATGACACATGGTCGGGTACACTACTGGTGTATATGACACATGGGCAGACATACTACGTGTGTATATGACACATGGGCGGACACACTACTGGTGTATATGACACATAGTCGGCACACTACTGGTGTATATGACACATGGGCGGACATACTACGGGTGTATATGACACATGGGCGGATACACTACTGGTGTATATGACACATGGGTGGATACACTACGGGTGTATATGACACATAGGGGGAAACACTACTGGTGTATATGACACATGGGCGGACACACTACTGGTGTATATAACACATGGGCGGACACACTACTGGTGTATATGACACATGGGCGGACACACTACTGGTGTATATGACACATGGCTGGGTAGACTACGGGTGTATATGACACATGGGCGGATACACTACTGGTGTATATGACACATGGGCGGACACACTACTGGTGTATATGACACCTGGGCGGATACACTACTGGTGTATATGACACATGGGCGGGTACACTACTGGTGTATATGACACATGGGCGGACATACTACAGGTGTATATGACACATGGGCGGACACACTACTGGTGTATATGACACATGGGCGGACATACTACGGGTGTATATGACACATGGGCGGATACACTACTGGTGTATATGACACATGGGTGGATACACTACGGGTGTATATGACACATAGGGGGAAACACTACTGGTGTATATGACACATGGGCGGACACACTACTGGTGTATATAACACATGGGCGGACACACTACTGGTGTATATGACACATGGGCGGACACACTACTGGTGTATATGACACATGGCTGGGTAGACTACGGGTGTATATGACACATGGGCGGATACACTACTGGTGTATATGACACATGGGCGGACACACTACTGGTGTATATGACACCTGGGCGGATACACTACTGGTGTATATGACACATGGGCGGGTACACTACTGGTGTATATGACACATGGGCGGACATACTACAGGTGTATATGACACATGGGCGGACACACTACTGGTGTATATGACACATGGGCGGACATACTACGGGTGTATATGACACATGGGCGGATACACCACTGGTGTATATGACACATGGGTGGATACACTACGGGTGTATATGACACATAGGCGGACACACTACTGGTGTATATGACACATGGGTGGAAACACTACGGTGTATATGACACATGGGCGGACACACTAAGGATGTATATGACACATGGGTGGGTACACTACGGGTGTATATGACACATGGGCGGATACATTACGAGTGTATATGACACATGGGCGGACACACTACGGGTGTATATGACACATGGGCGGACACACTACGGGTGTATATGATACATGGGCGGACACACTACGGGTGTATATGACACATGGGCGGACACACTACGGATGTATATGACACATGTGCGGATACATTACGAGTGTATATGACACATGGGCGGACACACTACGGGTGTATATGACACATGGGCGGACACACTACGGTGTATATGATACATGGGCGGACACACTACGGGTGTATATGACACATGGGCGGACACACTACGGATGTATATGACACATGGGCGGATACATTACGAGTGTATATGACACATGGGCGGACACACTACGGGTGTATATGACACATGGGTGGGTACACTACGGGTGTATATGACACATGGGCGGGTACACTACGGGTGTATATGACACATGGGCGGACACACTACGGGTGTATATGATACATGGGCGGACACACTACGGGTGTATATGACACATGGGCGGACACACTACGGGTGTATATGACACAAGGGCGGACACACTACGGGTGTATATGACACATGGGCGGACACACTATGGGTGTATATGACACATGGGCGGGTACACTACGGGTGTATATGACACATAGGCGGACACACTACGGGTGTATATGACACATGGGCGGGTACACTACGGGTGTATATGACACATGGGCGGACACACTACGGGTGTATATGACACATGGGCGGACACACTATGGGTGTATATGACACATGGGCGGACACACTACTAGTGTATATGACACATGGGCGGGTACACTACGGGTGTATATGACATATGGGCGGGTACACTACGGGTGTATATGACACATGGGCGGGTACACTACGGGTGTATATGACACATGGGCAGACACACTACGGGTGTATATGATACATGGGCGGACACACTACGGGTGTATATGACACATGGCGGACACACTACGGGTGTATATGACACAAGGGCGGACACACTACGGGTGTATATGACACATGGGCGGGTACACTACGGGTGTATATGACACATAGGCGGACACACTACGGGTGTATATGACACATGGGCGGGTACACTACGGGTGTATATGACACATGGGCGGGTACACTACGGGTGTATATGACACATGGGCGGACACACTACGGGTGTATATGACACATGGGCGGACACACTATGGGTGTATATGACACATGGGCGGACACACTACTAGTGTATATGACACATGGGCGGGTACACTACGGGTGTATATGACATATGGGCGGACACACTATGGGTGTATATGACACATGGGCGGACACACTACTAGTGTATATGACACATGGGCGGGTACACTACGGGTGTATATGACACATGGGCGGGTACACTACGGGTGTATATGACACATTGGCGGACACACTACGGGTGTATATGACACATGGGCGGACACACTATGGGTGTATATGACACATGGGCGGACACACTACTAGTGTATATGACACATGGGCGGGTACACTACGGGTGTATATGACATATGGGCGGACACACTATGGGTGTATATGACACATGGGCGGACACACTACTAGTGTATATGACACATGGGCGGGTACACTACGGGTGTATATGACATATGGGCGGGTACACTACGGGTGTATATGACACATGGGTGGGTACACTATATGTGACATGCCGGGCACACCGACCACCCAAGCCACTATTCTCCAATCTGCAGGTGTGTATCTGACCTGTCCCTATATGCGTTGTCATAGTGACCCATTACCCAGCACTCAGGCCTGCTGCCATCACACACATCAGTGCTAGAACAGGGGATAGGACTCATTACTGCCATTAACTCTCTCATTACCATGCACTGGGAGCTTAGCGGCTGCCCCATCACTTCTGTGCTGTGACGTCACACACTGGGGCTTGCACTGTACAGAACATCCTACAGATTATCAGCACGGGGACAGGAACGGAAAAAACGACCCCTGACACCCGGGGGACAGGTGAGGAAGACGCACCCGCCCATCAGCTCCAGGGGGTGTGGCAAATGGCCAAGTGACGTCATTACCTTCTTTGGAGTCTTGCTGACGGCAGCCATGAAGGAGAATCTGTTGGACGCCTCTGCTTCGTCAGGTGCAATCGCGTCTGGGGTCGACATCTTGCTTACGGGCACGTGTCCTTACAAGTACAGTAGATGAAGGCGCTTACTACCGGAATCAGTGACAGCAGCACCGGGAAGACTGGACGTCACGGCAGCGTATTACCTCATCGCGTCAGAGCCTGGCGAGCGGGGCTGCTGTGTGGGCAATGCGCCGGTGGCAGTGAGCGCTAGAGGGCGCTGGAGAGACGCAGCTGATCGCTGCGGGCTGCTGTCATTTCCCGGAACTCGTGCATAGCGGAGCCTTGTGGCCCTGGAACCTGCTTATAGCAGAAGTGCTCATACGTTACCGAGCTGTGAGCTAGAATATTCTCTGTCTTAGGCTACTTTCACACATCAGGCTTTTTGAATCAGGCGCGATCCGGCGTGTTTCTAAAAAAACGGATCCGGTACCGGATGCGTTTTTTTAGCATTGACTTACATTAGCGCCGGATCGCGCCTGATGTCACTGCGTTGCATCCGTTTTTGGCCGGATCCGTCGGAATTGTACATTCCGGCGGCCGGACAAGACGGTTTTTGTAATTTTTTTTTTTTTTCCCGGAGGCACCTGACAGTGCCTGAATCGACACTTCAGGCGGCCGGAAACAATGCAAACCTATGGAGCCGGACCAGATTTTTGACAAATCAGAAAACTGATCCGGAGTCCAAGGTCGGTCTCTCTCTCTCTCTCTTCTCTTCTCTTCTCTTCTCTTCTCTTCTCTTCTCTTCTCTTCTCTCTCTCTCATCAGTTTTTTTAAATCAGAGCCGGATCCGTCCTTTCATGCATAGGACGGATGCCGCCTGATTCAAAAAGCCTGATGTGTGAAAGTAGCCTTACAGGGGCATTGCACCAACTCCATGATTTTCTTTACTGACAGCTCACAATTGTGTAAAATATGCATATAAGTTTTACCTTGCACACTTCTGCTTTCCTGGACCTCCATTGATCTCTGTGCCCCAGCCACCACCAGGTGATCGCTGCAGGGTACTACTGGAAATCCTGGTGACACCAGTGTGGCATCAGTAGAGTTCACAAAAATGGACCGTTCTAGCAGCCACATGGGTAGTCCATATCCATCATAGCAGAGCCCTGCGACCCTCCAACCTACCCCAGCGTCTCTTCTGATTGGTAGCACCCATGCGTTGTACCGCAGTGATGACGGTGCAGCGGGCATACCAAGAAGAAGCGCAGGGGGCTCTGGCAGGTAGGAAGAGGTGCGCAGGGCTCTGCGACCACAGTCATAGATGGTGACATGATGGCTGGAACTCAGTCCTGCAGAGCTCGTTTGCTCAACCCTAGTCCTAGCACATCGGTGCTGTACCCAGAGGTGGACTGTGGTGATCAGAGGTGGACGTGGCACGTCACAACTGGACCCCGCTTCCTAAAGAGTGAGCGTCATCATGGGAGCCGTAGGGGACTGGTAACATTAGTGCTACTGAATTTGTTATTTTACAGGGAAACTATTTATGTGATTGTAGCTCTTTCAAAGACAAGTCCAGCAATATCTTTACACGGCCAGTGCTTTTCGCCATTACTGAGAAATCAGTGTTTAAATTGATTTACGAATAAGGCTGAAGTACCGTGGTCACTCCAGCTCTATTCCCCAACCAGCGCCGCCTCTTCCTGCTTGACTGTCAGTCAAGCAAGAGGAGTAGGCGCTGGGTTGTGAATAGAGCTGGACTAAAAGAGGCTTCAGATCTACAAATAGTTCATGTATTTTTGTCCTGAGGAAGAAATGGTTATACTTAGAAATGTGCAGACAAATTCAAACCGCAAACCCATTTATGTGTACCTGGAATTACGACTACACCTAAACAGCAGTGCAGTATTTCCACAAAAACCTCTCTCAGAATCTCTGGTCTTATGACCTGTGGACCTACAGCAGCTGGGATTTCATGCTTTAATATCGTTGTGTGTACACATACTCATCAGGTTAGAATAACCTTCATTTTATTCTTTTGAATAGCCGGATAGGACCCAATTGTGCTTTTCTGTGCTTTCTAGATATTTCTTCACCTCATAGATGCTGTCTATCAAGCAGGAGGAGAAGGCTCTGCATGAGGAGTAGAGCTGGAGTGACAGAGGCTTCAGATCAACAAATAGTTATTTAGCCTTATTTGCATATCAATTCAAACATTGATTTCTTCTCAGTAATGGAGAATGCGCTAGCTGTTGTGAATGTGTTGGAGACGACTTCGGAGCTGAGGCTCCCTCTGGTGGTTGCTGAGGGTATTGAACCTATGTTGAACAGCAAGAGTTCTCCACCTGCAATGGATGAATGGTTAACAGGGGGGACAGACTGGCCTGATATAAGTGAGCTGGCCTCCCATCAGGGCCGCCATCAGGGCATGAGAACCCTCACTGCTGTATGGGGCCCGGTGATTAGGGGGGGCCCGCCGCCCGAGCACGCAGGTCCGCGCTCGGGCCCGGGGGCCCCCAACATTTTGAGGCTCCCCCTGCTCCCCAAGGGGCCCCCAGCTAGCGGCACATCATGCAGCCGCTATGGGGGCCCCTGTGTGGCAGGGGGGCCCGCCTGCCCCCAGCGCCGACTCCCCCCGCCGCTGCTTTGAACTATACCGGCGTCTGCCGGCACAGTTCAAAGCGATGATGGAGGAGAGAGTGTCAGCTGACGTTCCCTCTCCCATCATTCCCTGCTCTGCCTCTGACACAGCGCGCTCACTGTGTGCCGGGCAGAGCAGGAGACAGGAGCTGGGAGCAGCGCTGGCACGAGGATGAGGTGAGGAGTCTTTTTTTTTTTTTTTCTAAAGCTGTCGGTGCTTTACTGAACTGTGGGTGGGTGGAGGAGAGATGAAGGCTGGACAATGTGGGCCCTGCTGTATACTATGTGGGCCCTGCTGTATACTATGTGGGCCCTGCCGTATACTATGTGGGCCCTGCCGTATTCTATGTGGGCCCTGCCGTATACTATGTGGGCCCTGCTGGACAATGTGGGCCCTGCTGTACAATGTGGGCCCTGCTGTACAATGTGGGCCCTGCCGTATACTATGTGGGCCCTGCCGTATACTATGTGGGCCCTGCCGTATACTATGTGGGCCCTGCCGTATACTATGTGGGCCCTGCTGTACAATGTGGGCCCTGCTACTATATACTATGTGGGCCCTGCCGTATACCATGTGGGCTCTGCTGTACAATGTGGGCCTGCTACTATATACTATGTGGGCCCTGCCGTATACCATGTGGGCTCTGCTGTACAATGTGTGCCCTGCTACTATATACTATGTGGGCACTGCCGTATACTATGTGGGCCCTGCTGTACAATGTGGGCCTTGCTGGACATGTGGGCCCTGCCGTATACTATGTGGGCCCTGCTGTACAATGTGGGCCCTGCTGGACAATGTGGGCCCTGCTGGACAATGTGGGCCCTGCTGTATACTATGTGGGCCCTGCTGGACAATGTGGGCCCTGCTGTATACTATGTGGGCCCTGCCGTATACTATGTGGGCCCTGCCGTATACCATGTGGGCTCTGCTGTACAATGTGGGCCCTGCTATTATATACTATGTGGGCCACGCTGTACACTATGTGGGCCCTGCTATATACTATGTGGGCCGTGCTGTATGCTATGTGGGTCCTGTTGTATACTATGTGGGCCACGCTATATACTATGTGGGCCGTGCTATATACTATGTTGGCTGTGTTATATACTATTGGGAGATATATTATATTTTATAGGGTGACTGTGTTATATACTTTGTGGCTGTGTTATATACTATGGGGGGCTACGTTATATTCCTTTGGGGAGGCGGGCTGTATGATATTGTATTCGGGGATACATTATATTCTATGAGGGGCTGTATTATATTTATTATATTCTATGAGGGGTGATTGCATCATACACTTATGAGGGGGCTACATTATACTGTATGAGGTGGATACATTGTATTCTATGGGGGGCTAGATTATATTGTATGGGGGCTTCATTATACTTTTATGAGGGAACTACATTATATTCTATGGGGGCTGCATTATACTATATGAGGGCTACATTGTATTTTATGGAGGGGCTACATTATACTATATAAGGGGGCTCAATTATATTCTATGGGGGTTTACATTATACTCTGTGGGGTGGTTGCATTATACTCTGTGGGGTGGTTGCATTATACTCTGTGGGGTGGTTGCATTATACTCTGGGGTGGTTGCATTATACTCTGGGGTGGTTGCATTATGCTCTGTGGGGTGGCTGCATTATGCTCTGTGGGGTGGCTGCATTATGCTCTATAGGGTGACTGCATTATACTATATGTGGGCTGCATTATACTGTATCGAGGACTATGGGGAATACATTATACCATATGAAGAGCTATGGGGTGCATTATACTATGGGAAGTGAATTGTACTACATGGATGACTATGGCGGTGCATTATACTATATGGAGCACTATGAGGAGTGTATTATACTATATGAATGACTGAGTGTATTTTAATATATTGAGGGCTATTAGGAGTGTATTATACTATATGGAGGACTATGGATACATTATATTATATGGAGGACTATGGGGTGTGCACTTTACAATATGGAGGACTGTGGTGCACATTATAATATATGGAGGACTATGTGGTGTATTATACTAAACAAGCAAAATGCTGCATATTCATCGAGTGATTGGTGTTAATGTGTCATTGGTGAGGGCATGGTGCAGAAGTGAAGTTTTTCCATGAAAGGGCGGAGGGATTTTGGAAGGTTTATGTGGTGGAGGAGGAGCTAGGGTGGATGCGGAACTGGGGGGTGGAGCCTGGGCGGAGTCTCAAGGGGGGCCCCATAAATTTTGCCAGTATGGGGCCCCGAAATTCCTAGTGGCAGCCCTGCCTCCCATGATCCTTAGCCGGTGATCAATTGTTACTTCCTGGTCTAGGTTGGAATTCAGCTTGCTTTTTTGCTGTCTCCTGCTATCATTCAGATAAGTTACTTTCTGTTTTTTTTTCTGTGGTTTGATTTCCCTTGTTTTTGCTGCCTTGCTTTTGAGTTCAGCCGGGTCCCCTTTGGGGGCTTGTGCTGGTCTCTGTTCTCTTTTTGTATTTGCACTTGTGCTCAGTTCCTGTGATATTTTACTGCTGGGTAGCTGCGTTTTCACACCAGAGATCTGCTATAGGTGGTCGAGACCGTGTGGTTTCAGCATTTTTGGATTCAGAAGTGTTGGAATTTTTCCTAGGGTTTTGTTGGGTTGCAGACAGTATTCTGTCTTGTACTATCCTATCTAGACAGTTTTGGGCCCCAGCGTTTGCTCATTCTATTTTCTATCTGTGTTCGTGTTTTCCTCTTGTCTAACCGCCATTATATGTTTGGTGGCTTCCTATTTCTTTGGGGCTCTACTCCGGGGCAGTTAGCTTTCCTCTTTCCATCTACAGGGGTAGCTAATCTCTCCGGCTGTGATGAGGCGTCTCGGGCACCGTAGGAACGTCCCACGGCTGCTTCTAGTTGTGCGGTTAGTTTAGTGGTCTGCAACCTATTAGATACCAACCTCTCTGGTGTTTGGCTGCCTTTGCTGTTTTTTGCTCCTGCCCTCCTCAGCTACCATAACAGCTAGCCATGTAGCGGTATTGTGGGACTTGTCTTAATAGCAAAGCCACAAAAAGAGGACTAAAAATCCTCCAAAAATTCAAGAATTAAAACAGCAAAAAAGGGGCAGCAGTCCCAGGTCTCAGAACTAATGCATCAAACCCATGTAGTAAGATAGGGTTAACAAAGGTGCAAAATACTGATGGGATAGCCATTCACAACCTAACACTTCATGGAGGGGGTGATGGCTTAATATTAAATTGCACTACAGCGGCTTGTATACGGCGCTGGTCACACACAGGTAATCCACAGTGTCTGGCTTACGGCCTTTTACTGACTACCATACTATTAGACTAGGCGGGCTGCCCAGCTCTATATTAGTGCATCCTATGAGAACAGACACCCTAGTTTACAAGGCCAAAAATGCTGGGCTTTGCTGCACCCTGAAAAATGGAGTGCAAATATATATATATATATATATATATATATATATATATATATATATATATATATATATATATATATATAATATATATTAGAAATGTCCAAAGAAACAAAGTACTAGCAAACAGTGCAAGTCCCATGGAAGGATGTCAAACTCACAAATATAGAGCTACAGCGGCTCAGTGAACGGTGTTTGGTGCTCTGCAATTAAATTATACAAGATATACAATTCAGGAGCAAATAAAAGAACGTATACAGCACTCACCAGTTTGAGAAATGTGATAGTCCTTTATTCCATACTGTGGGATATGGAAATTGTTAAGCCGTGCAGGTTACAGAGGCATGCAGGGAGAGGCAGAGTGGACGACGGCCATTTCGCGTGACAGCACTTCAACGGGTCCATAATATATGAGGTGTTTGATGATATTTTGGCCAAGATATGCAAGTTCGCAACCCGCATCAAGGGTCCTCACACTTGTGAGTCCTAACACTAATCTTAATAGCAAAGCCACAAAGAAGAGGATTAAAAATCCTCCAAAAATTCAAGGATTAAAACAACAAAAAATTAAAACAGCTGCCCCTTTTTTGCTGGTTTAATAGGCAGTCAGCTGCCCCTTTTTTGCTGGTTTAATAGGCAGTCAGCTGCCCCTTTTTTGCTGGTTTAATAGGCAGTCAGCTGCCCCTTTTTTGCTGTTTTAATGGGCACTCAACAGTCATGACAAACACTGCTATTTGGGTGTAATTTACTAATTTAGTGAAAATGGGGTGTTCTAATTAATAACAGTGCAGAGTTCAATTAGTGAGGTCATTCATTCTATGAAGAAACAGGTGTCAATTATGGCCCTTATTTAAAGAAGGAGGTCAGCAAATGTACTTGCTGGTTTTAGCCGTTGCTCAGTAAGTAAAATGGGTCGTTCAAGAAATTGTACCGAAGGAGAAAGAACTTTGGTCAAGCAATTGATTGCAGAAGGGGAACTTTTAAAGAAGTGCCGAAAATAAATGGCTACTCAGCTAAAAAAGATTTCTAATGCTTTAACATGGCAAATTAAACCCGTAGTAGGAACAGAAATAGTACCATCTGCATAGATCATAGAATAACAAGAATGACAAAGAAGCATCTAATGATCAGCTCCAGGGAGCTCAAGGAAGATCTTCAGTTACTTGTGAGTACTGCAACAATCAGAAGCCAAACTATTTGCAAGAAACCCTCGTAAAGTCCTATTACAAAACAAAATACGAGTTGAAAAGGTTACAGTTTGCCAAAGAATATATTGACTGGCCTAAAGAGAAGTGGCGCAACATTCTATGGACAGACAAAAGCAAGATTTTTCTTATTGGATGTAAAGACCCCAGTTTTTGAGATGACCCATAAACACTGAATTCAAGCCACAGTACACTGAAGAGTAAAGAGTAGACTGTAAAACATGAAGGTGCAAGCGTAATGGTTTGGGGATGTTTCTCATACTGTGGAATTGAGTCCAATTATTGCATACCAGGCACCATGGACCAGTTTGAATATATCAAAATACTGGAAGAGGTAATGTTGCCTTAAGGTACTGCCACACTAAACAATCCCGCTAGTGATCTCGTTAACGTCGCATACTAATGAGATCGCTAGCGGGATTGTTTTAACATCGCTAGTAGCTGCCTAATTTAGCGATGTCGTTAAGGACGCTAACGCGGTTAGCGATCTCCTTAACGACACCGCACATCGCTCACACTACCCACATTACCCACGTCAACAGATCCTCCTTGCAGTCAGCCACAGATCACATGCACTGTGTGCAGACAGCGGCTAACGGGCGGCGGCCGCTCCGTGATGTGGTCTGCTGTGCTGGGAGGGTTCCGGTGCTGTCCCCCTGCTCCGGGCCTGGCGCTCCTGTGGGGGGATGGGTGGTCGGTCTCCTCCTCTTCCCGGCTCGCAGCGCCTGTCTGAGGGAGATGCACGGCTGACACCCAGCGCTCCCAGGAGCAGACGGCCGCCGTGCTACCAGGCTGATTCTTGGATTATAAAGGTGCCACACTCAGCGATATATGCTCACCAGCGGGACGCCAACGATAAAGATAGGGTCCAGAACGATGAACGAGATCACAGCAGGATCACAGCAGGGGCCACGTCGCTAGTACATGCCACACACACCGGCGTCACTAACGAGATCGCTAAATAGTGACTTTTTTAGCGATCTTGTTAGCGACGCTGTTTAGTGTGGCATACCCTTTATGGTGAAGGAGAAATGCCCTTGAAATGTGTGCTTGAGCAGGATAACAGCCCCCAAACACACCCGCAATCAGGCAAGATCATGGTTCTAGACCAACAAATTGATGCTATGAAGTGGCCAGCCCAATCCCCAGACCTCAATCTGATTGAGAATTTATGGAGTCGCACAAAAAAATACTGTTTTTGATACAAAATTTAAGAGTGCAAAAGAACTGTGAATCACAGGTATCAGATGTTAGTTGACTCCGTGCCACACAGATCTAAAGCACTTATCAGAAATAAAGCTTATACAGCTATTAGTTCAGCGATTAACAGAAGAGCTAAGTGTGTAAACTAATTTAAGTTTACGCTGTAAATATTTGAGTTTGTAAATGAAAATGCAAACACTGCTATTTTTTAACAGCCTGTAAAAAAATAATATTTTCTTAATGTTTTCATTTGGAATTGAACGTGCAGTGCTCCTTGTGCCTTTGTGTATATGGAAATAAATGCTATGATGAGGACTGAGCTTTTTCTCAGTTGTTTTAAACACACTGCTATTATTTTGCACATCGCTTGAAGTAGTTGGGGGTAAAATCCTGCTGACAGATTCCATTTAAACTGCTGTAACTAGTTAAAGAAATGTCATTTATCGGGGCAAAAGTACGCACATCTAATCATTAAATTTAGGTTTTTCAGTCCCATTATCACAGGTATGGGTTGTTCTAAAGAGCTTTCTGAATTTGAGCCTGGTTCTTTAATAGGATGCTATTGTTGTAGCAACTCGTTCCATAATAAGTCTTCCCTCCTAAATAATCCACCATAATCAACTGTAAGTGGTTGGAGAAAGTTGAAGTTTTTAGCAACCACAGCAACACAGTCATGGAGTAGAGAACCCGTAAAGTTACAGAGCATGGTTGGCAAGTGCTGAAGCTCATAGTGTATAAAAGATGCCAATGCTGTTAAGTTCCAAACATCTTCTGGCATTAACATCAGCACAAAAACGGTGCATCAGGAGTGTAATGCTATGGTGTCATGTTTTATACCACTTCATTCAGCACTTGGCACCTTGGTGCTTGGTGATATAAGACTTGCATGCATCGCTGCTCAACCATGGAACAAATCGCTGTTCTCTGTCAGTCTGATGAACATGTCTGGGTTTCAACAAAAGAAGAAGAACATTACCTGCCAGCATTGTGCCAACTGTGCATTTTGATTGAGGAGGGATAATGCCATGTGGTTGTTTTTCAGGGTGGACTTTAAGACCCTTAGATGCAGTTAAGGGAAATCTTAATGCTTTATCATAGCAAGGCTTTTTGGACATTTGTAAGCTTCCAAATTTATGGGAACCGTTTGGGGAAGACCCTCTTCTGTTCCAGCATGGCTGTCCCCAGTGCACAAAGCAACATCCTTAAACATGTGACTCAACCCAATTTCGGACTAACATAAAATTCACCCCTGAACGAAGATACCCATTAATACCACAAATCTTTATTAATTACAAGATAAAAAAATAAATAAAAATAAGATAAATGCAGGATGAACATAATACAGAGTGCCCAGTAGGGGGATATGATCAATACGTTCTGTGAACAAGAAGTAGTATCTAATATGTAATACCGAAGATGTAAAATAAATAAATTAATATTATATATAAAGGTGATAACCACACATACAAAGAATATGGCTGAGGAACAGAGATTTGATCCTGAACAGATGTGAACAGAAAAGTTACATATATAAGATGGAAGTATAAAGTATTACTGCTGTTCAAAAGCTGTCAAGATAAATGCACCCCTATAGGGCTACGCAGTTTAAATAGCTATAGACCAAATTATATTATATGATACAAGTAGCTGATAGGTATTAGCTAGAAGAACTGTTACCTCAGTAAACAGCCAGGAGGTATCACCTGCAGGATGGACAGGATGTTCCCCTCACTCTAATGCACATTTTGCAACTCCTCTTCTTCCGGGGGGCATACAAACACTTCTGCGCCCCCGGAAGAAGCCGAGTTGCGAAACGCGCGTCGGGGTGAGGGGGAACATCCGAATAAAGGACATTTTACCGAGACGGTGAGTGCCACCTTTATTTCTATTTTTTTCATACAGACTTTCAGGGATTACATCATCAACTTGCTTAATTGTTCACACAGCAGCGCGAAACGGCCGTCGTCCGATGTGTCTCCACACAAGACTCTCCTGCCTCTGTTTTTTAATGTGATTCCGGATAAAGGACATTTTACCGGGTCGGTGAATGCCACCCTTATTTCTATTTTTTTGATACGGACTTTGTCATTGTGTTTTTCTAAGACGGTTGTCACCCGGGATCCCTGGGAAGGTACACTTTCAATTTTCCTGGTATAATCAGCAGAACGGACCGCAGTCACACAGCTGTGCTGATCATTTTTTTTTTTGCTTCAGTAACATAATTTCTGAAAGCACTAAAGTTAAAGATGACATATCCTTTGTATTTTAAGAAAAAAATATATATATATTCATCTTTTACATTTTAAAAATTACAAAAAAATACTGTAATTTTGATCAAGGGGACCCAAACTTTTACATGCCACTGTATGTAACATATGTGCAGTGCGTGTATATACATGTGTATGTATGTGCTGTGTGTATATATACATGTATATGCACAGTGGAGAAAATAGGTATTTGATTCACTGCCGATTTTGTAAGTTTTCCCACCTGCAAAGAATGGAGAGGTCTGTAATTTTTATCATAGGTACACTTCAACTGTGAGAGACAAAATCTAAAAAAAATCCAGAAAATCACATTGTATTATTTTTACATAACTACTTTGCATTTTACTGCTTAAAATAAGTATTTGATGCAATAGAAAAATATTTGGTGCAGAAATCTTTGTTTGCAATTACAGAGGTCAGACATTTCCTGTAGTTCTTGACCAGGTTTGCACACACTGCAGCAGAGATTTTTGACCACTCCTCCATACTGATCTTTTCCAGATCTTTCAGGTTTCGTGGCTGTCTCTGGGCAACATTGAGTTTCAGCTCCCTCCAAAGATTTTCTATTGGGTTCAGGTCTGGAGACTGGCTAGGCCACTCCAGAACATTGAAATGCTTCTACAGAGCCATTCCTTAGTTGCCATGGCTATGTGTTTTGGGTCATTGTCAGGCTGGAAGATCCAGCCATGACCCATCTTAAATGCTCTTACTGAGGGAAGGAGGTAGTTGGACAAAATCTTGTGATCCATGACCCCATCCATCCTCCCTTCAATACGGTGCAGTTGTCCTATCCTCTTAGCAGAAAAGCACCACCAAAGTATGATATTTCCTCTACCATGCTTCACAGTTGGGATGGTGTTCTTGGGATTGTACACATCCTTCTTCTGACTCCAAACATGGCGAGTGGAGTTGATACCAAAAAGCTCTATTTTGGTCTCCTCTAACCAAATGACTTTCTTCAATTCCTCATTTGAATCATCCAGATGGTCATTGGTGAACTTTAAACAGACCTTGACATGTGTTGATGTGAGCAGGGGGTCCCTGCTTCCCAGGCTGCACACAGCACATCATTTATGGAGGCTATATGGCTGCCTAGCATTGCCTGAGCACACATCAGCTGGAACCATATTGGGGAATGGCTCTGCTATTTAAATAGAGCATTTGTTCTGGCAATCACCCATGTTTATTTACACACGTGCTCAAAATTGTTGGTACCCCTTGTTTAATGACAGAAAACCCCACAATGGTCACAGAAATAACTTGAATCTGACAAAAGTAGTAAAAAATCAAAAATCTATGAAAATGAACAAATGAAAGACAGACATTACTTTTCAACCATGCTTTCACAGAATTTTTTTAAAAATAAAACTCATGAAATGGGCCTGGACAGAAACGATGGTACCCCTGAAAATCAAAAGGGACATGCTAAATCAAAGTGTGTCCTCTAATTAGCATCACAGGTGTCTACAATCACTTGGAATCAGTGAGTGAGCCTGAATAGAGGGCTACAGATACTCACTGTGCTGTTTGGTGACATGGTGTGTATCACACTCAGCATGGACCAGAGGAACCGAAGGAAAGAGTTGTCTTAGGAGATTAGAAAGAAAATTATAGACAAACATGTTAAAGGTAAAAGTTATAAGACCATCTCCAAGCAGCTTGATGTTCCTGTGACTACAGTTGCACATATTATTCAGAAATTTAAGCTTTATGGGACTGTAGCCGACCTCCCTGGACGTGGCCGCAGGAGGAAAATTGATGACAAATCAAAGAGATGAATAATATGAATGGTAACAAGAGCCCAGAAAAATTTCTAAACAGATTAAAGGTAAACTTCAAGCTCAAGGAACATCAGTGTCAGATTGCACCATTCGTCGTTGTATTAGCCAAAGTGGACTTCATAGGAGATAACTAAGGAGAACACCATTGTTGAAAAAAAATCATAAAAAAGATAAACTGGAATTTGCCAAACTACATGTTGACAAGCCACAAAGCTTCTGGGAGAATGGCCTATGGACAGATGGGACAAAAATGGAACTTTCTGGCAAGGCACATCAGCTCTATGTTCACAGACAGAAAAATGTCCCTACTATGAAACGTGGAGAAGGCTCTGTTATGTTCTGGTGCTGCTTTGCTGCATCTGGCACAGGGTGTCTAGAATCTGTGCAGGGTACAATGAAATCTCAAGACTATCAAGGGATTCTAAAGAGAAATGTGCTGCCCAGTGTGAGAACAATGGGGATAGGGGAAAATATGTGTAAGTGGGTTAAGAACTGGCTCATGGATAGAAAACAAAGGGTGGTTATTAATGGAGCACACTCGGACTGGGTCACGGTTAGCAGTGGGGTACCACAGGGGTCAGTATTGGGGCCGCTTCTCTTTAACATATTTATTAATGACCTTGTAGGGGGCATACAGAGTAGTATTTCAATATTTGCAGATGACACTAAACTCTGCAGGGTAATAAATACAGAGGAGGATAATTTTATATTACAGGAGGATTTATGTAAACTAGAAGCTTAGGCTGATAAATGGCAAATGAGCTTTAATGGGGATAAATGTAAGGTCATGCACTTGGGTAGAACAAATAAGATGTATAATTATGTGCTTAATTGTAAAACACTGGGCAAAACTGTCACTGAAAAAGACCTGGGTGTATGGGTGGACGACAAGCTCACATTTAGTGGCCAATGTCAGGCAGCTGCTGCCAAGGCAAATAAAATAATGGGATGCATTAAAAGAGGCATAGATGCTCATGAGGAGAACATAATTTTACCTCTATACAAGTCACTGGTGCGACCACACTTAGAATACTGTGTGCAGTTCTGGTCTCCGGTGTATAAGAAAGACATAGCTGAACTGGAGCGGGTGCAGAGAAGAGCGACCAAGGTTATTAGAGAACTGGGGGGTCTGCAATACCAAGACAGGTTATTACACTTGGGGTTATTTAGTTTGGAAAAACGAAGGCTTAGGGGTGATCTTATTACAATGTATAAATATATGAGGGGACAGTACAAAGACCTTTCTAATGATCTTTTTACTCTTGGACCTGTGACGGGGATGAGGGGGCATCCTCTACGTCTGGAGGAAAGAAGGTTTGGCCATAATCACAGATGCAGATTCTTTACTGTAAGAGCAGTGAGACTATGGAACTCTCTGCCGTCTAATGTTGTAATGAGTGATTCATTACTAAAATTTAAGAAGGGACTGGATGCCTTTCTTGAAAAGTATAATATTACAGGCTATATTCACTAGTTTCCTAGATACAGCGTTGATCCAGGGAGCTAGTCTGATTGCCGTATGTGGAGTCGGGAAGGAATTTTTTTCCCCAATATGAAGCTTACTGTTTGCCACTTGGGTTTTTTTTGCCTTCCTCTGGATCAACATGTTAGGGCAGGTTAGGATAGGATATGGGTTGAACTAGATGGACTTAAAGTCTTCCTTCAACCTTGATAACTATGTTACTATGTTACAGTGTCAGAAAGCTTGGTCTCAATCGCAGGTCATGGGTCTTGCAACAGGATAATGACCCAAAACACACAGCTAAAAACACCCAAAAATGGCTAAGAGGAAAACATTGGACTATTCTGAAGTGGCCTTCTATGAGCCCTGTCCAAAATCCTATTGAGCATCTTTGGAAAGAGCTGAAACATGCCGTTTGGAAAAGGCAACCTTCAAACACGAGACAACTGGAGCAGTTTGCTCTTGAGGAGTGGGCCAAAATACCTGTGGAGAGGTGCAGAAGTCTCATTGACAGTTACAGGAATCGTTTGATTGCAGGAATTGCCTCAAAAGGTTGTGCAACAAAATATTAAGTTACGGGTACCATCATTTCTGTACAGGCCTATTTCATGAGTTTTATTTTTTAACAAATTCTGTGGAAGCATGGTTGAAAAGCAATGTCTTTCATTTGTTCATTTTCATAGATTTTTGATTTATTATTGCCTTTGTCAGATTCAAGTTATTTCTGTGACTATTGTGGGTTTTTATGTCATTAAACGAGGGGTACCAACAATTTTGACCACGTGTGTATATGGTGCCTTAACTCATTATCCTTTATCTCAGATTTCTCTTTACTAATTAAGTTTGGCTGGCAGCACACCATCAATTGAACTGTCTTTTCTTAGTGCATTGGCTTTGCGTATGTATTTGCATTTGCTAACAATTTGATACTTTGTACTCATATTGTCAAATTTTGATATCACTGATGTTGATGGTGTACCTCTATTTATGCTACTGGGGAGGACCATATTGGATCAAGTTCCTTTAGCCATTTTGGCTTTTTAAATGTTTTTTATTTTTTACATGGTCGTATACTTGTGTCATTATGTCTGTACTCAAATAAAAATATTTTGTTAAGGTGATCCTTATTTGCATGCATACCTCTCTTTTTTCTTGTTTTCTCGGATGTACAGTACAGACCAAAAGTTTGGACACACCTTCTCATTGAAAGATTTTTCTGTATTTTCATGGCTATGAAAATTGTAGAATCACACTGAAGGCATCAAAACTATGAATTAACACATGTGGAATTATACATTACACTTTACAAAAAAGTGTGAAACAACTGAAAATATGTCTTATATTCTAGGTTCTTCAAAGTAGCCACCTTTTGCTTTGATTACTGCTTTGCACGCAGAAAAGGTGAACGTATGGATTCTACATGCCTGGTTCCCACCGTAAAGCATGGAGGAGGTGGTGTGATGATGTGGGGGTGCTTTGCTGGTGACACTGTTGGGGACTTATTCAAAATTGAAGGCATAGTGAACCAGCATGGCTACCACAGCATCTTGCAGCAGCATGCTATTCCATCCGGTTTGCGTTTAGTTGGACCATCATTTATTTTTCAACAGGACAATGACCCCAAACACACCTCCAGGCTGTGTAAGGGCTATTTGACCAAGAAGGAGAGTGTTGGGGTGCTACGCCAGATGACCTGGCCTCCACAGTCACCAGACCTGAACTCAATCGAGATGGTTGGGGGTGAGCTGGACCGCTCACCACTTCAATTTTGCATAAATCCCCAACAGTGTCACCAGCAAAGCACCCCCACACCATCACACCACCTCCTCCATGCTTCACGGTGGGAACTAGGCATGTAGAGTCTAGCCGTTCACCTTTTCTGCGTGTAAAGCAGTAATCAAAGCAAAAGATGGCTACTTTGAAGAATCTAGAATATAAGACATATTTCCAGTTGTTTCACACTTTTTTGTAAAGTGTAATGTATAATTCCACATGTGTTAATTCATAGTTTTGATGCCGTCAGTGTGATTCTACAATTTTCATAGTCATGGAAATACAGAAAAATCTTTGAATGAGAAGATGTGTCCAAACTTTTGGTCTGTACTGTATCTTAATATGTATTGGGCTGATCCCCTAACTGATCAATAATTGTTTATATTATTTCATGGTGCCCACTTCCATATATATATCTTATATATATATAATATATACTTCAGATGTCAGCAGGGGTCCTTTCGTGCCCTGCAGGATTTTAATCCATGACGGCGTAGTGTTTAACTATACCTCTCAAGTCATTGCCACCAGTAGCTTTCACTCTATGCCATTTTCCTCTAGAACAATAGGTATGTCTTTTCTTTTAACCGTTTCAGGGTTTCCGAACTGGTTAAAAGAAGTGAGATAAGACAGAACATGTGCGCAGTAATGTCATTTTGACATTGCTGTGCATTATGTTCATTTTATGGGGCGTTATGTGCACATCTAAGCTAACATTCAAACTCATCCATGTAAAAAAGCTACTGTTAACATAAAATAAACTAATATATGACATATGTCAGACAAATATACAAGCGTACAATAATTATAAATCAAAAGTAAGTCCTACTAATAAATCTATGGTTGTCCCCCAAGGACCACCAAAGGATGTAATAAGATTTCATGGGATCTACATAACAGAACCTGTTTTAACGGTTATAATGATCAGCTAGGATACACAAATATGTAGGACATTGTGGTATTTTTATTAATATATACTGTGGAAAAAATGCTACAAAGTAAGAATGTTTTCAAAAATAGAAATGTTAATAGTTTATTTTTGTCAAGTAACAAAATGCAAAGTGAACGAATAAACGAGAAATCTAAATCAAAACAATATTTGGTGTGACCTCCCTTTGCCTTCAAAGTATCATCAATTCTTCTAGGTACACTTGCACACAGGTTTTGAAGTTGAGAACTAACCACAGATCTTCTGTGTAGATGTAGGCTTATTCAAATCTTTCTGTCTCTTCATGTAATCTCACACAGATTCAATAATGTTGAGAACAAGGGGCCCTTGTGGCAACACCACTTCCCTGGACTCCTTGTTTTTTTTAATGTCACGTCCCATTGAGGCAAGTTGAGCACAGTAACAAACAAAAGGTAGTTTTTTATACCAATCGAAGGCCCTCTATAAGAAAAGATTTCAAACCAGACAGGACTTTCAAAATGGCTGTCAAGCCTTTTAAGAAACAAAAATAGGCTCATTGAGGACTGTAGATGCAGTGGCCCCCAAGGAAATTAGTGGGGCTCCTTGAAAGACACATCAAGCTTATTCCTTTCGATATTGGTTTATTCATAGTGTCACAGCTCGAACTGACAGCAACCAAGGGACCCTGCTACAACAATCTACTTTTTTGTAAAAGTCGGCCAGAAATGGTCTTCATGGAAAATAGTATCAAAAAGTCTACCTTCCCACAGGAACCAAGGCCAAGTGACTCACTTATTGGCATAAAACAAGGGAATGTGGTGATGAAAAATTGCAGCAGGACCGGGATAATGAGTCAAAAATGTAAATGTTTGGCTTTAGCAAAAGGGCATTTGTTCGCAAAGGGCGGGGCAGTACAATAATGAAGCCTCAGGAAACAGTGAAGCATTGAGTGTTCCTTTAAAATTTGGGGCTGTTTTCTGAAATAGGGATGGGTTTGTTCAGGATTAATGATTCTTCAACGATAAAAAATATAGGCAGATATTTTGTCCATCATACAGTGCCATCAGAGGGGTGTTGTTTCGATCAAAATGTATTCTGCAGCCGAACAACCTCACAAAAACCCAGTCATGCCAAAAGTTTTGAGAATGACACAAATATTAATTTTTAAAAAGTTTACTGCTTCACTTTTTCTAAATGGCATTTGCATAACTCCAAATGTTATAAAGAGTGATCACTTAACAAAATTTACTTGCAAAGTAATTTATTTGCTAGAAAATGAACTTTGTCCCCCAAAACACATTTCAACATCATTGCAGCCCTGCCTTAAAAGTACCAGCAAACCCTTTCTTTTCGTGATTGCTCCATTAAAGGGGTTTGGGGGTGTTGATGAGGACATGGTGGAGATCAATGTCTGATTAGTAAGAATGAAACCCTGGACACTTTAAAAGGAGGCGGTGCTTGGCATCATTGTTTCTCTTCTGTTACCATGGTTATCTTAAAGAAACACATCAGCATCATTGAAGCACAAAAATGGCCTAACAGGGAAGAGTATCGCACTAGAAAATTGCACCTCATAAACAATCTATCGATCATCAAGAACTTCAAGTAGAGAGGTTCCATTGTTCCCAAAAAAAGGCTTCAGGGCGCCAAAAAACCGCAAGTGCTAGGACCGTCCCTTAAAATGTTTCAGCTGGGGGGTCGGGCTACCAGCATGCGAGCTTGCTCAGGAATGGAGCAGGCAGGTGTGGTGCACCCTGTAGGCGGGACTCTTGAGCAAGGCCTGGTCTCAAGGAGGGCAGCAAAAAGCCACTTCCTCCAAAAAAACATCTGGAAAGACTGATATTCTGCAAAAGGACAGGCGTGGACTCTGAGGATGGGGTAAAGTTATTTTCTAGATGAATCCCTTTTGATTGTTTGGGACATCAGGAAAAGCCTCATTCGGAGAGACAAGGTGGGGGCTACCACCGTCTTGTCTCATGCCAACTGTTAAGCACCTAAACCAATTCATGTGTGGGTTGCTTCTCAGCCCAAGGGGAAACGGCTCTCTCACAGTCTTGCCAAAACACAGCCTGAATAAAAATGGTACCAGAATGTCCTCCCCAAAAGAACTTCTCCCAACCCCCAAGAGATTTGGCGATCAACACCTTTTTCCACATGATGAGCACCTTGCCATAAACAAAGGTGATAAATAAATGCTCACGAACAAAACATAGAGATTTTTGGGGCCATGGCCTGGAAACTCCCCAGATCTTAATCCCTTTAGAACTTGTGGTCAAACATCAAAAAACGGGTGGGGCAAAAAAAACCTAAAATTCTGACAAAATGAAAGCATTGATTGTTTCAAGAATGGACTGCTACATCAGGATTTGGTCCAGAAGTTTTATTGAGAGCAGCCAGGGAAATTGCAAGGGCCTGAAAGAGGGTCAACATGCAAAAAAATTTACTTCTGCATTAACTCTTTAATGCAATTTACTTTTGTAAAACAATGTTTGCAATTATTTTTTTCTGTCTTGATAAAAAAATCTGTCAAACACAATAAAAAAACCGAGGGCCAGATCAGGAAAATTAATTTTGGCCCAAAACTTTGGGGCCGAGAAACCAAGTTTTTTTAAAAAAACCGCTCGATTTTTTACCCCAAACTAGGCAATAAAAGGCATTTTAAGCTCGGTTTTAAATTCTTATCTTGAGAAATTTTTTTGTTTTAAATTCATAGCTGAAATTGTATGCAAGCGCCCCATTTTATTTCTCCTGTTTTCTAAAGGGCCCCTCTGTAATTTTTCCGGATGATCAGAAGTGAATGCTGCCCCATTTGAACCAAAGGAAAACCCCCAGTTTGGGGATGTAAGAATATATGAATGGGGCCCAAGGGGGGAAAAATTTTAGAGTGGGGTGGGGGGGGTAGCAAAAGTTCAGTAAGCTCTCCTTGGAGATTCTTTTGCTGCATGGTATATTGACAATTTTCCCCCAACCAAAGAAAGAAAAAAAAACTGCATAATAGTGAAAAAATACTGAAAAGGGTGCCTTTTTCACTGGACAGAGTTTTTTTTCAGGGGTAAAGTATTTGGGGGATTTTTTTTTTGGAAAATTTTAAAAGTAAACCCCTTTTAAACCCCCTTTTTAAGGGCCATTGACTAAATTCCTTTTATGGCAAGGTGTCTTTTTTGGACCTTGGGGCTGTCACGTCACCCCCTTGGAAACCCCCTTTTGTAAACACGCAGTGGTAGTTCTTTTCCGAAAACGTCTATGACAGCTGACAGGCACAGCAAGCGGGGGGGCCTTTTCCGGGGTCCCCCCCCCAAAAGGGCTGTTTTTTGGGGGGTTTTAACTAAAAACCCCCAAAAAAGCACCGATCCCCCGGGGGATCTAAAATTTCCCCGCATCTCCACGCGTCAGTGGGGAAAACCGGCGCGCAGGGGCCCCGGTTCCCCGCACGACGGGCCCGGGCGGCCCCCTGCCCCCCCTGGCGGGGTTAACCCCACTGCTGCATTGAGCGCGATCGCAGGCTCAGGGGGGGGGGAGGGGGGTTGGGGGCCCCTCTGCCCCAGATCGGGCCCTGCAATTTTTTTTTAAAAGGGCCCCCACTCTTTTTTTATAAAACCCGGGGGGGTTTTTCATGAAAACCCCCGGGGGGCCCCCCCAGCTAGGGAAAAACTGCTGTGATCATGCTCAAAAACAGCTTTCACCATGGGAAAAACCCCTTAAAGGGGCCGGGAAGCATTGCAATGCATTGTAACTGAAAAAAAAAAGGAAAAACCCTTTTTTGGGAAATTTAAAAAAAAAAACTTTTTTTTAAAAAAAAATTTTTAAAAAAAAATTAAAAAAAAATTTTTTAAAAAACCCCCCAAAAAATACAAATTTTTATGTAATAAAAAAAAAAAACAAAAAAAAACACATTTTTGGTATCGCCCGTCCGAAAATCCCATCTAAAAAGCGAACCCCCTATTAAACCCCTTCGGAAACCGTAAAAAAAAACACAAAAAAGTAGTAAAAATATTTTTCCCAAAGGGGGTATCAATTTTGGAAAAAGTGCAATCACGCGATCAAAAAGCTTTTTAAAAAAATCATGTACTGCTAAAACGTCATTTGTCCCCCAAAAACAACCGCCATACCCCCAAAAAAAAAAGAAAAAATCGCCGCAAAAACGATAAAAAAATAAAATTTTTTATATAAAAATTTTTTTGAAAAAAAAGCCAAAACATAAAAAAATATATAAATGACGTATCGCTGAATCATAGTGCCCCCCAAGAAAAAAGCTGCTTTATCTTTTTTCCACCCCGGGGAAAAGGGAGGAAAAAAAAAAACAATTCCTAATTTTGCTGGTTTTTGTTCATTCTGTTCCAAAACAAAAATCGAAAGGGGAACGTCAAAAAACGTTATGCCCAAATGGACCAAAAAAAAAATCAGCTCGCCCCAAAAAAAAACCCACAATAACTGTCTTTTAAATGTGGAAAAATTATAGCCCAAAATCGGATCAAAAATTTTTACAAAAAATTTTCCAAAAAAAAACCCCTTTGTGTGTGACCCAAACTAAAATGAAAAAAAGGGAAAACTGGGGTCGCCGAAAAGCCCCGATCCCGGGGGGAAAATCGCCAAAAACTAATCCCCCCGGGAACGCGTAAAAAAAAAAAACATTCTTCACCTTTGGATTTTTTTTTGTGCCTCCCAAAGATGCAGTAAACGATCACAGTGGCCCCCCCACATAGGGATATCCGACTCAGGACAAAATGCACTCACTTTGGGGGGCCCATTTCCCTGTTACCTTTAAAAAACAAATTGGGGGGAAAAAGGGGTTTTTTTGGAAAAAAAATGATTGGGGTTTTTTTTTTTTAACCCTTTATAATTTGTGAAGCCCTTGGGTTCAAAGTGCAAAACCCACATTTGAATTCCTTTGGGGGGGAATTTCAAAATTTGGGGGGTTATTTTGGGGGGTTTATGTTTTGCACTAGGGGGGCTCCAAACGCGACATGACCCCCAGACCCTTTTCCTCAAATCTGCATTTAAAAAAATTCCCCCTCCGAGCCTGCCATCTCAAAAAGTGGTTCCCCCCACATATGGATTTCCGTCTCAGGAAAATTTCACAGTAGTTTTTTGGCCTATTTCTCCTGTTTCCCCAAAAAATAAAAAATTGGGGGCAAAAAGATTATTTTTTGAAAAAAAAAGATTTTTTTATTTTTTCCCCTCACGTTATAACTTTGGAAAAAAATTGGGGGCAAATGCTCACCAAAAAAACTGAAAGCCTTGGGTTAATTTAAAAGGGGTCAATTTTGGGGGGGTTTTTCCCGTTTAGGCACACAGGGCTCCCAAAACGACGTGGCGTCCAATCCAATTCCAGCCCAAAAAAATCAAAAAGGGCTGCTTCCCTTTTCCAGCTCTGCCCCGCCCCAAATAGGGTTTTCCCCCCAAATTGGGGGTCAGGACTAGACAAATTGCACAAAACTTTTGGGGGCCCCTTTCCCTTTGGGGAAAAAAAAATTGGGGGGGGAAAAATATTTTTTTGAAAAAATAATTTTTTAATTTAAAATCTACGTTATAACCTTCTTGAACCCCGGGGGGGTTAAAGCTCCCCCCACATCAATAATTTTTCCTTGGGGGGTCGTTTCCCCCAAATTTAAATTTTTGGGGGTTTCCACTGTTAGGCACACAGGGGCCTCCAAAAAACATGGGGCCCCTTCCCCAAAAAAATCAAAAAACGCCCCTTCCCTTGAGCTCGCCATGCCAAATTGGACCCCCAATATGGGGGTTTACGTACCGGGGAAATTTTACAATAACTTTTGGGTCCTTACCCCCTTTTGGGAAAAAAAATTGGGGGTGAAAATTTTTTTTGGGAAAAAAAAATGATTTTTTTTTTCGCTCACGATAACCTTTGGAACCTTGGGGGTTAAGCTTCCAACACCCTTGTAAGTTCCCCTTTGGGGGGGCTTTTTTCCAATGGGGGCCCTTTGGGGGTTTCCCCCCGTTTAGGCACACGGCTCCCCAAATCGACAGCCCAACTCAATTCCGCCAAAAAATCAAATGGGGGTGCTTCCCCCTTTGACTCTGCCCTGCCCAAAAAGTGGTTTACCCCCCCCTTGGGGGGACAGCTACTCAGGGGAAACACATAACTTTGGGGCCTTTACCTTTGGGGAAAACAAAAAATTGGGGGGAAAGACTTTTTTGTGGGGAAAAAATATTTTTTTTTTTAAGCTCTCTTATAACCTTTGTAACCCTGGGGGTTAAAACTCTACAACCATTTTGATAATTTTTCCTTGGGGGGTATTTTTTCCAAAAGGGGGGACTTGGGGGGTTCCCGTTTTTGGACCACACTCCCAAAGCATGGGGCCCTTTTAATTCCACCAAAAAATCAAATGGGGTGCTTCCCTTCGAGCTCTGCCATGCGCCCAAAAGGGGTTTTCCCCCAATGGGGGATCAGCGTTAACAAATTTTCACAATAACTTTGGGGGGCCCTTTCCCCTTTGGGAAAAAAAAATTTGAAAATTCTTTTT
>JARQOD010000002.1:461111221-461184313 GCA_033576555.1 Oophaga sylvatica | reverse complement strand
CCTGAGCAATAGTAAGGAAATCATGAAAACATGATCTGTTGGTGGGCATTGAGGACTGGAGTTGGGGAACCCTGGTCTATACTATATGATGTCATTCTGCTGAAATTGCCATTATTGAATATTTTATACAATCCTACGAGAGCACGTTATTTATATGAAGTTTGGTGATTTAGGCTTGTGGAGAGAACCTGACTGGAGAACCTTTCACAAGATGAAACCCTGTTGAAAACCAGCCATGATTTATACCAAGGTTACCATTATAGCTGAAGATAAATAGCATTTCTGGAAGAGATAGTTTTCCGTTAAGAAATGGTCAACACAATGTCGTAATAGTTACATTGAGAAGCCTGTATGCCTTTCATACAGAGCAAACACAGTCATTACATGGGAATCCACACCCTAGGAAGTCAGCAAGTTAATAAAGCAGCTATAGAATAATACAGGCTTAAGGAGAAAAGCAGAGTTCTCATTAGGGTCGGGAAATAGTGGGGTTTGAAAGCATTTGCCCTCTATTATGATGTTAACATGCCATAAAGCAGACAACCCCTTTTAAAAGCATTTCTTCTTTGCAGCGGAAGTAACAAGTCTAGGCAAAGGGAGATATACAGTACAGACCAAAAGTTTGGACACACCTTCTCATTCAACGATTTTTCTGTATTTTCATGACTGTGAAAATTGTAGAATCACACTGAAGGCATCAAAACTATGAATTAACACGTGGAATTATACATTACACTTTACAAAAAAGTGTGAAACAACTGAAAATATGTCTTATATTCTAGGTTCTTCAAAGTAGCCACCTTTTGCTTTGATTACTGCTTTGCACGCAGAAAAGGTGAACGGATGGACTCTACAAGCCTGGTTCCCACCGTGAAGCATGGAGGAGGTGGTGTGATGTGTGGGGGTGCTTTGCTGGTGACACTGTTGGGGAATTATTCAAAATTGAAGGCATACTCAACCAGCATGGCTACCACAGCATCTTGCAGCGGCATGCTATTCCATCCGGTTTGCCTTTAGTTGGACCATCATTTATTTTTCAACAGGACAATGACCCCAAACACACCTCCAGGCTGTGTAAGGGCTATTTGACCAAGAAGGAGAGTGTTGGGGTGCTACGCCAGATGACCTGGCCTCCACAGTCACCAGACCTGAACCCAATTGAGATGGTTTGGACTGAGCTGGACTGCTCACCGCTTCAATTTTGAATAATCCCCAACAGTGTCACCAGCAAAGCACCCCCACACCATCACACCACCTCCTTAATGCTTCATGGTGGGAACTAGGCATGTAGAGTCCATCCGTTCACCTTTTCTGCGTGCAAAGAAGCAATCAAAGCAAAAGGAGGCTACTTTGAAGAACCTAGAATATAAGACATATTTTAAGTTGTTTCACACTTTTTTGCAAAGTGTAATGTATAATTCCACATGTGTTAATTCATAATTTTGATGCCTTCCGTGTGATTCTACAATTGTCATAGTCATGAAAATACAGAAGAATCTTTGAATGAGAAGGTGTGTCCAAACTTTTGGTCTGTACTGTATTTAGTACGGAATGCATTAAGAACCCCATTGTGAGTTACTTCACGTAACGTTATTAATGTATTGTTAATTAGATATCACACTTTATATGCAAATGATATTGTTTTTTATATGGTCTATGACGGCATTGACTTCTTTCGGATTTTTTTTTGTAGACATTAAACCAGGCTGGATTTAACCCCTTAGTGACAGAGCCATTTTGCAGCTTAATGACCGGGCCAAATTTTACAATTCTTACCACTGTCACTTTATGAGGTTATAACTCTGAAACGCTTTAACGAATCCAGCTGATTCTGATATTGTTTTTTCGTGACATATTGTACTTCAGGTTAGTGGTAAAAAAATTTTTTATATGACTTACGTTTATTTATGAAAAAAAAGCAGAAATATGGCGAAAATTTTGAAAATTTAGCAATTTTCAAACTTGAAATTATTATGCCCTTAAATCAGACAGATATGTCACACAAATTTCTTAGTAAATAATATTTCCCACATGTCTACTTTACATCAGCACAATTTTGGGAACAAAATTTTTTTTTGTTATGCAGTTATAAAAGTTAAAAGTTGACCAACGATTTCTCATTTTTACAACACCATTTTTTTTAGGGACCACATCACATTTGAAGTCACTTTGAGGGGTCTATATGATAGAAAATACCCAAAAGTGACACCATTCTAAAAACTGCACCCCTCAAGGTGCTCAAAACCACATTCAAGAAATTTATTAACCCTTTACGTGCTTCACAAGAACTGAAGCAATGTGGAAGGAAAAAATTAACATTTAACTTTTTTTTGCAAAAACTTTACTTCAGAACCAATTTTTTTTATTTTCACAAGTGTTAAAAGAAAAAATAAACCACAAAATTTGTTGTGCAATTTCTCCTGAATACACCGATACCCCATATGTGGGGATAAACCACTTTTTGGGCGCACGGCAGAGGTTGCAAGGGAAGGAGCGCCGTTTGACTTTTTCAACGCAGAATTGGCTGGACTCCATGTCGCGTTTAGAGAGCCCCTGATGTGCCTAAACAGTGGAAACCCCAACAAGTGACGCCATTTTGGAAACTAGACCCCTTAAGAAACTTATCTAGATGTGTGGTGAGGACTTTGAACCTCCAAGTGCTTCACAGAAGTTTATAACGTAGAGCCGTGAAAATAAAAAATCATTTTTTTCCTCAAAAATGATTTTTTAGCCCGCTATTTTTTTATTTTCCCAAGGGTATCAGGAGAAATTGGACCCAAAAAGTTATTGTGCAATTTTTCCTGAGTACGCTGATACCCCATATTTTGGGGTAAACCACTGTTTGGGCGCACGGCAGGGCTCGAAAGGGAGGGAGCGCCATTTGACTTTTTGAACGCCATGTCGTGTTTGGAGACTCCCTGATGTGCCTAAATAGTGGAAACCCCTCAATTCTAGCTCCAACCCTAACCCCAAAACACCCCTAACCCCAATCCCAACCCTAATCCTAACCCTAATTCCAACCCTAATTGTATCCCTAACCCTAATTGTATCCCTAACCCTCATTGTAACCCTAACCCTTATATAGGGTTATAGGGTTAATAACGGCAATTGCAAAAGCGGGGTTGGTAAAAACCGACCTGAATCATGTTCTCTGGGGTCTCGGCTACCCCTGGTAGCTGAGACCCCGGAGAAAATTTGACTCTGGGGGGCGCTATATACTTTCTCCACAGCGCCACTAATTAACGGCGCTGTGGTTTAAGTACCCTTAACTACCGCCGTTAAAAGGTGTATCGGCGGTCGTTAAGGGGTTAAAGTAGTTACCAAACTAATAAATAATATTTACGTAAAGCATGCTTGTAATTTCAGGTAACTTTTCTAACATGCTGCCATATGTGTGTATGTAAGCAGGAGACCGGATGCAGCACACAGACAAAACACAAGGCGGAAGTAACCACTGAAGCTATTTCCCTGATATGGTGGGAATTGTGGTAACTATAGCAATGGCAATTAATGTTAGACAGGGTAATTAAAGCAAGAAAAATACAACAAATGTACAAAGAATCCTTAATTTCACTCTGGCTACTATAACAGTCTCTGCTTGTACGTTCTTATAACTTCTCACAAAGGGGATGATACCTGTTCTAGAGATAGTCAATGTATTGTCACTTCTTCTAACACAGGCCCTAGCGGGGGTCTCCAGTTTTTCCTACTAGGACGCAAGTCCTCATGACAAAGTCTAACAAGGCATGCTTGACTGCCTTCACTTTAATAGGCTCCCGCCCTGTCTGTTGTACTTTGTCTCGTGACGTCAGGGACTTTGTGCAGTCCTGTGGAACTTGTTCTCGGTCCAAACCTTGCTCTCGCTCTAGTAGTTTATTAATGCCATTGCCTGTGCCCAAGAGGCCATGTACCCATATCTCTATGGATTTTATTTCCGACCTCCCTGTCTCTCAGAGAATGACCGTTATTTGGGTGATCTGTGATAGGTTTTCCAAGATGATACATCTTGTGCCACTACCTAAGTTGCCATCCTCCTCTGAGTTGGTGCCCTTATTTTTTCAACAGGTGGTTCGGTTGCATGGCATTCCAGAGAACATTGTGTCTGACAGAGGAGTCCAGTTTGTGTCCAGATTTTGGAGGACATTTTGTTCCAAACTGGGAGTTCAGCTGTCTTTTTCCTCTGCGTTCCACCCTCAGACCAATGGACAGACTGAGAGAACAAACCAGACCTTGGAGACTTATTTGAGATGTTTTGTATCTGCTGATCAAGATGACTGGGTCTCCTTTTTGCCCTTGGCTGAGTTTGCTTTGAATAATAGGGCTAGTTCTGCCACCTTGATGTCTCCTTTTTCTGCAATTTCGGGTTTCATCCTCGATTTTCTTCAGGGCAGGTGGAGGCTTTTGTCTGTCCTGGTGTTGACTCTATTGGGGAGAGAATGCAGCAGATTTGGGATCAAGTAGTGGATAAGTTGTCCCTCTCTCAGGAGAAGGCCCAGCGGTTTGCCAACCGACATAGGACTGATGGTCCTCGATTTAAAGTGGGTGACTTGGTTTGGTTGTCCTCAAAAATTATCCCTATGAAGGTCGCATCTCCAAAATTTAAGCCAAGGTTCATTGGACCTTATAAGATCGTGGAGATTATTAATCCCATTTCCTTCCGTTTGCTTCTTCCAGGAACATTCAAGATTCACAACGTATCACAGTTGAAAGCAGACGTATATTCATGTATATAGGGGAACCTAAGCAGAGGACCATGCTGTTACTGAAAATAAATCTCTATACAAAGACCAACACTCATATAAGAGATTTCAGTACAGTTACAGAGGGTGACTTACAGGTGACTTTCTTTTTGGTTCTTTCTTTCTTTGAGCCGGGACTCATTTGTAGAGTTAATAACAAAGACACACCTGACTTTACGTCCTTATTCTACTGACTGACCAATGCAGAGCCTTCTGCTGATTTTTGTGACCCTACTATTGTACCTGCTGTGTGGCAAAAAACAGTGCTCCTCTTAGTACCCATCATAATAATGCCGCCACTGTGCCACTTACAAAGTAAAATGCCTCTTTTGTGTCCTTTAAGTATCAAATTGCCCCCTAAAAATATTATACGAAAAAATCAGGATCTTCATTAAAAACTACACTTATTAGGTATGTATTAAAAAAATATGTAGAGGAAAAATATAAATATAAATTAGAAAATTTATGCCACAACCATACTAGGGAGATGTTATATGGGCAAACATGTTTCGGACACAAAGTCTTTAATCATTGCACATGTATCATTGGTATGCAACGATTAAAGACTTCTGTCTTAAATGCGTTTGCCCATAACAACTCCCTAGTGTAATTGTGCCATGCATTTTCTAATTTATATTTATATTTTTTCTATACATATGCTTTAATACATACCTAATAAATGTAGTTTTTAATGAAGATATTGACTCTGGAATCCTTCGTTTAATCTTGAAGAAGCTAAGCTCCCAGTTATTATATATACTGACCACAAAAACATGGAGAATCTTCAGTCTGTTCATAGGCTGAATCCTAGCCAAGCTCGATGTCCTTTCTATTGGTCACAATTTGTTTCATCCTCACATATCGCCCAGCTGAGAAAAACTACGTCTGACACTCTATCCAGGTCCTCTGATCCATCTAATGCTAATGATCCTGACTCATATGTAATTAAAATTTAACGTATAAACATATTGTTGTTGCTATCTCTTGTTCCTCCAGTTCATCACTTAAGGAATGTTCTCTGCTTTGAAAGGCAGTCCATTGGAAGGACTTATTCTGGGCTCATTCATGTTTCCTCTCCGGTCAACCGAGAGTTACACATGCTGCTAAACGCCTCTTCGGTTTATACTGATGGCCCAAATGGACACAATCCGTCAAGTAGTTCACAGCATCCTGCCCACAGTATGCGCTGTTCAAACCATTGTCAAGCACCTCTTGGTCCTCTTCTGCCTCTTCCTATTCCACAAGGCCTTGGGCTGAGATCTCTATGGATTTTGTTACTAATTTTCCTGAAGTGCAGGGGTTCAATACTATCTGGGTTGTAGGGGACTGATTTTCTAAAATATCTAGTTTTGCGATCTTACCAAGTCTTTTATCCACTCCACAGTTGGCCTAAGTGTTTTTTAAGGAAACTTTCTGGCTCCATGGCTTCCCAGCTCATATAGTCTCTGACTATACATGTGCAATTTGTTTCCAGCCTCCTGAGGGAGCTCTGCAAGAAGTTAAAAATTTTCCTGGACTTCTTCTTGGCCCATCCACCCAAAATAATGGGCAGACTGAAAGAATTGATCAGTATTTGTAACAGTAATTACAAATATTTTCCAACTCCCACCAAGATAACTGGCCGGACCTGCTTTCTTGGGCCAAATTCGCTCATAACAATTTTGTTTCAGAGTCTTCTTGGAAATCTCCATTCGTTATGGTGTTTGCCTATTCCAGTTAAAAGCCTACTTCCTGCTGTGAACAGCATCTATCTGAACATCGATAACATCTGTGGTGCAAGCTAGTTTAGGTTTCAGACCATAATTAGCCTGTTAGGGTTATGACTTGTTCACTATCATCATTAAAAAAGGTCACATGATACAAATTTCCCAGCTTTATAAAAACCCAGCCTCCTATAACCTTGTGGCAAAAAAACAGCAGCCATGGGTTCTTCTAAGCAGCTGCCTAGCACACTGAAAATGGAAATGGTGGAGGCACACAAATCAGGAGAAGGCAATAAGAAGATAGCAAAGCGTTTACAAGTTTTTCCTCAGTTCGAAAACTAATTTAGAAATGGCAGCTAATAGGAACAGTGGAGGTCAAGATAAGGTGTGGAAGAACAAGCAAAATTTCAGTGAGGATTGCTAGAGAGGCAAATCAGAAAAAATTTGCAGACTCTGGAGTTGTATTACACTGTTCTACTGTTCAGAGACACCTGCACAAATATGGTCTTCATAAAAGAGTCATCAGAAGTCATATGCATCCTCACCATAAAATTCACAGTCAGAACTATACAAAAGAACATCTAAACAACTCTGATCCATTTTGGAAACAAGTTCTGTGGACCGATGAGGTTAAAATAGAACTCTTCGGCCAGAATGATTAAAAGGTATGTGTGGAGAAAAAAGGCACAGAATTTCAGGAAAATAATATCTCACCAACCATTAAGCATGAGGGTGGATCAGACATGCTTTGGGGTTATGATGCAGCCAGTGGCACGGGGAACATTTCAAGGTTAGAGGGAAGAATGGATTCAATGAAATTTCAACAAATTCTTGATGCAAACATAACACCATCTGTAAAAAAGCTGAAGTTAAAAAAAATGGCTTCTACAAAGGATAATGGTCCTAAATGCATCAAAATCCACAATAGACTACTTCAAAAAGTGTAACCTAAAGATTTTACAGTGACCCTCACAGTCCCCTTATCTGAACATCATTGAACATCTGTGACTGGACCTCAAAAGAGCAGTGCATGCAAGACGACCCAGGAATCTCACAGAACGGGAAGCATTTTCCAAGGAAGAATGGATGAAAATCCTGCAAACAAGAGTTTAACCCCTTAGTGATGGAGCCAATTTGCAGCTTAATGACCAGACCAATTTTTACAATTCTAACCATTATCACTTTATGAGGTTATAACTCTGGAACACTTTAACGGATCCCGCTGATTCTGAGACTGTTTTTTCGTGACATATTTTACTTCACGTTAGTGGTAAAATTTCTTCGATAGGACTTGTTTATTTATGAAAAAAATGGAAATATGACGAAAATTTAGCAATTTTCAAACTTTACATTTTTATGCCCTTAAATCAGAAAGATGTGTCACACAAATTCCTTAATAAATAACATTTCCTTATGTCTACTTTACATCAGCACAATTTTGGAAGCTAAATTTTTTTTTGTTTGTTAAAAGTTGACCAGCGATTTCTCATTTTTACACCATTTTTTTTTAGGAACCACATCACATTAGAAGTCGCTTTGAAGGGTCTATATGATAGAAAATACCCAAAAGTGACACCATTCTAAAAACTGCACCCCTCAACGTGCTCAAAACCACATTCAAGAAGTTTATTAACCCTTTACGTGCTTCACAGGAACTGAAGCAATGTGGAAGGAAAAAATTAACATTTAAATTTTTTTTGCAGAAAATTTACTTCGGGAACCAATTTTTTTATTTTCACAAGTGTTAAAAGAGAAAATTAACCACAAAATTTGTTGTGCAATTTCTCTTGAATACGATGATACTCCATATATTGGGGTAAACCACAGAGCTCGCAAGGGAAGGAGCGCCGTTTGACTTTTTCAACGCAGAATTGGCTGGACGCCATGTCGCGTTTTGAGAGCCCATGATGTGCCTAAACAGTGGAAATCCCCAACAGGTGACCCCATTTTGGAAACTAGACCCTTGAAAGAACTTATCTAGATGTGTGGTGAGCACTTTGAACCTCCAAGTGCTTCACAGAAGTTTATAACGTAGAGCCGTGAAAATAAAAAAATATTTTTTTTCCTCAAAAATGATTTTTTAGCCCGCTATTTTTTATTTTCCCAAGGGTAACGGGAAATTGGACCACAAAAGTTGTTGTGCAATTTTTCCTGAGTATGATGATACCCCATATGTGGGGGGGAACCATTGTTTTGGCGCATGAGAGAGCTTGGAAGGGAAGGAGCGCCATTTTGGAATGCAGACTTTGATGGCATGTTCTGAAGGCGTCATGTTGGGTTTGCAGAGCCCCTGATGTGCCTAAACAGTAGAAACACCCCACAAGTGACCCCTTTTTGGAAACTAGACCCCCCAAGGAGCTTATCTAGATGTGTGGTGAGCACTTTGAACCTCCAAGTGCTTCACAGAAGTTTATAACGCAGAGCTGTGAAAATAAAAAATCATTTTTTCGCCTCAAAAATGATTTTTTAGTCCACTATTTTTTATTTTCACAAGGCTAACAAGAGAAATTGGACCGCAATTTGTCCTGAGTACGCTGATACCCTATACGGGGGGGGAACCGCTGTTTGGGCGCATGGGAGAGCTCGGAAGGAAAGGAGTGCCATTTTGGAATGCAGACTTTGATGGAATGTTCTGCGTTTGGAGACCCCCTGATGTGCCTAAATAGTGGAAGCCCCTCAATTCTAGCTCCAACCCTAACCCCAACACACCCCTAACCCTAATCCCAACCCTAATCCATAACCCTAATTCCAACCCTAACCCTAATTCCAAGTCTAACCCTAATCCTAATTCCAACCCTAATTCTAACCCTAATTCAAACCCTAATTCTAACCCTAATGGAAAAATGAAAATAAATATATTTTCTTTATTTCATTATATTTCCCTAACGAAGGGGGTGATAAAGGGGGGGGTTATTTACAATTTTTTTTATTTTGATCACTGTGATAGGGTTTATCACAGTGATCAAAATGTACATTAAATGAATGAATGGAATCTGCCAGCCGGCAGTCCCTTTACAGGAAGAAGACGCTGGGGTGCTGCAGGAGGACGGGGGGGGACAGATCAGGGGACCCAGGGACTCTATTTCTCTCCCCTCTGATGTTTGATCACATCAGAGGAGAGATAAATTAAATGCGAAATCGCTGCTTTTTTTGTTGCGGTCGCCATTACAGGGTTAATAACGGCGATCGCAACATCGGGGTCGGTAAATACCGACCCGAATCATGTTTTCTGTGGTCTCGGCTACCCCGGCAGCCGAGACCCCGAGAAATTCCGACACTGGGTGGCGCCGATACGGCGCTGTGGTATAAGTACCTTTAACTACCGCTGTTAAAAGGCGTATGGGCGGTCGTTAAGAGGTTAAAGACTATTGTCTAGCTACAAAAAGCGATTACAAGTTGTGAAACTTTAAAAAAGGGGTGCTGCTTGGTGCTAATCATGCAGGTTGCCCAAACTTTTGCATCTGCCCATTTTCATTTTTGTAATTTTTATAATTTTAAAAATTAAAATTATACATATATATGTTTTTGCCTAAAATACAAAGGAAATGTGTCATGTGTAACTTTAGGCTTTTTAGAGATAATTTAAACTTCAACTTGCTTAACTGTTCACAAAAACAGTAATTTTCACCAGGGGTGCCCAAACTTTTACATGCCACTGTAAATGTATCACTCTTAGGGCATGTTTTGACGTAGCGGAAACATTCAGTATTTTCTGCAGATTGAACGCTGTGTACAGCCGCAGCGATTAATTCGCAGCGTCCAGATGTTCCAGCATAGTGGAGACGGGATTTTATGAAATCCCGTCTCCACTATGCGTCTGAATACGTGGGTGACACACCCGCTGAACCGGATATGCGGCGAGTCGTTTTAGACCACAGCATGTCTGTTTACCTTGCTGAGACGCTCAGTTTCCGCAAGGTTAACAGCCTACTGTATGGATACGCTGCGGCGATTCTGGATGTGTTCAATGAGCACATCCGGAATCACCGCGCGTACAGAAGGGGGCAGGGCTTTTGGCGGAGCATGGTTTTTGCTCCGTCCAAAGCGCACACATTACGGTACGTGGAAACGGACCCTAAGAATACTTTTGTCTTCCCAGTATCAAGAAAACATGACATAATTATATGGGTTCAACTCGTTCCCTAACAAAAGTGTTATTAATGGTTGGAGTCAAATGAGAATAACGATTGCCACATTCCTTCTCCTGAGTCATCTTTTGGACACAGAGATCCACTCTAGGGATTAGGGAAATGAAGTCATCTCATGCAAAGGCAAGGTTGCGATGTACTAATTCATACTTAATGGCCTCAGTTCATCCTTTCCTTTGAGTCTGTTTTTTTGTCTAGTTTTGAGTGGTTTGCATCTTTTTTTTCCGTTTGCATCCAGTTCATTTTTATATTTGTGCCTTTTTTAATCTATTTGATATTTGTTTTTGTCTGGTTTCTTTGTTTGTTTCCGATTTGTGGGCAGAGTTTAGCAATTCTAAATGTTTTAGCCCAGTGTTTCTCAACTCCAGTCCTCAAGACCCTCCAACAGGTCATGTTTTCAGGATTTCCTTAGTATTGCCCAGGTGATAATTTTGTCACCTGCTCAAGCATTAATTCCATCACCTATGCAATAGTAAGGACATCCTGAACACATGACCTGTTGGTTGGTCTTGAGAACTGTAGTTGAGAAACACTGTTTTAGCCTTGCTCATTAATTAGGGCTTTTTTAAAAAGTTGCAAATTTTGGAACAACGCCACTCCAGTATACCCCTTGTTTTTTTTTTTGGAGTATGCCATTATATTGGTGAAATTTTTGTGTGTTTATAACATGATTGAAGTTTATTTTTTACTTTGCACCAAATTCATGAACGACGTGCGCCATTTTTGATGAACTGGTATAAACACTTAGTTTAGCCCTCTATACGGAAACTGTCTAATATAACTAATCAAGTATGTGTCCCAATAGGCAATCTTTTCACCTGGTGACCAAAACTATGATCGGGGACTAAAGTGATAATAATACTAGTTGGGAGATTACATTACATCCTACATGACTAGCTTACCCACTGTCACGTCGCCGTTGGATTCAGTGTCTGGTGTTCCTCCCTCGGCCGCTGGGAGGCGCCGGACTCCTTCGGCTGGTGGTGCCGGTGATAGGAGTGCGGTATCCTCATATGGTTCCGCTCCTTTGACGCCGGCCTCTGTCGCTGCACATCGCCATGTCTTGTAATGTAATGTTGGCGACAGAGAAGGGGTCTCTGCGCAGGTGTCTGGTGGGCGTAGGCTTCGCTCTTCTGTCAGAGGTGAAATGGTTGGTGTCAGTCATGCATCACCATCTGGCCTGGTTCTGGGGGCGGTCCAGATGAGGTCATCAGACTGAGCCTGTGAGAGGTAGCCATGCCTTGGAGCCTGGCTTGTAGGCCGCCAGATATAGTCTTGGTTTCCCCCAGGGTGGATTTGATTTAAATCAAACTGATTTAAATCACGATTTAAATCACGATTTAAATCACTAGTCAGTAAGGCTTGATTTAAATCAGTGATTTAAATCAAAGTTTCTACCTAAACTAGTTCTTGCTACTTTAACATGCAAGTAGATGAAGAGTTTTAGAATCACTTTTTATATTACTTTTTTCTCCCCAGTTTAATGGGTTAATCATTCATATTTGGACACCACTGTTCTGTTGTACTTAGGAAGGAGAAAAATAATCCTGACCTTAGTAACAATTTAAATAGATTTATTCAACTGAAACAATAACAACATTACAGCATAAGTTATTTGCTTATGTCATACACTTGATCCAGCAGTTTCCCTGCAACATCAGCTCTGCTGGGTGGACTTTATCATGGTCTCAGTGACTGAACCATATTAATGAAATGTGGGTTCTCAGTCAGACGGAAAGAAGAGTTCGTTGCATAAATAAACTGGGCAATTTTTTCATCAATCAACTCTTTTTCTAATCTGCTAGTTCTTATCACAAACCTATCTATGGTGGTTCCAGGAGGTAAAGTTTTTTTCTTCCTTTTGGGTGATGGTGATATGTGGCTGTGGGTGTCTGATGATGATGCTGCTGCTAAATGAAGCACTATCCTGGATGGATAACTCTGAAACTGTAGAACAGGATTGATGGTGATCTTGGAGGTGGATAGTTTCCAGAATCCATGAATTCCCCTAAACAAAAAAAGTCAATGCTGTTATTTTATTGTTTATACAATTTCTGTTTATTGTACACAACACAGCACTGCCCCAAAAGGAATATTTGTTTTTCTTCATAACTGTACCAAATGACAGTAACATGCAGTAATAATAAGAAATATAATTTTTCTCACACATGACAGTCAGCCTTTAGAAATAGGATTCAATAAAAATGTTTACCAACCTGAAGATCCTGCCTGTTCAGAAGTGTTTCTTTGGTCATCTTCATCACCGTACTTCTCATGATGTTGCCTCATTCGCGCCACCAGGCCTTGCATCTCTTTGTTGCATCGTTTGCATTTTGCACGCATGCCTGCCTTACCGATAGGCGAAGGAGCTTCATTAAAATATTCCCAAACTGGGTCTCTTTTACGGCCTGCTGCCATTATAAGGAAAGAATGTAATAAACCTCAGATCGTACACACAAACAGATCCAGACTTGTCTGTCTGTGGCTATGCTGCAGTATTGTGCTCAAAGTTTCACTTTCATTTTCTTGTCTGCTTGCCCTTCCTCCTCCTCACACTTAGATTCACATTCTTCTTGTGTTGTGCAGATCTATTCCACTCCAAACAATCAGAAACATATTGTCTAACTTCTTGGACTTGGCACTGAAGGGGTTGATTCTGTATTCATAGGTTTGTAGAACAATAGGATTAAGGTCTTTTTCTCAACTCTGTTCATGTTGTAACATTTTTGCCGTGAAGAAGAGGCTGGGACCTCTGCGGAGTCAAATTCAGTTTTGAGAACTGCGTAAGTAAAGCGAGCGTCTGTGATAATATAGGAGAGAAACTGCCCACTAATCCTACAGAAACCTCTGGAAGAGCATGGCATTGTGAATGTTACACATATACAGCCTTTATTCTACTGAGTTAAACAACTCAGCTTTATCTCATGATGGAAGAACCTTTGGATGGTAAAATATTTCCTCAAAAAGCAGTTTATTGAAAAAAATCCGATTTAAATAAAAAAAATCCGATTTAAATAAAAAAAATCAGATTTTTTTGATTTTTTTAAAAAAAATCATTGATTTTTATCCACCCTGGTTTCCCCAGCGTGCTAGTTTTGTTTGCTATTGTATTTCTGACCTTTGCCTGGATTTCTGACTGTTCCACTGCCTGCCGATTTTGTACCTCTGCTGTCCGCCTGTTTTGACTTGAACTTTAGTCTGAATTTCTGGCCCTTCTACTGCCTGCCGATTTTGTACTTTTGCTCCCCTCCTGGTTTTGACCCTTGGACTTCTGACTACGCATTTGGTCTCGCTTTTTATTCCCGTCCTAGCGTCCTTCCTACTCCGGTCCACTGCTCTCATAGGCAGCTACCCCTGGGCTTCGCTATAATTCCAGATCCCTGTATAGGGGTAAAGGATCTCGGGGTTTCTCGGGGTGCTTTCTTACCTGCCGTTCAGACCTGCAGTGGGTGGACGCCACACCCATTATGTAAATATTGGCAACGATAATAGTTACACGGCATATATCTTTGGTTTACAGATAAGTTATTTTGAATATATTGCACCTTTGTGCTACAGAAGGGAAATAGTGACTGATGCAAAGATAGATCATTGAAATTTCAGCCACATAGGACGGGATATCAGACCTTAGGTGAGGATGCTGAAGGATAGCATATGGATAGCACGCTCTGTCTGCAATAAACTGTCATTTATCCACGACCTCTTCATCACCAATAAACTCTCCTTCCTTGGCATCACCGAAACCTGGCTCAACCCCCCTCTGACTCAGCCTCACCATCTGCACTCTCATACAGTGGATTCCACCTATCTCACACCCCCCGCCCCAGCTAAAAACGTGGTGGAGGAGTTGGTTTGCTCCTGTCTGATACCTGCTCCTTTACCCCAATTCCACTACCCCCCTCCGCTACTATTCCCTCTTTTGAGGTGCACTCCGTCCGCATTTACTCCCCCTCCAACCTCCAGCTGGCTGTCATCTACCGCCCCCCGAACTAGCCATCTCCACCTTTCTCGATCACTTTACCACCTGGCTGCTTCATTTCCTCTCTGCTGACATCCCCACTATCATCATGGGTGACTTCAACATCCCCATTGATGCTTCCAACCCAGCTGCCTCTAAACTTTTATCGCTCACTGCCTCCTTGGCCTTACTCAATGGTCCTCTGCGGCCACTCACAAAGATGGTCACACACTGGACCTTATCTTCACCCGCCTCTGTTCCCTTACTAATCTCACTAACTCACCCCTTCCCCTGTCTGACCACAACCTACTGACATTCTCTTCCCTCTCATCTTCCAGTGCACAACCCCTACTGCACAAACTCACTCACCCTCACAGAAATCTCAAACACCTCAATTTACCAATGCTCTCTGAGTCCCTCTCCCTCTTACAGACATATCTTCACTTCATGACACAGATTCTGCTGCCACCTTTTATAACACTACAATAACAGCAGCACTTGATTCGGCCGCCCCCCTCACACATAACAAAACTTGTACAATCAACAGGCAGCCCTGGCTGATCAGCCACACCACAGAACTGAGACGGGCTTCCAGGGTTGCTGAGCGGAGATGGAAAAAATTCCGCTCTGCCGAGCACTTAACCGCATACAAGCAGTCCCTCACCAGCTTCAAGTCCACGCTCACTGCTGCAAAACAAACTTACTTCTCATCTCTCATATCCTCCCTGTCTCACAACCCTAAACAGCTCTTCAACACTTTCAATTCTCTACTCCGTCCCCAGCACCTCCTCCTTCTCCTCTCATCTCTGCTGAAGATTTTGCCTCTTTCTTTAAGCAGAAGATCAATACGATCAGAGAAAGCTTCGGCCCACAGCCCCCATTGCCCCTCTTAGCTGCTCAGCTCTCTTCCTCCAAAACTAACTTCTCCACCATGACAGAAGATCAGCTTTCCACCCTCCTATCAAGATCACACCTCACCACCTGCATGCTTGACCCGCTCCCATCCCACCTCATCCCTAGCCTCGCCACAGTCTTCACCCCTACTCAAACACACCTTTTCAACCTCTCACTTACAAATGGTGTCTTCCCCTCATCCTTCAAACATTCCTAGATCACACCCATTCCCAAAAAGACCTCCCTTGACCCATCCTCTGTGTCTAGCTATCGCCCGATATCTCTTCTCCCTTATGCCTCAAAACTACTGGAACAGCATGTCCATCTTGAACTGTCCTCCCACCTCTCCTCCTGCTCCCTCTTTGACCGCTTACAATCAGGCTTCCGACTGCATCACTCAACTGAAACTGCCCTAACTAAAGTCACCAACGACCTACTAACCGCCAAGAGCAAGCGACACAACTCTGTCCTCCTTCTCCTGGACCTGTCTTCTGCCTTCGACACTGTGGACCATTCCCTCCTGCTACAGATTCTCTCATCTCTTGGCATCACAGGCTTGGCCCTATCCTGGATCTCATCATATCTAACAAACCGAACATTCAGTGTCTCCCTCTCCCACACTACCTCCTCCCCTCGCCCCTGTCTGTCGGTGTTCCTCAAGGCTCAGTTCTAGGACCCCTACTCTTCTCCACCTACACCCTCGGCCTGGGACAGCTCATAGAATCCCATGGTTTGCAGTATCATCTCTACGCCGACGACACCAGATCTACCTATCTGGACCTGACCTCACCTCCTTACTGACCAAAATCCCACAATGTTTGTCTGCTATTTCTGCTTTCTTCTCTGCTCGCTTTCTAAAACTGAACATGGACAAAACAGAATTAATCATTTTTCCCCCATCTCACTCTACTCTCCCACCAGACCTGTCAATGTCTGCTCACTTTCCCCTGTCCCACATGCTCAGACCCTCAGGGTGATCCTCGACTCTGCCCTCTCTTTCAAGCCACATGTCCAAACCCTTGCCTCCTCCTGCCGTCTCAAACTCAAAAATATTTCCCGGATCCGTGCATTCCTTGACCATGAAACTACAAAAAGACTAGTGCATGCCCTCATCATCTCCCGCCTCGACTACTGCAACATCCTACTCTCTGGCCTCCCCTCTAGCACTCTGGCACCACTCCAATCCATCCTGCACTCTGCTGCCCGACTAATACACCTATCTCCCCATTATTCCCCAGCCTCTCCTCTCTGCCAAGCCCTTCATTGGCTTCCTATCGTCCAGAGGCTCCAGTTCAAAACCCTAACTATGACATACAAAGCCATCCACAACCTGTCTCCTCCATACATCTGTGACATGGTCTCCCGGTACACACCCACACGCAACCTTCGATCCTCTCAAGATCTCCTCCTCTACTCCCCTCTTATCTCTTCTTCCCACAACCGCATACAAAACTTCTCCCGTGCCTCTCCCATACTCTGGAACTCTCTACACATCAGACTCGCGCCTACCATGGAAACCTTCAAAAAGAACCTGAAGACCCACTTTTTCCGACAAGCCTACAACCTGCAGTGATCCTCAGTCTACTGAACCACCGCACTACCAGCTCTACCCTCTCCTAGTGTATCCTCACCCATCCCTGTAGACTGTGAGCCCTTGCGGGCAGGGTCCTCTCTCCTTCTGTACTTGTGTGTGCCTTGTATTGCTCACGTTTATTGTACTTGTCTATATTTGCCCCTTTTCACATGTAAAGAGCCATGGAATAAATGGCGCTATAAAAATGTATAATAATAATAAATATTTAAATTGCACATATATATCGGTATCAGTATGAGGGGATACTAATTAACTGAGCTTGGAGGTAGAGTTTGGGGGTGGGGGAGAAAGGTGAAGGTGGTTTGGGGTTTATTTCTAATCAACTCCCTGTTGCCTTCTCAACTACTATGACTTCTTCCTTATCCCAGGGGTTAGCAGCATCTTAAGAACCTGCTCAAGTGGTGCCCCCACTCACAAGTTAACTGACCTTCACTCTGACTACCCCTGCATTCCCCTCATGTATAGGAAACAGGTAAATGAAAGTAATCAATTTAGCCCAAAACAGTTCAAGACAAAAATTAAGCCCATTTTTTTACTTTGCACAAATTTCATGAACCACGTGCACAATTTTTGATCAATTTGGTGGCAAAAATGGCAATAATACCACAAGACAAAAAAAGCAAAGTGACTGAAAAAAATGATGAATCAGGGCCAATGTGTCATGACAACCCTTCTTAGAAAACCAGGTACTGTAAGCTCTGAAGCCAGAATATAAAATGTTATGGCATATTGTCTGACCTTGGATACTCATGTCTCAGACTCAGAATATTGGAGGATGCACAGAAGGTTTGTAAAGCTTTTTAAGAGACTTTATGAAATATGGCCAGGATGGTTGTTGCTGATAACATCAAGTTGTCTTCCTTCTAAAGAGGTGTTTCTTAGGGCTTCTTCAGAAAGAGATCAAATTATGTAAGAAAACTTTTTGTAGACCATGGCACTACAAAAAAGGTGGCTCACTAGAAGGGTCCACCCCTTATAACAAGTCAGAAGAGCAAGGCACTCGAGTATGTGATTAAGACAATATTTATTTACAATCCAAAGTAAACTGTGTATGGCTTTGCGCTCTTACCACTTTGGTCATACCGCTCTTCCTCCAGCTTGTTACCTGTATTATGTTCGATTTTTCTTACTCCAGTACAATCTGTGTATCACATGAAGGTCAAAGCTGAAAACCAAAATATCATGCACAGTTTACTTTGGATCATAAATAAATATTGCCTTAATCACATATTCAAATGCCCAGTTCTTCCGACTTATATAAGCCACCTTGGCCTAGTCTGAGTAATGTCTCAAGTGTATAGTTCACTGACAAGTGGAAAAGCAGGAAGATAAAGCATGGAATCAAAAATGGAGGGATGGTGGACTGTCAAAGAATATAGCAAAGACAAGCAGTTACAGGCCATCCAGATAACTCAAGACTTTATTCCACAATCTGTTGGAAATTAGGCTGGGGTTTAGAGTTTAAAGGAGCCTTTGGTTTTTCCCTTTCTCATGCAAGGAGATGTGGATTTTGCTACAAGACGATTCCCAGGTTGCTTTCCCTAGAATAGTCACGGAGTAGCTGAGGTAGCTCTGAGTGATGCATAATCAGGAAACAAGCCAAGGTTACAGGCAGTGGCGTACCGTCAATTGTAGCAGACCACGCAGCTGCTATGGGGCCCGGACAGGTGAGGGGGCCCGCGACAGCCGCTGCGGTTTGGCAGCTGTGCTGACACAGTACTACCAGGGCAAGGGGGGAGGCGAAGCGCTGCTGTGTGCTTTATACTCACCTCCTCCTGGCGCGGTCTCTGCCCTGCTCTTCTCCCGCGGTCTCCGGCTCCTGTGTTCAGCGGTCAGGTGGTACCGCTCATTAAAGTCATGAATATGCACATATTCATGACTTTAATGAGCGGTATCACGTGACCGCTGAACACAGGCGCCGGAGACCGCGGGAGAAGAGCAGGGCAGAGACCGCGCCAGGAGGAGGTGAGTATAAGGGATATTTACCTGTCCCGTTCCACCGCTGCGCTGCTGTGTGCTCGCATCCTCTCTTGCTGTGAATGTTCAGGCAGAGGGCGCGATGACGTAGTTTGTGCGCGCCGCGCCCTCTGCCTGAGCATTCACTGTGGAGGACCCAGAAGACAGCGGCGGTCAGCGTTGCACCGGGTGACAGGTAAATATCACAGGTGCCGGGAGGTGAGTATGTCTTTTTTTTTTTTGGTTTCAGCAGCTGCAGCAGTATAAGGGACCTATACTATGGGGCACAATCTATGGAGCATCTATGGGGCATTATCTATGGAGCATGATGCATCTATGGGGGCATTATCTATGGAGCATCTATGGGGGCATTATCCATGGAGCATCTATGGGGGCACAATCTATGGAGCATCTATGGGGGCGTTATCTATGGAGCATCTATGGGGCATTATCTATGGAGCATCTATGGGGGCATTATCTATGGGGCAGCATCTATGGGGGCATAATCTATGGAGAATCTATGGGGCAGCATATATGGGGGCACAATCTATGGAGCATCTATGGGGGCACAATCTATGGGGCAGCATCTATGGGGGCATAATCTATGGAGAATCTATGGGGCAGCATATATGGGGGCACAATCTATGGAGCATCTATGGGGGCACAATCTATGGAGCATCTATGGGGCATAATCTATGGAGAATCTATGGGGCAGAATATATGGGGGCACAATCTATGGAGCATCTATGGGGGCACAATCTATGGAGCATCTATGGGGCATAATCTATGGGGCAGCATATATGGGGGCACAATCTATGGAGCATCTATGGGGCACAATCTATGGAGCATCTATGGGGCATAATCTATGGAGCATCTATGGGGCAGCATATATGGGGACACAATCTATGGAGCATCTATGGGGGCACAATCTATGGAGCATCTATGGGGCATAATCTATGGAGCATCTATGGGGCAGCATCTATGGGGGCACAATCTATTGAGCATCTATGGGGGCATAATACATTTTTTTTGTTAAATGTGTCTCCTCACTGTGTGACAAGCTATCAGACATGCATTGCTTACCTTTGGAACCAGATGCTGCAATAAAGACAGATTGAAAGGGCCATAGCAAAGGTAGAAAGATTTATATTTCCATAATGATAAACACTATGGGGTCAAAAACATCAAAGTACTTACGCCAGTGTGTAAAACACAATTGCAAAATTGTTGTGACTTTTGGCATTTTCAGACCATTTTGAGCAGCTCCATCAAAATGGTCAGAGCTGGAGAGGAACCGGGGTAGGACAGGCTGTAACTACACCCATCCATCAAATTCAGCAAAAGTACCACTATTTCTTACTCCAGAAATGTTATTCCAGTCCCTGACTAGACTTCCATTTCTGTCAAGGTGCAATAAAGGCACACACCACTGACAGTATGCTCTAATTTCATTAAAGTCATATTCTCCAGTGGTCCATTGAGCAGTTCAGAGCTATGCAGTCTCCTTCTTAATTCTTGGTTTCTAGCAGGGCCTTCTTGAGTGACAGCTCTGGTGAAAAGAACTGTAGCATTAGTAGAACGATAAAAGTCCAGATAATGTGTTATAACACATTTAGCTCTCAGTAATTTAATCTGGAGGATGCATTATTATCCATGTATTTATACATAGTGATAACAGGTAATTTAAACAAGCACACAGGTCTCCACAGCAAGAGCAGAGAGCTGCTGTAAAAGCTGTCAAGCTGGTGATTTATAACTATCATTTCAGAAGATGAAAGAGAGGAGCGCAGGATGGGAGGAGGTTTGGGGTATGTGAGGTGAGTAGATAACTGCTGTATAGAAATCAATAGACTGGGGAGAGCTGACTGGGATGTTAAAAGTAAACTCTTTTCCTAGAATGTAATTGCTGCACACTTTCAGCCAGACACTGGAGGCTGGGCTTCATGGAGAACAGCTATACATTATAAAATCTCTCATTAATAAAAGAGAATGTCACAAAATAAAACAAGCAAGTCAATTGCAAACTTTCTTATTTTCATGATAATTATTTAAAGAAATTATTTAGGAACACCCCTTTAAGTAGAGTAAACTTCTTAATGAAGAGTTGTTTTGGAATAGGATGCTCTGAATTTCTTATTACATGCCAGTCTTAATGAATCAGTCTCTGTGTTTTACTTATAAAAGGAGTGAACAATGGTAACTAGCCAGATTACAGCTTTTATGTGTTTTAGACTTTCCATTTCTTTAAATCTTGTTCAATATGATAACTCCAGTTATTTTCCTATGGATACATAATTGTAATTACTGAAGTTTTTTAAAAAAAAAAACAACTAAGATTAGTGTATTTTTTTTTGTTAAAGGAGCCTCAAAGTCAGTTATATGTACATGTAGCAATGGATCCATACATGCTTGAAGGGTTTAGCAACTATCCATATAGCATGTGACCAGTTTTGCAGTAATTCTCTTTCATCATGTCTATATGTATTGTTTATTAGTAAAGGGGACAACAAGACCGCGGGTGTTGTGAATGTGTTAGAAATGAATTCTGAGCAGAAGCTCCCTCTGGTGGCTACAAACAGTACTGAACCATTCAATGAGGATTGGCAATCAGGAGTTACAGACTGGTCTTATATAAGGGAGGTTCCCTCCCATCATGGTTGCCGGTGATCAATTGTTCTTGTCTCAACTGTGGTTCCTGGTTCACTTGGAAGCTTGCTTAGTCTTGCCTGCATCTTCTGCTATCAGATAAGATATTTTCTGCTTTTATTTTTGTGCTTGCTTTTTGCATTGTTCCCTGCACTTCTGTGGAGGTCAGCCAGGTCCCCTCCGGGGGCTTGTGCTCCTCTCAGTTTATCTGAGCCACTGTTATTTGTTCATTTGCCTTTTCCAGTTTTTTCAGTGGCTGCGGCTTAGTTTTGTGACACCAGAGAACTAATTTAGGTGATAGAGGTCGTGTGATCTCAGGTGTTTTTGCAATTAGTAGAGTTGGTATTTTTTTACGGTTTTTTGGATTGCAGTAAGTGTCCTTCCTATCCTTTTCTGTCCAGGTAGATTTGGCCCCAACGTTTGCTCATACTATTTTCTGTCTGTGTCTGTATTTCCTCTTGTCTAACTGCCATTACATGTTTGGGGGCTTCCTATATTCTTTGGGGATCTGCTCCGGGGAAGATAGCTTTCCTCTTTCTATCTTTAGGTGTAGTTAACCTCTCAGGCTGTGACGAGGCGTCTAGGACCAACTTAGGAACGCTCCACGGCTGCCTTTAGTTGTGGTGGTTAGTCAGGGTACTGCAATCCAGTAGATTCCAACCTCTCTGGTGTGTTGCCGTTTTTGCCTGCTCTCCTCAGCTACCAAATCATAACAGTATCACCGGCCAAACTGAAAATTATATGGTACTCAACAGAAGGGAAAAATAGTAAAAGGAAAAAGAAAAAAGGAAGTTGTCAGAATTTTTTTTTTTTTTCTCTATTTGTTGCATTTTTTCCCTCTTTTTCTCTGGGTGCTGAGGAGGATTTTTTTTTTCTCTCAATGGAGTTTGCACAGTTGTCTGGCCGTGTGGATCAGCTTGCCACTGAAGTTCGGAGTATTGCTACCTATCTTGCTAGGTTGCCGATTGTGGAACCTAGGATCCCCATGCCAGATTTATTTTTGGGGATCGAGCTAAATTTCTGAATTTCAAAAATAACTGTAAGTTGTTTTCTGCCTTAAAACCTAAGTCCTCAGGGAACGCAGCACAGCAGGTTCAAATTGTCATCTCTCTCCTGCGGGGAAGACGTTTTGCACGCTCAGTTGTCTTGGGTAGTGTTCAGACTAAATTTCTGTTGACTGTTACCCTGATTTGCTCCCTGTCCACATTTTCTGCTCAGGCTTTTGTTGATTCGGGAGCAGCTATTAACCTGATGGATTTTGATTTTGCTAAACGTTGTGGGTTTCCCTTGATACCCCTATGGAAGTCTATTCCCCTACTGGGGATTGATTCTACCCCTTTGGCTGAGAATAAACCCAAGTTCTCTACTCAGGTGATAATGAGGGTTGAACCTGATCATCAGGAGAGTTGCAAATTTTTGGTGCTGTATAATCTGCATGACATTATTGTACTAGGCTTCCCTTGGTTGCAGTCTCATAATCCTGTTTTGGATTGGAAATCTGTGTCTGTAACCAGTTGGGGCTGCCAATGTGTTAATGCCAACACTCCTGTTTTTTCTGCCTCTCCCCAGGCTCAGGATGTTCCTAACTTTTTGACTGATTTTTCTGATGTGTTTAGCGAAAGTAAATCTGCATCCTTGCCCCCCCATAGGAGCTATGACTGCGCTATTGAATTAGTGCCTGATAGTAAATTCCCTAAAGGTCGCCTTTTTAACTTGTCTGTACCTGAACATGACGCTATGCGGTCTTATATCAAGGAGTCATTGGAGAAGGGTCATATAAGACCATCCTCTTCACCCTTGGGTGCCGGTTTTTTCTTTGTGGCCAAAAAGGATGGTTCATTAAGGCCGTGTATTGATTATCGTCTCTTGAACAATATCACTGTGAAATATCAATATCCGTTACCCTTGATTTCTGACCTGTTTTCCAGGGTGAAAAGTGCTACTTGGTTTACCAAGCTTGACCTCAGGGGGGCGTATAACCTTATTCGCATTAAGCACGGGGATGAATGGAAGACGGCGTTTAATACCCCAGAGGGGCATTTTGAGTACCTAGTGATGCCCTTTGGGCTCACTAATGCTCCTTCCGCCTTCCAGTCCTTCATGAATGACATTTTCAGGGATTTTGTGGATAAATTTCTGATTGTTTATTTGGATGATATCTTGATTTTGTCCAATGACTGGGACTCTCATGTGAAACATGTTCGGACTGTGTTCCAGATTTTGAGAGAGAATGCTCTGTATGTGAAGGGATCAAAGTGTCTTTTTGGCGTACAGAGGATCTCATTTTTGGGATTCATTTTGTCTCCGTCTGTTATTGAAATGGACCCGGTCAAGGTTCAGGCCATCTGTGATTGGGTCCAACCTACTTCATTAAAGGCTCTTCAGAGATTCTTGGGTTTTGCCAATTTTTATCGTAAATTTATTGGTAATTTCTCTGTTATTGTTAAACCATTGACTGATTTGACCAAAAAGGGTTCTGATGTGGTGAATTGGCCTCCTGAGGCAGTCTCTGCGTTTCAGTAACTTAAGCAGAGATTCACTTCTGCTCCTGTTCTACGGCAGCCTGATGTTTCTCTGCCATTTCAGGTGGAGGTTGATGCCTCTGAAATTGGGGCAGGTGCCGTTTTGTCCCAAAGAGATCCAGAGACCTCTAAAAGTAACCCTTGTGGCTTTTTCTCTCGAAAATTTTCTCCAACTGAACGTAATTATGACGTGGGTAATCGGGAGTTATTGGCCATGAAGTGGGCTTTGAAGAGTGGAGACATTGGCTGGAGGGAGCCAAACATCAGGTGGTGGTCCTCACGGACCATAAGAATCTGGTTTATCTGGAATCAGCCAAGCGACTTAATCCTAGACAGGCCAGGTGGGCCTTGTTTTTCACACGTTTTAATTTTGTGGTTTCCTTTCTTCCTGGCACTAAGAATGTTAAGGCGGATGCCCTCTCGAGGAGTTTCTTTGCGGACTCTCCTGAGTTATCTGATCCTGCTGTTATTTTGAAAGAGGGTGTAGTTCTTTCCGCCATCTCGCCCAATTTGAGACTGGCTCTGGAAGGGTGTTAGGAGGATAAACCCGAGCGCTGCCCTATTGGGAAATTGTTTGTCCCAGACCGGTGTAAAAAGAGTGTGATGTCTGAGATTCATTGTTCCGCGTTGGCCGGTCATCCCGGAATTTTTGGTACCAGAGACTTGGTTAGTCGGTCCTTTTGGTGGCCTACTTTGTTTCGTGACATCAGGGAATTTGTGCAGTCCTGCGGGACTTGCTCTCGCTCCAAGCCTTGCTCTCGCTCTAGTGGTTTGTTGATGCCATTGCCTGTGCCCAAGAGACCATGGACCCATATCTTTATGGATTTCATTTCCGACCTCCCTGTTTCTCAGAGAATGACCGTTATCTGGGTGATTTGTGATAGGTTTTCCAAAATGATACATCTTGTGCCATTACCTAAGTTGCCTTCCTCCTCCGAATTGGTGCCTTTGTTCCTTCAGCACGTGGTTCGGTTACACGGCTGTTATGATTTGGTAGCTGAGGAGAGCAGGCAAAAAAGGAAATACACCAGAGAGGTTGGAATCTATGGGATTGCAGTACCCTGACTAACCACCACAACTAAAGGCAGCCGTGGAGCGTACCTACGTTGGTCCTAGACGCCTCGTCACAGCCTGAGAAGCTAACTACACCTAAAGACAGAAAGAGGAAAACTATCTGCCCCGGAGCAGATCCCCAAAGAACATAGAAAGCCCCCAAACATGTAATGGCGGTTAGACAAGAAGAAATACAGACACAGACAGAAAATAGTATGAGCAAACGTTGGGGCCCAAACTACCTAAATAGAAAAGGATAGGAAGGACACTTACTGCAATCCCAAAAAACCCTGAAAAGTACCAACACTACTAATTACAAAAACACCTGAGATCACACGACCTCTACCACCTAAATTAGTTCTCTGGTGTAAAAAAACTAAACAGCAGCCACTCAAAAAACTGGAAAAGGCAAATGAACAAACAACAGTGGCTGAACTAAACTGAGAGGAGCACAAGCCCCCGGAGGGGACCCAGCAGACCCCCACAGAAGTGCAGGACAAAATGCAAAAAGCAAGCACAAAAAACTAAAAGAAGAAAATGTCTTATCTGTTAGCAGAAGATGCAGGCATGAAACAGCAAGCCACAAAGTGAACAGGAATCAAAGATGAGACCAGAACAATTGAAAACCGGCAACCCTGATGGGAGGGAACCTCCCTTATATAAGACCAGTCAGTAACACCTGATCGCCAATCTTCACAATCTTCATTGGATAGTTCAGTACTGTTTGTAACCACCAGAGGGAGCTTCTGCTCAGAATTCATTTCTAGCACATTCACAACAGTACCCCCCCCTTGAGGAGGGTCACCGAACCCTCATTTGAGCAACCAGGTCGGTCAGGATGAGCTCTGTGATACGCACGGATGAGTCTCCTAGCATGGATGTCCGAAGCAAACACTAATCAAAAAAATATGTAGTCAGGTTTAATATAACCAAAATCATAGAAAAAAAACAAAAATGAAATACTTTATTTGTAATTAACCATAATAGGTAGCACCAAAATTAACATACAAAATACAAAAAATGGTTCAGATTAAAATTTGGGCCCATCTGGATGTCCCTAGAAATTTACTGGGCTGTCTCCTGCCTTGCCGCGGAGGTTGGCACCCTAGGGGGGAGCGTTGTGGCGCCCCCGCTCACCGATGGCTAACCCTAGTGGCCCTGTTGTGCCCTATAGATCTAGTGAATCCCACTACCGATTGGCTAAGGGGACCTCTATATCTAGACAGAGACCTTCTGAGCTAGTACATCCCTATGTCCCAATAGTGTAAAAACAGAAAAAACACACAAATGGTGGTAACTGGATATCGTTTTTTATATATATATATCCAAGATTGGTGAGATCAGAGCTAATTTTTATATCAAGTAGCCCGGTCTACAGCTAGTTTATTAGTGTAGTAACTGCTAGCAAGCAGAGAGAAAAACATTGTATTCTTGATTAGCTTCAACAGTCTTTAGATCTGTCTGATAAATAGATATATACACATGCTGTGGCCGAGAGAAATCATGTACCGCAATTTTGTCTCATATTTATAGGCACCGTTCAATGTCTCAGTGCACTTGTAGTCTATTAATGTCAAATGCCTAGATGCTATTTTAACAAAAAATACAGCGTTTCAGTGCACTTATGCCAGAGTAGTTCAACACCTCAATAAACTCATAGCAAGGCGATCAATTGATAGATATACCGGATGTAACAAGAGCCTTTTTATATAGGTATAAACTCATGCCTAGGCAATTAATATACGCAATGAAAATGAGCAAAAATGGCACTTGGATGCACTCATAGGTGTATGATATGATGCCTCAATGTGCTCCTAATAAAGCACTTGATAGTCACAAAGTATAAATACAAAATAGGCATACCATATGCCGCAATGCATGTAATTTGAGATCATCATTAAGATACATCCATATCAGAAGCGGTTAAAAACCGCATATTTAGACAAAAAATGGGAAATATACAGCGGTACTTAGCTCCCTCAGTTTTTTTCGTTTACCACCATGAAACCATAGCTAATCACGCCTCGACGCGTTTCGCCTAACCAGGCTCATCAGGAGGTCAGATGGACAGATGCAGATGTCTTGTGCATGGTGCAGTAGCTAACCTGTAATGCGTAACTGTTCCCCATTTATACATACCGCCAATCGGATCTTGAATTGGCGCCGCCCACATCAGGTGAGTCCGGCGTCTATACAAATCATGGCTACCATCATCTGGTGTCGCCCACATTGTGGGTCATGGGTTGATGCAGATCCCCGCCGACGTCACTTCCGCCCTCACTCGATTAGTAAGGGAATAAGTGCGCATGTCCATACGGGGGACGTCACTAAGTGACGCCCTCAAACTTTTGAGTGACGTATAGATAGGAAGCCACTCCTATGTTCAACCCCTTCTGCTTATATTTAGTTATTCAACAGAGGGAGAAGTACGCTTATCAAGGGGTATCCATTACTAATAGGCTCATAAATATATGTACAGGTGTCATCTATTGCTCGATATATCAAAAAGATGTATGGCCGTTTATCAGGATAACATAGTCCTGTATTCATTCATCAGGATAACAAAATCCTATATTTTTGAAACACATATTAAAGTCATGAATCGCCTCCTTAAATCTTTAGTGGAATTCCACATTGTGAAACTCCACTGACTCATATATGATAAATGGGGAATCAGGATAAATAGATATAACATAAAGATCTATGCAGATCTCATATTGGAGATCTTATAGCATGGAAAGTTTGGCTAGTTTCCTTATTAGGCCCATAAAACATGAATGAAGGCTACAGGAAACAGGTAAATGAGTTGATTTCATTCAGACCATGGGGTTCGAGGGAATTTAGTCTGAAGATCCATTCACATTCTCTTCTCAGGATCATGTTATCAATGTCTCCGCCCCTAGAGTTGGTATGTACTGCTTCGATAATCATAAATGATATGTCACTCAGATTGCCTCTGTGACAGGAATTCATATGTCGTGCTAGGGGGGTGTCTCTATTGTTGCGGATGTCTCCCATGTGTTCCCCAACTCTTCTCCTGAATTCCCTTTTAGTTTTTCCCACATAGTCTTTAGAGCATGAACATGTGCCTTTATATACCACAGCCGTGGTTCTGCAATTAGAGAAATCCCTCAAAAAGAATTTCCGTCCCGTGGAAGAACTGGAAAAACACTTTGCTGGTGACATCCATTTGCATAATGTACAGTTTCCACATTTGAAAAAACCAATTGGTCTCCTGTCCAACCAAGTGCCCTCCCTTGCTGGTCTCTTGTATTGGCTATGTACAAGAAGGTCTCTAATGGACCTCCCCTTCCTGAACGTGATATTGGGTCGTAATCCTACCACGTCTTTGAGGTCCGGGTCCATTCTAAGAATATCCCAATGTCTCGTTAATACCCGCCTCACCTCATCATGCCCATAATCAAAAGTCCCTATCACCCTAGTGATTTCAGAGGTATCTGCTTTCACCTTACTTTGTAAAAGCTGATGTCTATTCGTCCTCCTAGCATGATCAAAGGCTGTGTTAATGACATGCTCCGGATAGCCTTTTTCCCTGAATCTATTCTGCATATCCCTTGATTGACGTATGAAAGTCTCATTTCTAGAACAGTTCCTTCTAACCCTTAGGAACTGTCCTTTAGGGATTCACCTTTTTAGTGGGGTGGGGTGATAGCTCTGCCAGTGCAGAAGGCTGTTGGTGCTTGTCGGTTTGCGGTATATCATGGTGGAAATGTTACCCTGTGTCTCTTTCTTGATCCTAATATCTAGAAATGATATTTCATTGTTATGAATTTCAAAGGTAAATCTTAAATTCAGATTGTTTTTATTCAGATCTTCTACAAATTCCTCAAATTCCACCTTCGTACCTGTCCAGACCACAAACACATCGTCGATGTATCTGTACCACATCGATATTTTATCCTGCCACCACTCGGCGTAATCCTTGAATACCACCGATTCCTCCCACCAGCCCAGGAACAGATTGGCATAGGATGGGGCACATGGGCTCCCCATCGCAGTGCCCCTGAGCTGGTGGAAGAATTTACCATCAAAGGTGAAGGCATTATGGGTGAGAGTGAACTCAAGAAGTGATGTCACAAAGGTATTATGTCTCCCACATGCGATTGATCTTTGTTGTAAAAAATGCTCCACACCCTTTACGCCCAAGTGATGGGGTATGCTACTGTATAAAGCTTCCACATCAATTGATGCAAGAAAGGAGCTTTCTTCAAAGGAGATACCATCCAACTTAAGTAGCAGGTCTGATGTGTCTCTGAGGTACGAGGGTAGGGAGACAACAAAAGGATGCAAAATTTCTTCAATGTAGAGGCCACAGTTCTGAGTAAGAGAGTTGACCCCCGAAACGATAGGTCTCCCCTTAAGGGGGTCCAACCCCTTATGCATTTTCGGCAAGGCATAGAACGTCGCCTCTACTGGAAATTTAGGCAGCATAAAATCATACTCCGTCTTGGAGATAAGTGTGTCTGAGAGGGCTCTATCGAGGAGTCCCTTGAGTTCCTCTTTAAAGCTAATTGATGGATTAGCTGACATAACTTCATAGGTGCTTGTGTCAAGTAGAATGTCAGTACACATTCTCCTATACTTAACATGGTCCAAAATTACCAAGTTTCCTCCTTTGTCAGAAGGTTTTATGATCAATTGATCATTTTTCTTTAATGTCTCCAGGGCCTTCCTCTCATTCCCTGACAAATTATCCTGGAACTCAAAATCCAAATTCCTTATTTTCTTGAGGTCCCTTTCTATCAAAGATAGAAAAATATCAATGTTCCCTGTTTCTCCGGGAGGCGGCATTCTAGTACTCCTATTCTTAAGGGTGGTGAAGGGTCCCCTGTCCCTTCACCTATGTGCTCATTCTCCTCAAGAAGACCCGCCAGATCTCTATAGGTTTCAAAGTCTTCCTCCTCAAGTCCTTGTCTAAGACACTCTTCACGATTATGTTGTTTGAAAATTTTTTTTCCATTTTAGTTTTCTACAAAATAAATTAAGATCCTTGACCCATTCGAAGCAATTAAATCTAGTGGTTGGAACAAAATTAAGACCTCTCGTCAGCAGATCTAGTTCTTCTCTGCTAAGGGAATGCGAGGACAGGTTAATTATTTGTCCCTTTATTGATTGAACCTGGTTCTTAGGTGATAACCCGTCCTCGCACTTTGTTCCAAAAAAGAGGAAGAAGAAGGTAACGAGGGAGAGGGTGCAGAGGAAAGCGGGGCAGTGTGTCCCATCTGAAAACCCCCCCTTTGGATACCTCTTCCCCTTTTGCCACCCCTTGTCGATCTTCCTCTTGTATTTTGCCATTTTGGTCTATAAAAAGTTCCTCTGAATTGTGTCCCACCTAGATTAATATCTGATCTTTCGGTGTCAGAGGTATCAATATCAGAAGACGATGCCTCAGAGTATCTGTCTCGTTGGAAATTGAGGATCTGGTTATCACTAAAGTCTTTGAGATCACGTTGGAACTGTAACTGTTTTCGTTCCTTTAGTAGGGCTTGATATCTTTCTACCGATGTCTGCAGGAGACCCTCCCTTCTGTTGAAATCTGGATCGGTTTTGAATTTGAGTACACCCTCAATCAACTTGTTGAGTTGTATGGTGGATTTTTCAAACACCTTTTTCTCCTCTGCCAAAATAATTTGCATAAATCTGATAGAAGAATCAATAGACTCTTTGAGCCATAAGTTCATGAGCTCCTGCGATGCTATTCTTGGCGAGGGATTTATATTAATTCTAAGGCCTCTGGGGACTATTCTGTTTTTTAGATAGTTTTCTATAGTCCTAATTTCCCACCAGGATTTCAGGTGTTCTTTATAAGCACCATACAAATCATTGAACAAGTTTTTGAGGGTCAAAGGACCTGTGGGTGTAACACTTGTGCCTCCTACGCTAAATGCCTGATTTGCATCCTCAAGCCATACATCTGGGTTAATGGGTCCTGCCAGGAAACTCGCCATGCCAAACCAGAATTTTCAAATAATAATCAAAAAAATATGTAGTCAGGTTTAATATAACCAAAATCATAGAAAAAAAACAAAAATGAAATACTTTATTTGTAATTAACCATGATAGGTAGCACCAAAATTAACATACAAAATACAAAAATGGTTCAGATTAAAATATTGGGCCCATCTGGATGTCCCTAGAAATTTACTGGGCTGTCTCCTGCCTTGCCGCGGAGGTTGGCACCCTAGGGGGGAGCGTTGTGGCGCCCCCGCTCACCGATGGCTAACCCTAGTGGCCCTGTTGTGCCCTATAGATCTAGTGAATCCCACTACCCGATTGGCTAAGGGGACCTCTATATCTAGACAGAGACCTTCTGAGCTAGTACATCCCTATGTCCCAATAGTGTAAAAACAGAAAAAACACACAAATGGTGGTAACTGGATATCGTTTTTTATATATATATATCCAAGATTGGTGAGATCAGAGCTAATTTTTATATCAAGTAGCCCGGTCTACAGCTAGTTTATTAGTGTAGTAACTGCTAGCAAGCAGAGAGAAAAACATTGTATTCTTGATTAGCTTCAACAGTCTTTAGATCTGTCTGATAAATAGATATATACACATGCTGTGGCCGAGAGAAATCATGTACCGCAATTTATCTCATATTTATAGGCACCGTTCAATGTCTCAGTGCACTTGTAGTCTATTAATGTCAAATGCCTAGATGCTATTTTAACAAAAAATACAGCGTTTCAGTGCACTTATGCCAGAGTAGTTCAACACCTCAATAAACTCATAGCAAGGCGATCAATTGATAGATATACCGGATGTAACAAGAGCCTTTTTATATAGGTATAAACTCATGCCTAGGCAATTAATATACGCAATGAAAATGAGCAAAAATGGCACTTGGATGCACTCATAGGTGTATGATATGATGCCTCAATGTGCTCCTAATAAAGCACTTGATAGTCACAAAGTATAAATACAAAATAGGCATACCATATGCCGCAATGCATGTAATTTGAGATCATCATTAAGATACATCCATATCAGAAGCGGTTAAAAACCGCATATTTAGACAAAAAATGGGAAATATACAGCGGTACTTAGCTCCCTCAGTTTTTTTCGTTTACCACCATGAAACCATAGCTAATCACGCCTCGACGCGTTTCGCCTAACCAGGCTCATCAGGAGGTCAGATGGACAGATGCAGATGTCTTGTGCATGGTGCAGTAGCTAACCTGTAATGCGTAACTGTTCCCCATTTATACATACCGCCAATCGGATCTTGAATTGGCGCCGCCCACATCAGGTGAGTCCGGCGTCTATACAAATCATGGCTACCATCATCTGGTGTCGCCCACATTGTGGGTCATGGGTTGATGCAGATCCCCGCCGACGTCACTTCCGCCCTCACTCGATTAGTAAGGGAATAAGTGCGCATGTCCATACGGGGGACGTCACTAAGTGACGCCCTCAAACTTTTGAGTGACGTATAGATAGGAAGCCACTCCTATGTTCAACCCCTTCTGCTTATATTTAGTTATTCAACAGAGGGAGAAGTACGCTTATCAAGGGGTATCCATTACTAATAGGCTCATAAATATATGTACAGGTGTCATCTATTGCTCGATATATCAAAAAGATGTATGGCCGTTTATCAGGATAACATAGTCCTGTATTCATTCATCAGGATAACAAAATCCTATATTTTTGAAACACATATTAAAGTCATGAATCGCCTCCTTAAATCTTTAGTGGAATTCCACATTGTGAAACTCCACTGACTCATATATGATAAATGGGGAATCAGGATAAATAGATATAACATAAAGATCTATGCAGATCTCATATTGGAGATCTTATAGCATGGAAAGTCTGGCTAGTTTCCTTATTAGGCCCATAAAACATGAATGAAGGCTACAGGAAACAGGTAAATGAGTTGATTTCATTCAGACCATGGGGTTCGAGGGAATTCAGTCTGAAGATCCATTCACATTCTCTTCTCAGGATCATGTTATCAATGTCTCCGCCCCTAGAGTTGGTATGTACTGCTTCGATAATCATAAATGATATGTCACTCAGATTGCCTCTGTGACAGGATGTGTCGTGCTAGGGGGGTGTCTATTGTTGCGGATGTCTCCCATGTGTTCCCCAACTCTTCTCCTGAATTCCCTTTTAGTTTTTCCCACATAGTCTTTAGAGCATGAACATGTGCCTTTATATACCACAGCCGTGGTTCTGCAATTAGAGAAATCCCTCAAAAAGAATTTCCGTCCCGTGGAAGAACTGGAAAAACACTTTGCTGGTGACATCCATTTGCATAATGTACAGTTTCCACATTTGAAAAAACCAATTGGTCTCCTGTCCAACCAAGTGCCCTCCCTTGCTGGTCTCTTGTATTGGCTATGTACAAGAAGGTCTCTAATGGACCTCCCCTTCCTGAACGTGATATTGGGTCGTAATCCTACCACGTCTTTGAGGTCCGGGTCCATTCTAAGAATATCCCAATGTCTCGTTAATACCCGCCTCACCTCATCATGCCCATAATCAAAAGTCCCTATCACCCTAGTGATTTCAGAGGTATCTGCTTTCACCTTACTTTGTAAAAGCTGATGTCTATTCGTCCTCCTAGCATGATCAAAGGCTGTGTTAATGACATGCTCCGGATAGCCTTTTTCCCTGAATCTATTCTGCATATCCCTTGATTGACGTATGAAAGTCTCATTTCTAGAACAGTTCCTTCTAACCCTTAGGAACTGTCCTTTAGGGATCCCCCTTTTTAGTGGGGTGGGGTGATAGCTCTGCCAGTGCAGAAGGCTGTTGGTGCTTGTCGGTTTGCGGTATATCATGGTGGAAATGTTACCCTGTGTCTCTTTCTTGATCCTAATATCTAGAAATGATATTTCAAAGGTAAATCTTAAATTCAGATTGTTTTTATTCAGATCTTCTACAAATTCCTCAAATTCCACCTTCTACCTGTCCAGACCACAAACACATCGTCGATGTATCTGTACCACATCGATATTTTATCCTGCCACCACTCGGCGTAATCCTTGAATACCACCGATTCCTCCCACCAGCCCAGGAACAGATTGGCATAGGATGGGGCACATGGGCTCCCCATCGCAGTGCCCCTGAGCTGGTGGAAGAATTTACCATCAAAGGTGAAGGCATTATGGGTGAGAGTGAACTCAAGAAGTGATGTCACAAAGGTATTATGTCTCCCACATGCGATTGATCTTTGTTGTAAAAAATGCTCCACACCCTTTACGCCCAAGTGATGGGGTATGCTACTGTATAAAGCTTCCACATCAATTGATGCAAGAAAGGAGCTTTCTTCAAAGGAGATACCATCCAACTTAAGTAGCAGGTCTGATGTGTCTCTGAGGTACGAGGGTAGGGAGACAACAAAAGGATGCAAAATTTCTTCAATGTAGAGGCCACAGTTCTGAGTAAGAGAGTTGACCCCGAAACGATAGGTCTCCCCTTAAGGGGGTCCAACCCCTTATGCATTTTCGGCAAGGCATAGAACGTTGCCTCTACTGGAAATTTAGGCAGCATAAAATCATACTCCGTTTTGGAGATAAGTGTGTCTGAGAGGGCTCTATCGAGGAGTCCCTTGAGTTCCTCTTTAAAGCTAATTGATGGATTAGCTGACATAACTTCATAGGTGCTTTTGTCAAGTAGAATGTCAGTACACATTCTCCTATACTTAACATGGTCCAAATTTACCAAGTTTCCTCCTTTGTCAGAAGGTTTTATGATCAATTGATCATTTTTCTTTAATGTCTCCAGGGCCTTCCTCTCATTCCCTGACAAATTATCCTGGAACTCAAAATCCAAATTCCTTATTTTCTTGAGGTCCCTTTCTACCAAAGATAGAAAAATATCAATGTTCCCTGTTTCTCCGGGAGGCGGCATTCTAGTACTCCTATTCTTAAGGGTGGTGAAGGGTCCCCTGTCCCCTTCACCTATGTGCTCATTCTCCTCAAGAAGACCCGCCAGATCTCTATAGGTTTCAAAGTCTTCCTCCTCAAGTCCTTGTCTAAGACACTCTTCACGATTATGTTGTTTGAAAAATTTTTTTTTCATTTTAGTTTTCTACAAAATAAATTAAGATCCTTGACCCATTCGAAGCAATTAAATCTAGTGGTTGGAACAAAATTAAGACCTCTCGTCAGCAGATCTAGTTCTTCTCTGCTAAGGGAATGCGAGGACAGGTTAATAGATGACACCTGTACATATATTTATGAGCCTATTAGTAATGGATACCCCTTGATAAGCGTACTTCTCCCTCTGTTGAATAACTAAATATAAGCAGAAGGGGTTGAACATAGGAGTGGCTTCCTATCTATACGTCACTCAAAAGTTTGAGGGCGTCACTTAGTGACGTCCCCCGTATGGACATGCGCACTTATTCCCTTACTAATCGAGTGAGGGCGGAAGTGACGTCGGCGGGGATCTGCATCAACCCATGACCCACAAAGTGGGCGACACCAGATGATGGTAGCCATGATTTGTATAGACGCCGGACTCACCTGATGTGGGCGGCGCCAATTCAAGATCCGATTGGCGGTATGTATAAATGGGGAACAGTTACGCATTACAGGTTAGCTACTGCACCATGCACAAGACATCTGCATCTGTCCATCTGACCTCCTGATGAGCCTGGTTAGGCGAAACGCGTCGAGGCGTGATTAGCTATGGTTTCATGGTGGTAAACGAAAAAAACTGAGGGAGCTAAGTACCGCTGTATATTTCGCATTTTTTGTCTAAATATGCGGTTTTTAACCGCTTCTGATATGGATGTATCTTAATGATGATCTCAAATTACATGCATTGCGGCATATGGTATGCCTATTTTGTATTTATACTTTGTGACTATCAAGTGCTTTATTAGGAGCACATTGAGGCATCATATCATACACCTATGAGTGCATCCAAGTGCCATTTTTGCTCATTTTCATTGCGTATATTAATTGCCTAGGCATGAGTTTATACCTATATAAAAATGCTCTTGTTACATCCGGTATATCTATCAATTGATCGCCTTGCTATGAGTTTATTGAGGTGTTGAACTACTCTGGCATAAGTGCACTGAAACGCTGTATTTTTTGTTAAAATAGCATCTAGGCATTTGACATTAATAGACTACAAGTGCACTGAGACATTGAACGGTGCCTATAAATATGAGACAAAATTGCGGTACATGATTTCTCTCGGCCACAGCATGTGTATATATCTATTTATCAGACAGATCTAAAGACTGTTGAAGCTAATCAAGAATACAATGTTTTTCTCTCTGCTTGCTAGCAGTTACTACACTAATAAACTAGCTGTAGACCGGGCTACTTGATATAAAAATTAGCTCTGATCTCACCAATCTTGGATATATATATATAAAAAACGATATCCAGTTACCACCATTTGTGTGTTTTTTCTGTTTTTACACTATTGGGACATAGGGATGTACTAGCTCAGAAGGTCTCTGTCTAGATATAGAGGTCCCCTTAGCCAATCGGGTAGTGGGATTCACTAGATCTATAGGGCACAACAGGGCCACTAGGGTTAGCCATCGGTGAGCGGGGGCGCCACAACGCTCCCCCCTAGGGTGCCAACCTCCGCGGCAAGGCAGGAGACAGCCCAGTAAATTTCTAGGGACATCCAGATGGGCCCAATATTTTAATCTGAACCATTTTTTTGTATTTTGTATGTTAATTTTGGTGCTACCTATTATGGTTAATTACAAATAAAGTATTTCATTTTTGTTTTTTTTCCGAAGCAAACACCCAAGAATTGTCCTCCTGACCATAACCTCTCCACTTAACCAAATACTGGAGTTTCCGTCTAGAAAAACGAGAATTCAATATTTTCTCAACCACATACTCCAGATTGCCCTCAACCAAAACAGGGTCAGGAGGCACAGCCATAGGAACCACTGGCTCGACAAACCTCTTCAATAAGGACTTGTGGAACACGTTATGGATCTTAAATGTCCCTGGAAGAAGTAAACGAAAGGAAACAGGATTAAGAATCTCCATGATCTTATAAGGTCCAATGAACCTAGGCTTAAACTTAGGAGATGCAACTCTCATAGGGATATTTCTCGAGGACAACCTGACCAAGTCCCCCACTTCAAACCGAGGACCATCAGTCCTATGCCGGTTGGCAAACCGCTGGACCCTCTCCTGAGAGAGGGACAACCTCTCCACTACCTGGTCCCAAATCTGCTGCATACGCTCCACAACAGAGTCTACACCTGGACAGACAGAAGCCTCCGTCTGTCCTGAAGAAAATCGAGGGTGAAACCCAAAATTGCAGAAAAATGGAGACATCAAAGTGGCAGAGCTAGCCCTATTATTAAGAGCAAACTCAGCCAAAGGCAAAAAAGAGACCCAGTCATCCTGATCAGCAGACACAAAGCATCTCAGATAAGTCTCCAATGTCTGGTTTGTTCTCTCAGTTTGTCCATTGGTCTGAGGATGAAAAGCCGAGGAGAAAGACAATTGAACACCAAGTTTAGAACAAAAAGTCCTCCAAAATCTGGAAACAAACTGGACTCCTCTGTCAGACACAATGTTCTCAGGAATGCCGTGTAACCGAAACACGTGCTGAAGGAACAAAGGCACCAATTCAGAGGAGGAAGGCAACTTAGGTAATGGCACAAGATGTATCATTTTGGAAAATCTATCACAAATCACCCAGATAACGGTCATTCTCTGAGAAACAAGGAGGTCGGAAATGAAATCCATAGAGATATGGGTCCATGGTCTCTTGGGCACAGGCTATGGCATCAACAAACCACTAGAGCGAGAGCAAGGCTTGGAGCGAGAGCAAGTCCCGCAGGACTGCACAAATTCCCTGACGTCACGAGACAAAGTAGGCCACCAAAAGGACCGACTAACCAAGTCTCTGGTACCAAAAATTCCGGGATGACCGGCCAACGCGGAACAATGAATCTCAGACATCACACTCTTTTTCCACCGGTCTGGGACAAACAATTTCCCAATAGGGCAGCGCTCGGGTTTATCCTCCTGACACCCTTCCAGAGCCAGTCTCAAATTGGGCGAGATGGCGGAAAGAACTACACCCTCTTTCAAAATAACAGCAGGATCAGATAACTCAGGAGAGTCCGCAAGGAAACTCCTCGAGAGGGCATCCGCCTTAACATTCTTAGTGCCAGGAAGAAAGGAAACCACAAAATTAAAACGCGTGAAAAACAAGGCCCACCTGGCCTGTCTAGGATTAAGTCGCTTGGCTGATTCCAGATAAACCAGATTCTTATGGTCCGTGAGGACCACCACCTGATGTTTGGCTCCCTCCAGCCAATGTCTCCACTCTTCAAAAGCCCACTTCATGGCCAATAACTCCCGATTACCCACGTCATAATTACGTTCAGTTGGAGAAAATTTTCGAGAGAAAAAGGCAGAAGGGTTACTTTTAGAGGTCTCTGGATCTCTTTGGGACAAAACGGCACCTGCCCCAATTTCAGAGGCATCAACCTCCACCTGAAATGGCAGAGAAACATCAGGCTGCCGTAGAATAGGAGCAGAAGTGAATCTCTGCTTAAGTTCCTGAAACGCAGAGACTGCCTCAGGAGGCCAATTCACCACATCAGAACCCTTTTTGGTCAAATCAGTCAATGGTATAACAATAACAGAGAAATTACCAATAAATTTACGATAAAAATTGGCAAAACCCAAGAATCTTTGAAGAGCCTTTAATGAAGTAGGTTGGACCCAATCACAGATGGCCTGAACCTTGACCGGGTCCATTTCAATAACAGATGGGGACAAAATGAATCCCAGAAATGAGATCCTCTGTATGCCAAAAAGACACTTTGATCCCTTCACATACAGAGCATTCTCTCTCAAAATCTGGAACACAGTCCGAACATGTTTCACATGAGAGTCCCAGTCATTGGACAAAATCAAGATATCATCCAAATAAACAATCAGAAATTTATCCACAAAATCCCTGAAAATGTCATTCATGAAGGACTGGAAGACAGAAGGAGCATTAGTGAGCCCAAAGGGCATCACTAGGTACTCAAAATGCCCCTCTGGGGTATTAAATGCCGTTTCCATTCATCCCCGTGCTTAATGCGAATAAGGTTATATGCCCCCCTGAGGTCAAGCTTGGTAAACCAAGTAGCACTTTTCACCCTGGAAAACAGGTCAGAAATCAAGGGTAACGGATATTGATATTTCACAGTGATATTGTTCAAGAGACGATAATCAATACACGGCCTTAATGAACCATCCTTTTTGGCCACAAAGAAAAAACCGGCACCCAAGGGTGAAGAGGATGGTCTGATATGACCCTTCTCCAATGACTCCTTGATATAAGACCGCATAGCGTCATGTTCAGGTACAGACTAGTTAAAAAGGCGACCTTTAGGGAATTTACAACCAGGCACTAATTCAATAGCGCAGTCATAGCTCCTATGGGGGGGCAAGGATGCAGATTTACTTTCGCTAAACACATCAGAAAAATCAGTCAAAAAGCCAGGAACATCCTGAGCCTGGGGGGAGGCAGAAAAAACAGGAGTGTTGGTACTTACACATTGGCAGCCCTAACTGGTTACAGACACAGATTTCCAATCCAAAACAGGATTATGAGACTGTAACCAAGGGAAACCCAGTACGATAATGTCATGCAGATTATACAGCACCAAAAATTTGCAACTCTCCTGATGATCAGGTTCAACCCTCATTATCACCTGAGTAGAGAACTGAGGTTTATTGTCAGCCAAAGGGGTAGAATCGATCCCCAGTAGGGGAATAGACTTCCGTAGGGGTATCAAGGGAAACCCACAACGTTTAGCAAAATCAAAATCCATCAGGTTAATAGCTGCTCCCGAATCAACGAAATCCTGAGCAGAAAATGTGGACAAGGAGCAAATCAGGGTAACAGTCAACAAAAATTCAGTCTGAACACTACCCAAGACAACTGAGCGTGCAAAACGTCTTCCCCGCTTAGGGCAGACTGAAATAGCATGAGAGGCATCACCACAGTAGAAACATAACCCATTGCGTTTTCGAAACTCATGACGTTGTGCCCCAGAAGACACTCTATCACACTGTATGGGTTCAGAAGCTGGTTCACAAGGCAACACTATTCCACGCATACCTCTACGCTCACGCAAACGTCTGTCAATTTGAATCGCTAATGACATAGAATCATTGAGACCAGAGGGGACAGGGAATCCCACCATAACATCCTTTACATTCTCTGACAGACCCTTCCGAAAAAGGGCTGCCAAAGCATCGTCATTCCATTTGGTCAGGACTGCCCACCTTCGGAATCTCTGACAGTACAACTCAGCGTCCTCAAGCCCCTGATTTAATGCCAACAAGGCTTTTTCAGCTTGATCAGTGACATTAGGCTCATCGTACAATAACCCCAGAGCCTGAAAAAATGCATCAACATTACTCAAAACAGGATCCCCAGGTGTCAGGGAAAAAGCCCAATCCTGAGGATCGCCGCGCAGGAGAGAGATGACAATTTGAACCTGCTGTGCTGCGTTCCCTGAGGACTTAGGTTTTAAGGCAAAAAACAACTTACAGTTATTTTTGAAATTCAGAAATTTAGCTCGATCCCCTAAAAACAAATCTGGCTTCAGAATCCTAGGTTCCACAACAGGCAACCCTGCAAGATAGGTAGCAATACTCCGAACTTCAGTGGCAAGCTGATCCACAAAATCCTCCTCAGCATTCAGAGAAACAGAGGGAAAAAAAAAAAAAAATCTCTGACAATCTTCTTTCTTTAACACTATTTTTCCCTTCTGTGAGTACCATACAAATATCAGTTTTTGGGCCGGTGATACTGTTATGATTTGGTAGCTGAGGAGAGCAGGCAAAAAAGGAAATACACCAGAAAGGTTGGAATCTATGGGATTGCAGTACCCTGACTAACCACCACAACTAAAGGCAGCCGTGGAGCGTACCTACGTTGGTCCTAGACGCCTCGTCACAGCCTGAGAAGCTAACTACACCTAAAGACAGAAAGAGGAAAACTGTCTGCCCCGGAGCAGATCCCCAAAGAACATAGAAAGCCCCCAAACATGTAATGGTGGTTAGACAAGAAGAAATACAGACACAGACAGAAAATAGTATGAGCAAACGTTGGGGCCCAAACTACCTAAATAGAAAAGGATAGGAAGGACACTTACTGCAATCCCAAAAAACCCTGAAAAGTACCAACACTACTAATTACAAAAACACCTGAGATCACACGACCTCTACCACCTAAATTAGTTCTCTGGTGTAAAAAAACTAAACAGCAGCCACTCAAAAAACTGGAAAAGGCAAATGAACAAACAACAGTGGCTGAGCTAAACTGAGAGGAGCACAAGCCCCCGGAGGGGACCCGGCAGACCCCCACAGAAGTGCAGGACAAAATGCAAAAAGCAAGCACAAAAAACTAAAAGAAGAAAATGTCTTATCTGTTAGCAGAAGATGCAGGCACGAAACAGCAAGCCACAAAGTGAACAGGAATCAAAGATGAGACCAGAACAATTGATCACCGGCAACCCTGATGGGAGGGAACCTCCCTTATATAAGACCAGTCAGTAACACCTGATCGCCAATCTTCACAATCTTCATTGGATAGTTCAGTACTGTTTGTAACCACCAGAGGGAGCTTCTGCTCAGAATTCATTTCTAGCACATTCACAACACACGGCATTCCTGAGAACATTGTGTCTGACAGAGGAGTCCAGTTTGTTTCCAGATTTTGGAGGACTTTTTGTTCTAAACTTGGTTTTCAATTGTCTTTCTCCTCGGCTTTTCATCCTCAGACCAATGGACAAACTGAGAGAACAAACCAGACATTGGAGACTTATCTGAGATGCTTTGTGTCTGCTGATCAAGATGACGGGGTCTCTTTTTTGCCTTTGGCTGAGTTTGCTCTTAATAATAGGGCTAGCTCTGCCACTTTGATGTCTCCATTTTTCTGCAATTTTGGGTTTCACCATCGATTTTCTTCGGGACAGACGGAGGCTTCTGTCTGTCCAGGTGTTGACTCTGTTGTGGAGCGTTTGCAGCAGATATGGGACCAGGTAGTGGAGAGGTTGTCCCTCTCTCAGGAGAGGGCCCAGCGGTTTGCCAACCGGCATAGGACTGATGGTCCTCGGTTTGAAGTGGGGGACTTGGTCTGGTTGTCCTCAAGAAATATCCCTATGAGAGTTGCATCTCCTAAGTTTAAGCCTAGGTTCATTGGACCTTATAAGATCTTGGAGATTCTTAATCCTGTTTCCTTTCGTTTACTTCTTCCAGGGACATTTAAGATCCATAACGTGTTCCACAAGTCCTTATTGAAGAGGTTAGTCGAGCCTGTGGTTCCTATGGCTGCGCCTCCTGACCCTGTTTTGGTTGAGGGCAATCTGGAGTATGTGGTTGAGAAAATATTGAATTCTTGTTTTTCTAGACGGAAACTCCAGTATTTGGTTAAGTGGAGAGGTTATGGTCAGGAGGACAATTCTTGGGTGTTTGCTTCGGACATCCATGCTAGGAGACTGATCCGTGCGTATCACAGAGCTCATCCTGACCGACCTGGTTGCCCAAATGAGGGTTCGGTGACCCCTCCTCAACGGGGGGTACTGTTGTGAATGTGTTAGAAATGAATTGTGAGCAGAAGCTCCCTCTGGTGGTTACAAACAGTACTGAACCATTCAATGAGGATTGGCAATCAGGAGTTACAGACTGGTCTTATATAAGGGAGGTTCCCTCCCATCATGTTTGCCAGTGATCAATTGTTCTTGTCTCAACTGTGGTTCCTGGTTCATTGGAAGCTTGCTTAGTCTTGCCTGCATCTTCTGCTATCAGATAAGATATTTTCTGCTTTTATTTTTGTGCTTGCTTTTTGCATTGTTCCCTGCACTTCTATGGAGGTCAGCCAGGTCCCCTCCGGGGGCTTGTGCTCCTCTCAGTTTATCTGAGCCACTGTTATTTGTTCATTTGCCTTTTCCAGTTTTTTCAGTGGCTGCGGCTTAGTTTTGTGACACTAGAGAACTAATTTAGGTGGTAGAGGTCGTGTGATCTCAGGTGTTTTTGCAATTAGTAGAGTTGGTATTTTTTAGGGTTTTTTGGATTGCAGTAAGTGTCCTTCCTATTCTTTTCTGTCCAGGTAGATTTGGCCCCAACGTTTGCTCATACTATTTTCTGTCTGTGTCTGTATTTCCTCTTGTCTAACCGCCATTACATGTTTGGGGGCTTCCTATATTCTTTGGGGATCTGCTCCGGGGCAGATAGCTTTCCTCTTTCTATCTTTAGGTGTAGTTAACCTCTCAGGCTGTATCGAGGCGTCTAGGACCAACTTAGGAACGCTCCACGGCTGCCTTTAGTTGTGGTGGTTAGTCAGGGTACTGCAATCCAGTAGATTCCAACCTCTCTGGTGTGTTGCCGTTTTTGCCTGCTCTCCTCAGCTACCAAATCATAACACGTGGGTACCTGCGTGCCGGGCCCGGAACTGCAAAGGCTGCATCCCCTGTTCCCAGGGGGGAAGCTTTAGTGACGCGGACCTTTCCCTGTTGCCTGGGGGAAGCTCTAGCGAGGCGGACATTCCTGCTGACTGAGGGGGCTGGGGTGATGAAAGAGAAAAGTGCACGCAGCAGAGCGTTTTGGCGTGAACAGAGGGCAGTGCACAGTCAGTTGAGCGGCGTGCTCCGCTTCCCTCCCCATAGAGTACCGGCACTGCGACCGGCCCGACCATCCAGAGGGGGACCGCTACCAGGAAAGGTGCCCAGCGTTCTGCAGCAGTCCAGAGAGGAACCGCTGCCAGGAAAGGAGCCCAGCGTTCAGCAGGAGTCCGGCAGAGGAGTGCTCCATCCTGGGAGCATGAGCAGCGTGCAGGCCAGTGTCCGCTGTCTCCAGCCGCCAGCAGCGGAGACCAGAGATGGAGAGAAACGTGCAGTGTGTGCCTGGTGACTACAGAGAGAGGAGCAGTGTGCTGGTGACTACCAGAAAGCAAGGCGACGAACGTTCCGTGTCTGTGAGTACAGCACACATGCCCCATAAGAGTGACCGGGGACAGACAGACACTTGCACCCTGATTGTGCCAGTAAATATTTGCCGAGCCACGTTGGGCTCGTACAGGACTGTGGCCCGTACCCTTGTCAGACACTGCAGCAGGGATCAGTGAGTGTTTCGGTCCCAGAGCAACCATACAGCGTAGGCCTGCGCCCAAGCACCACCATCGCTGACAGAGGATGAGGAGAGTCGTGCAGGGGCCACATCGGGCTCAGACAGTGCCGTGGCCCACACTCCTCCTGCCACATCTGTATATGAACTAACGCTCAGCGGAAGGTATCAGAGACCGACCGCTGCCGTCAGAATACGGGGCATTGACACCTTCAGGACCCCTTTGGAAAAAACACTGTGCCAGCAGTTGTCGGCGCTATACATTTCATGGACTTAGGGACCACTGACTTACATCAGAACTGCCGTTATCTGAACAGTTGTTCTTCAACTCACAATATCCTTTTTCATTTGAACTGTTTAATCCCATGTTTAACCCTTTACCTCCCTGCGTGGAGTATTCCCCTGTTATTAAACTTGTTAACTAATGATGAGCGAGCACTAAAATGCTCGGGTGCTCGTTGCTCGGGTCGAGCAAATTGAAATACTCGGGTACTCGGACAGAACAACGAGCCCAATGTAAGTCTATGGGAGACCCGAGTATTTTTACCCCGATCCACCCGGGGGTCCTTTTAAGGTCTAAAAACATCTGAAAATGATGGAAACACTCCTCAAATGACACGTGAACATCATGGCAAATGCCCCTGGAAGCATTTTTCACTACTAGGTCACAGCTCTAATCAATGTCTAATCAAAAACAAAATCAAAATGGATTTTGCTGGGAAATATGTTAAGGAACATCCTTTCCAGGTTAATGACTTTTATCTAAACCAAAATAATTAACCCAAAACAAAAATGTTCCTCCACCACTTGGGCTATGTTCAGATGCAGTGTTTTTGAGGCGTTTTGCAACTCTAGCATTGCTTTCAACCAATACAAATGCATTCACTGGGAAGTATCATTGTAACATTTAACAACCCTAGCTGGCCATGTGGTGTGTGACACATAAGCGGGCACATCTTGTTTCATTTATGAAGGAGGGACGCTTAAAGTCACAGAGCCTATTTTTACAGGGGCATCAGGCAGCATTAATCTTCTTAAAGGGCTATCATTAAACAGTGGGTCTCCTATGCTGTTATTGTCTATGCAGTGAGTGGATGGGCTGCCAAGAATTACGACGCACCCAAATACCCCTTTAACGAGAGGTACAGGAGGGCTTCCTTAAAAAATGTTGCATTGAATGCAAGGCCTGGCCTGCCCCAAAGTTACATGCACCTCAATAAGCTTTTCAAGACATGTACTGGAAGGGCACAGGAAAATCCACTTCACATTATTCATTTTGTACTCCCATACTCCTTTTCTTATGCATTGACTGCAAGGCCTGCCCTGCTGCCAAGTCATATGCACCCCAAAAAGCCTTTGAACCCAGGTATTTGGCACAGGAAAATCCACTTCACATTATTCATTTTGTACTCCCATTCTGTTTATTTTTTTGCATTGACTGCAAGGCCTGCCCTGCTACCAAGTCATATGCACCACAATAAGCCTTTGAACTCAGGTACTGGATGTGTACAGGAAAATCCACTTCACATTATTCATTTTGTACTCCCATACTCTTTTCTTATGCATTGACTGCAAGGCCTGCCCTGCTACCAAGTTACAGTGCCCTGAGAAAGTATTTGGCCCCCTGGAACTTTTCAACCTTTTCCCACATATCATGCTTCAAACATAAAGATACCAAATGTACATTTTTGGTGAAGAATCAACAACAAGTGGGACACAATTGTGAAGTTGAATGAAATTTATTTTATACTAGCTGTAGTACCCGGCTTCGCCCGGGTTAATGTACTTAACTGTGCCCTCATCAGGATAGCAACATAGAAGGACAAAGCTGTGGCTGCTACTATATATATATCCTCCCACATACAGGTGATGTGACTTACATCAGTCATTACACCAACATTGGCCAAGCATAGTAACTGAAATCCTATTACCTCACACAAGCTTTCTTATACTGACAATGTCCTCTGTTGCCTATAGTAACCAAACAGAGCTCATATTAATGACCTATGGCAAAATAGAAGCTGAGCTGTGATTGGTTGCTATAGGCAGCCTGATAAATCCCCAGCCAACAGAAAACATTCCCCTCTGGCAGTATATATTACCTCACACATACAAATAATATACAGCTCATGTGACTGACATCTGTCTTATTTCCCTATATGGTCATATTAATGTCCTGTCACAAAATAGAAGCTGAGCTGTGATTGGTTGCTATAGGCAGCCTGATAATTCTCCAGCCAACAGAAAACATTCCCCTCTGGCAGTATATATTACCTCACACATACAAATAATATACAGCTCATGTGACTGACATGTGGCTTATTTCCCTATATGGTCATATTAATGTCCTGTCACAAAATAGAAGCTGAGCTGTGATTGGTTGCTATAGGCAGCCTGATAATTCTCCAGCCAACAGAAAACATTCCCCTCTGGCAGTATATATTACCTCACACATACAAATAATATACAGCTCATGTGACTGACATTGCTTATTTCCCTATATGGCAAATTTGTAAATAGACATTGGTCTTGTAGTTTTGGCATGTTATATAATCAGATATTTTATTTTTAAAATGATAAAAATACGATAATCGTGTGGTGTGTGTTTTTAATGCGCGCAATTTTGAACACGTGGGGTTAAAATGTCGACTCAAAACACAGCCTATGATGCTCCCGGGGTCGAGACGTGCGGGTGTGCAAAATTTCATGCCCGTAAATGCAGATTCCTATGCCGGACATACACACAAGCATTCAGCTTTCTCCCCATTATGTAGATAGGGCCAAAATTGTTTGGCGATTTGGAAAGTGCGGGGGTTAAAATTTCCATTCAACACATAGCCTATGATGCTCCTGGGGTTGAGATGTGAGGGCATGCAAAATTTCATGCCCGTAAGTACAACGGTGCAGATTCCTATCCCGGGCCAAAATTATTTGCCGATTTGGAATGCGCGGGGTTAAAATTTCGACTCAAAACCTAGCCTATGACGCTCCCGGGGTCGAGACGTGCGGGTGTGCAAAATTTCATGCCCGTAAATGCAGATTCCTATGCCGGACATACACACAAGCATTCAGCTTTCTCCCCATTATGTAGATAGGGCCAAAATTGTTTGGCGATTTGGAACGCGCGGGGTTAAAATTTCGATTCAAAACATAGCCTAGGACGCTTTCGGGGTCGAGACGTGCGGGCGTGCAAAATTTCATGCCCGTAAGTGCGACGGTGCGGATTCCAATCCCGGACAAACATACCCACATACATACACACATACATACATTCAGCTTTATATATTAGATTTTAAATTTTTGTGGAAATACAAAAACTGAAAAGTGGGGCATGCAATATTATTCGGCCCCTTTACTTTCAGTGCAGCAAACTCACTCCAGAAGTTCATTGTGGATCTCTGAATGATCCAATGTTGTCCTAAATGACTAATGATGATAAATATAATCCACCTGTGTGTAATCAAGTCTCCATATAATATAAATGCACCTGTACTCCTTGGTTTTCCAACGAACTGTTATGTCTGCTGCCAGCATTTTGAGATGGGAATGTTTTTTAATAATTCTGCAACAATGGCCCTCAGGTACTGCACTATTTTAGTACACCTGTCTGGCTCTGGAACAAGAGATTGAAAGTTCTCCTCGTAGCGTGGGTCTAAAAGTGTCACTACCCAGTAATGACTGTTACCCAATATTTTTACAATACGAGGGTCACGGGAAAGGCAGCGCAACAAGGTCAGCCATGCGTGCCAGACTGGTAACAGGCAAGCCTTCCGTGTCCTCACCAACAGGACGACTGACCAAAGTGTCCTCCTCATCCCTCAGGCCATCCACGCAGAACAGATGGTATGACAGTTGTGCTTATAGTACTGTCTATAGCGCATGAAAGTAGCTCCTGTTCTTCCTCCTCTTCCTCATTGTCAACCAGTCCACCACCTCATCTTCCACTTTTGCACCCTGGTACTCCTCCTGACTTTCCGGCAACTGTGTCTCATCATCGTCCGCCTCTTGTGACCATGGCTGCTCAAATATTTGTGCATCGCTACATGGAATCTCATCTTGCCCCGCTTCAAGTGGACCAGGTGAGAGGCATGAATCTACAAATGGAAAACTGAACAGCTCTTCGGAGTGTCCGAGTCTGGGATCAGTTGTCTCAGGGCACTCAGCATGGTGGGAGGAAGGAGGATTAGGGTGAGGAATATGCGGTCCAGATTCACAGCTACTCAGACTTGACCGTGTGGAAGACAGGGTGCTGGTGGTGGTGGATAAATAACTGGAAATATTATCCGCTATCCAACCAATAAGCTATTCACACTGCTCGGGCTTCAATAGTGCTGTCTTGCTGCAGTTCCCTAGGAATTCGAACACAAAGGTCCAGCGAGAAGATGTGGCTGTTTTTGGCGGCCCAATTTCAGCTTGATCACGGCCTCGACCTTGGCATGCACCATCACCATCACGTCCACTTCCCCATCCCTTGCCCATTATAAATGGACAAGAATATTATACACGTTCACTACAAATGGCTGAATTGGGAGCAAACTTGTATATGATACGTGTGCGGAAAAAACACACTTTTACCTATCTGGCCTGTAGGTAAAAATGTTTTTTGGCTTATCAGATTTGTGTCAATAAGTACGGTAACAGACTGCAAAAACATTAGAATATAAAGGCCTAAAGTGGGCAAATTTTTTGCACAAATAAATGAGGCCTGTTACAGAGATACCACACTGACAAATATGTGGTCTGTATTTTTTTTCTTTTTTATGCTAAATAGTGCTGTATATAACTACAGTGACACACAGGAAAAAAATAGAATACCGGCCTAACATGGCCAAACTTGGAGCACGCAGATATATGAGCTGGCACGGAGATGCCACACTGCCAATTATGTGGCCTGTATTTTTTTCTTTTTTATGCTAAATAGTGCTGTATATAACTAGAGTGACACACAGGAAAACACTGGAATACCGGCCTAAAATGGCAAATTTTTAGCACACGGATGAATGAGGCGTGTCACAGATATACCACACAGTAAAATATGTGGCCTGTATGGTTTTTTTTTTTTTGGATTCAGCAAAATAGTGTCAAGAAATTGTGTAAATTCTACTCTACCATACCATATAAAATGAAAGATTTCTCTGCGCACTCAAAAGTGATTTTTGGGACCCCTTTAAAATTGCTGGATTTTCACGCTGTGCTAGTAAAATGATTTGGCTGTATTGTGCAGTGTCAAAAAGCAAATGGAGAAAAAAAGGGCTCTGGATTGCTTTGCAATAAATTAAGCTCTATTAAGCTGGCCAAAAAAATTTTCCTAGCCAATTAGACCTGGGGCTAGGTATATACGGTCAATATATCCTACAGGTAGCAGCAGCAGCAAACAGTAAGGGAATGGACCCTCTTGATGTATGCACTGATATCTATATACACACAAATACAGTGCCTGCAGGCCTTGCACTGATATGTATAGAGCGACGTACAATCACCTGGCTACCTAACACTGGAACCTATATACTCCGGAATTATCCTTAGAAGGACTGTTGGCTTAGCTGGATTTGAGTACTTTAGGATGGTAGACCCCACACTGACTAATAAATCCCCAAATCTGACCCTCTCTCGGCAGCAGCTCTCCCTACACTATCTAAATCCGGAGCTGAATGCAGCGAGCAGGGCGACGTCCGGTCTCTTATACTCGTGATGATGCTGTGTGGCCAGCCAATCACTTCAAGACCACAACAAAGATGGCTGCGGCTTATCAGTGCCTGGACGATAATCCCTGCATGGTGATTGGGTCTCTAAAGACCACCAAAAATGCTGGGTGGAGATCCGAGTTCCTGCTGAGTAATCCCGGAAATGCCCGGTAACGAGTAGTGGCGAGCACGTTCGCTCATCACTATTGTTAACCCTTGCTCTGCCTCCTATCCGTCACTGCATCCTGCAACCTGCTCACATATTAATCTTACATTTTGTCAGATTTAATAGCACTGAGTTATTGAGAAATGAAACAGAAAGTACCAATAAAATATTCCACCTAAACTGTGAGAACATGTCTGCTGTTGTGTGAGAAAAACACATGTATGTCATTGAGATTTGCACTTGCAATGAGCTACAATATTTCCCTGATACAAGGTAAGAATTAATGGAGCTATAAGTGTAAAGAGAAGTTACGTTTACTTATAGAATAATATATAATTAAAATTCTATGTGAAGGGGACATGATACTTTCTGCAGCTCACATGCATTTTTTTCTCCTGTGTACTTTTATTAACCCTTCCTGACATGACATACTATTATTAGTAATGAGCCAGCATGAGCAATACTGTTTGTTACTTGATCGACCACTCGTTACTCGGCCGAGTATCTGTGGGTACTCGAGAGCAATGTTTGAGACCCTGTTCCACATGTTTCACATTCCGGGATTGCCTGCCACACACAGAAATGCACTGGCCATGTTGGCTACTGGCATTACTGTGATTGGCCAGCCACATCCAGTACTTTAAACAAGTATTGGAGTGCTGCCTCTTTATTCCATTTTTTTTATTTATCTATCTATCTATCTATCTATAAAAGATAAAGGCAGCACTCCATAGTCCACTTTTCAAAGGTTTATTGACCATCATAGCAGGGAAACGTTTTGTTCTACGTGTGAAACTCTTTCATGCAATGCAATTTATACAAATGATATATAAATAAGAGTTTCAATGAAACAATATATATATCCATACATATCCGTGCATATGTGCAAAAAAGTGCATTGTGCAACTCATGTGTTCAATTGTACAGTACATAGTATCTCAAGGGACTCATATTTAACCCCTTAGTGACAGAGCCAATTTGGCACTTAATGACCAAGCCAATTTTAACAATTTTGACTTTATTAAGTTACAGCTCTGGAAAGCTTCAACGTATCTCACTGATTCTCAGATTGTTTTTTCGTGACATATTGGACTTCATGATAGTGGTAAAATTTCTTCGATATGACTTGCGTTTATTTATGAAAAAAACGGAAATATGGCGAAAATTTAGAAAATTTAGCAATTTTCAAACTTTAAATTTTTGTGCCCCTAAGTCAGAGAGATGATATATTTCACACAAAATACTTAATGAATAAACATTTCCCGCATGTCTACTTTTCATCAGCACAATTTTGGAAACAAAATTTTTTTTGTTATGAAGTTATAAGGGTTAAAAGTTGACCAGCGATTTCTCATTTTTACAACAAAATTTACAAACCATTTTTTAGGGACATTTGAAGTCACTGAGGGGTGTACATGGCAGAAAATACCCAAAAGTGACACAATTCTAAAAACTGCACCCCTCAAGGTACTCAAAACCACATTCAAGAAGTTTATTAACCCTTTACGTGCTTCACAGGAACTGAAGCAATGTGGAAGGAAAAAATTAACATTTTCCTTTTTTTCCACAAACTTTTTACTTCAGAACCATTTTTTTATTTTCGCAAATGTAAAAAGAGAAAATGAAACACAAAAGTTGTTGTGCAATTTGTCCTGAGTATGCTGATACCTTATATGTGGGAGTAAACCACTGTTTGGGCACCCAGCAGAGCTCGGAAGGGAAGGAGCGCCATTTGAGTTTTTCAACACAGAATTGGCTGGAATTGAGATTGGACGCCATGTTGCGTTTGGAGAGCGCCTGATGTGCCTAAACAGTAGAAACCCCCTACAAGTGATACCATTTTAGAAACTGGACCCCCAAGGAACTTATCTAGATGTGAGGTGAGCACTTTAAACCCCAAGTAATCCACAGAAGTTTGTAACGTGGAGGCGTGAAAATAAAAAAATCATATTTTTTCCACAAAAATCATATTTTCACTCCCAAATTTTTATTTTCCCAAGGGTAACAGGAGAAATTAGACTGCCAAAGTTGTCCTGGGTATGCTGATATCCCATATGTAGGGGTAAACCACAATTTGGGTGCATGTCAGAGCTTGGAAGGGAAGGAGCAACGTTTGACTTTTTAATCTCGAGATTGTGAGAGCGGATGCCATGTCGGGTTTGAAGATGTGCCTAAACAGCAGAAATACCCCCACAACTGACCTCATTTTGGAAACTACACCCCTCAAAGATTTTAACCAGGGGTATATTGAGCAATTTGAACCCACAGGTACGGCACAGAATTTGATAACATTAGGTCGTCATATTGAAAAAGTTAATTTTTTTCACAAAAATCTTGTTTTAGACCTGAATTTCTCACTTCTGTCAGAGATTACACCAAAAAGTGGACCCACAATTTGTTACCTACTTTCTAATGAGTGCCGCGATATCCCATTTGTAGTCAAAAAGTTATGTTTGGACAAACGGCAGGTCTCGGACAGGAAGGGGCACAATGATACAAATTTGGCTTTATCTTAAATTAAGTTCTGAGGAACACAACTCAAAATTTATTGCGCTAGGTTTTATGTGTTCAGAAATATATCCAATATGGCACCAATTTGAGTACTGGACACACGGCTTTGCCTATAATAATAGATGGCACACCATTTGGTCTTTAGGGTAAGGCCGGGGTCACACTAGCCTATTGCATCCAATGTGAGAGCATCATATGCGATATGCTAATGACCCTCGGCTCCGGTTCTGCTGCGAGCAGGAGCCGAGTGTCATGCGAGTGTGCTCTGTGCCTCTCGCACAGCTGCGGAGGAGGTGGAGAAACAAATTTCTCCATCTCCTCCATTGCCGGGGTCAACATAAAAAAATAAATAAATAAAAATCACAAATGAAAACACCATCATAGATTAACATTGATCCGAATTCAATCTGATTTTTTTATCGGATTGAATTCGTCCGATTTAATTGCAAGCAGGGACGGAACTATCGTGGAAGCAGGGGAAGCAGCTGCCACAGGGCCCGGGCTAGAAGGGGGCCCATCCCTGCTGCAGCTGCTTCACCTACCACCACGGTAGTTCCGCAAGCTGCCGGTGGTGTGAGCAGGGGCGTATCTAGGGGGGGGCAGCCGACAAGGGGGCGCAGTCGGGCCGCTTAATGCGGTGGTCCACATTGTCTACCCTGCGGCTGCGTTCTGCCGACCCCGGCCTGAGAGTCGGCGGCTCCCTGTGCCGGCTGTCAAGCTGACAGCCGGCGCAGAGAAGCTGCTGCGTGCCGGCTCCCTGGGATCAATTGCACTGGCGTCTATACAGACACCAGTACAATTGAAGCTCTGACCGCCGGGTCAGAGCGACGTCTGCAGCGTGATCAGGTCATGTGATCACGCTGCTGATGTCACTCGTCGGCGCCCAGAAGGGTGAAGATTTGTGGTGAGTGTGCTCCATTATGAGCTGAAGATACCACAGAAGATAAATGGGGGACATACTGTGTGAGTGAGTGTGTATGGGGGGGGAATTTAGAGTGGGGATGGGGGTTCTTTTATGTGTGGGGGGATTTGGAGTGGGGATGGGGGGTTACATTATGTGTGGGGGGGATTTAGAGTGGGTATGTGGGTTCTTTTATGTGTGGGGGGATTTGGAGTGGGGATGGGGGGATACATTATATGTAGGGGGATTTGGAGTGGGGATGGGGGTTCTTTTATGTGTGGGGGATTTGGAGTGGGGATGGGGGATACATTATGTTTGGGGGGGATTTGGAGTGGGGGGGGGTTCTTTTATGTGTGGGGGTTTGGAGTGGGGATGGGGAATACATTATGTGTGGGGGGTTTGAAGTGGGGATGGTAGATACATTATGTGTGGGGGGATTTAGAGTGGGGACGCGGGTTCTTTTATGTGTGGGGGGTTTGGAGTGGGGATGGGGGATACATTATGTGTGGGGGGGATTTAGAGTGGGGATGGGGGTTCTTTTATGTGTGGGGGGTTTGGAGTGGGGATGGGGGTTATTTTATGTGTGGGGGGATTTGGAGTGGCGATGGGGGTTTATTTTATGTGTGGGGGGATTTGGAGTGGGGATGGGGGGATTTAATGTGTGTGGGGGGAATTGGAGTGGGGATGGGGGGTTATTTTATATGTGGGGGGATTTGGAGTGGGGATGGGGGGTTATTTTATGTGTGGGGGATTTGGAGTGGCGATGGGGGGTTATTGTATGTGTGGGGGGATTTGGAGTGGCGATGGGGGTTATTGTATGTGTGGGGGGATTTGGAGTGGGGATGGGGGTTTATTTTATGTGTGGGGGGATTTGGAGTGGCAATGGGGGGTTATTTTATGTGTGGGGGATACGGAGTGGCGATGGGTTATTTTATGTGTGGGGGATTTGGAGTGGGGGTGGGGGGATTTAATGTGTGGGGGATTTGGAGTGGGGATAGGGGATACTTAATGCGTGTGGGGATTTGGAGTGGGGATTGGGGGATTTAATGTGTGTGGGGGGGATTTGGAGTGAGGATGGGGGCATTTAATATGTGTGGGGGGATTTGAGGGTACTGAAGAGTATGTATGAGGAAACAGTATGGGGATGGGTGCAGACAGTATGGGGAGCGAACGGGTGAATGTATGTGGACACAGTATGGGGAGTGAGGGTGATGGGATGTGTGCAGACACAGTATGGGGAGTGAGGGTGATGGGATGTGTGCAGACACAGTATGGGGAGTCAGGGTTATGTGTGAGCAGACAGTATAGAGAGTGAGGGGGTAAAATATATGAGGAGACAGTATGCTGAACAGGGGGGATGTGAGAGGAGACAGTGTGAGGAGGGAGGGGAATAGTGTGAGGTGACAGTATATTGCAGATATTTTTATTTAGGGGCATTATAATGACTCTTCTGTCTTTAAGGGCATCGTGTGGAGAGTTGGTGCAGAAGAGCGGAGAAGATGGAGGTCTGCAGAGACGACTGTGGATGAGAAAACTCATCATGGGATCTGGACAAGATGAAGAAAACGAGAACGACTCCAGAGACAGCGTCATCTATAAGGTACCTGGATGTAAATATTATTTGTGAAATTGACTAATTCTCATGTCTTTATTTGTTAGGAGCATTAAAGGGGTTCTCCAGGTCTGTGTCACATAGAATGACTGCAGACTCAGCACAAACCTGGACAGCCCCTTTAATGCTCCTAACATAAATAAAAACATGAGAATTAGTCAATTTCAGAATTCTCACAGTGCTCTCTGCACGCTGTTAGGATTCTCTCGTGCTGGTGATTTACATACAAGCGGTCACATGCTGACTAGACGTGTGGCCTCACTCAATGAAAATGAACGGAGCGAGGCCGGGCACGTCTAGTCGGAATGTGGCCAGAAGTATATAAATCACATGCTTATGCTGACATGACCGTGTACTCTTGCCACCGGTAATGGAGAATCCTAAAAGTGTGCAGAGCTTTCGTTGTGAGAATTCAGAAGCTGCAATGTCAGGATTCAGCTCTGCAGGTTCCAGCAGTCATCTCATGGACACTTCACTCATATGCGATTTTTATACTTATGGTCCTGTGACAACCAGCTTCTCTTCCTGCTTCTCTCAGTTTTTCACTGAACATTGAGAGCATTAGGGAGAGCAGCTCGTGGGTACATGACTAAGTGTGCAAATCGCATGTGTGCTTGGGGGTGGGGGGGCGCCAAACCAAATTCTTGCCCCGTGTGCCAGAAAGCCTAGATACACCTCTGATTGTGAGTCTGATATGGGGCCCGCCGCCACCTCCGGCGCCGCTATGAGAGGAGGTGGGACGGGCCCCGAGCAGTCCGGCACTTCCGCGTCATGTGACGTGGGGGCGTGCGCGCGCTCTCACGTCACATGCAAGGCTGGCGTGGTGGACGTCGGAGCGTGGAGGATGGAGCGGCGCGCGGAGCAGAAGAGCTGGAGGACGCAGTCACCTGAGGATTGGCAGATTGGTAAGTATGCTTGCTGAGTCTGACTCTCTTTTACAGGGACGCGGCAGCCGCAGCTTCCTGTCCCGGCACTTGAGGAGAGGGGGGAGAGCGGAGGGGGGACGTGTGAGTGTATCAGGGGCCTCAGGCCCCAGGACACAGCAGGCCACATTAGAGGCCCCAGGAAGTAGCAGGCCCCTAATGGGGCCCTAGTAAACAGCAGGCCCTATTAGGGGCCTAGGTCCAAAGGAAGCAGCAGGCCCCATTAGGGGCCTAGGTCCAAAGGAAGCAGCAGGCCCCATTAGGGGCCTAGGTCCAAAGAAAACTGCAGGCCCCATTAGGGGCCTTGGGCCCCAGGAAACTGCAGGCCCCATCAGCGGGCCTAGGGCCTCAGGAAAACTGCAGGCCCCATCAGGGGCCTAGGGCCCCAGGAAACAGCAGGTCCCATCAGGGGCCTAGGGTCCCAGGAAACAGCAGGCCCCTAATGGGGCCCCGAAAACAGCAGGCCTCTTTACAGTGCTTCAGATGGTGACCAAAATGGTCGCCAAAGCGGCTAAAAATTTGCAAATGGCGACTGGATTATTCAATCCATTCGCCGTTTGCGATTAGTGATTTTTTTTAAAAAATATATATTTTTTAAAATGGCGGCCGGAGGCCGGGGGGGGCCCATTGTGAAGTTTGCTGTGGGGCCCTGCCTTCCTAGTTACGCCCCTGATTGCAAGTGAGCATGAGCCCTAAAATTGAAGTTCCAGGACCCAGTCAAAGCTTCTAGAGACATTGAGCAAACAAGAAAATTCTTCCAGGAATTATTACTCACAGAGGGAGTAGTGATGAGCGAGCACTAAAATGCTCGGGTGCTCATTGCTCGGGTCGAGCAAATTGGAATGCTCGGGTGCTCGACCTGAGCCCAATGTAATTCTATGGGAAAACCGAGCATTTTTGCCGCAATCCCCTGGGGGTCCTTTTAGGGTCTAAAAACGTCTGTAATTGATGGAAACAGTGCTCAAATGACATGGGAACATCATGGAGAATATCCCTTGAAGCATTTCTGAATCCCAGGTCACAGCTGTGAACAATAGTCAGAGTCTTACGCCACTTTTACAGACGCACAATAAAACATACAAAAACGATACCAAAATGGATTTTCCTGGGAAATATGTTAAGGAACATACTTTCCAGGGTAATGATTTGTATGCAAAGCAAATAAATAACCCAAAACAAAAATTCTCCTCCACCACGTGGGCTATGTTCACACGTAGCATTTTTGACGTGTTTTTCAACTTTACCATTGCTTTCAAACAAGACAAATGCATTTACTGGGAAATGTCATTTTAACATTTTACAACCTTATTAATGAAGCTACCTTGACTGACAGAGGCCCTTCAGCTGAGGATTCAGCTGCGGACGATTGGCAGTCTGGGAGTTATGACTGGGGAGATTTAAGGGAGTAACTTTCCCATGATCCTCGCCGGTGATTAGTTGTCTCTTCCTGGTCCTGTTTGGAAGTCAGCTTTTTTCTGCTGTCTCCTGCAACTTTCAGATAAGTTATTTTCTGCTTGTTTCTGTGGTTTTGTTTTCTTTTGTTTTTTTCTGCCTTCTGAGTGAGGTCAGCCGGGTCCCCCTGCTGGGGCCTGTGCTGGTCTCTGTTTCTCATTTACCTCTGTTCATTTGTTCAGTCACTGTTATTTCAGTGGCTGCTGGGTAGCTACCTGTTCACACCAGAGTTCTGATCTAGCGGGGAGAGATCGTGTGGTCTCAGTATTTTTTGGAATCAGAAGTGTTGGAATTTTTCCTAGGGTTTTGCTGAATTGCAGAAAGTATTCTTTTCTGTCCTGCACAGTTTTGGGCCCCAGTGTTTACTTACTCTATTTTCTGCCTGCGTTTGTATTTCATCTCGTCTCATCGCCAAAATATGTGTGGGGGCTACCTTTTCCTTTAGGGCGCTACTCCGGGGCAGTTAGCTTTCCCCTTTCTTTCTTTAGGCTAAGATAACTCTCGGCTGTGTCAAGGCGTCTAGGTCATTGTAGGTACGTCCCATGGCTGCTTCTAGTTGTGTGGTTTGTTTAGGGGTCTGCAATCCATTAGTTACCAACCTCTCTGGGTAACTGGCTGCCTTGGCTATTTTTGTTACTGTCCTCCTCGGCTACCATATCATAACAGAATCACTAGCCTAACCGTAATCCTAGGGTACTCAAAAGAAGGAAAGAATAGTAAAAAAAAAAAAAAAAAGAAAAGGGTTGTCAGAATTTTTTACATTTTTTCCTCTTTTTCTCTGGGGGCTGAGGGAGGATTTTCTTTCTTCTTCAATGGAGATTGTGCAGTTGTCTGGTCGTGTTGAGCGGCTCGCTACTGAAGTTCGGGAAATTTCTGCCTATCTCACTCAGTTTTCTGATATGGAACCTAGGATTCCTCTGCCTGATTTATTTTCTGGGGATCGGTCTAAATTTTTGAACTTTAGGAATAATTGTAAATTGTTTTTTTGCCTTGAAACCTAAGTCCTCGGGGAACGCAGCGCAGCAGGTTCAAATTGTCATCTCCCTGTTGCTCGGTGACCTCAGGACTGGGTCTTTTCCCTGACACCTGGAGATCCTGTGTTGACTAATGTTGATGTGTTTTTTCAAGCTCTGGGATTATTGTGCGACGAACCTAATGTTATTGATCAAGCTGAGAAAACCTTGTTGGCATTGAACCAGGGTCAGGAAACAGCAGAGTTATATTGTCAGAAATTCCGAAAATGGGCAGTCCGTACTAAATGGAACGATGATGCCCTCGCCGCTCTTTTTCGGAAAGGGCTGGCAGAGACCGTAAAAGATGTTATGGTGGGATTTCCTGTCCCCTCAGGGCTCAACGATTCTATGTCATTAGCTATTCAAATTGAACGACGCCAGCGTGAACGTAAAACTATGCGAGAGGTGGTGTTACCTTTCGAACGGGCCCCTGAACCCATGAAGTGTGATGGGGTTGTTTCTGGGGCTCAGCGTCGAGAATTTCGGAAGCGTAATAAGTTTTGTTTTTATTGTGGGGATGCTTCTCATACTATTTCCGTCTGCCCTAAACGGGGAAGACGTTTTTCGCGCTCATTTGTTTTGGGCAATGTACAGTCTAAATTTCTCTTGACTGTTACCTTGATCTTCTCCTTGTCCACATTTTCGCTCAGGCTTTTGTCGATTCAGGAGTAGAGTTGAGCATCCCGATACCGCAAGTATCGGGTATCGGCCGATATTCGCTGTATCGGAATTCCGATACTTAGTTCCGATATTTTCCATATATCGTATACCGGAATTGGAAGTTCCCATAATTCTTTGAGAGGCAATGTGATTTTAGTCAGCCAATGAGGAATCCTAAGAAGTGTGGGCACATCCTGTAATGCTGCGGTCATGTTAACTAATGGCATGGCTGTGATTGGATGCTGAAATGATGTCAGAATGCACTATAAAAGGCGCCGCTGCCATTTTAGCGTCACTGTGCTGTGAATTCAGTTAGGGACAGAACGCTGCTCTGCTGACTCAGAGGGACAGTTAGAGATTGCGATTTTGTGTACTGTGCTTTAGGCAGGCTAGTTTACCAACCGCTGTGTAAAGCTTCCTTTTGCCTTGCAGTGTTATTTTAACAGCTCTCTGCAAGGTGTGTGTGTGAGAGTGCAGGTGACGCTGCAGTTTGCTCTGCATCCAACGCTGTTTGTAGGCATCTGCACGTGTCTGTCACTCACAGACTCTTTTTTTTTTTCTTTAGTGTAATTCTTGCTGCTCCATTCAATTGAAATTATAGTGTGACGCGCTTCCATCCGTATCCAATACATTGGTTGCAAACACTATAGAAGTGCAGAAAGGAGCCTTTCAGAGATAGTGAACAGTTGTGTGAAGTGTTCACTCTAGTCTGAGGTTTTCATTTTTGGAGTGCAGATCACGCTCCAGTTAGTTCTTCAACCACTGCTGGTTGTAGTCTGCTGAACGTGTGTCACTGCCTCATCCTTGACATTTTTCTCTAATTGGTGCTGCTCCATTCTATTTCAAAAAAGTCAAATCTATTAGTGTGACGCGCTTCCATCCGTATACAATACATTGGTTGCAAACACTATAGAAGTACACAAAGGGGCCTTTCACAGCTAGTGAACAGTTGTCTGCAGTGTTCACTGTAGTCTGTGAGGTTTTCATTTTTTGAGTGCAGCTCACGCTCCAGTTAGTTCTTCAACCACTGCTGGTTGTAGTCTGCTGAACGTGTGTCACTGCCTCATCCTTGACATTTTTCTCTAATTGGTGCTGCTCCATTCTATTTAAAATAACTCTAATCTATTAGTGTGACGCGCTTCCATCCGTATCCAATACATTGGTTGCAAACACTATAGAAGTACACAAAGGAGCCTTTCACACCTAGTGAACAGTTGTCTGCAGTGTTCACTGCAGTCTCTGCGTAATAACCACACTTAGGCCTTATAACTTTTCTGACTTTCTTTATCAATCTACCAAGATGAAGAAGGCAGGGAGTAAGGCACGTGGTCGTGGCCGTGGAGTTTCAGCAGGGAGAGGACGTGGGGATTCTGTGTCTGCTGCCGCCCCCAGTGACACAGCATCCACCAGTTTTCCCGTGAGCGTTCCTTTATGCGCACTTTTGTAAGAGGTCGGCGTACCCCCCTGCTGCGGGAAGAACAAATTGAAGCCGTTGTTGGTTGGATGGCAGCCAATGCATCGACTTCAATTGCTTCCACCTCCTTCAGGACCACAACACTGTTGAGCAACCATCTGTCTCTTCACCCCTGTCAAATTGCCCAGGCAGTCAGAGAGTTCTGAACTGGAGCCAGCTGAGTCTCTGCTTCTGTTCTCAGAATCTGTTGGCTTGCAAACAGGGGCCCAGCTAAGCAGCATTCTGGAATTTGAAGAAGAGGGAGTATGCAGTGATGCGCAACAGCTTTGTCTCCTGAATCTGAAGAGGCGGGTGAGCCAGTGCCGATGGCAGCACACCGCAGAACGCATCTGATGATGATGAGACTCAGGTTCCAGTTCTGTTGAGCATGGTGCTGTCCAGACACCCACAGCAGCAGGTGTTGGAAAAGAGGGTAGTGGAGATGATGAGGTCCAAGACCCAACATGGCGTGAGGAACAGGAAGGTGGTGGGAGCAGCTCTGAGGAAGAATTGGCCAACGGTACAAAAAGGAGGGAGAGGTAGGCTGCAGACTCGGTTGCCTGTAGCCTCCAGTTTGGCACCTTTCGGAGCAGTTCTCTTACAAAAGTAAAAATGGGCGCTCCCAGGACTTGCACTGCGTGGTCCTTTTTTGACACACTTGCAGATGTATTTGCTATGTCAAATGCAAGCTGTGTAAGCAAAAAGTAAAAGAGGTAAAAGTGTCAGTAACCTCAATACACAAATATGTGGAAACATGTGGGACAAAACACGTATTTGGGAGTTACAAAGACACACTGGAGATGTAGGCCAACCTACAGCAGACCTACATCTTCAGCTCGTGTTGGAGCCTCTTCCTCCAGCTCACACACAGCTGGTTCGGCTTCCTCACAGGATCGCCATGGAAGAACCTCTGTCACTTTTTGTCCAGAGCAAAAGTGTTATTCCACCCACAGCTGCAAGTTCCCTGTCATCCTCCACACTCCCAGGCCACAAAACAGCATCGGTAGCACAGGCATGGGATAAAAAGACGGCCATACTCGGCAAACCATCCACGAGCACAGGCTTGAATGGTGGCATTGCAAACCTCCTGTCCCTTGAAATGCTGTCATTCAGGCTGCTGGAGACTGAGAGTTTCCGGAACTTAATGGCATTGGCAGTCCCACAATACAATGTGCCAAGCCGATTTTATTTCAGCAGGCAAGCCGTCCCTGGTCTGCAAAAGCTGTTGAGGGGAAAAAATTAAACATGCGCTACAAAAACGCCGTCGTAGCAAGGTCCACCTGACCACGATGCGTGGCCCAGTCCCCATGGCCAGGACGATACCTTTCCCTCCTGCCCATTGGGTCAATGTTGTGGAGCGGGTACAGATTTGCGAGTGGCGCTGTACTTTGTTCTGCCAAACTCAAGGATTGCAGGGAATCCAGTCTGTACACATTGACTCCTCCTCCTACTCCAGTTCCTCAGAATCATCGCTGCAGGAGCCGTCACGGTCTACCTCCACATGGACCGTGAACGCTTACCTGTTGCGACCGATATGAGCACAGCCGTGGCCAAACGTCAACAGGCCGTCCTCAAATTTAATTTCAATGGGAATCGAACCCACACAGGCAGGAGGTCTGGAATGCCATCAAGCAGGAGAGCGACGTGTGGTTTTTGCCAGCGAATCTACAGCCAGGCTTGGTAGTGTGTGCAATGGCGAAATCTGGTGGCAGCTCTGGGCTTGGCACCTCACTCACTTTACCATGTCTGGCACATGTGCTCAACTTGGTCATGCAGAGTTTTTTGAGGGAATATCCGCATCTTGATGAACTGCTGCACAAGGTCCGCCTAGAGTGCGCTCACTTGCGACGTTCCAGCATGGCCAGATCGCGCATTGCAGCTCTGCCAACGCAGATTTCGCCTTCCCGAACATCGATCTTATGTGACGTACCCACCAGGTGGAATTCCACGTGACATTGTTGGGGCGGTTGTGTGAGCAGCAGCCAGCAGTAATGGAGTATCAGGCTGCATCAGGCGCAATCAAGTTTCCCCAATTTGCACCGTCCACACTTCACCCCTACTGAGTGGGCCTCTATGAAGGACATCTGCCACGTTTTGCGTGCGTTTGATGAGTCAACGCGGATGGCGAGTGCAGATGATTTCATAGTCAGCCTGACTGTCCCCTTATCTGCCTGCTTCAAAAAACACTGCAAGCACTAAGGGATGAGGTTTTTGGAAGAGGTGGAGGATGAGGAGTCACAAATTCCATCACCTTCTGGACAGTCAGCGCAACGTGGTTCCTCACAAAGGGCTGGGCAGGGCTCACTTTGTGAGGAGGTTGAGGAGGAGTCAATGGAGGAGGAAGGAAATCGCTACAGAGGGAGGTACACAACGCTCTAGTCAGTATGTAGAGCGAGGGTGGGGTGATGCAGAGCAGGCAGAGAGACGTTTCTTAGAGAGGAAAGGTTTGTTGGCCAGTTGGAGTCTGCAGCACATGGTTGATTTATTTCTGCAGTGCCTGAGAAACGACCGCGCATCCCACATTCTCACCAGTCTGATTATTGGGTGTACACCCTCCTAGACCTCGCTACGGGAAACTTACAAAGCCTCATCACACCGTTGAAACCGGGAGTTGTTTAAAAACGGGGAGTACCAAGACACACTGGTGCAATCCATAATGTTTCTCCATTCACCGAGAGCGCTGCTGCTACTGCTTTACAAAGGGAGCTCTGTGCGTTCGAGGCAGTGGAGACAGCTCTGCAACACGAAGGAGCACAAGCAGCGCCTTGCACAAGGCAAGACCAGTATGTTCAAATGTGGCGAGTTTTGTGGCAGCGCCACCAATGTCTACAACCTCCGAGACGCCTCCCGTCACCAGGAGGCAACGTTTACGTAAGATGGTGACAGACTACATGTCTTGCCCTCTCAGTGTACTCCCAGTGGCTCTTCCCCTTTCAAATTTTGGGTCTCTAAGCTGGATCATGGCCAGAGCTTAGCCAGTATGCATTGGAGGTCCTGGCTTGCCCTGCTGCCAGTGTATTATCGGAGCGCGTCTTTGTGCTGCAGGTGGTGTACTAACAGACCGTCGCATGCGACTATCTCCGATAATGTAGATCGGCTTACTTTTCTGAAAATGAACAAGGCATGGATCTCGCCTGAATTTGCCTGTCCGTTTTCGTTAAATAACTGGTTGGCAACGTTATCCATGTTTCCTGTTATGTTCATCTATCTACCACCTGAACTCTACTCCCTGGGCTACAACACTGCCAGTCAGAGGGGAATGATCAGTTACCAACCAAAATGTTTTCCCCAACAGATAGTAGCGCAACGACCCAGTGCCCACTTGATCACAAGCACTCTCTTTTCTACAATGCTGTATCTGGTTTCAGCTGGAGTAAGCTTTCGACTCAGGAAACTAATGGGATGCTCCTCCCCGTTAAACCTCCTGAGACAACACGGCACCCACACCTACTCTGACGCATCTGTCGGACAATGAATTCTCTTTTGAAGTCGGGTGGATCAAAAATGGTGACACACACAGTCCCCCTTTTAGTTTACAAACGCTTCTTCAAGCTGATAAATTCCATCGCACCATTACTGACTTCCTGCCTTTTAGGCAGTCAGTTAACGGCGCCGACAGGGTTGCAAAATTGGGAATAAACCGCGGTAGTATCCACTAACCCAAAAACCTTTCACTTGTTTTGTGGTGGAGGGGACGGGGCCAGTTTTGGATTGAGTCCACTTTGTTTATTTGGGGTTTGATAATCCTCTCAAAATCACATACCCCAGGTACCGAGCTTCCTCCAACCCTATGGAACACTTGTTTGGGTTGGCAGTTACCCCTGCTTGTCTCAGCGAATGTATCACCGCTGTACCTTGGCTAAGGGGACTTTCCCAGTCTGTACTGTACACCACATATCGTCCAGATTGTCCGCGGCATATCGGCGATGAGGACGAAGAACAAACGTCCATTAACTCTGGAATGTCGCTGGAGGCCATGCAACCCGAAGGGTAGGACTATATACTGGAACAGTCCCTCGGGTGTTACAAAAAGCGTTTTCTCTCTCGCTGCTTTTGTTAGGGGCACCTGCCAATACCCTTTTTTGAGGTCAATGACTGAAAAATAACGGTCCTGCCCAAACCGCTCTATTAAATCATCACCCGGGGCATGGGGTAGGCGTCAAACTTTAAAATTTCATTCAGTTTTCTGAAGTCATTACAGAAACCTTAGTGTCCCATCTGGCTTTGTTATTAGGACTATTGGGCTGGCCCACTCACTCGGGGTCTCTTCAATAAACCCTAACTGCAGAATCTTTTTGCCCTCTTCCTTGCTGGCAGTTCCTTCATGATTTTTGACATAAAGCGGGTCCCCTGATCTTTTAAGATTTTTTGCGGTTTCCCACCCGAGAGAACATACCCATGAGTTCTTTTGCGATCTGTTTGGCCGAGGTATGTCGCAGGGGAATAGCCTCAGGATACTGCTAGCGTAATCTAGAACTACGAGGATGTGGTTGATGACCCCTTGGTGATTTATTAACCGGACCCCCAGATCCTGGCTATTGTCTCAAACGGTCCCTCATAATTGGTAATGGGTAATGGCACCAAGGGAACTCCGAAAATGAGGTGCGGACTGGTTCCCCTGGCACACGGGACAAGAGTTACAATACTGTTTAACTTCTTCATAGACCCCTAGCCAGTAAAAACCGTTATGAATTTGTCTAGGGTTTTCTTTTGTCCCAAATGTCCCCCTAGTACATGCGCATGCGCTAAGTCCATTACCAACCTCCGATATGACTGCGGTACCAGCAATTGCTCGACAATTTCCCCATGTATTTTTTCAACCCGATACAGCAAATCTTGGTTCATCTCGAATTGGGGAAATACTGTAGCTGCCCGGGGTGTTGGGGTTCCCCATTGACAACCAGAACATTTTCAGGGCTGGAGTCAACGTAGGGTACGTAGTTGCGCCGTAACAAAATTGTCACTGCCACATTTAAAATAGAGAATTCTGGTCCGGTGGCAAATCTTCCATCTCCCCCGCTAAAAACTTCTATAGGAGAGGGGTTTTCTCCTCCCCCGAAGGCAAAGGTACTCCTACCGCCAGTACATCTTCCTCTGGGCCACCAGGTTCATGCCCGATTTCAGGAGAATGGCAACCTGGTTGCCACTGGTGCCGACGACTGTTCTGTGGGAGGGGTAATTACAGGCCAAAAACACAGAAAATAACGGAAAACTCTCCCCATTATTACTCATAATGCAAATTAACCCCACCCCCACTCGTCTCACCTCCTCCCCCCTGACGTGTTTATCATCACCAGGGCGGGTAGGATAATGTTTTAAGTCCCCATGAATACACAACACACCCCTTTTCAGAGCAGTATACTCGCTGATTTGGACGTGGCTGGCTCGTATTAGGGTCACGAGACTACTGAGTCCAGTACAGCCACAGCAGGGTTACCCCCCACCCACTTACACAAATGGTTTTATACTGGGTCCCTCTGGTTTGCCCCGCACACATGTGTTCTGCATAGTGAGACTGAAAAGTAGCCAAAAGTTGTTGTCCATGGGCTCAGTCAGGTGGGGGCAATCAGCTCTACATGTCTGGTTCTTGGCACCGCCAACAGATTATGGGGTCCCTTTCGTTCCCGACCCGTCTGGGCGGCCCTGAGTCTCTGCTCGCCGAGCTGTGGGTGGAAGGTTTGGGGAATTTACTTGATACCTTCCGGGTAGTCTCTCCCTGTATCTCCTTGGTAGCCCCATATCTTTCAATGAGGTCTACCATTTGGAGACCATCAGTAGGGGCTGCCTGTCCAACCCCCGTTTGAAGTGTGTGGGGCAAAGTTCTCCAGAATTTATCAGTCACTATACGATCCAGCATAGCGCGGGGTGATAACACCTCCGGCTGCAACCACTTTTCTATCAGGTGTATCAAGTCATAATACTGGTACTGAGTGGCTCGGAAGGGGAAAACTTCCACTGGTGTACCCGCTGTGCCGGACCAAACATTTACCCCAATGACGTGCAAGTATCTCACCGCTTCATAGTCCTCCTGTTGCTCGGGGGGTAGGTCCCTATAGGCTTTTGCGGGGGCTGAAGTAAAAACGGAGCCACGATCTCGGCCCACTGGTCCGGGGCACTCTCTCCCTTTTTGCCACGCCTTCAAAGATCTCCAGGTACACCTCGACGTATTGATTGCTATATTTCGGATCGGTGTACGCACCGCTTTACGGACATCCTGGCATCCCGGGAAGCTCCTGCTGTCTGCGGCGCTGTGATGTGCTGCATCAGTAGACTATTGTTTTCCTGTTGCTGTCGATTAAATATCTGCTGGGTGCTCCATAGCCTGCTGCTGTATAGCCGCTGCCGCTCCATTTGCCTGCTGCTGTATAGCCCGCTGCTGCTGCATAGCCTACTGTTGCTGCTGTGTTGCCTGCTGTTGCTGTCGCATGACCTCCCAGCATTTTTACGGTGTTCTCCATCTTCGGACAGTTATCCACCGGGTTTTGCGTCACTTTCTTTACCCAGGACATTTAGTGTCATGCAGGAAAAAAACAGCCTGACCTCACTGCGTTGCGCATTGAAGCCACCAATTGTAGGGATCCGCTCTGGTAGGCAGGGTGGGCCGCAGTAATGAGGCAACACACAGGCTTTTAGTTCAAATTTCAGTGGTTTTAATCTGATTTTCAACAAAAAGTCCAGATACAAAATAAAAACAGAACATAAATCACTACAGTTTGGAGAACCATGGTCCCAGACTCACCCTTGCTTGGGACGGGCTTAAATAAGCGGCTGCAGGTCAGCAGAGACCGCCAGGTCCATTACGGGTGGTCTGGTACTCGCTTCCTGGTGCACATGTGTAGCCCTGGTATTTAAGGTACACAATACCAGGAGGATGAGTGGGAGGGTAACGGTTAAGGGCTCCACATGACATCACATACACTTCGGACCACACCAGCAGGGGTGTAGAGGGGTGTGGTTTTTAGCACAGTGAGTCTGAAGTCTCCTGAGGTGGAGGGAGAGAGAAGGGTGCCTGTCTGGAGCACCAAGATTCCTGTCGATTCAGAGAGACAGTACAGTAGTGGAGGCTAGTACAGGTGAGCCAGTTCACCTTAGCCTGTCAGTGCTCAGATTGGAGTTTGAGCAAGGTGAAGGGCACAGTGGAAGGAATTCAGAAGTGCTTTAGGATTGAGTATTTGCACATTGTTACCGGTCACGGGGGACCGAAGCTCACTACAGCTTAACGCATAGTGGTTAAAAGAACCAGAGGCTTACTGAAACCTAGGTTACAGAAAGCAGCCCTAGAAGTGTCGGTACGTAAACAGGGGTCAGGGAGAGTGAGACCTTGAGCCTGATCAGCAAAAACAGGAACTCAGCCCTCTCAAAAGAAGGCTCGACACAAAACTGATGGGCAGTAAGCTTTGAAATAGCTGAGTTTCAGGAGGGAAACTACGCTTTTACGTGGTTGGATCATCATCATTGGAAAGTTAAGGAGGCCCCTACCTTGCTCAGCCGTTGCCTCAAAACTCAATCCTCCATCAACCCCATCAGCCTCCCTGGGACCTGTCTTACCATTGACATGTAAAAAGGTATGGAAAGACGCTGACGGTGTGAGGATGAGTTATTTAATTGCATGCCTGCACAACCCCCACTAACTATCGACCTGAGGGAAGAGTCCCACCTGTAGGGGACCCGACATCTAGCTGCTCACCATCCCTAGAGACTCAGCAGCGCTGGTACAAATTACCAGAGAACTACAGGTGGCGTCAACGAACTGTAAATATATCAAATCCCTGTAAATATACCCCCCAAACATACGCCTGACCGCCAGGGCCACAGACGACCACCGCTACCTGTGACAACCCATAGACTTCCATGGGTCGGCTTGAGTCCCCCCCATTGCCTGGTAATCCACATATTGTGGTGGCGGGTCGACACAAACTTGGCGTCACAAACAGGATGCGAAACTCGCAAAATTGCGAGCCCTGTGTGCCTGTGGAGGTGTTTTTGTGGAAAGATGTTTGCTATTTTGGCGCTAAAATCCGCCATTTTGCCGCCATTTCGCGCCCTCAGGCGCTGGAGAAGAAGGTGGGCGTGGATTTCGTGGGCGTGTGCCCCCCTGTGGCGCGAAGAGAATGCCTGCCTCTCAAAGTGCTATTTACAATATGCGATCCTGCCCTACAGCAAAGGAGGTCCGCCTCCTCTTCACCTTCCCTGCGAAGAGGAGGAGACGCAAACCCGCCTCCACGGAAGAGACGGACGTCTCTAAAAGAAGATGAAAGAACGCTCTGGAACATCATGGAGGCAGGACGTGTGCAGACGAGCAGGGAAGCGGGGAAGGCAGGCCCCGTTCCCGGCCAAGCTGCCACCAGAAACCGGAACCATCGTGGTCCTGCCTGCAGCAAGCATTGCTGGAGATTAAAGAGGAGAATGCAGAGTTGAAAAAGCTGATCCTGCGACAAGCTGAAAATGGAGGAGACGGGAGACGCTGGCGCGCCCAGATACAGCGGCTGCTGTGGGACGCCAGTGTTCTTCCTATATGCATAATGCCGTCTCCTAATTTCCCGAAATCACTGCTGAGAAAGGTGAGGACGACGGGGCTGCCACCAAAAGTGCTGTACTGATCCCACGGAGGAGAGGTGGAAGCGAAGGAGGCTGAGGAGGTCCTGCCCGTTCGGAGTGGCCCGCCGGCAAGGGGCCGCAGAGATTACAGATCCCCGGTGGGGACACCCGGGGAAAACCCAGCCGTCTGTGATGGAGCGCGAAGAGAGGTTGTGCAAACCCAATGAGCCATTGCGCACACCTGCTTCCTGCTCTGCATCCACCGCATTGTGCATCGGCATCGCCCCCTGGTACTTCCGTATCGAATCGGCGACCTATCTACATCGCAACCTGGCCCAGTCCAATGCAATCGCAGTTACACGACATCGCGACGGGGACTATTTCGCATCACGAGAGCAATGGCCTTACAGTAACGAAAACGCGTCTCAAAAAGCGAAAGCACCCGTTGCGCCCCTAGAGGTTCCACGAGGATGTGAAACCCCAAACCCTGATAGCAGGTCACGATGTTGGTCTGTTCTAAGGAGCATCGCATTGTTCCGCCCCCGGGGTGGGAAAATGAGTTGAAGTAATTAAACAGTAAAAACCGGTAAGATCCAGAAGGGGTCTACCATATTTTAACGTTGTAGAAAGTTTGGAATTTTTGCCGTTTTGCACTTTATTGCCAAATGTATTATGTTTTTGTAAAATGAGTAGAATACCCGGTGGGAAAGAAGATAAAGAGTTTTTGCACTTTATTGTGATGTGTATGAATTGTGTTTTTTTTCTTATTTGGACTCAGAGGTGGGATGAGCCAGCAAGAATTATTCTTAAATGTTGCGCTTCGGTGCACAAATTGGTTTTAATAAACCAACAACTACCTTGAAAATAAAACGTGTGGTGTGGCACTGAGGAGGTCTGCATTCATATGTCCTGCAGCCACCAGGACCCGTTGAAGGTTTGGTGCGGGTCTTAACAAGAATATTGTGTTTATGTTATGAAAATGTATTTTAATATTTTGTATTTTTCTAATTTAATGTTTTGTTGCAACGTTCAAGACTCCTTTACCCCCCGGAGGGGAAAGAGTTAATGTTTAATGTTTAAGCAAAAAAAAAATTCTTTTGTATTCCACCCCGGGGTGTGTCTTTTAATGGGGGAATGTGTAGCCCTGGTATTTAAGGTACAAAATTTCAGGAGGATGAGTGGGAGGGTTACGGTTAGGTCCACAGACATCAATACACTTCGGACACACCCGCAGGGGTGTTGAGGGGTGTGGTTTTTAGCACAGTGAGTCTGAGTCTCTGAGGTGGAGGGAGAGAGAAGGAGGCCTGTCTGGAGCACAAGTTTCCCTTTGTCGTTCAGAGAGAAGTAAGTAGTGGAGGCTAGTAAGGTGAGCCGTTCCTTGCCTAGTCAGTGCCCAGATTGAGAGTTTGGCAAGTGAAGGGCAAGTGGAAGGAATTCAGAAGTGCTTTAGGATTGAAGTTTCTTGCACATTGTACGGTCATGGGCCGAAGCATCAACAGCTTCCGATAGTGGTAAAAAAACCAGAGGTTACAAACCCTTGGTTACAGAAAGCAGCCTAAAGGGCTAGCAAAAACAGGAAACTCAGCCCTCTCAAAAGAAGGCTCGACCACAAAACTGACTGGGCAGTACAGCTTTAAAATTTAGCTGGAGTTTCAGGAGGGAATACGCTTTACGCTGGTTGGACTCTTCATTGGAAAGTTAAGGGGGCCCCCTACTTGTCAGCCGTTCCCTAAAAAATATCCTCCATAACCCCATCAGCCCCCTGGGACCTGTTTACCATCTGAAAGAAAAAAGGTATGGAAAGACGCTGACGGTTGTGGACTGAGTTATTTAATTGCATGCCTGCACAACCCCCCACCATAACTATCGACCTGGGGAGGGAGTCCCACCTGTAGGGGACCCGAATCTAGCTGCCTCCCATCCCTCAGAGATCTACACAGCGTGGTACAATTACCAGAGAACTAAGGTGGCGTCACGAACTGTAAATATATAAATCCCCTGTAAATATACCCCCCAAATTGCCTGACCGCAGGGCCACAGACCGGCCACCGTACCTGTGACAACCCCATAGACTTCCTGGGTCGGGTTTTAGTACCCCATTGCCTGGTAATCCCAATTTGTGGTGGGGTCGACCACAACTGGCACCAGTACAAAACAATCTTCCGGCTGCTCAGCCAAACTCTTCCTTCCACACCAACTACAACGCTCCTTATTTTATAGGCCTACTCCCCCCCTCAGGTGAGGTACAATGAGTGACCGATCACGTTACTATGACCTTAACACGGTCCTTGTGATCATGTAAAATCATGAGCAAACTTCGTTGCTAGGAGAAAATTCTCCATCCAGCAAGATCCCCCTTTTGGGGTCCACACGGCAAGAAGTCTCCTGTTCCCTACCATGAAGAAAAAACTCATGTTTGCATGCTCCAAATAGGGAAGAGCCGTCCCTGTTGTTATGCTTAAAACAGGAAAGATTGAAGTTTTCAAGGCCTAAAATGATAAATTTTACTAAGAAATATGGACAAAATTAATTTGTCATCCAGCGCATATTGCACATGGTAGTAGAAATGGTAACAAAAACTAAAAAATAGTGTTTACTTTTGGAAATTAATGCATAAACTAAATTTCATATTATCAATTAATGGTTCCTAAGGAAGTTATCTGTCCCGTAAATAAGCAGTCAATGGATGTACGAATAAAAAAAACATTCATCATCCCCAGAGTTTTATTTTGACAGACATAATAAAATACAAAGATGAGGACAACGTAACTTCACACACCTATATGAAAGGCCAGCATCTAAATGGTATAAGGCAATAATAAATAATTACACTAGAAAGTGCATATGCATATAAAAATAGGGTTAGACTCAAGTGCTGGTGAAACAACACAACAGATTAAATTAAAAATGCTTATAGGTATCACGTGATAGTTATCATGAACAATGTCGTCTAATACTGTACCTCAATAAAGCAGGTCCCCCTCATGCTTGTTTTTTCTTGTAGATTGTTGAGAGGGAATTTTATTTTTTTTTTTGGGGTTTTTTAAATTCCTTTTTATTTGTATTTTCAAAAAATCCACTTAGGCGTTAACATCTCGGTCGCAAACCGATAGGTTATAAAATAAAAATTGTAAAAGTCAAAGTAACAAGGAACAGGGAAAAACCCAAATCGTTAATATTGTAAGGAAACCCTTTGTTCTAGGATTCCTCCGTTCTTCCTTCCTAACTTTGCTGTGTCCCGTTAAACTATTTCATCGTCATTCTTTGGCGTGTATTTTTTCAAATTTCGCCACCTTTACATTAATTTATCGATTGTTAAAAAAATAAGGCTTTCTCAATATCAGCATGATCGTCTTGATCCCCTGGGTTTTTTTCGTTTAACGCTGAATATGTTATGAATGTGATTTCCTTTCGCTAGTGTGATAATAGTCTCCCTGATTTGCTACCATAACGTTATGACGGCTATAATTCATATTTACTGGTTCTCCGCGTGATCTACCATAGGTCAAAGTCAGCCTTAGCCGTTCCATCTATTTTTATCTTGTCGATGAAGTTTCAGGTATGCCCTGTGCTATGCGTAAATCTGGTAGCCGCGATGTTTGTCGTATTTCTTTTTTAGGGTTGTTGTAAGCTATTAGTTTCCGCGCATTACTGCCTTCCCGTGCCAAAAAAGTTCCGCCCTTTCCCCACTATCTCCATTATACCTTACATATTGCAACCCCATTGTTCACCGTCTCGAAATTCTATCCTTTTGGTGTGGTCACGGTCCCGGAACCAAGCGCTTTGGACGGAGCGGAAATTTCCGTCGTCTAAGCCCGCCCCCTTTTGCGGCGATCTTTCCGGGGGGTGTTCAGGACACC
>JARQOD010000002.1:461064555-461111121 GCA_033576555.1 Oophaga sylvatica | reverse complement strand
TGTAATTAAAATCACCACCTGATGGGGGCGGAGTGCTCGGTCAGCAAGCTAACATTCAATAGACAAAAAAACCTGACTGGCACATCCAGACTAATGTGAACTAGGTGCAAAACCAAGGGAAGCTACCCCATGTAAAACATACAAAAAAAGGCTGCACTCAAGCATACTAAAGCTTGACAACATGGAATACATGACATTTAGAATAGCAATATGGCTTTGGAATATAAGGAAAAATTTGAGACGCTTAGTATAAACATTTGGCCAAACATTTTAAAGCCCACCAACCATCGTCAAGGTGGTCTCAATTCTGGTGAGTCCCTGATCTAATGTGAACATACCTCTAATAGGCTGATATCTGAATTTCTGGGTGAATATGCACCTCTGTCAGTAATGCCTGCATTTATGGGTAAAGTAGGGACCTGGTGTAATTAAAATCACCACCTGATGGGGGGAGTGCTCGGTCAGCAAGCTAACATTCAATAGACAAAAAAACCTGACTGGCACATCCAGACTAATGTGAACTAGGTGCAAACCAAGGGAAGCTACCCCCATGTAAAACATACAAAAAAAGGCTGCACTCAAGCATACTAAAGCATGACAACATGGAATACATGAAATTTAGAATAGCAATATGGCTTTGGAATATAAGGAAAAATTTGAGACGCTTAGTATAGCTTCCCTTGGTTTGCACCTAGTTCACATTAGTCTGGATGTGCCAGTCAGGTTTTTTTTGTCTATTGAATGTTAGCTTGCTGACCGAGCACTCCGCCCCCATCAGGTGGTGATTTTAATTACACCAGGTCCCTACTTTACCCATAAATGCAGGCATTACTGACAGAGGTGCATATTCACCCAGAAATTCAGATATCAGCCTATTAGAGGTATGTTCACATTAGATCAGGGACTCACCAGAATTGAGACCACCTTGACGATGGTTGGTGGGCTTTAAAATGTTTGGCCAAATGTTTATACTAAGCGTCTCAAATTTTCCTTATATTCCAAAGCCATATTGCTATTCTAAATTTCATGTATTCCATGTTGTCATGCTTTAGTATGCTTAGTGCAGCCTTTTTTTGTATGTTTTACATGGGGGTAGCTTCCCTTTGTTTGCACCTAGTTCACATTAGTCTGGATGTGCCAGTCAGGTTTTTTTGTCTGTTTTTTTGTCTATTCTGTATGCAGCATTATATGGAGCCCATTCTGTATGGAGCAATATATGGGGACCATCATATACTGTATGGAGTTTTATATGCGACTCATTATACTGTATGGAGCAATATGTGGGGCTCATTATACTCTTTCGCCCGGGCATATGAAAACCTGGAGCCAGCCCTACCCCCCCACAACTTTAGCCAAATAACCCCCAGTTTTCAATGCGTAACTATTATTATAAAGTAAATGAAGGTTGACAAGCTTAAGTAATAAGAATTGATGTTGTTGGCATTGAAATGGCACTGTAGGTGTGTTTACTGTCCTCCACTACCTGCCGACTTTGCTTCCCCATTAACTTGCTTTGGGTTTCGTGTTTCAGTCGGACCTTCGACTTTTCCCGATAGTCTGCCGATTTCGTTCGACTCGACTTTTGAGAAAGTCGGGTTTCACGGAACCCAACTCGACCTTCCCGGAGGCAAAGTCGCTCATCTCTATAGACTGCAAAATGTTTAAAAGCTTTTTTCATTTTTGTAGATCACATAAGACCACGTAATACTACATGGGTGCCAAATTTAACCCTGAAAAGAAAGAGGGCAGGGTGCACTACAGTATAGAAATTAAAATATATAGTGTGAGACAGTGAAGGGTGCGTACTGGACGGGGTGTATATCTCGCCCAGGTTTCTTAGCTGGGTCGCATAAGGAATATAGGAGTGAAGGTAGGATGGTAGTACGACGTTCACTCCACTCCCCATCCAGTACAGGCTTGCAGCTCAACCCTGAGTACACACAGCTGCCTAATTAAGCAGCCAGAAATAGGTGGTAGAGTTACACAGACAGAGCTCTCAGTCTGAATCCGGCTTCAGACGCTGCTGGAAGTCTCCTGGCAGCCAAGCGCTGGTAACTACATAACATGTGTTGTTTTGGACAGGCTGCTAGAGCCTAGACCACGTAGTGAGGTAAACTAACTGTGATTAGCTAGCAGCCTGCCAGGCTTAGGATTTTGATTTATGGTTTTGTTTTAGGTTTATTGCTGTGGACTTTTAATAAAACTGGTTGCGGCCAGTTTTATACCAGTACTGCTGTCTGTGAGTGAACTTTTCTATGCCACTCCGTCTACCCGAGACGGCGATCACGGAGCTAAACCCCCTGAACAGTCTACAATAGGTTCTACATCTAGAAATAAAACCATGTACACTAGATAGAAGAGAAAAAGAATTACTAAATTATGTGAACACTAAAGATCATATAACAATATACAAAGTCATAGTTTTATTGGAAACAGGTTACAAACATTTAAAACAAGTAAAACCATATAGGTCCAATCACTCATAACACAGTGGTGTATCAATAAATAACGTAACTAGAGGAAATAGAGTGGGTACGGAAAGTATTCAGACTCCTTTCAAGTTTTCACTCTTTGTTTCATTGCAGCCATTTGGTAAATTCAAAATGGTTCATTTTTTTCTCATTAATGTACACTCTGCACCCCATCTTGACTGAAAAAAACTGAAATGTAGAAATGTTTGCAAATTTATTAATAAGGAAAAACTGAAATATCACATGATCATAAGTATTCAGAACCTTTGCTCTGTATTGAGTAGAAGCACTCTTTTGAGCTAGTACAGCCATGAGTCTTCTTGGGAATGATGCAGCAAGTTTTTCAAACCTGGATTTGGGGATCCTCTGCCATTCTTCCTTGCAGATCCTCTCCTGTTCTGTCAGGTTGTATGGTGAACGTTGGTGGACAGCCATTTTCAGGTCTCTCCAGAGATGCTCAATTGGGTTTAGGTCAGGACTCTAGCTGGAACAGTCAAGAATGGTCACAGAGTTGTTCTGAAGCCACTCCTTTGTTATTTTATCTGTGTGCTTAGGGTCATTGTCTTGTTGGAAGGTGAACTTTTGGCCAAGTCCAGAGCACTCTGGAAGAGGTTTTCATCCAGGATATCGCTGTACTTTTCCGCATTCATGTTTCCTTCGATTGCAACCAGTCATCCTGTCGCTGCAGCTGAAAAACACCCCCATAGCATGATGCTGCCACCACCATGTTTCACTGTTGGGATTGTATTGGGCAGGTGATGAGCAGTGCCTGGTTTTCTCCACACATACCGCTTAGAATTATCACTAAAAAGTTCTTTCTTCGTCTCATCAGACCTTCATGTGCTTTTTAGTACATGCTATGTGGTCTTTCATATGTCTGGCACTGAGGAGAGGCTTCTGTCGGGCCACTCTGCCATGGAGGCTCCACTGGTGGAGGGCTACAGTGATAGTTGACTTCTTGCAACTTTCTCCCATCTCCCTACTGCATCTGTGGAGCTCAGCCACAGTGATCTTGGCATTCTTCTTTACTTATCTCACCAAGGCTCTTCTCCCACGATTGCTTAGTTTGGCTGGACGGCCAACTGTAGAAAGACTTCTGGTGGTCCCAAACTTCTTCCATTTAAGGATTATGGAAGCCACTGTGCTCTTAGGAACCTTGAGTACTGCAGAAATTTTTTTGTAACTTTGGCCAGATCTGTGCCTTGCCATAATTCTGTCTCTGAGCTCCTTGGCCAGTTCCTTTGACCTCATGATTCTCATTTGGTCTGACATGCACCGTGAACTGTGATGTCTCATATAGGCAGGTGTGTGCCAGTTGGACTCCAATGAAGGAGTAGAACCATCTTAAGGAGTATCACAAGGAAATGGACAGAATGTGACTTAAATATGAGTGTTTGAGCAAGGGGTCAGAATGCATATGACCATGTGATATTTCAGTTTTTCTTTTTTAATAAATTAGCAAAAATTTCTACATTTCTGGTTTTTATCAGTCAAGATGGGATGCAGAGTGTACATTAATGAGAAAAAAATTAACTTTTTTGAATTTACCAAATGGCTGCAATGAAACAAAGAGTTGAAAATTTAAAGGGGTCTGAATACTTTCCGTACCCAATGTATATTGTCAACATCAAATATATAGGGAACACTACTAAGGTGTATATCCTAAGAACGTATCAGATTCAGAAGAAACTCCCCGAAAGTGCCCTAAAGCCTGTGAATAAATCCAAAAAACCAATGAGGTCAGAACCCTCCTATTGTATGCAACAGAGTAGCACCATGACTAGTGTTGAGCGATACTTTCCGATATCCAAAAGTATCGGTATCGTAATGGTATCGCCGATATCCAAAAAATATCGGCGATACCCGATACCGATACCGGAAATCCAATGTAAGTCTATGGGACAGAAATATCCTAACTAAAAAAACCTCTTTCTTTCCTTGTAAACACTAAATAAACACACATAGAATACATATATATATATATATATATATATATATATATATATACATGTCATTGTGACATATATATATACATATATTTATAGTTTATACACTTCTACATAGTAAAATAGCCTCTGATTCAATTGCCGGGTAAAGCCGGCTTTTGTGAAAAGACAGAAGCACCCGACATGAAATGACACTTGGTTTACATAGAGTTAACCATGTCTTATCATGTAGTTTGATATCTGATTTGCACTAACAATTACATCAGTCTATGTGTGCAAAATTTCACACCTGTAGGGGTTAATTAAAGGTGTAAATTCGTTGTAAAAAAAACGGACTTTTTTGCTATGAATTTACACCTTTAATTAACCCCTACAGGTGTGAAATTTTGCACACATAGACTGATGTAATTGTTAGTGAAAACAATAGATCAAACAACTTGAAATGACATGGTTAACTCTATGTAAACCAAGTGTCATTTCATGTCGGGTTCTGCATTTTCACAAAAGCCGGCAATTGAATTAGCGGCTATTATACTATGTAGAAGTGTACGAACTATAAATATAAATATATATATATATGTGTCACAAATTCAATGACATGTATATATATATGAGGTGTAAAATTGTTGAAAAAAAATGCGTGGGCTCCCGCCCTATTTTCGCAACCAGACAGACAAAGCCAGCGAGTGGGGGCAGATAATAATAGCCCAGAAAGGGACCATTATTTTTGGCCCCCCCCCTGGCTACTAACATCTGCCCCCAGACACCCCAGAAAAGACAAATCTATAATTAGATTCGCCCTTTCTGGCACTTTGCCCGTCTATTCCCATTGCCCTGTAGCGGTGGCGAATGGGTTAATATGGGGTTAAAGCCACCTTGCTATTGAAAGGTGACCTTAAGCCAGGTTAATAATTGAGAGCTGTCAATTAGACAACTATGAATTATTAATCCTATTGCATGAAATAAAAATAAAACACACACACTTTAATTAAAAATCATTTTAATGAAATAAAGACACATGTTTTTGACCATCTTTTATTTTACTGCAAAAACCATTTCCTGTAATAAAAATAAAATAAAAAAGCAAAATTATTCTTACCTATCCCATGCACAGTCAGGTCCCACGGTGTAATCCTTCAGAAAGGGTTAATGTTTACTGCAGGGACCGCAGCTAATGCTGCAGCCTCACAGTAAACCCCCAAATGAATGAGCTCCTCTCCTGGCTGACAGGAGAGGAAGTGGAAAGCTTAATTGATTGCTTTCCACTTTCACTTCAGGTCAGCCAGGGACACAATCAGTGACGTCAGAGGGAACTGATTAACAAAAATAGGGGTTCCCTTCGAAAAAAAAATGGCGTGGGGTCCCCCTATTTTTGTTAACCAGCCTGATGAAGCAGACTGCTGAGCAGTGGCGTACCGTGAATGAAGCAGACCATGCAGCTGCTATGGGGCCCGGACAGGTGAGGGGGCCCGCGACGGTCGGGTAGCTGTGCTGACACAGTACTACCAGGGGGTCGGCGGGGGAGGGGGAGCGCAGCTCTTCTATATACTCACCCCTCCTGGTGCGGTCTCTGCAGCCCCTGCTCTTCTCCCACGGTCTCCGACGCCTGTGTTCAGCGGTCAGGTGGTACCGCTCATTACAGTCATGAATATGCACATATTCATGACTTTAATGAGCGGTCCTGCGTGACCGCTGAACACTGGCGGCGGAGACCGCGGGAGAAGAGCAAGGGCTGCAGAGACCGCGCCGGTGGAAGGGTGAGTATAAGGGATATTTACCTGTCCCGTTCCACCGTTGCTCGCGTCCTCTTGCTGCAATGTTCAGGTCAGAGGGCGCGATGACGTCGTTAGTGCGCACCGCGCCCTCTGCCTGATCATTCACTGCTGGAGGACCCCGAAGACAGCGGCGCTCAGCAGTGGAGAGAGGACAGGTAAATATCTAAGGTGCCCGGGGCCCTGAGCGAGCGGTGACATCGGCACCTGGTGTCACCTCCTGCTCAGGACACGGGCACCTGGCCCCCAGCGACGAGAACTGAGTATGTCTTTTTTGTTTTGGTTGCAGCAGCTGCGGCAGCATAAGGGCCTATACTATGGAGCATCTATGGGGGCACAATCTATGGGGGCATGATCTATGGAGCAACTATGGGGGCACAATCTATGGGGGCATAATACAATTTTTTTGTTTAATGTGTCCCCTCACTGTGCTGGCACTTTACATTTACAATGGCTCTGGGTTTTTTTTTTTTTGGGGGGGGCCCATTCAGACTTTTGCTATGGGGCCCCATGATTTCTATGTACGCCCCTGCTGCTGAGGCATGGTATTTAAGGCTGTTAAGGAGCCAATATCCATGGACCTTGCCAGCAGCGTCGGACTGGAGTACCTTGGGCCCACCAGAGAAAAATTATTCTTGGGGCCCACCATCATACTTCCCAACCTTTGAAGAAGGGAAAGAGGGACAAAGGCTGTGGCACGCTGTGCCTGCTGCAGCAAATTTTAGGCCATGCCACGTTGCACCACAGACTGTCCAGGAGTTGGTGGATGCTTTAGTCCAGGTGTGGGAGGAGATCCCTCAGGAGACCATCCGTCGCTCTCATCAGGAGCATGCCCAGAAGTTGTAGGGAGGTCATACAGCATACCTCCCAAATTTTGAAGACAGGAAAGAGGGTTAAAGGCTGCGGCGCGCTATGCGCGCCGCTGCAAATTTTAGGCCACGCCCCGACCACACCCATTTCACAGCTAATCACACCCATATCCTCGCCCCAACTGTACCCATGCCGATACAGCTGACCCTCCGATGACGGTTGGGGGGCCCACTGCTGGCACCGGGCCCCCCCACCGCCTGTTCAGGCCCCATAGCTTCCGGGCGGCAGAGCAGGGAGAGCGATTCTCCCTGCTCTGCCGCAGAATGTAACTGTATCGGCGTGCTGTGCACGCCGATACAGTTACTGTAGCGTAGCTCCGGGTGGGCCCCCTCAGAGCGCGGGGCCCGGGGCCACCGCCCCCTCTCCTTTCAAATCAGGGCCCACCACGCAGGAGCTGGGGCCCAACGGAGGTTTCTCCGGTGTCCCGGTGGCTCAGTCCGACCCTGCTTGCCAGCCTGATAATACCAGGCCACAGCAGTCTGCTTATCTTTGCTGGTTAACAAAAATAGGGGATCCCGTCGAAAAAAATTGGCGTGGGGTCCCCCCTATTTTTGTTAACCAGCCAGATGAAGCAGACTGCTGAGGCCTGGTTTTTCAGGCTGGTAAGGATCCAATATCCATGGACCTTGCCAGCCTGATAATACCAGGCCACAGCAGTCTGCTTAGCTTGGCTGGTTAACAAAAATAGGGGATCCCCTCGAAAAAAAAACGGCATAGGGGTCCCCCTATTTTTGTTAACCAGCCAAGTAAAATGCAGACTGCTGCGGCCTGGTATTAAAAGACTGTCAAGGCCCATGGATTTTGGCCCTCAACAGCCTGATAATACCAGGCTACAGCAGCCCCACATTTGGCGCATCAAAAGATGTGCCAATTGCGGCACTTTACCCGGCTCTTCCCACTTGCCCTGTAGCGGTGGCAAGTGGGGTAATAAGGGGTTAATGTCACCGTTGATTGCACGGTGACAATAAGCCCGGTTAATAATGGAGAGGCGTCAATAAGACACCGATCCATTATTAATCCCAAAGTTTTTAAATGTTTAAAAAAAAGACACAGCAAGAAAAAAGTCTTTTAATGAAATAAAAGAGACAACACAGTTTTCATTAATTTTATTATACACTCATTCCTGCGACGCCATCGATCTCCTGTAAAAAAAGAAAAAAAACAAACCAACAGTATACCACCTGTCCGACGCAGTCCATAGTAACGACAGTCCCACGACGATCCAGCTCTGCTACATCGTAATGCCAGGCAGAGCCTAACATCCCGACGCAGCACAGCTGATTACCTGCTTCCCCGGCGGTGACGTCATCGGACTGCTTTACGGCCGCGATTACCCGGCAGTCACTGCAGTTATCGCGAGAAACTGCATGTGACCGCCAGGGAGAAGAGGATGGCGGCTATCAAGCAGTCCAGGACGTGACCACCGGAGATCTTCTGCCGGGTAAGTGCCGCTGACTCCTGACAGACCCGACCGACGGACACTGACAGTGACATTCCGATTCCGGTATCCGATATGACGAAAATATCGGAACTCGGAATCGGAATTCCGATACAGCCAATATCGGCCGATACCCGATATTTGCAGTATCGGAATGCTCAACCCTAACCATGACTAAAGCAGCATTAAGAGTCATAATCATGAAAAGGTGGTATAAGCTGGAACAAAACCATGAAAAAGGTGATATAAGCTTGAACAAAATCATGCATATATCAATATCCTCCCACAATGGGCCGATATAATGCCTTAACCCCTAGAGAGTGCTGCAAGGAGGCTGATGCAGTAGAGAATAAGCTTGAAGGGAGGGTGATTTAAGGCATGGGTGGAGATACCCGTGGACCAGAGAAAACTCAGATCATCCGGCGGATACAAGGAGCAAATTGGACCCCAGACATGACCCCACATGTATCGCCGTGTCAGGCACGGCTTTGTCAGGGAAAGTACCAACCATCTAGCAAAATATGTTTAAAATGGCTTATGAATTACAGTTGTGCTAAAAAGTTTACATACCAGGCAGAATTTTTGCTTTCTTGGCCTTTTTTCAAAGAATATGAATGATAACACCAAAACTTTTTCTCCACTCATAGTTTGTGGTTGAGTGAAGCCATTTATTGTCAAACTACTGTGTTTTCTCTTTTTAAATCATAATAATAATCCAAAACATCCAAATGACCCTGATCAAAAGTTCACACACCTCATTTCTTAATACCGTGTATTGCCTCCTCTAACATCAATAACAGCTTAAAGTCTTTTGTGGTAGTTATGGATGTTAAGGAGAAAATCCAGCTCAATGATGAAGTTCTTCATCGTTGAGCTGGATTTTCTCCTTTTGCAATGTTCTACGTCTGACACAGCGGTTCCTTGCTCCGATCTCTGGTATGCTGCACTGGTGAGCTGGACTTTTATTTCTACTTAGTTATGGATGAAGTTCTTCATTTCCTCAGATGGTAAAGCTGCCCACTCTTCTTGGCAAAAAGTTTCCAGTTCCTGTAAATTCTGAGGCTGTCTAGCATGAACTGCGTGCTTGATATCTCCCCAGAGTGGCTCAATGATATTGCAGTCAGGAGACTGAGATGGCCTCTCCACAACCTTCACTTTGTTCTGCTGTAGCCAATGACAGGTCGACTTGACCTTGTGGTTTGGATCTTTGTCATGTTGGAACGTCCAAGTACATCCCATGTGCAGCTTCCGGGCTGATGACTGCAAATTTGCCTCCAGTATTTGCTGATAAGGTGCTGCATTCATCTTTCCTTCAACTTTGACCAAGTTTAATGTGCCTTTGTAGCTCACACATCCCCAAAACATCAGTGATCCACCTCTGTGCTTTACAGTCTAAATGGTGTTCCTTTCATCATAGGCTTTGTTGACCTCTGTCCAATTGTAACATTTATGGTTGTGGTCAAAAAATTCAGTTTTGGTCTTACCACTCCAAATTACTTTTTTCCAGAAGTTTTGAGGCTTGTCTCTGTGCTGGTTTGTGTATTGTAGGTGAGATACTATGTGGCATTTGCGCAGTAATGGCTTTCTTCTGGCGACTCGACCATGCAGCCCATTTTTCTTCATATGCCTCCTTATGGTGCATCTTGAAACAGCAACACTGCTAATTTTCAGAGAGGACAGTATTTCAGCTGATGTTATTTGTAGGTTTTTCCTTGCATATGGCCAATATGGCCCAAACGCCAGTGTATCACAATGCATAAAGTGTTGCAAGGGGCGCAGGCAGATGGAGCAGGCACAAACAGTATCAAACATATACAAAACACTATAACAGAATACCTAAAAAGGAAAGTGCAAGGAAGTTATCAATAATGAAAGGAGATAAAACAATAAGTCAACAATGGATGTTACATAAAGAAAAAAATAATGAAGGGTGAAATATATAAAGTGTGTCTCGCCAAAATTGGCATGAGCACCTGTAACGACAAAAATAAAGAAAAGAGGACAAAAGCTTATGAAAAGAGCCACAGGCCCAAGAAGCAGAAGAAGAAGACATCCCCAGAGTAATAATGCAATTATTTTTTTATTGGGTACAAATTTTTATGAGGGTTGAAGAACCAAGAAAATGACAAACTGTAGTAACAGACCAGAAGAGGGGGAAAAAATAGAACCATAGCTGACTAGAGTTGAGCGATACTTTCCGATATCCTAAAGTATCGGAATCGGAATGGTATCGCCGATATCACTAAAATATCGGCGATACCCGATACCGATACCGGAAGTCCCATGTAAGTCTATGGGAACAAAATATCGAAATTAAAAAAAACCCATTCTTGCCTTGTTGGTTAATTGTACATGAAGGAAAACAAGAAAGAGTAATGTAGAATGTATTGGGGAAGGTTGAGGAGACATTAAAGGCATAGATGTTTAACCCAATCAAATGGAATAGCATAAATATTTTTTTTTTTAAAGATGTTCGGATTGACGAAGAAATTGACAATGTTAACGTTTTTTATATTTTGGCAAATATGTATATTACACAACTTCCATGCTCTTCATCTTCACCTTTTTAACTTTTCACACACTTTCTCCTTCATAATCTTCTGCAGCATCATCTTTTTCATCAAATTATTCTTCATCTTCACCTTCTTTATCTTCTTCTTAAACTTCTTGCTATTCATCTTTGTTAACATTACTCATATTCTTCTTATTAAACTATTATTCTTATTCATATTCTGCTTCATCTTCTTCATCATATTCTTATTTGTGACAGAGAATCCTGTACTTGTAATCTGTCAAAGTATGAATTTTTCATCCTTCCGTTCTTGCTGTCACAAAAGATTTAAATTACAACAGTATTTGTCCGTGTTCAGTTTAGCCTGCAGCAGCAGGCATTTTCCAGGGGCACCACGAGGAGGAACGGACTCACCCCCATACACTGCTTAGTCTTCTTCTGCTTAGAATTTAGAGCATATATTTTGCTCTTCATTTTGGTCTTATACTTCATGTTCTTCTGCTTTTAGATCTTCTGCTTATTGTTCTTGTGTCTCTTGTTCCGTATCTTGTATTTGTAGCACAATCTTGTACCAGCTGATGTTACTGGGACACGGTTACTAAGCAGGAGGTACCTGTGCTCCAAAGCACTACCAAGGACCAGCAGACGTTGCTGGAACTCGGATACCGAGATGGAGGCACCTAGGCCAAAGGCACTGCGGAGAACCAGTTGACGGTACTGGAACCCGGACGGGTAGCAGAAGGTACAAGAGCCAATGCAAGTAACGAGGACCAGCTGACTGTGCTGGAACCCGGAGGGGCAGCAGAAGGAAAAGAGCCAATGGCACAACCGAGGACCAGCTGACGTTACTGGGACACGGTTACTAAGCAGGAGGTACCTGTGCTCCAAAGCACTACCAAGGACCAGCAGACGTTGCTGGAACTCGGATACCGAGATGGAGGCACCTAGGCCAAAGGCACTGCGGAGAACCAGTTGACGGTACTGGAACCCGGACGGGTAGCAGAAGGTACAAGAGCCAATGCAAGTAACGAGGACCAGCTGACTGTGCTGGAACCCGGAGGGGCAGCAGAAGGAAAAGAGCCAATGGCACAACCGAGGACCAGCTGACGTTACTGGGACACGGTTACTAAGCAGGAGGTACCTGTGCTCCAAAGCACTACCAAGGACCAGCAGACGTTGCTGGAACTCGGATACCGAGATGGAGGCACCTAGGCCAAAGGCACTGCGGAGAACCAGTTGACGGTACTGGAACCCGGACGGGTAGCAGAAGGTACAAGAGCCAATGCAAGTAACGAGGACCAGCTGACTGTGCTGGAACCCGGAGGGGCAGCAGAAGGAAAAGAGCCAATGGCACAACCGAGGACCAGCTGACGTTACTGAACCCCAGTAACACAGGAGCAAGTGTTGACTGTGCTAACAGCACTTCCGAGCAACAACTGGCGGTGTTGGAGCCCAGGGTCAAGGAGGATGTTTAAATACTAGATCAAGTAATTTCCTTGTTACCTGTCAATTTTAAATGTCTATACTTCAAACAAGAGAAAGATAACCTTTACTACCATAAGATGATGATTTCATTTAAACTAATATCTAGATAAATAAAGAATTGACAAACATAAACACATACATTAACATGTTGAACAGCAATGCAAACCACAAAATAAATTAGTTAAGGAATCTGCTATACGGTTGTACATAAAAGCATACAAGTACATATCTGAATCCATTAATGATGGATAAGTAACAGTATGTACACCATTTTTATTGTATAGACAATGAATGTCTGACTTCAAAACATCATCAGCATTACAAGTTATCTGTGATATTACTAAAATGTTCCATTTGCTGAATAATGTCCCTAAATATTTTATACAAAATTATACAATTTCCATCATGTAATACTCATAATATGTGGCAATAATCATTTTTATTAACAAACATAACCTTTAAAAAGTGCATAGTGCATAGTGAAAATTGCTATTTATGGCTGACTGTCGACTTGGAAGCATGACAACAGATAGATAAGGTATATATAGATGACACTGCATAGCCACAGATGGTGAATGGCGATGTAATACTGTACCTCAATAAAGTGTGCGTCACTACTACATATTTTTTTTTATATAGCTGTATAAACAGGGTACATGGATGTATGCTTGTGCCTTTGTTTTGACGCACAGACTGCCTTCCTGCTGAGACGCATTGGGTAGTGAACAATTGTGTGCAGTGTTCACTGCAGTCTCTGCGGAATAACCACACTTAGACCTTATAACTTTTCAGACTTTCTTTATCAATCTACCAAGATGAAGAAGGCAGGGAGTAAGGCACGTGGTCGTGGAGTTTCTTCAGGGAGAGGACGTGGGGATTCTGTGGCTGCTGCGGCCCCCAGTGACACAGCATCCACCAGTTTTCCCCGGGCCGTGAGCGTTCCTTTATGCGCACTTTTGTAGGAGCTCGGAGTACCCCCCTGCTGCGGGAAGAACAAATTGAAGCCGTTGTTGTTTGGATCTCAGCCAATGCATCGACTTCAATTGCTTCCACCTCCTCTCAGGACCACAGCACTGTTGGGCAACCATCTGTCTCTTCACCGCCTGGCAAATTGCCCAGGCAGTCAGAGAGTTCTGTACAGGAGCCAGCTGAGTGTCTGCTTCTGTTCTCAGAATCTATTGGCTTGCAAACAGGGGCCCAGCCAAGCAGCATTCTGTAATGTGAAGAGGGAGTATGCAGTGATGCGCAACAGCTGTGTCTCTCTGAATCTGAAGAGGCGGGTGAGACAGTGCCGATGGTCAGCACACCGCAGAACGCATCTGATGATGATGATGAGACCCAGGTGCCAGTTTCTGTTGAGCATGGTGCTGGCCAGACCACCCAACAGCAGGTGTTGGAAGAGGGTAGTGGAGATGATGAGGTCCAAGACCCAACATGGCATGAAGAACAGGAAGGTGGTGGGAGCAGCTCAGAGGAATAATAATAATATTTATTTATATAGCGCCATCATATTCCGCAGCGCTTTACAGTTTAGCAGTTTCAGAACACAAGTCATAAGTAACAACGTTAACAATACAATAATTTAAGCTAAATAAGTCGCCCCTGCTCGTGACAGCTTACAATGTACAATGAGATGGGGGAGATACAAAGTATAGGTGTTTATATACAATGGTGCATTTACAATGATGTTCCAGCCATCTTAAGGGACTGAGGGATGGAGATAGTGAATGGGCTAGAGACTCACACACACTTACACAGAATACATAGAATGACTTTGATTAGTGAATGTGATAGGCCGCTCTGAACAAATGTGTTTTGAGGGAGCGCCTGAAACCATGCAAATTGTGGATAGTCCTAATTTCTTGGGGTACAGCATTCCAGAGGATTGGCGTAGAGCAGGAGAAGTCTTGGAGTCGGGAGTGGGAGGTACGTATTAGTGCAGAGGTTAGTCGAAAGTCGTTTGCAGAGCGCAGCAGTCGGTTAGGCCGATAGATAGAAATGAGGAGGAGATGTAGGAGGGGTGCTGCACTGTGGAGAGCTTTGTGGGTGAGAACCAGTACTTTGGTTGAAAGCTGGAGAGGCCTAGAGAAATGGTTAGTGATAGAAGGAAGATAGAGGAAGACATTGCCCCAACGGTACAAACAGGAGGGAGAGTTAGGCTGCAGACTCGGTTGCCTGTAGCCTCCAGTTTGGCACCTGTTCGGAGCAGTTGTCTTCCAAAAGTCAAAACGTGCGCTCCCAGGACTTGCACTGCGTGGTCCTTTTTTCACACACTTGCACATGATATTTGCTATGTGAAATGCAAGCTGTGTAATTAAAAATTAAAAATAGCTAAAAGTGTCAGTCACCTCAATACCACAAATATGTGGAAACATGTGCGGACAAAGCACGTAGTTGAGTTACAAAGACACACTAGAGATGTAGGCCAACCTACAGCAGCACCTACATCTTCAAGTTGTGTTGAAGCCTCTTCATCGAGCTCACACACAGCTGGTTATGCTTCCTCACAGGATCGCCATGGAAGAACCTCGGCCACTGTTGTCCAGAGACAAACTGTTATTCCACACACAGCAGCAAGTTCCCTGTCATCCTCACACTCCCAGGCCACAAAACAGCCAGCGGTAGCACAGGCATGGGATAAAAGACGGCCATACTCCGCAAACCATGCACGAGCACAGGCTCTGAATGCTGGCATTGCAAAACTCCTGTCCCTTGAAATGCTGTGATTCAGGCTGGTGGAGACAGACAGTTTCCGTAACTGAATATCATTGTCAATCCCACAATACAATGTGCCAAGCCGATTTCATTTCAGCAGGCAAGCCGTCCCTGGTCTGCAAAAGCATGTTGAGGGAAAAATTAAACATGCGCTACTAAAAGCCCTCAGTAGCAAGGTCCACCTGACCACCGATGCGTGGACCAGTACCCATTGTTATGATCTGCTACAACCAGTAAGGAAAGAAGGGAATTCTGTCCCTACAATACAACTAAGCTGAATCCCTACGATGTAACGGGGAACCTGATCCTGCGACCAGACCCGCTAAAGTCCTCATCTAGTGTGAACGAAGACCTATAGTTGCGAGGGAGTAATCCCTACAAGATCTAGGGACTGTGAGAAAAGGTGGACACCTCCTAACATAAATTGTAGCATGGATAATTAAACAGAAAAATAAATACTTTGTGATCCTAACATCAAGCAAAACTGACAGATTAAGGCACCTAAGCACCCGGCTAGCTTAACAGTAGATAATACAATGAAGTCAAGCAAAGCCAGAAGGGCGGAGCCAGACTAAATAGGGAAAAAAGGTCATGTGACCAGCAAACTGAAACAAAACCTAACAAGAGGGTTCTAACACCCATGGCCAGGGACAATACCTTTCCCTCACTGCCCATTGGGTCAATGTTGTGCAGCCGGGTACTGATCTTGCGAGTGGCGCTGTACGTGTTCTGCCAACTCCAAGGATTGCAGGAATCAAGTCTGTACACATTGATTCCTCCTCCTATTCCAGTTCCTCAGAATCATCGCTGCAGGAGCCGTCACGGTCTACCTCCACATGGACCCGTGAACGTTTACCTGTTGCGACCGATATGAGCACAGCCGTGTCCAAATGTCAACAGGCCATCCTGAAATTAATTTCCATGGGGAATCTTAGCCACACAGCGCAGGAGCTCTGTAATGCCATAAAGCAGGAGAGCGACGTGTGGTTTTTGGAAGAGAATCTACAGGCAGGCTTGGTAGTGTGTGACAATGGCCGAAATCTGGTGTCAGCTCTGGGCCTTGGCAACCTCACTCACATACCATGTCTGTCATATGTGCTCAACTTGGTCGTGCAGAGTTTTTTGAGGGACTATCCGGATCTTGATGCACTGCTGCACAAGGTCCGCCTAGAGTGCGCTCACTTGCGACGTTCCAGCATGGCCAGATCGCTGATTGCAGCTCTGCAACGCAGATTTCACCTTCATGAACATCGCATCATATGTGACGTACCCACCAGGTGGAATTCCTCGTTACATATGTTGGAGCGGTTGTGTGAGCAGCAGCCAACAGTAATGGAGTATCAGCTGCATCAGGCGCAGTCAACTCGCAATTTGCGGCGTTCACACTTCACCACTACTGAGTGGGCCTCTATAATAAGAATAATAATATTATTTATTTATATAGCGCCATAATATTCCGCAGTGCTTTACAGTTTAACAGTTTCAAAACACGAGTCATAAGTAACAACGTTAACAATACAATAATTAAAGCAAAATCAGCCGCCCCTGCTGGTGAAAGCTTACAATCTACAATGAGGTGTGGGAGATACAAAGTACAGGTGTTTATATACAATGGTGTTTTTACAATGATGGTCCAGCCATTTTAAGGAAGTGAGGGATGCATGGAGATAGTGAATGGGCTACACACACAGAATTACACATAGAATGACTTTGATTAGTGAATGTGATAGGCCACTGTGAACAAATGTGTTTTGAGGGAGCGCCTGAAACCATCCAAATTGCGGATAGTCCTAATTTCTTGGGGTAGAGCATTCCAGAGGATTGGCGCAGCGCGGGTGAAGTCTTGGAGTTGGGAGTGGGAGGTACGGATTAGTGCAGAGGTTAGTCGAAGGTCGTTTGCAGAGTGCAGCAGTCGGTTAGGCCGATAAATATAAATAAGGGAGGAGATGTAGGGGGGTGCTGCGCTGTGGAGAGCTTTGTTGGTGAGAACCAGTAATTAGAATTGGATCCTATAATGAATGGGCAGCCACTGCCAGTATAATGAGTGGCGAATAACTCTATGAAGGATATCTGCCACGTTTTGCGTGCGTTTGATGAGTCAACGCGGATGGCGAGTGCAGATGATGCACTAGTCAGCCTGACTGTCCCCCTTATCTGCCTGCTTCAAAAAACACTGCAAGCACTAAGGCATGAGGTTTTGGAAGAGGTGGAGGATGAGGAGTCACAAATTCCATCACCTTCTGGACAGTCAGCGCAACGTGGTTCCTCACAAAGGGCTGGAGGACTTTCAAAGTACCATGCTGTATCAACAATTGAACCTCCAGAGTCGCTGTCTATATTTTCATAACCATTACAAACTTTTAATGTATTTACAAAGCACATAATGTACATTTTTTGTCTATCCTTTTGTAATGCTATTGTGTTTCCATAAACTGATGTTACAGAATTATGATACAAAGTTTTTTAAATTTTGAGTTTTAAATTTTGTAAATTTATATGTATTTGAAGGACTTTGTGAGGAGGATGAGGAGGAGTCAATGGAGGAGGAAGACATCGCTCCAGAGGGAGGTAGACAATGCTCTAGTCAGTATGTAGACCAAGGGTGGGGTGATGCACAGCAGGCGGAGATGACGCCTCTTGCAGGGGACAACGTTTCTTGGCCAGTTGGGAGTCTGCAGCACATGGTTGATTTCATGCTGCAGTGGCTGAGAAACGACCGCCGCATCGAACACATTCACACCACGTCTGATTATTGGGTGTACACCCTCCTAGACCCTCGCTACCGGGACAACTTACAAAGCCTCATCACACCGTTGAACCGGGAGCGTAAAATGCGGAAGTACCAAGACACACTGGTGCAATCCATAATGTTCTCCATTCCAGCCGAGAGCACTGCTGCTGCTACTGATTTACAAAGCAGCTCTGTGCGTCGAGGCAGTGGAGACAGCTCTGCAACAAGAGGGAGCACAAGCAGCGCCTCTGCACAGGGCAAGAACAGTATGTTCCAAATGTGTCGAAGTTTTGTGGCAGCGCCACCAATGTCTACACCATCCGAGACGGCTCCAGTCAGCAGGAGGCAACATTTCCGTAAGATGGTGACAGACTACATGTCTTGCCCTCTCAGTGTACTCCCAGATGGCTCTTCCCCATTCAAGTTTTGTGTCTCTAAGCTGGATACATGGCCAGAGCTTAGCCAGTATGCATTGGAGGTGCTGGCTTGATCTGCTGCCAGTGTATTATCGGAGCGCGTCTTTACTGCTGCAGGTGGTGTACTAACAGACCGTTGCATGCGACTATCCTACGATAATGTAGAACGGCTTACTTTTCTGAAAATGAACTAGGCATGGATCTCGCCTGAATTTGCCTGTCCGGTTTCAGATTAACTAACTGGTTGGCAACGTTTTCCATGTCTCCTGTTATGTTCATCTTTCTACCACCTGAGCTATACTCCCTGGGCTACAACACTGCCAGTTGCTGCTCAGAAGTGTCGTGTCCACAGACCAATACACAAGCTATAGTGATAGTGGGGTTCAGTAACGCCTGCTGTTCCCCTGCTGTGTGTCCGGCAAAAATTACTGCTACCTAGCTACACATGTTTAAAAAAACATGACATGTTAAAGTGGCTAGTGCTACACATAGATATCAGGCTACACCCTTATTTCTAAGCTGTAAACAAGTGAAACGTCAAATTTAAAACCATTCAATGATTAGTGTTGGTAACAAATCTGTAACTAAATAATTGTGACATATTATGGCAGATATCCACATGTCTAACACAAATGCTAACACAAAAGCATACTTATGCTATAGGGTACTGATGGTGAACCTTCTCACTCCATAACTTTGACCAATCCAACTCACATCATGCCTCAAATGCTGCAATGTTGGAAGTGCATAATGTGGGTTGAACTTTGACAACAGCTGCAGTGCGAAGGTTATCCTTCTGTGTTCTTGGCTTTTAAATAAAAGCATACAAGTAAATATAATAATACATTGTTGATTAAGGGACATGATGTACACCTGTAATATTGTGCAAACAATGGATGTAGGACTATTCCTCTTCAACATTACTTATATTTGTGTCATTTGAAAAAATACATATTTTAGTTAAAAATTAAAAACCCATGTTCAGTAGCTGTGAAAGGCCCGTTTGTGTACTTCTATATTGTTTGCAACCAATGTATTGTATACGGATGGAAGCGCGTCACACTAATAGATTAGATTTATTTTAAATGGAATGTAGCAGAACCAATTGGAGATAAATGAAAAGGATGAGCCACTGAGACACGCTCAGCAGAGTACAAGCAGCAGTGCTTGAACATGTAACTGGAGCGTGATCTGCACTCAAAAAAGTAAAAAACACAGACTGAAGTGAACACTGAAACACAACTGTCCACAATCTGTGAAAAGCTCCTTTCTGTACTTCTATAGTGTTTGCAACCAATGTATTGTATACGGATGGAAGCGCGTCACACTAATAGATTAGATTTATTTTAAATGGAATGTAGCAGAACCAATTGGAGATAAATGAAAAGGATGAGCCACTGAGACACGCTCAGCAGAGTACAAGCAGCAGTGCTTGAACATGTAACTGGAGCGTGATCTGCACTCAAAAAAGTAAAAACACAGACTGAAGTGAACACTGAAACACAACTGTCCACAATCTGTGAAAAGCTCCTTTCTGTACTTCTATAGTGTTTGCAACCAATGTATTGTATACGGATGGAAGCGCGTCACACTAATAGATTAGATTTATTTTAAATGGAATGTAGCAGAACCAATTGGAGATAAATGAAAAGGATGAGCCACTGAGACACGCTCAGCAGAGTACAAGCAGCAGTGCTTGAACATGTAACTGGAGCGTGATCTGCACTCAAAAAAGTAAAAAACACAGACTGAAGTGAACACTGAAACACAACTGTCCACAATCTGTGAAAAGCTCCTTTCTGTACTTCTATAGTGTTTGCAACCAATGTATTGTATACGGATGGAAGCGCGTCACACTAATAGATTAGATTTATTTTAAATGGAATGTAGCAGAACCAATTGGAGATAAATGAAAAGGATGAGCCACTGAGACACGCTCAGCAGAGTACAAGCAGCAGTGCTTGAACAAGTAACTGGAGCGTGATCTGCACTCAAAAAAGTAAAAAACACAGACTGAAGTGAACACTGAAACACAACTGTCCACAATCTGTGAAAAGCTCCTTTCTGTACTTCTATAGTGTTTGCAACCAATGTATTGTATACGGATGGAAGCACGTCACACTAATAGATTTGATTTTTTTCTAATATAATGGAGCTGCACCAATTCCACTAAATAAAATAAAAAAAAAAAAAAAAAAAAAGTGACACGTGCAGATGCCTACAAACAGCGGTGGATGCAGAGCAAACTGCAGCGTCACCTGCACTGTCACCACACACCTTGCACAGAGCTGTTAAAACAACACTGGCAAAATGAAGCTTTACACAGCGGTTGGTAAACTAGCCTGCCTCAAGCACAGTAGTACACAAAATCGCAATATCTAACTGTCCCTCAGAGTCAGCACAGCAGCGTTCTGTCCCTAACTGAGTTCACAGCACAGTGACGCTAAAATGGCTGCGGCGCCTTTTATAGTGCATTCTGACATCATTTCAGCAGCCAATCACAGCCATGCCATTAGTTAAGATGACCGCATCATTACAGGATGTGCCCACACTTCGTAGGATTCCTCATTGGCTGACTAAAATCACATTGCCTCTCAAAGAATTATGGGAACTTCCGATTCCGGTATACGATATGGAAAAAGTATCAGAATTAAGTATCGAATTCCGATAACGCGAATATCGGCCGATACCCGATACTTGCGGTATCGGAATGCTCAACACTATAGCTGACTAATTAGTAGAATATTCTATGAGTCCAATGGAGAGGCACACAGACAGAAAATGAAGAACTGGATATCCACATCCAGGACCTTTAAAGACTCAGTATCTGTTCCAATGCGTAACGAGACGTCTTGAATAAAACTCTGGGCCTGTGATCATGGTTGAAATTACTGGTGCTCAATCCATGAGTCCTATGGGTGAAGAAGACAAAACCTTATGAAACAGATATATAAAAGGATTAACTAGAATCATGTGAAAAGCAACTCCTCATTGAGCCCTGTAGGAACAATTGAGCCCAGTGAAACAATAGCGTGATTTAAACTGTAATAGAAGTCTCTGTAAATGGCCACCCCTACCTGACCCAATGATTCTCTCTAGACCTACCACCCATGCGTTGGTACACTTCTCCAAATGATGGGTCAGAAAGTGTGAGGCCACGGAGGTCTGGGTTTTATCTTTTTGCAGGTCAGTGGAGTTCAAATTTATAGCAGAGAAATGTTTCTGAACCCTACTCCCAAGTTCCTGGGAGGTCTGTCCCACGTAAACCTGTTGACAAGGACATATAATAGCATAGACCACATGTGTGGTTTCGCAATTGATGTAAAACTTTAAGGAATGTTGTACCGAGTCCGGTGGATTTACAAAAAAGTCCCATGTTGGATGCATATGTGGACAGATGGTATAGTCCCCACAGGGGAAGGACCCCCTCAAGGTGATCCATCGATTTAACTTAGCTGTTTGCCTCAGATACCGGCTCCTAGTGAGAATAGCCCTAAAGTTGGGGGCCCTTCTAGCTGTGAGCAGTGGTTGATCTCTCACAATGTTATTGGTCTGAAGATCAGTTGTGAATATGCTCCAATGTTACGGAGGACTTGTCTCACCTGTGTCCATTGCCCTGTTGTAGCCAGTAATAAATCGAGATTTGGAGTCTTGTAGCCTTCAATTGGTGGTCAATAGTGATTCCTATGTATGCGACCGCTGAGATAAATCTCTTGGGATAGCTCCTACTCCTGAAATGGTCCGTCATCTCTTGTGCTTGGTTATGAAATGAGGATGTATACTACCTTCTATAACAGTATCTTAAAACTGAAATACAACATACATCAAATCAATGTATAACATTTTGTTCAAAGTAATAAATAGCATTTTTTACTGTTCAGCAGTAGCTTGTTATCAAAGCTGTATTACCACTTTATATATAAGTAATGTTTTTTGCATTTACTGAGAATTATTTTAGTTAATTATTTCTTATTGATTTGATCCTTGGAGACGGTTGTATATATATTAAAAAACTTTTACATATTTTACCTTTAACATGTTTGTCTATAATTTTTCTTTCTAATCTATCCGGGAGCGCAGCTGATCGTAGCCGGGAGTCAGCTGATTATCACAGCTGACACCTGGACTAGTGTCAGGAGCAGTCACGTACCACCTCCGGCACATTAACCCCTGGCACACCGCGATCAAAAATGATCGCAGTGTTTCCTGGGGCACAGGAAGCATCGAGCAGGGAGGGGGCTCCTGCGTGCTCCCCTGAGACATTAAGAACAGCGCAATGTGATCGCGCTGTTCTGAGGCCTTCCTCCCTGCAAGGCCCCGAAACCAAGATGGCCGCTGGGTCTTGCAGGAGGGGGGCTTCCTCAGTGCCTGCTGAGAGCAGGCGCTGAGGAAGCCTGTAGCACTGCCTGTGAGATCGCTGGTCTCACAGTGTGCTGTGCACACTGTGAGACCAGCGATCTGGTATTATACTGTAATGTCCCACCCTGGGACAAAGTAAAAAAGTAAAAAAATAAAATGAACATGTGCAAAAAAAATTCCAAATAAAAGGAAAAAGAAAAATATTCCCAATAAATTCATTTCTTCATGTAAATAAAAAAACAAAACAATAAAAGTACACATATTTGGTATCACCGCGTCCGTAACGACACGCCCTATAGAACAGTCCACTAGTTAACCCCTTAAGTGAACCCTTAAAAAAAAAAAGCAAAAAATCAATGCTTTATCATACCGCAGAACAAAAAGGGAATAATAGCGATATAAATAAACATGGTACCGCTGAAAATGTCATCTTGTCCCGCAAAAAACAAACCACCACACAGCATCATCAGCGAAACAATAAAAAAGTTATAGCTCGCAGAATATAGCGATGCAAAAATAAATATTTTTTATATAAAATTGTTTTTATTCTATAAAAGCGCCAAAACATAAAAAATTAATATTAAATGAGGTATCGCCGTAATCGTACTAACCGAAGAATAAAACGCTTTATCAATTTTACCACACGCGGAACGGTATAAACGCCCCCCCGAAAAGAAATTCATGAATTGATGATTTTTGTTCATTCTAAACTCCCAAAAATCTAAATAAAAAGAGATCAAAAAATGTCACGTGCTCAAAAATGGTAACAATAAAAACGTCAACTCGTACCGCAAAAAATAAGACCTCACATGACTCTGTGGGCTAAATTATACAAAAATTATAGGTCTCAAAATGTGGTGATACAAAAACTAACTTTTTGCAATAAAAAGCATCTTTTAGCGTGTGACAGCTACCAATCATAAAAACCCGCTATAAATAGTAAAGCAAACCCCCTTTATCACCCTCTTAGTTAGGGAACAATAATAAAATTAAAAAAAAATGTATTTATTTCCATATATCCCATTAGGGGTTGTGCACACGTTGAGGATTGTGCTGCGGATCCGCAGCGGTTTTGGCGCTGCGGATCCGCAGCAGAACTGATGCCATGTACAGTACAATGTTAGTGAAGGGGAAAAAAAAAAAGCTGTGCACATGATGCAGAATTTTCCGCGCGGATTTGGAGCGGTTTTAAAACCGCGCATGTCAATTCTTTGTGCGGATTCCGCAGAGCTTTTAGACCTGTTCCATTATAGATGTAAAACCGCAGGCAAATCCGCACAAAAACCGTGGCAAAACCGCAGTAAATCTGCACTAAAACCGCAGGTAAAACGCAGGTCGTTTTACCTGCGGTTTTAGCAAAATCCACGCTGAAAAATCCCAAGTAAATCCACAACGTGTGCATGGGGCCATAGGGTTGGGTTGCGGCTAAAGTTAGGATTAGGGTTAGGGTTGGGATTAGGGTTAGGGGTGTGTTAGGGTTAAGTTTGTGGTTAGGGTTATGGTTAGGGTTGGGACTAGGGTTAGGGATCTGTTGGGGTTAGGGTTGGAGTTAGAATTGGGGGGCTTCCACTGTTTAGGCACATCAGGGGCTCTCCAAATGTGACATGGCGTCTGATCTCAATTCCAGCCAATTCTGCGTTGAAAAGTCAAACGGTGCTTCTTCACTTCTGAGCTCTGCCATGCGCCCAAACAGTAGTTTACCCCCAACATTGGGATATCAGCGTACTCAGGACAAATTGCACAATAACTCTTGGGGTCCAATTTCTTCTGTTACCTTTGGAAAAATAAAAAATTGGGGCAAAAATATCATTTTTGTAAAAAAAATGTTTTTTTTGTTTTTACGGCTGTACGTTATAAACTTTGGTGAAGCACTTGGATCTTCATAGCGCTCACCACATATCTAGATAAGTTCCTTGTGGGGTCTATTTTCCAAAATGGGGTCACTTCTGGGGGGGTTTTCTACTGTTTGGGCACAGCAGGGACTCTCCAAAGTGACATGACACCCACAGACCATTCCATCAAAGTCTGCAATCCAAAACTTTACTACTTCCCTTCCGAGCCTCGACGTGTGCCCATACAGTAGTTTTCTCCCACAATATGGGGTATCAGCGTACTCAGGCAAATTGGACAACAACTTTTGTGGTCCAATTTCTCCTGTTACCTTTGTGAAAATAAAATATTGAGGGCGAAAAAAATCATTTTTGTAAAAAAAAAAAAATTTTAATTTTACGGCTGTACGTTTATAAACTTCTGTGAAGCCACTTAAGTGTTCAAGTGGTCACCACACATCATACAGTAGTTTTCTCCCACATATGGGTATCAGTGTACTCAGGCAAAATGGACAACAACTTTTTGGGTCCAATTTCTCCTGTTACCCTTGGGAAAATAAAAAGTTGGCGACTAAAAGATCATGTTTGTGGAAAAAATATGATTTTTTTTTATTTCATGCTCGGGCGTTATAAACTTTAGTGAAACACCTAGGGGGTCAAAGTTCTCACCACACATCTAGATGAGTTCATTGAGGGGTCTAGTTTCCAAAATGGTGTCATTTGTGGGGGGTTTCCACTGTTTAGGCACATCAGGAGCTCTCCAAACACGATATGGCATCCAGCCAATTCTGCGTTGAAAAAGTCAAACGGCGCTCCTTCCCTTCCGAGCTCTGCCATGCACCCAAACAGTGGTTTACCCCCACATATGGGGTATCAGCGTACTCAGAAACTTCATACTTCATGGGCATCACCGTGTGTTGCGGTGTCTTCATTTATTCGCCGCTGAGACTAGTACAGCAGCCTTCTGGATTTTTGTATTTTAATATTTGCCTTAATAAAAGGATGATTTTTACATTATTTCCGGAGCTGGATTTTCTTCTCTTCATGTATTGCAACATCTGCAGTGACGTATCCTTGCTCGGATGGACTTGGATCTCTGGAGGTGAGCGAACTATTTCCTTACTATGCATCAGCGTACTCAGGACAAATTGCACAAAAACTTTTGGGGTCTTGTTACCCTTGGGAAAATTAAAATTGGGGTGAAAAGATCAGTTTTGTGGAAAAAAATATGATTTTTTAATTTTACGGCTCTACGTTATAAACTTGTATGAAGCACTTGGGGTTCAAATTGCTCACCACAGATCTAGATAAGTTCCTTAGGGGGTTAGTTTCCAAAATGGGGTCTCTTGTGGGGGGTTTCCACTGTTTAGGCACATCAAGGCTCTCCAAATGCAACATGGCATCCAATCTCAATTCCAGCCAATTTTTGTTGGAAAAAGTCAAATGGTGCGCCTTCCATTCGAAGCTCTGCCGTGCGCCCAAACAGTGGTTTCCCCCCACATATGGGTATCATCATACTCAGGACAAATTGGACAACAACTTTTGTCATCCAATTTCTCCTGTTACCCTTGGGAAAATAAAAATTGGTGGCTAAAATATAATTTTTGTGGGAAAAAAATAGGATTTTTTATTTTCATGCCCGGGCATTATAAACTTGTGTGAAGCACTTGGGGTTCAAAGTTCTCACCACAGATCTAGATAAGTTCCTTAGGGGGTTTAGTTTCCAAAATGGAGTCACTTGTGGGGGGTTTCCACTGTTTAGGCACATCTGGGGCACTGCAAACGGAACATGACACCATCAACGTCTGCATTCCAAAACATTATTACTTCCTTTCCAAGCCCTGCCGTGCACCCAGTTCCCCCCCCCCACATATGGGGTATCAGCGTACTCCTGAAAAATTGGACAACTTTTGGGTCCAATTTCCTTGGAAAAAATCAAAAATTTGGGACTTAAAAATCATTTTGTGGAAAACTGTTTTTTTTTTCACACCCAGGCATTATAAACTTTTGTAAAACACTGGGGTTCAAAGTGCTCACAACAGATCTAGATAAGTTCCAAAGGGGGTCTAGTTAACAAAATGCTATCACTTGTGGGGGGTTTCCACTGTTTAGGCGCATCAGGGCTCTCCAAACGCAACATGGCGTTCAATCTCAATTTCAGCCAATTTTGGTTGAAAAAGTCAAACGGCACTCCTTCCCTTACGAGCTCTGCCGTGTGCCCAAACAGTGGTTTTCCCCCACATATGGGGTATTGGTGTACTCAGGAGAAATTGCACAACAACTTTATCTGTCCATTTTCATCTTTTATCCTTGTGAAAATAAAAAAAAGTTTATAAAAGTACATTTTTGTGACTAAAAAGTTAAATGTTCATTTTTTCCTTCCACGTTGCTTCAGCTCCTGTGAAGCACCTGAAGGTTAATAAACTTCTTGAATGTGGTTTTGAGTACCTTGAGGGGTGCAGTTTTTAGAATGTTGTCACTTTTGGGCATTTTCTGCCATATAGACCCGTCAAAGTGACTTCAAATGTGAGGTGGCCCTAAAAAAAAATGGCTTTGTAAATTTTATGTTAAAATGAGAAATCGCTGGTCAACTCTTAACCCTTATCATTTCCTAACAAAAGAAAAATTGCAAAATTTTCCAAATTTTTGCCATATTTGCATTTTTTTTCAAAAATAAACGCAAGTTATATCGAAGAAATTTACCACTAACGTGAAGTACAATATGTCACGAGAAAACAATCTCAGAATCACGAAGATCCATTGAAGCGTTCCAGAGTTATAACCTCATAAAGAGACAGTGGTCAGAATTGTGAAAATTGGCCCGGTCATTAACGTGCAAACCACCCTTGGGGTGAAGGGGTTAAGACAAGTCTTTCCTTTGCTTCCCTGATCCATGTTGAGTGTGATACACATCATGTCACCAAACAGCACAGTGAGTATCTGTAGCCCTCTATACAGACCTACTCACTGATTCCAAGATTGTAGACACTTGTGATGCTAATTAATGTACACACCTTGATTTAACATGTCCCTTTTGTCACATTATTTTCAGGGGTACCATCATTTCTGTCCAGGTCTATTTCATGAGTTTTATTTTTTTTTAAATTCTGTGAAAGCATGGCTGAAAAGCAATGTCTGACTTTAATTTGTTCATTTTCATAGATTTTTGATTTATTATTACCTTTATCAGATTCAAGTTATTTCTGTCACCATTGTGGGTTTTTCTGTTATTAAATGAGGGGTACCAACAATTTTGACAACATGTGTATTTTTGTTACATTACAACCTGTGTTTAAATATTTTTGTAATCCAATTTGTGTGTGATGCATCAGCACTAAATAGTATAAATTGGTGAAGTGAAGTAAGAAAAATATAGGCATAAATAAAATTTATGGGAACAAATAAATAAAAATCGGCATGGGCATGTGTACTCATCTGTTTTGCTATGAAGCCCCTAAAAAATTCTGGTGCAAGCAATTACCTTCATAAGATACATGCTTAGTGTAAGTAGGTCCACCTCTGTGCAATCTAAGTGTCACATCGTCTGTCATATATACACACCTTTTCTGAAAGGCCACAGAGGCTGCAACACAACTTAGCCAGATGCACCACTAACCAAGCAACACCATGAAGACCAAGGAGATCTCAAAATAAGTCAGGGACAAAGTTGTTGAGAAGTACAAATCAGGGTTGGGTTACAAAAAAGAAATTCCAATCTTTGATGATCTCCGATGATCCCCTGAACATCATCAAATCCATCATCACCAAATGGAAAGAATATGGTACCACAACAAACCTGCCAAGAGACGGCTGCCCACCAAAACTCTCAGCATGGACTAGTAGGGCATTGATCAGAGAAGCAGCGCAGAGACTAAAAGGTAACCCTGAAGTAGCTGCAGGGTTCCCAAGCAGAGACTGGAGTTTCTATCCATATGACCCCAATAAGCCGTACTCTGGATTTTATAGAAGAGTCGATAGAAAAAATGTGGGTTTTGAATACGTTTGCAAGACATTGTATGTCTGGGTAGAGGTGGACTTTGACTCTGACTTACTATTTGAAGGAGATGGAACACCACTTAGGTCATTTGTTGACCTGAAATGGCTGACTAGATCCCAAAGTTCTTGCAAGGAGTCTGTACAGTTGAAGACTGACATTCAGGCAAAGACATACAGCAAAAATAATCTTGATGGAACTCATTTGAAATCGAGGTCAGTACACACACACATTTACTGTATATTTAATTAATGTGCAGGTGCACATATGCTGTAGTCAATATACTTGCATATATACATACACAGCAGCACAATTGGATTAAGGAACTTCATTATTGCTATACACATAAAAATCATGAGGTACTGGTAACATACAATCCTTGTGACATGCAGTCTTTTACAGTGCCTACAAGTAGTATTCAACCCCCTGCAGATTTAGCTGGTTGACACATGCGGAATTAACTTGGCATTGTGACATTTGTACTGTAATCAGCCTGGAAGTGGGAAATGCACTGCTGCAAAAATTTTTGTTTTAATTATTATTTTTTTAAAAAAAAAAACGTTAAAAGTTAATTCAGAGTGTCATTTATTATTCAACCCCTCAAACCACAAGAATTCTTTTTGGTCCCCCTAAAGTATTAAGAAGTAGTTCAGGCACCAAGAATAATGAGCTTCACATGTGTGGATTAATGATCTCTTTTGCCAGCCTTTTCTGACTATTTAAGACCCTCCCCAAACTTGTGAACAGCACTCATACATGGTCAACATGGGAAAGACAAAGGAGCATTCCAAGGCCATCAGAGACAAGATCGTGGAGGGTCACAAGGCTGGCAAGGGTACAAAACCCTTTCCAAGGAGTTGGCCCTACCTGTCTCCACTGTTGGGAGCATCATCCGTAAGTGGAAGGCTTATGGAACTACTGTTAGCCTTCCACGGCCTGGACAGCCTTTGAAAGTTTCCTCCCGTGCCGAGGCCAGGCTTGTCCGAAGAGTCAAGGCTAACCCAAGGACAACAAGGAAGGAGCTCCGGGAAGATCTCATGGCAGTGGGGACATTGGTTTCAGTCAATACCATAAGTAACGTACTCCACCGCAATGGTCTCCGTTCCAGACGAGCCCGTAAGGTACCTTTACTTTCAAAGCGTCATGTCAAGGCTCGTCTACAGTTTGCTCATGATCACTTGGAGGACTCTGAGACAGACTGGTTCAAGGTTCTATGGTCTGATGAGACCAAGATCGAGATCTTTGGTGCCAACCACACACGTGACGTTTGGAGACTGGATGGCACTGCATACGACCCCAAGAATACCATCACTACAGCCAAGCATGGTGGTGGCAGCATCATGCTGTGGGGCTGTTTCTCAGCCAAGGGGCCTGGCCATCTGGTCCGCATCCATGGGAGATGGATAGCACGGCCTACCTGGAGATTTTGGCCAAGAACCTCCGCTCCTCCATCAAGGATCTTAAGATGGGTCGTAATTTCATCTTCCAACAAGACAACGACCCAAAGCACACAGCCAAGAAAACCAAGGCCTGGTTCAAGAGGGAAAAAGTCAAGGTGTTGGAGTGGCCTAGTCAGTCTCCTGACCTTAACCCAATTGAAAACTTGTGGAAGGAGCTCAAGATTAAAGTCCACATGAGACACCCAAAGAACCTAGATAACTTGGAGAAGATCTGCATGGAGGAGTGGGCCAAGATAACTCCACAGACCTGTGCCGGCCTGATCAGGTCTTATAAAAGACGATTATTAGCTGTAATTGCAAACAAGGGTTATTCCACGAAATATTAAACATAGGGGTTGTATAATAATTGACCCACACTTTTATGTTTAAAATTTATTAAAATTCAACTGAGCAACATAACTTTTTGTTTTGTAAGATTTATGCTTCTGTTAATAAATCCTACTCTCGTTTGCAGTTTGAAGGCTCTAACTTATTTGCAACTTATAAAGTTGCAACTTTTACATGTATGAAAAATCAAAGATCTCAGCCTGTCTTCTTTATCCCTTATGCAGTTATGGAGCTTTCACCAGCCATGAAGGAGTGGCTTTCTTGACCCTCTCCTGCTGTTTCTGATGCACTAAAATACCCTCCACCTACTTTCTCTTTTGTGTCATCTGCCTTCAAATGAGGAGAAAAAAGTGTAGTTAGTTACTAAAACATTCCCCAACCAGTTAGCAAAAAAGTAAATGCATTATAATCTTATGGAAAAGGGTATTTGTTTGTCTAGTCTATGGTCAGGGTCAGGGTCTATGGTCAGGGTTCTAACAGGTACGGACTGGGCTGAAAGTCAGCCCGGGCATTTGAAAGCACACAGGCACATGTTGTCCCCGTCCCCAAGCACCAGGGGATATATTACTAATATTACCCTGGATAGAGAAAAGCAAGATTTACTACAAAACCAATATTTCTAATGATATCCGTGGCCTGCAGGAGTAAGTGACAGAGTCAGTGTTCTTGTGCTCCGTTACAACTTTTAACAGTATGGGTGTCTTGAATAAAACGATTCTATTAACAACGTAGCAGACAAGTTGGCCCATGACCAGACAGGCCCTTCTGGCATTTGCCAGAATTGCCAGATGGCCAGTTCGGCCCTGGATTCTGACCTGGTCTGGAGTCTGCATTATGGAGGCCTGGTCTAGGATTTGCATTAATGTGGAATTCGATCTGGGGTTTGTACAAAGAGAGATTCTGATCTGGAGTTTATAATAATTTGGAATCTGATGTGATGTCTGTAGAAATGTCCCATTATAAACTAACAATGTGTGGTCAGGATTCTGTACAAATAGGACCAATCTTTTGTCTGTATACATGGGAAGAATCTGATATCTGGGGTCTGTTTAAATTGGGATCTGTATTTCTTTATTGGGTCTAGTCTAAAGTCTATATTTATTTTCAGGGTCTGGTTTGGGTGGGGTTTATATAACTATTTACCGAGTATGAAGCACCAAGTTATTTGTGATGTTTAGTCTGTATTTGTTTAGGAGATCTAGTCTATGGTCAGCATAAATTTAGGGGACTAGAATGTTGGTGGTTTTATGGGGTAAGTAAAATTTGTTTCTTTAGAAACATTCTCCACCATGATTAAAAATCCTGGAGAATCCCTTTATTTCCTTCTTTTTTACTTGCCACAAATTATTGCTTGGGAATGGAAAAAACTGACTCTTTCATATTCTTCTTTACCATACTTCCTTAACCTAGGTAAATATTGTCCTCATGTTTCTAAATGACACATTGACTTTCTCAAGGTTTCCTTTGCTTTCCCTTTATATTATGCATCTATGTTCGCATATATCCTAGGAATCTGATGTACAATGGGTACGGAAAGTATTCAGACCTCTTTAAACTTTTCACTCTCTGAGGAGAGGCTTCCGTCGGGCCACTCTGCCATAAAGGTCCGACTGGTGGAGGGCTGCAGTGATAGTTGACTTTGTGGATCTTTCTTCCATCTCCCTACTGCATCTGTGGAGCTCAGCCACAGTGATATTGGGGTTCTTCTTTACCTCTCTCACCAAGGCTCTTCTCCCATGATTGTTCAGTTTGTTCAAGATGGCAAAGTTTAGGAAGACTTCTGGTGGTCCAAAACTTCTTCCATTTAAGGATTATGGAGACCACTGTACTCTTAGGAACATTGAATACTGCAGAAATTCTTTTGTAACCTTGGCCAGATGTGTTGCTTGCCACAATTCTGTCTCTGAGCTCCTTGGCCAGTTCCATTGACCTCATGATTCTCATTTGGTCTGACATGCACTGTGAGCTGTGAGGTCTTATATAGACAGGTGTGTGCCTTTACAAATCAAGTCCTATCAGTTTAATTAAACACAGCTCGACTCTAATGAAGGAGTAGAACCATCTCAAGAAGGGTCACAAGGAAATTGACAGCATGTGACTTAGATATGAGTGTCAGAGCAAAGGGTCTGAATACATAAGTACATGTGATATTTCAGTTTTTCTTTTTTAATAAATTTGCAAAAATTTCTACATTTCTGTTTTTTTCAGTCAAGATGGGGTGCAGAGTGTACATTTAATGAGAAAGAAATTAACTTTTTTGAATTTACTAAATGGCTGCAATGAAACAAAGAGTGAAAAATTTAAAGGGGGTCTGAATACTGTATTCTTGTAATTCAGTTTACTTGAACCAGTGCTACATGTATTCATTTAACCAGTTGTTTGCCTTGTTTAATTGCTGTATTTTCAGAATTTTAAAAAAAGAATCACCACCTTCTTGGTTCTTTCTGAAATAGGTGTCTTGCCAAAATGGCAACTGGACTGTTAGACACCAAAATTCACTGAATCTTCTTTTGCACATTAAAGGCGCTAAATCAATGGTAGTGTATAAAAGGAAATCCAGAAAAGGAGAATAAGATGTTGGGGGAAGTGGTAAAGCTTGGCAAATGGATTAGGACTCCTTTAGCATAAAGTAGCAAATGAATGTCAGTAATGCAAAAGGAGATGAAGGAGGCAAAATTACGATGATAACTGTTAATCCTGCATGTTAAACTGGTAACTCCATTTCAGGTGTTAGGGTATGTCAACTGGATATGACATTTATTTGACTGGGACCCTCACCTGAGATGAGACTTACATCCATTTTTAGAATGGTGTCCCATCCTGAGGTTGATGTGAATGGAAAGAGTTTCAATTAAGTACATTGATCCTGGGGTCTAATATGTGTACAATGACATCTGATGCATGTACCCCATCGAGTGATAGCATATATCAGACACTAGCTATATAAACTCAGCCAGGTATTTTTGACTCTGAAATGCTACGGCATTTGAGAAAAACATACTTTAATAACCACCGGATACTGAGCCACATTGTAAATTAGTCGGATAGACACGTCCCTGGCAGCTTCTCTCTGCACACTGTCCTGGATTGATAGGTCTCTGCCTATACGCACCCGTAGGCAGAGACCTGTCAATCTAGGGCAGTGGTGGTGAACCTATGGAATGGGCACGCAAGCCATCTCCTCAGGACTAGAAGACTGTAGGGGAGGGGAAGCGGCAGAGCAGTGGGTCACAGGAGGCAGGAGCTGTAACTGTGCCCGCTGCTAAAGAGAAATGAATATTCCCTGCACTGGCAATGAATATTCATTTCTCTTATAGCGCGCACAGTTTCAGCCACAGCTGCCGGCTTCCAGCAACTCCTGCTGCTGGCCAATCACGTGTCCCTGCTCATTAAGGTAATGATTCCGAATATTCACCTCTCTCCACTTCTATAGGTTTGGAGTGAATATTCATTGCCTTAATGAGCAGGGACAAGCGATCGGCTGGCCGCAGGAGCTGCTGGCCTCTTGAACATAATGCTGTGTGGGCACTCAGGGAAGGTAAGTAGGATGCTTTTTTTAATGCTTTTCTCATTGGGGCCATATACAGTGGGTTTGGAAAGTATTCAGACCCTTTTAAATTTTTCACTCTTTGTTTCTTGCAGCCATTTGGTAAATGCAATAAAGTTAATTTTTTTCTCAGAAATGTACACTCTGCACTCCATCTTGACTGACAAAAAACAGAAATGTAGAAATTTTTGAAAATTTATTAAAAAATAAAATCTGAAATATCACATGGTCATAAGTATTCAGACTGTTTGCTCAAACACTCATATTTACATCATGTGCTGTCAATTTCCTTGTGATCTTCCTTGAGATGGTTCTGCTCCTTCATTGTAGTCCAGCTATGTTTAATTAAACTAAAAGGACTTGATTTGTAAAGGCACACACCTGTCTATATAAGACCTCACAGCTCACAGTGCATGTCAGACCAAATTAGAATCATGAGGTCAAAGGAACTGGCCAAGGAGCTCAGAGACAGAATTATGGCAAGGCACAGATCTGAAATACAAAAGAAATACAAAATAATTTCTGCAGTACTCAAGGTTCCTAAGAGCACAATGGCCTCCATAATCCTTAAATGGAAGAAGTTTGGGACCACCAGAAGTCTTCCTAGACCTGGCCATCCAGCCAAACTGGACAATCGCTGGAGAAGAGCCTTGGTGAGAGAGGTGAAGAAGAACCCCAAGATCTCTGTGGCTGAGCTCCACAGATGCAGTAGGGAGATGGGAGAAAGTTCCACAAAGTCAACAATCACTGCAGCCCTCCACCAGTCGGGCCTTTATGGCAGAGTGGCCAGATTGAAGCCTCTCCTCAGTGCATGACATATGAAAGCCCGCATAGAGTTTGCTAAAAAAAACACAAAGGACTCCCAGACTATGAGAAATAAGATTCTCTAGTCTGATGAGACAAAGATAGAAGTTTTTGGTGATAATTCTAAGCGGTATGTGTGGAGAAAACCAGGCACTGCTCATCACCTGCCCAATACAATCCCAACAGTGAAACATGGTGGTGGCAGCATCATACTATGGGGGTATTTTTCAGCTGCAGGGACAGGACGACAGGTTGCAATTGTAGTAAACATGAATGCGGACAAGTACAGAGATATCTTGGAAGAAAACCTCTTCCACAGTGCTCTGGACCTCAGACTTGGCTGAAGGTTCACCTTCCAACAAGACAATGAAACCAAGCTACAGCTACAATAACAAAGGAGTGGCTTCAGAACAACTCTGTGATCATTCTTACCTGGCCCAGCCAAAGCCCTGACCTAAACCCAATTGAGCATGGACAGAAGTGAAAATGGCTGTTTACCAACGTTCACCATTCCACCTGACGGAACTGGAGAGTATCTGCAAGGAAGAATGGCAGAGGATCCCCAAATCCAGGTGTGAAAAACTTGTTGCATCATTCCCAAGAAGACTCATGACTGTACTAGCTCAAAAGGGTGCTTCTACTTAATACTAATCAAAGGGTCTGAATACTAATGACCATGTGATATTTCAGTTTTTCTTTTTTTTAATAAATTTGCAAAAATTTTTACATTTCTGTTTTTTTTCAGTAAAGATGTGGTGCAGAGTGAACATTAATGAGAAAAAAATGAACTTTTTTGCATTTACCAAATGCCTGCAATGAAACAAAGAGTGAAATATTTAAAGGGGTCTGAATACTTACTAAACCCACTGTATACAAGGACAGGAATGAGGAACCATGTATACCATGATAGGGATGATGAACCAAGCATGCAAGGATAGGGATGAGGAGCCATGCACACCATGATAGGGATGAGGAACCATATATGCAAGGATAGGGATGAGGAACCATGCATACAAGGATGGGATAAGGAACCATGCTTACCAGGACAGGGATGAGGCGCCATGAAGGCAAGGATGGGAATAAGGAGCCATGCATAGAAGGATAGGGATGAGGAGCCATGCATACCAGGACATGGATGAAGAGCCATGCATACCAGGACAGGGTTGAGGAGCCATGCAGACAAGGACGGGAATAAGGAGCCATGCATGCAAGGATAGGGATGAGAAACTATGCATACATGTATAGGGATAAAGAGCCATGCATACAAGGATAGGGATGAGGTGCCATGCATACCAGGATAGGGATGAGGAACCATGCATGCAAGGATAGGGATGAGGAACCATGCATACAAGGATGGGGATAAAGAGTCATGCATACCAGGATGGTGATAAAGAGCTATGCATACAAGAATGGGGGTAAGGAACCTTGCAAACAAGGATAGGGATGAGGAGCCTACATACCAGAATAGGGATGAGGAACCATGCATATAAGGATAGGGATGAGGAGCCATGCATACCAGGATAGGGATGAGGAACCATGCATGTATGGATAGGGATGAGGAACCATGCATACAAGGATGGGGATAAGGAGCCATGCATACCAGGACAGGGATGAGGAGCCATGCAGACAAGGATGGGTAAAGGAGCCATGCAGACAAGGATGGGAATCAGGAGCCATGCATAGAAGGATAGGGATGAGGTGCCATGCATACAAGAATGGGGGTAAGGAACCATGCAAACAAGGATTGGGATGAGGAACCATGCAAAAAAGGATAGGGATGAGGAGCCAGCATACCAGGATAGGGATGAGGAACCATGCATATAAGGATAGGGATGAGGAGCCATGCATACCAGGATAGGGATGAGGAGCCATGAATACAAGGATGGGGATAAGGAGCCATGGAGACAAGGATGGGGATAAGAAGCCAAGTAGACAAGGATGGGGATAAGGAGCCATGCTTATCAGAATAGGATTAGGGGACAATGCATACCCGGCTTATACTCAAGTCAATAAGTGTTCCCAGTTTTTTGTGTCAAAATTAGGTGCCTTGGCTTATACTCGGGTCGGCTTATACACGAGTATATATGGTATTTTTTATGTGAGGCCATAATACAGTATGGAGCACTATGTGAGGCCATTTTATAGTATGTGGTATAGTATGTCGTTCCATTATACTGCATGGAGTACTATGTGGGGCCCATTATACTTTATGCAGGACTATGTGAGGGCCATCCCACCTCTCTTCCTGCTCCCTCTTCGACCGCTTTCAGTCTGGCTTCCGGCCGCATCACTCCACTGAGGCTGCCATGGCTAGAGTTGCCAGTGACCTATTAGCCGCCAGAGCCGAGCGACACTGCTCTGTCCTCCTCCTCCTGGACTTGTCTTCTGCCTTTAACACAGTGGACCATTCCCTATTATTGCAGACCCATTCATCTCTTGGCATCACTGACTTGGCCCTAACTTGGATCTCGTTATGCCTAACAGACCAGGCATTCGTCGTCTCCCACTCATGCACCGCCTCCTCACCTCACCTCCTATCTGTCGGGGTCCTGCAGGGTTCAGTCCTGTGGCCTCTGCTTTTCTCCATCTGAGCCTTTGGCCTAGGATGGCACATGGGGTCCCGTGGCTTTCAGTATCATCTCTGTGCCAATGGCACACGGATCTGCATCTCTGGACTAGATATCGCCACCCTGCTGTCCATAATCCCATAGTGTCTGTCCGTTATTTCATCCTTCTCCGCTAGATTTCAGGAGCTTAATGTGGACAGGGCAGAGTTCATCATCTTTCCCCATCTCATTCGACTCCCCCAACAGACCTATCCATTAAAGTAATTGGCTGCTCACTCTCCCCGGTCCCACGGGCTTGCTGCCTCGCGGTGATCCTTGGCGCTGGTCTCTCCTTCCGGCCGCATATCCGGGCCCTTTCCACTTCCTGCTGACTTCAACTCAAGGGTATTTCCTGGATCTGTACATTCCTAAACCAAGAATCTGCAAAGACCCTGGTCCATGCCCTCATCGTCTCCCGCCTCTACTACTGCAGACTCCTGCTCTGTGGCCTCTACTCTGGCACTCTTGCGCCCCTCCATTCTCTTCTGGGCTCTGCTGCTTGACTGGTACACCTGTCCCCCCGCTATTCCCCGGCCTCTCCCCTCTGTCGGTCCCTGCACTGGCTACTCAGTACCCAAAGACTCCAGTTCAAAACCCTGAGCATGACATACGGAGTCTTCCGCATCCTTTGTCCTCCATGAGTCTGTGACCTCGTCTCCCTGTACTTACTTGCACGCGGCCTCTGGTCCTCACAAGATGTCTTTTTATACTCCTCTCTTATCTCCTCTTCCCACAATCGCATACAAGATTTCTCCCATGCATCCCCCCTACTCTGGAGTTCTCTGCCCCAACACATCAGACTCTCGCCTACCATGGAAACCTTGAGGGGAAACCTGAAGACCTACTTCTTCCGACAAGCCTACAACCTGCAGTAACCACCAATGGACCAAACCACTGTACCACCAGCTCTATCCTCGCCTACTGTATCCTCACCCATCACTTGTGGTTTGTGAGCCCTCGAGGGCAGCGTCCTCTCTCCTCCTGTACCAGTTGTGACTTGTATCGTTTAAGATTACTGTACTTGTTTTTACTATGTATACCCCTCCTCACATGTAAAATGCCATGGAATAAATGGCGCTATAATAATAATAAATAATAATAATAATAAAAATTACACTGTATGGAGATCTGTGTGGAGCCATTGTACTGTATGGAGGACTTTATGTGCCTTTGATGGGGAACTGAGGGAGAGGGGTACAGTAGGGTCATCAAACTGCGTGTGGAGGCGTTCACTGTGGGGGTATCATACTGTCTTTGGTAGCACTTTTGTTTGCATCATACTTTATTATCTGTTTTATTCAAGGTTTTTCATCTTTTGTTATTACATATTTAAATTAGGCCATTGGGACATATGCTTTTTTCTGCTGTTACATAACATTATATTATTTCACTATAATTCCAAAAGTTAATCGTTTTATTTGATAAGGAAAAACTTGCTCAATTGTAGACATTTTTTTTTAACAAATATCAAGGTTGGCCTGCAACTTTCTGCAAGCTTTTAACTTGTATTTGAGTTTGATATCCCTGCCTTAAAGGGTTTGTTCTCATCATGATAAAGGGTTACAATTGCAAAGAGGTTGTAAAAACAAACAATTTTGCAATTTTACTTTTGATTAAAAATCCTCTCCATTCTCAAAAACAGACCTTCACTACAATTGGTGTCTAGTATCTTAGGCTTGGAGTGCAGCGCTTACAAGCTCTTTGATATTGATTCTGTAGCACGCTAATGTATGAGTTGTCTTTCTAATCTAAAACCTCAGTATTCAGGGCATTTTCTGAAAAATAAGTGGGTTTTGGATTGCAGTTTGGGCACTCGGTCTCTAAAAGGTTCGCCATCACTGATCTAGGGCAATAGGCAGGGAGAAGACACTGGGGACTTGCCCATCTGACAGGTCTACAGTGCAGCTCGGTCCCCAATGGCTATTAATGTATGTTTTTCTCTAACAGATACCTGGCTGAAGTCATACAGTCAGTGTCTGATACATACTGCCACTGGATTGGGCACCATGTATCAGCTGTTAGATAAAAGTTTGATAAAAAAAAAATGTTTTTCTTTAATAAATTCAAAAGATAAGCCATTATACATTCAAACAGTCAGAAAAATGAAAACTTGCAAACAGTGAAATGATGCGTGCTAAAAACAGCTAAAATCAATTTTATTCCAGCGTCCACAATTAGTCACCTTATGTCCTCAGCTGGACAAATGGATTGACTAAAGAAAACAAAAATATAAACAAAGTGCAGGAGTCAACTTGTCTAAACACCACCAAAATGCCACTGCAAGAGAAATGTACAGTCATTGTAATGGTGAGCACATAGAAGAGGATCCCGAGCACCCCAGCCTATGTAGACAGGGATCATCATGTTGGGCCAACCACTTTATAACAATGGAAGATAAACACCCTGAAATGCATAAATAATGTACATCCAACTGCCAGAGGAACCACAGTCATTGTATCGTACAATATTTGCTCCCAAGATGTTTATTTTTATAGTTTCATGTGTGTAAAATAAATGCAATGGATTTTGAGATAACTAAAAACAAGCAGGATGATCTGTCCTTTATTTCAGTTATTTGTAAATAAAGTAGAATATAAAGTCTCTACTGCTTCACACTTGTGTCTTTTCTTATCACACTGTGGGCAGGCTTAGTCTCCAGCCCTTATGTGGCCAGCCCCCTGCATGTCATGGTCCAGCTGGGCTTTCCAGAGACAGAGAAAAACAACCAGGGGAAATTCCCCAGCACAGTCATTTCCATTGTACCATTAGGGCCTCATAAAATTCCCCAAAGGTGGACAGGATGTCAACAGAGTTTTCTTTACTTCACTAAGGCAATAGGCTATCCACTAATTAATTAACATATTATTCTTCTACATGAAGCAAAACCATCAAGAACCCTCAATCATCTGTTCTTCATATTTAGACACCCACATCCTGAATGATTTCTAGATCCTGGCACCAAGGTTTTGCCATGCAATTCCTGCAGCACTCAGGAAAGCATTCTCTGACATTCTTTTCTGCTGAGTCACTTTTGTCAGTTAAAGAATTCAGTGAGGAAATATTCACAGAGGCCAAGAAAGGGAAAGGGAGGGGGAGAAGAGAAATAAAAGATAAATGTGGGAAATCTGAATTTGTTACAACGTTGCAAAATGACAGCTTAGAGTACTTAGAAAATGAGGAGGAGGATAGAAGAACAAGCAAAGTAGCCATGAGCTTATTAATCACTCCCAGTCACAAGTCACAATCCTCACAAATTTCATAAAACATAGGGAAAAAATGGGGAATTTTTCAAGATGCAAGCTTAAAGGCGACTTCATAGTCATATGACTTGCTTACCATGACATAATCATGTTGTCAAATTTATTTTAATGTTTCATCAGTGATATGTCTTATGTAAACAAAACTGACCCCATTAACTAAGGACAGCTAGCCAGCTCCCCTTAAAAAAACTCCACTGCCCCCAGAAACTTTAATGGAGTATTGGCACATCCATGCTTTTTAGCATACAGGTGATTCTGTGATACTGTAAAACAGGGCCACATATGTGTCATTTTAGTGTCTAAGGTACAATGAATGAGGCAACAAGGTTCAACCTCGGCCAACTCATTTATTTAATTTTATTTATTTTACTAATTTATATAGCGCCATTAATTCCACAGCCCTTTACAGACATTATTGGCACAGTTCCCGATGGGGCTCATAATATAAATTCCCTATCAGTATGTCTTTGGAATTTGGGAAGAAGCCCACGCAAACACGGGGAAACATACAAACTCCATGCAGATGTTGTCCTTGGTGGGATTTGAATCCCGGGACCCCAGCACTGCAAGACTGCAGTGCTAACCACTGAGCCACCGTGCCGCCCGATGGATTTACCATCCTCAGTATGCTTTTTTATTTTAATTCTTTCCAAACCTGCGTGATAAATGTACAACACATTAAGCAGTGTATTCCCTCAAACTGCTGTGATGCTCATTTACTTTGGCTGACCTAACGAACATGAACCCAGTTATTGTTATCTACCGTATTTTTCGGACTATAAGACGCACCGGACCATAAGACGCACCCCAAATTTTGGGGTGAAAATAGCAGAAAAAAAGATTTTTACAATATGGGGGCCGTCTTATTGTCCAAATTTTAAGGTACCTGTGGGCCGGCGGTGGTACAGCAGGGGTTGCGGCAGTGGTGTGGCAGAGGTGCGTTGATGCTGATACTGTACTCACCTTCCTCAGGTGAGGTGACGCTGCGGCACGGAGAGCAGAGCCGGGTTTGTGGCTGTGGTGTGGCGGTGGCAGAGGTGCGGCGGTGGCAGAGGCGCGATGGGCGGCGTGCACATGAGCAGGGTCCCTTCCTCAGGTGTGGTGACGCCGCGGCACGGAGAAAGCCAGCTCCACCCAATCACCTCCGCCAAAACTTCTCGCAGCCCGAGCCCGGCTACAGATAGAAGGCCTTTTCTCAGATTCCTGCTGAAGCTGAATGAAAGGCAGCTCAGGATAAGCTTCTTTCACTCTAGCATCTCTAACCTGTATGGGGCAAGATCTGGTAATGGAGATGTGGAAAGTAGGATAAGCTCAGCTTTCTCTGTAACTAATCCACAGCTGAATGAAACTCACCAGTTCCCATGAATGCAGCAGGAAGCTGACCTGGCACCGGCAGAATACTTTACATATTAAGCAATGCGGGACCTACCGCGGCACGGAGAGCAGAGCTGGGTTTGTGGCAGGTGTGGCGGTGGCAGAGGAGCGGCGGTGGCAGAGATGCAGAGGCGCGATGGGCGGCGTGCACCTGAGCAGGGTCCCTTCCTCAGGTGGTGAGGTGACGCCGCGGCACGGAGAGCAGACAGGACAGCAGAGCCGGGTTTGTCGGTGGTGGCGGCCATCTTCCTGAGGCGGCGCGTGCGCAGAGTACTCTGCTTCCTGGGGCTTCAGAAAAATGGCCGCCGCGATCGCTATCTGCGCATGCGCGGCCTACCGCGGCCATTTTCCTGAAGCCACAGGAAGAAGAGTACTGTATCTGCGCACGCGCCGCCTCAGGAAGATGGCCGCCACCACCGGCAATCCCGGCTCTGCTGTCCTGTCTGCTCTCGGTGCCGCGGCGTCACCTCACCACCTGAGGAAGGGAACCTGCTCAGGTGCACGCCGCCCACCGCGCCTCTGCAACGCCGCATCTCTGCCACCGCCACCGCCACACCGCTGCCGCAACCCCCCGGTAAGCTGCGGTCGGGCTATAAGACGCACCCCCCATTTTCCTCACAATTTTTGGGGGAAAAAGTGCGTCTTATAGCCCGAAAAATACGGTATCTGTTTGGATACAACTCCTTCAAGATCCCAGAAGTATCATTTCTCCTTGCAGAGAGTGACATGTTAAGCATGCCAAGGTGAGGAGAATTAAAACTGCAATGCTCTTCTGGGTCAGACGCCCTCACACAGCCAAATCAGATCTTACACTTTACACTGATGAGGGGCAGCATCCCGAAACACAGTGTCTGCAAATTGAGATTCTGGTTTTGGCTTATACGCTAAGTAATGAGACAAGGCTCGTTAAAGGGTCAACATTGACTTTTAGGATTGCTACTTCCAATAGGTGGCACTACAATTCTAGTTCTCTTCCTCTCTGACGCAATAGAGCTCCTTGAATCCATCATGGTCTTCATCTGGTCTGAGTTGCATTCAATTTATTTCACCAGTTAGAAGCTTTTCTGTAGATAAAACATAGAGGCCCCTGTACAGAAAAAAACATATCTCCATATAGTGGTTGAAGAGTGAATACCAGGGAGCCCCTTAAACTCTGTGAAACAGTGTCTACCACCATGCCAAATGGTGGAAGCCCATTGTAAGTTGAAGGATTGTTACAGAAAAAAACTTGCCATAACACAGTAAGTCACTTTCATCAGGGAATAAATCGCATGCAAGGTGTCTCCCAACTGGTTCACCATCTTCACCAAGTCTGAGAGATTTGGTTAATAATTTGCAGACAAATAACCTTTAAACAGACTTGCCACCTATTCTTCAAGGCCAGCATTTTTCATGCCAGTCTTGATGAGGGAGTAGAGTGCGAGACGAGGTATCTAATTCATTAAGAGGAGCATGCCTCTTAATGATTCAGGTGAGGCGAGATGTGGCGTGTGCCTCCATTTGTACCTAACCACAAATCTTTTCTGTGGTAATACAAAGCTGTAATACTCCTATGTAATATCCAGCCCCACACTTTATGAATGCAGAATAACTCCTTTCTCTAATAACATAACAGTTGCGTTCAGCTAATTTAATAACTTTTTTGTTAGTGAGTGACTGAAGAAAGATGTATCCTCCATAGAAAGAAGAAAGATGTGGAACTTAAAGAACGTCACCACTCAGCATGAGTTTGATTTAGCAGGTGTCACCAGACCCCAGGTCCACCTGAGCTCCGCCAACTACCGTATGTTGGAGTTGAGCAAAAATGGAGTGAAAACTATGACTTTTCAAAGCTTTTATTCCAGAATAAATGTTTGATGACACTCGGCCAGTGTCTGTGTGCTAAACTCTACAAAGTCTTATCAGCTCTAAATTTCAAGATTCTAGTCAGAAATCATGGTCCATATGGTAGCGTGTACCTTCTAGATTACACAACTTGCATCCATTTATTCCCTACCTGTGGAGGAGATATTTGAAAGAGGAGTGTTCCATATTTCATACTTTGTAGCCATGTCATGATTTTGTGCTTTTCTGGGATTGTGTCCAGCAGATCATTTCTACATAGGCGAGCCTCTAACTTCCTCACCAAAGTTACTTCTATTACCTAGCTGTGATATCGCCAACCAAAGATATAATCGCCCTTTGTTATGACATATGGGTAGGGAAGTGATCCCTGTAAAATCTGAAACATTATTTATTATGCTTTCCTTATATAGCGCTATCTTATTCCACAGCATTTTACATATATTTATCATCACTGTCCCAGTGAGGCTCACAATCCCAATCAGTATGTCTTTGGAATGTGGGAGGAAACTGGAGTACTCGGAAGAAACCCATGCAAACACAGGGAGAACATACAAACTCCTTGCAGATGTTGTCCTTAGTGGGGTTTGAACCCAGGGCCCCAGTGCTGCAAGGCTGCAGTGCTAACCACTGAGCCACTGTGCTTGGCTTTGTTATGGACCCAAGGAAAAATAAAGGATTTAGGAGAATAAGACTAATACTCTATAATTACTTGATTAATTTCCATTTTTAAAATCCTTATAAGGATGATCTTGTTTTTTTGGGAGTTGAGATGAGCAGACTTGTTCAGAAAAAGTTCACTAATTTCAAATTCAGCAGAAAGGTAGCACAGTCGGATTCATGTTTGGTTTCATGAGCATTTTTAGTCAAAGCCGGCAAAATTCGATCATAGTTTGGTAAATCATTACGTTTTCACTAATGCTTTTGTCATGACTTTGGCTAGGATAGTGGTGCTGTATGATGAGTGGAGGGGGTTGGGGATGTGTTTGATGATGGGATTGGGGTAGAGAGGTTAGAGGAGCGGCGGCCTCTTTTTTTTTTCCCCTTAACTTTATGTGTGGAGATTCCGGCAGCCAATCAAAGGCGCAGAAACCATCCACAACGTCCAGACAGAAGGACTTGTGTTATTGGCTGGCAATGTCACATGTCCCTTTCCATATAAAGAGCAGACATGTTTTGGCAAAATTTTGTTAGTGTAGCAGCACAGAGTGGCCGATCCTGGTGCTGCTACTGAATAGTCAGAAAGTTTTTGTCACGCTGCCGCTATGCAGGTAGATGCAAGCTCCACTAGATGGCAATAGAATGGAGGGAGGACTGCACACAGCAAGAGAAGACCTGCAGTGCAGAAGCGAGGCTGCCACCAAGTGGCAGCAGGATAGTCAAACAAGCCAGGTCAAATCCTAGACTATAGTGCAGTACCAAAGGAATAAACAAAACACAGAGTCAGATGCAAGCCAAATAGGTCAGCATCGGTCAGGAGTAGTGATGAGCGAGTATACTCGTTGCTCGGGTTTTCCCAAGCATGCTTGGGTGTCCTCCGAATATTTTGGCGTTTTTCCCGGGGATTTCGTTTTTTTGTGAAACAGCTGCATGATTTGCGACGCTAAACCCGCCCGAATACTGTGGGGGATTCCCTAAAAAAAAAGGCCCTTTTCCCCACATCAAATTTAGGCTGTCCAGCAGCCATTTAAAACATGGGAAACTTTTCGGTCCCACAGAAAGTAAATCTCTGGGGCACGCCAAAAAACTTGGGGGTCACTCGAGCAGCTGGGGGAAAAAACCCAGCAACGATTTTTTATCATCATCACTATCAGAAGCAGATTGCCAAAAAAACAAAAGACCCCCAAAAAGCAGGTCAGGGTTTTTAAGCCAAGGGCAAAAAAACCCCGGGGAGGGCCCAAAAAACTTACAGGGAAAAAACTGAGGGCAGGACAGACAGAGGGGAATTTAAAAAGACACGGGGGGGGAAAATCAGGGGTCACAGCAGGACAATTTTGGTTTTACCGAGTCAGATACACACACCGTAGGGGAGAACTATGGGGTGGAAACCACCTGCAGGAAAAGAGCGGAGATAAAGCAAGCCCTTTAAACCAGAAATGGGGGCTAAGAAAAAGTTAACCCCGGCATGGGTCAGAACAGGGAAAAAAAAAGGGAAAACAGGGTAAAAAAAATTTGGGTTGGGTCATGACAGTACCCTGCTTCAAGGGGGGGCCCCCGGACCCCCGGGGTTTTTCCCCCGGAAAATGTGTAGAAACGCCCGGACCAAAACTAAATTTCCATGGACAGATCATGGGGCCCGGGGCCCAAGATTATCCCAGGACCATAACCCCTCCAAAAGGGCCAAGTAAATGAAATGAACTTGGAACCCTAAAAAGAATCCAAAATCCAAAACTTCATTCTCAGTCGACCATAAAAAGATACGGAGGGGAGGGGATATGGACCTTGCAGAGGAAGGTTTTTAAAATTTAAATTAAGAAGGGGCTTTGGAACACTTGGGGTTTCCCAAGCAACGGGGGAAGGCTTTTAAAAAAAAAGGCAAATGGATTTACAACCCCAAATGATCTCGTAAGGACCAATTCAAATGGGACCCCCCTTTGCAGAAGGGCTTTCAGGGCGAATGTTTTGAAAGACAACCAAAACTTTTTCTCCCACCAGGAGCAAGTTTCAACTTTCCGTCCCTTATCAGCAAAATGTTTTTGTTTGCCCTTTTAGGCCCCCCCAAGTTTTCTGGACCTCCCTCCCCACCGTTTAACAGCCATATCAGCCCCCCGGAATCCCCGAATCCAGCCTGGGAAAAAATTTACCAAA
>JARQOD010000002.1:460812955-461064455 GCA_033576555.1 Oophaga sylvatica | reverse complement strand
CGCTGACTTTCCTCTGATCCTCACGTTACATTCATCTGGGAAAAAAGAGAGTACTTATTGTTCACCGTGCTAGACCCACGCTACAAAGAGAACTTTGTATCTTTTCTTCCTGAGAAGTCTTCTAAAATGGTGCTATACCAGAAGGCCATTGTGGAAAATATGTTGAAAAATTTCCCCTCAGAGAATGCTAGCGGCAGGGGAAATTTTCCTTGCCCAACCAAGGAGGAGAGGTGAGGGCGAGATATACCAGGTACAACAGAGGCAAGGATACAGTGTCAAAAACCTGTGCCAATTTCTAGACACCCTACCAGCATCCATGCCCTCATGACCGGGTATTTATTGACAATGAATGAAAACTTTTAAAAGATGGACAAGCAATACCTGGCTGATCAAATCCGCATACTCACTAATTCCTCTGCTACCTTCAGCTATTTAGTTTCAAAGCTGGAAATCTGGCATGAGCTGTCCTTCTATGCCTCAGAGGTGATGTGCTGCCCTGCCGCTACCATCTTGCCTGAGTTGATTTTTATTGCCACAGTGGAGTCATAACAGACACACACTTTTGCCTGTCAACAGAAAGTGCTGACAGGCTCACTCTAATAACAATGAACAGGCTTTGCTTTGATGAAACTACATCACCAGATGATAACATCACATAAAGTGTTTATAATGTTATGTATTTGAATGAGGCCCACCAGTTGTTGCCTTCTAGGGTCTATGGATGATCCTACGTATAAAATTTTCCTGGTTTTGCACTTTGCGCAAAGCCTTTTTGCATGTAGGAGTACCACAACTACACTTTGTTCACAATATTTGAATGAGGCAATACAGTTGGTGCCTTCAAGGGTGTATGGATGACCCTGCTTGTAATGTTTGGCAGGTCCAGGTGTGTCAATTAGAGCCGGAGGGAGGTAGCCACTGGGTCCAAAAATCAGAAGCATTAAGAAGGTGTCTACAATGCCAAACGCAGATACCTTCTGTAGCCAGATGTAGAATGACTGTAGCATTTGACACACCCGTGACACCAACACCCGTAGCCTCCACCAATCAGATGTTCCTGGTGTCATCATCAGCTGGAACTGCTCAATTACGGAGCTGCACAGCGCAGCTCCATTTACAGAATAGTGGCCGCAGCCAGGTACTGCATATCTGCCCCCTATTGATTTTCATAGTGGGCAGATATGCAGCATCCAGCTCCGGCCAAAATAGAGTTGAATGAGCTAATATGTGCAGCTACGTAACTGAGCAATTCCAGCCGCCGCAGACACTGAGACCAATGCCATCATCGATCAGACATTGATTACCTAGCCTAATGATAAGCAAACAATGTAAAAGTAGTGGACAACCTCTTGAACTTTATTAATTTTACATTGACACAACCATATTAGGGCTTGTTTCTTTTACTAGGCATTTGTATGTTTGTATGGTACTAGAGATGAGCGACTTTATTAGGGTCGAGTCGGGTTATGAAACCCGACTTTCTCAAAAGTTGAGTCGAACTAAATCGGCCGACTATCGGGAAAAGTCAGAGGTCCGACTGAAACACGAAACCCAATGCAAGTCAATGGGGAAGAAAAGTCGGCAGGGAGTGGAGGACAGTAAACACACCTACAGTGCCCATTTCAATGCCAACGACATCAAATCTTATTACTTAAGCTTGGCAACCTTAATTTACTTTATAATAACAGTTACGCATTGAAAACTGGTGGTTATTTGGCTAATGTTGTGGGGAGGGTAGGGCTGGCTCCAGATTTTCGTATGCCCCAGGTGAAAGAGTGTCAGTGGGCCCCTTTAACACATAACACAATTCATGATGCTCCGATATGGCACAGAAATATAGGTATATTACAATGACAAATACTTCAGTTCTTACATTACATGACTGATATCTATTTTAAATTCTACAATAGCTCAAAAACCGGACAGTATATTCCTCCATACAGTATTATGACCACCACATAGTGCGCCATACAGAATATGAGCCCCATATATTGCTCCATGTCAGTAGCGTAGCTACTGGGGGGGCAGAGGGGGCGGCGGCCCCGGGCCCCATGCTCTGAGGGGGCCCACCCGGAGCTACGCTACTAAAACTGTATCGGCGTGCACAGCGCGCCGATACAGTTACATTCTGCGGCAGAGCAGGGAGAATCGATCTCCCTGCTCTGCCGCCCGGCCACTATGGGGGCCCTGAGCAGGCGGTGAGGGGCCCTGTGCCAGCAGTGAGGTCCAGCCGATACAGCTGACCGCATGGAGAGAGCGCTCCTTCTCTCCCATAATCCCCCTCTCAGCGTCTGACAGCAGGCGCGATGACGTCATTGCCCGGCGCCCGCTGTCAGGAGAGAGGGAGACCAGTGAACAGCGCAGGAGCCGGGAGCGAGAGAGGTGAGTACAGGATTTATTATTTTTCTAAAGGGGTGCATTATAAATAAGACTGCCTATGGGGTGCATTATAAATAAGGCTGCATATGGGGGAGTGCATTATAAATAAGGCTGCCTATTGGGTGCATTATAAGTAAGGCTGCATATGGGGGTGCATTATAAATAAGGCTGCCTATGGGGTGCATCATAAATAAGGCTGCATATGGGGGAGTGCATTATAAATAAGGCTGCCTATGGGGTGCATTATAAGTAAGGCTGCATATGGGGGAGTGCATTATAAATAAGGCTGCCTATGGGATGCATTATAAGTAAGGCTGCATATGGGGGTGCATTATAAATAAGGCTGCATATGGGGGCCAATATAATGCTCCATATATAATGGGCCCCATTTATAATGCTCCAGTGTATAATGGGCCCCGTATATGCTGCTCCAGTGTCTGATGTGCTCCATTTAGAATGCTCCAGTATATGATGGGCCCCATGGATGATGCTCCAGTGTATGGTGGGCATACATACTGCTCCATATATAATGGGCCCCATTTATAATGCTCCAGTGTATAACGGGCCCCGTACATGCTGCTCCAGTGTCTGTTGTCCCCCATTTAGAATGCTCCAGTATATGATGGGCCCCATGGATGATGCTTCAGTGTATGATGGGCCAATATAATGCTCCATATATAATGGGCCCCATTTATAATGCTCCAGTGTATAATGGACCCTGTAGATACTGCTGCAGTGTTTGATGTCCTCCAGCGCCGTTCATTAAACTAGGAGGCTCAGTGGCTGGGGGATGCCGCCCAGAGCCTGAGCAGTCAAGGAGAGCAAGAAGTCCCACAAATTTAGTTTCCCTGAGTCCTCTAGTTTGGGTTGAAATGGATGGTCGGGCCATCTGCTGCTTGGTTGACATGGGCTCACAAGTAACCACGACGCTGAGACTTACTTCAAACATCATATTCCCGAGACGATGTGGCCTGAACAGGGCCCAGTGATCAAGTTGACTGCTGCAAATCAGTTGCCCAAACCCCCGTCGCAGCTGTGGTCTGGATGCAGATCACCATGTGTGGCAAAAATGTAGGCCAGAAGGGAGTCGTGTTGACTGCTGGAGACCCGGGCAAAGGCCCCGCTGTGACTTTAGGGATGAATGTACTCAAGGAACTCGGAAATCTTCTGATCAATGAGATGGCAGACATGTTCCTGAAGCAGTGGAGCCCTTGCACCCCCCAAAGGAAAGTGTTTCAACAGCTGATCCAGATGGTGCAGGCTTAAAAAACCTCGAGTGAAGGGAAGACATTGGGCAAGGTGATCGCTCCGGGTGCGGCCAATCTTGTTTTACCACCAGGATAGACCATACTTACTCTGCCTATCCGAACCTGTACCCCTCTAGAAGGAGTTGAGGTTCAAATAGAGCCAGCTTTTATGGAGCAGCGATGGGTGGCCCGGATAGCTAAGTACCGATACAAGATCGCTTACAGGAGGGGAGCTTAGAACACACACGCCGACGCCCTATCCAGAGTGACACACGAGCGACCTGGACCCAGCTGGGATGAAGAGCTGGAGGCTGAAGAGATCCCTGAGTTCCATAATTCCGCCAGGACGATGGCAGCCACGCAACAACAGATCCAGGCGGAGCCCAGCGAATGCACCCTGGGGCGATCCTGTGACGAGTGGGTATGACTTCAACAGGAGGATGGTGAATACACTCAGATGAGGCAGTGAGTGGCTCCAAAACAACTTCCCAATCAGGAAGTGGGACGCCCTGTCCCCGGGAACTCTACAAATCCTTTGACAGAGGGAAAGGCTCCAACTACAAGATGGACTCTTGTACCGGAAGATCCAGCTGAACCGAGAACTGGGAGTCACTTGGCAAGTGGTGCTACCAGAAATGCTGCTTCCCAAAGTGGCAATGGAGGACCACGAAAAAGGGGCCCACTTTGGCCCGGAAAAGACGTTCCAGTGGCTACAGAAGTTAGTCTATCATCCTCCACTGAAAGCTGCAGTAGAGGAAGCCTGTCGGCAGTGTAGAAGCTGTGAGTTAGCCAAACCTCTGGAACAAAGAGCTCCTACACAAACCATCATGACTACTGCTCCCTTAGAGGTGCTGATGATAGATTACCTAACTATAGGCCCGACTCACCTAGGATACGAACACTGTCTAGTAACGACTGACCACTTTACCAAATTTGCTTTGGTGACTCCGACCCCGACCCGGGATCAGACTGCTGTATCAGCAGCACAGGCATTTGCAGAGACTTCATGCAATTGTACGGCTGCCACAAGAGAATTCACTCTGATCAAGGCGCCTGTTTCCAGGGGCGAGTAATGGAAGAACTGTACCGCATGTATCAGATTGAGAAATCTTGGATGAAGCCCTATCATTCTCAAGGGAATGGAGCCTGTGAACGGTTCAACTGAACCTTGATCCAGATGCTGCGGATGATAGAGGAAGACAGAAAAGTTCGCTGGCCTGAGTTTGTGGCTGAACTAGTTTGGGTGTACAATAACCGAGTACATCGCACCACTGGATATATGCCATACACCCTGCTGTTTGGCAGGATGGGGAGAGAGGTCACTGAGCAGGAATTGGATCCAGAGGACTACCACTCGCGGACGGGAGTGTCCATCTGGGTGCGAGAGCATCGTCAAACACTACATCGGCTTGTGCAGACCAAGTTTCGGGAACTTGAACATCCTGAATTGACTCCCCTGCAAAGGTCAGCTCTTAAGGCTGGAGACCGAGTGTTAGACCAAGATAAACCCCTCTGGAGGCAAGCTGGAGTACCAGTGGGAAAAGACCCCATATTGGGTAAAACGGAGGATCAGCTCTGAAGGCCCAGTCTATGAAGTACAACTTGAGGGAGAAGAAGACGCTCCCACTTGAATAGTTCATCAGAATATGCTACGTCCATGCCTGTCAAGAGATCCTGATCAAATGGAAGAGATGCAAAATGTTCCTGAAGCACTTTCTCCTGCGGCTGTTGAATATGAAGAAGACTTTCTCGACCTGCCACGCATCAACCCCGAAGAGGAACAGGCACCTGAAGCTCCTGAAATGGCTGCTCCCCGTACTCGCCCTTTCAACCTGATTCTACTACCCTGCCTGATTCTACTACAAAATCTGAATTACACCACACTGAAAGGACAACAGCTGGAATACCCCCCAACATATACAATCACGACCAGTTTATTTAGCAGCGAATCATACGGGAAATGGAAGAGTATCAGCGGTTACTACAAGAACTCTCGACCGTGGAATGGCGAGCAAAAGGAGAGTGGGCGTGTAAGCAGAAGGATCGGGCTAGGGGTACCTTTCTTGCGCCGGGTCCGGAACCGTCAGGGCTGTCTCCCCTGTAGTATGGGAGAAAGCTTAAAGAACCAGAACAACCTTTTCACTCGGCAGCAGGGGGCATGGTCAAAGGGGTAAAGTGTGAGTGCACGTGGAAACGGGCAGAATTGGCGGGAGCAGACAGCGCCCGGCAGGAAGAAGTGTGTGCACTGTCCCTTGAGCACCATAGCAGCGTAGGCCCATGCCCGAGCATTATCATTGCTACCCGCAGAGACTGTGAACTGAGACATGCCGAGTGCCAGCTGGTTCCCACTAAACAAGTATCCAGACTCACTGAGACCGTGAGTTCTGCACGTGTGTCGCCTAAGAGAGGCCGGGTACGTGACTGTGAATGACTCCCCGGTGTATATATGCCGAGCCACGTTGGGCTCAGACAGTGCTGTGGCCTGTACCTTTCCCTCCACAATGATCTCTGGACTAAGGACACCACGTAGAGCATCAGAGACTATTCGCTCCAGCCAGGACCCAAGTCGTTTGTTTCTTCAGGACCCCACTGGAACAACCTCGCGCCAGACGTTGTTGGCGTCATCACCTTTCCCATAATTGCCACGGCCTCGAAGATGTCTGACAGGCAAAGTTTATCTAAAACGAACTGCCACTATCTTTACCCTTGTTTTTCAATGACTCTGCATATCTTTTTGCATCTGAACTGTTTTTGTTCTCCCTTTAACTGTTTGCCTCCCTGCGTGGAGTATTCCTCTGTTAAGTAAAACTGTTAACTCTTGCTCTGACTCTTGTCCATCACTGCATCTTGCAACCTGCTCACAATAGTAAGGTTCACATAACCACTGATACGTGGACCAGTAAGCACGGTCAGGTACACTGCCTGACAGAAGTTATGTCGCTTATCCATGTTATGTAAATCAAAGCTTATAACCTGACGTTAAATTCATCCATTGGTTTTATAAATTACTCTTTTGAAAGCTGAAACCCTCCCAAATTTGGTTTACGTTAAGAAAATAAATTGGCATCAATGCTGAAATATTGATCATTTAATGAACATAGAATGGTCAGATTTTAGCAAGACAAAAGTTTTGTCGCCTGGTCATATAATGCACCCAATCCTAGTTTACATCCTCACCAGTGCTCAGTAAAAGATCGGTTAATTAGTGGGTGTGTATAAAAAGATACATAAAAAGTTATTGGCTTCTATGAGGTTCAGGGTAACGTTCTGGTATCCGTATGGAACTTTGGACTACAGTTTTACACAGCATGACGAACTCGAACATCCATGGCTTAGCTCATCCCTACTCATGAATGCAAGTGTTGCAACTTGCTATCAATTAAGCTGGGTGGGTAAAAGCGCATTTACAGTTTCAGAAAGAAGTTTAAAGTGATTCTGACACAAATTTACAAAGTAAGCACATCAGCATTAGGTGACAATTTATGCTAAATGCCTCGTTTAATAGGCTCTCCTACAATACTTCAATTATGACTGAACTCTGCCAACCTCAACTTCGTTCCATGTTATTATATTTCCTGCATGCTGCCTTGGTACCATGTATTGGGAACACAGTACTGTTTACAGAAGCTGTCATAGAAAATATTAAAAATCCTTGAGGTTCCTCATATCCCCCTTCCCTTTTTTTCTTTCATCTACCATTTGTCATGAGTTTAATATACCAGTGAAATGTAACAAATGTACAGTGTGTGGATGAATCCTTGAATCCTTAAAAAAGTTTAGGAAGATTTTTTATAGTTTAATATACCAGCGAAATGTAACAAGAACTGCGCTACAGTGTATGGATGAATCATAGAATCCATAAACATTTGTTCAAGGTTTTTTTATTGTTATAAATGAATCTATTAAAAACTTTCATTGTATTTTTAGAGTTTTTTATAACACCAAAGAACATCAGCATCTGAAACAACGGATACTGGAAGCCTGTGCTAGCATTTCTTCTGTGGTGTTGCTATCAGTGTGTCAAGAGTGGGAGAAGAAGGTTGCATTGACAATCCAACACAATGGGCAGCACTTTGAACACATTTTATAAGTGGTCAGAAATTTACAAATAACTCATGAAAGAATAAAGTTATGTTAAAACCAATCACACCGTTGTTTTTCCTGTGAAATTCTCAATAATTTTGATGTGTCACATGACCCTCTTCCCATTGGAAAAAATAAAGTTGGATCCAAAATGGCCGACTTCAAAATGGCCACCATGGTCACCACCCATCTTGAAAAGTTTTCCCCCTTCCGTATACTAATGTGCCACAAACAGGAAGTTAATATCACCAACCATTCCCATTTTATTTAGGTGTATCCATATAAATTGCCCACCCTGTATTTTGCAAGGGACTGCATAGCCCTAATCCCTGTCTACAGACTGTTGTTTGCCACTGTCCCTGAAACTCACTCTCCTTCCCTAGACTAAATGCAGAATGTATGTGACACAAACAGCAAAGCAAGCAATTAGCCCTTTGAAGGGATGTTAGTATGATGGTTCAGCTTCAGCACCAGAATCAACAATACAGGACTCTGATTCGTTATACTGTGTACACACAGGCCTGGACAAGTCCTCTCTCCCTCCAATAAGAAGTGTCACAGAGCTGTACAATGGCATCAGTGTGCCGAGCCGGGTGGAGCCTGTTCTTTTAGAGCCCCAGATGCTGTCTTATGGCCAGCCAATCACAGAATGCAACAACCAAGATGGTTAAAGTTTAACATTGAGCACTGCTTGCCAAGTAATGAGTACAATCTGCATCGGACTGGAGCACCTTGGACCCACCAGAGAAAAACATTCTTTGGGCCCACTATGTAGCTACACAGAAGTAAATACAAGACCACCAATTGTGCGGTAAAACACGCTAATATCACCGTATATTATAAGGTAGTACACGTCTTAATGATATAGCAGGGGTTTGGGTAGCCCCTCTCATAGAATTTAATGTTGCCCCCCTCATAGAACATAAAGTAGCCCTCTCATATAATATAATGCAGCCCCACTCATAAAATATAATGTAGCCCCTCTCATAGAATATAATGTAGTCCCCTCATAGAGTATAATGCAGCCCCTTCATAGGGTATAATGCAGCCTCCTCATATGGTATAATTCAGTCCCCCTCATGGAGTATAATGCAGTTCTCATAGCATATAATGCAGCCCCCTCATAGGGTATAATGCAGTTCTCTCAATAGAAAATAATGTAGCCTCATAGAGTATAATGCAGTCTCTCCAAAGAATATAATATAGCCCCCTCAGAGAATAATGCAACCCCCCATAGAATATAAATGTAGCCCCTCCACTGGTATAATGCAGCCCCCTCATAGGATATAATGCACCTCCCATAGGATATAATGTAGCCCCCCATGGCATATAATACAGCCCCCCATAGAATATAATGTAGCCCCCTCATAGGGTATAATGCAGCACCCCATAGAGCAGTGAAGGTGAACCTTGGCACTCCAGCTGTTGGAGAACTACAACTCCCAGCATGCCTCAACTGCTGCCTCAACTGCTGCAGGTTACAAGGGCATGCTGGGAGTTGTAGTTTTACAACAGCTGGAGTGCCAAGGTTAGCCATCACTGCCATAGAGTATAATGTAGCCCCCATATAGTATCATAGCCCCATAATATAGTATAATGCAGCCCCCATAGAATATAATTTAGCCCCCTCATAGGGTATAATGCAGCCCCCTATAGAATATATTGTAGCCCTGCTCATAGGGTATAATGCAGCCCCCTATAGAATATAATGTAGCCCCCTCATAAAATATAATGTAGCCCCCTCATAGGGTATAATGCTGCCCCCATCCATAGGGTATAATGTAGCCCCCTCAGAGTATAATGCAGCACCCTCATAAGGTATAATGCAGCACCCCATAGGGTATAATGTAGCTCCCTCACAGGGTATAATGTAGCCCCCTCATAGGGTATAATTCAGCCTCCTCATAAGGTATAATGTGGCCCCCTCATAAGGTATAATGTAGCCCCCATAGGGTATAATGCAGACCCTCATAAGGTATAATGCAGCCCCCTCATAGGGTACAATGCAGACCCCTATAGAATATAATGTAGCCTCCTCACTAGGTATAATGTAGCTACCCCACTGGATATAATGCAGCCCCCTCGTAAGATATAATGCAGCCCCCCATAGAATATAATGTAGCCCCCATGGTGTATAATACAGCCCCCTATAAAATATAAAGTAGCCCCCTCATAGGCTATTATGTAGCCCCCCATAGAATATAATATAGCCCCTCATAGGGTATAATGCACCTCCCCCATAGAATATAATTTGGCCCCCTCAGGGTATAATGCAGCCCCCCATAGAATATAATGTACACTCTCATAGAGTATAATGCAGCCCCCCTTCATAGAATATAATGTAGCCCCCTCCATGAAATATAATCCAGCCCCACAGTCCTACAGTATTATGGCCATCAGTACTCACTCACTGATATATTTAGAAAAACAACAAAACACAATACTCACCTCTCCTCCTCATTCCCCCGCTGATCCCGGTTCTGCTCTGGTCTCAGTATCTCCACTGTTTTCTGCCTGGCACACACAGCATGGTGTGCGATGAACTGACGTCATTGCATACCGGCTGTGTCGAGGGCAGAGGGGAATGATGGGGGAGGGAGCGTCATCTGATACAAAGATGCCGATACAGTTGAATGCGGTGCGTGTTGGGGGGCAGCAGCATGGGAGCAGCGGGTGTCAGAAGGTAGGAGCCGGCTGCTGTGCTAAATCCTGTGCCCACTGCTAAAGAAAAATGAATATTCACTCCTCTCCTTGCCCATGAGCATGGGGAGCAGTAAATATTTGTTTCTCTTTAGCAGAGTACCTAATGTTTTAACTTTATGTACATACTGGATAGTCACCATAAAGTGTGTCTTGAGCTGGTTTACTTGCATGAAAGCAATATTGAATAATTAATTACTTCTATATTAAAAAGAATCTTTGAGTGACTTTATCAGTTGATCATTTATTATGAATAGTACAAAGTACACCTTCCTAAAATTTAAAATAATAGAAATGTAAAAAAATAAAAATATAAGTGTCACAGGATTACAGCGACAGAGATGAGCCAGAAGACCGCAGTATCTGATTGCTCCTACTCCTGCCTTGAATAGAAGCACTTCACCTTTTTAAATTTCTTTTGGTAGTAGAGGGGTTAATCAGCCATTTTGAGAGCTCTGGGAGCTAGAGTTCTCAGCTGAGCACAGTTAGCCACAGCCCTATATAATCTGGGTCCTGACTGACACACTTTGTCAGAGCTAGCTAATGAGACATGGCTGGGAGGATAGTATTTGGTTATAAAAGTAGGCATTTGGTGGATTTATCAGTGACTTGTTTTTTTAGCGAGTGTGATAACTCCCTTTCTTCTCCTATTTTGGTTTTACCTCATCCTTCACTCCCAGATGCATTCCTCTGTATATGTGAGTGTATATTTGTATGCCTGGTATTTTCTATTTCCCCTGTTCTTGTTATCTTGTTCATCTGGTTGGTGTACTACGCTGCACTGCTACTCTCCTCTTCCCTGGGTGGGGAAGGGTACAATTGGAGGGCGGATTCAGAAGATAAGGCAAGGTACGTGGCCCCGACATCTTCATCTTCACCTTCAGAAGTAGCCCGAGGTACAGGGTGAGCTAGAGCGCCCCCTAGCATCAGGCACAGGGAAGGAGCCCCTGGTCCTGGGTCACCTGACAACAGAGTTATGATATTAGTTCTGGTCGATTCCATCATTATGGATCCTATTACTGCCATGACAGGGCAACTGCAGCAGCTCAGCTTGGAGATGGAAGATTTATGCATTGCTGTTTTGCAGCACCCTAACACATCAGGTTTGGGAACTACGACTCCCAAGCAACCCTTAGTGGAACCCAAGATCACTTTTCCTGACAGGTTCTCTGGGGTCATGACAAGTTTGTTGTTGAGGCCTGTGAACTGTACTTTAGGTTACATCCTTGTTCCTCAGGAACAGAAGAGCACAATTTTGAAATACATTTTTTTATGTTAGGAAGTTATAAGGTTTAAAAGTTAACAAGCAATTTCTAATTTTTACAACAAAATTTACAAAACCATTTTTTTATGAACCACATCACATTTTAAGTCACTTTGAAGGGTCTATATGATACATGGAAAAGCACAGTGAAACAAACATAAAAATACTCTGTTGTAAAAAAGTAACAGTAAACAGCAAGTGCTTGTAAAAAGATGATAAAACACAGGATATTTGGTTGATACATTTTTTGCAAAAAATGTATACTAAGCCGCTCTACCAAACGTCAAGGTATACCCGTATCAGAGCAGTCCCTGACTAATGTGTTTAATCCCTAACTGATGTATTTAAAAACCTGGTCATGTGTATAGTACCTATATGAGCAGGATTCAGAAAGGTAATGTCCAGTGTGGACACACTGCAGAGAACGGACTTTATGTGTATGGCTCACAAAGGAGGGGCGGAAAACCTCCCTGATCTTGCAAAAAAACAAGAAAACAATTGAATACAAGCACATGAGCCATGCACACAGTGAACAAGCCTGTAGGGACAGTGTTCACACCACCTTAGGGATTTTATCTACCGTTGTAGTGACGATTTTGACTCCTTGGGTATTTTCCAAAAACAAGCAGCAATGAATGTTGCCGAGTGAAAATTGCAAACTGCCATTGTAGTGACCAGTATATTGTAGTGATCAGTGCGTTGCAGTTACCAGTACGTTATGCTCAGCTCATGCTTCTGGAGACATGCACTCGTAAGTTAGTCGGGTTCTGATCGCTACAGAAATAAGACAAACATGGATGATATATGTGGTTTAGGTACACTGTGGGGCTCACAAGGGAGGAGGCATTTGGATTTGGGAGCGCAGAATTTCCTGAATTTCTTTTGGCGTATGAAGAGCCATTTCGCTTTTCCAGAGCCCTTGTACCAGGGGCGGAACTATCGTGGAAGCAGGGGAAGCAGCTGCCACAGGGCCCGGGCTAGAAGGGGGCCCGTCCCTGCTGCAGCTGCTTCACCTACCACCACGGTAGTTCCGCAAGCTGCCATGAGCGTACCGTACTCTGAGAGAGTTGCCGGCTGCAGTGTAGCAGGGGCGCAGTCACACACACTGTGACACCACTCACCGCCCCTACCCCCGCACCTGTAGTCAGCAGCAGAGCATCGGATCCCTCCCCTCCAGCAGCGTCACAGCTCTCAGACTGTGGAGAGCCATGGAGGGGCGGGGCTAAATGTCAGGGGTGGAGCCACAGACAAGCAGGGAGAAGGAGGCAAAAAAGAAAGAAAAACAAGAGTGGGAGAGAGAAAAGGTGAAAGAAGACAGAAAACACAAGAGAGGCAAGACACAGGTGAAGAAATAATAGATAAGATAATATGTAGATATATATAGCTATATATACTGTATAATATTATGCTAGAATTACCTGCAGTCGCCCAGCGAGTGCGACGCTTCAGTTTTGCATGAGAGGGAGATTCACCGCAGGAGCGCGGGCAGGTTAGAAGAACTTGTTTTTTTTTGTTTTTTTATATGAGATGTGGACGATCCATGGGGGCCCGGGCAGACGGGGGAGGGACATGGGGGCAGAATGCTGGACACGGGGGGGCAGAATGCTGGACACGGGGGGGGCAGAATGCTGGACATGGGGGCAGAATGCTGGACACGGGGGGGCAGAATGCTGGACATGGGGGGCAGAATGCTGGACATGGGGGGGCAGAATGCTGGACACGGGGGGGCAGATGCGGAAGGGGGCAGAATGCTGGACAGGGGGGGCAGAATGCTGGACATGGGGGGCAGAATGCTGGACATGGGGGGGCAGAATGCTGGACAGGGGGGGCAGAATGCTGGACACGGGGGGGCAGAATGCTGGACATGGGGGCAGAATGCTGGACACGGGGGGCAGAATGCTGGACATGGGGGCAGAATGTGGACATGGGGGCAGACATGTGGACAGGGGGGCAGAATGCTGGACACGGGGGGGCAGAATGCTGGACACGGGGGGCAGAATGCTGGACACGGGGGGCAGAATGTGGCATGGGCAAATCTGACATGGGGGGCAGAATGCTGAACGGGGGCAGATGCTGGACACGGGGGGCAGAATGCTGGACACGGGGGGGCAGAATGCTGGACAGGGGGGCAGAATGCTGGACACGGGGGGGGGGGCAGAATGCTGGACACTGGGGGGCAGAATGCTGGACACGGGGGGCAGAATGCTGGACACGGGGGGGCAGAATGCTGACAGGGGGGGCAAATGCTGGACATGGGGGGGCAGAATGCTGACATGGGGCAGAATGCTGGACACGGGGGGCAGAATGCTGGACACAGGGGGCAGAATGCTGGACACGGGGGCAGAATGCTGGACACGGAGGGCAGAATGCTGGACACGGAGGGCAGAATGCTGGACACGGGGGGGCAGAATGCTGGACACGGGGGCAGAATGCTGGACACGGGGGGCAGAATGCTGGACACGGGGGGCAGAATGCTGGACATGGGGGGGCAGAATGCTGGACACGGGGGGCAGAATGCTGGACACGGGGGGGCAGAATGCTGGACATGGGGGGCAGAGTGCTGGACTTTGGGGCAGAATGCTGGACACGGGGGCAGAATGCTGGACACGGGGGGCAGAATGCTGGACACAGGGGGCAGAATGCTGGACACGGAGGGCAGAATGCTGGACACGGAGGGCAGAATGCTGGACACTGGGGCAGAATGCTGGCCCCGGGGGCCAGAATGCTGGACACAGTGGCAGAATGCTGGACACGATGGCAGAATGCTGGACAGGGGGGGGGCAGAATGCTGGACACGGGGGAAGAATGCTGGACACGATGGCAGAATGCTGGACACGGGGGGCAGAATGCTGGACACGGGGGGCAGAATGCTGGACAAGGGTCAGAATGCGAGACACAGGGGGCAGAATGCTGGACATGGGGACAGAATGCTGGACACGGGGCAGAATGCGTGAACACGGGGCAGAATGCCGGACACGGGGCAGAATGCCGGACACGGGGCAGAATGCGAGACACAGGGGGCAGAATGGAGATACGGGGCATGACTGGAGACACGGGGCATGACTGGAGACACTGGGGCATGACTGGAGACACTGGGGGCAGGATTTGAGACAGATGGGGCAGGATGGATATGATGGAGACAGATGGGGCAGGATGGGGGGATCATATGGGGCAGAAAAAGTGGAGTTGCGCCAATATGTGCACTGATGAGGATGAAATGATATGGATTGGCAAGGCTGCAGTGATGGGCAGTGCAGGCTGTATGTCTCTGTGTGGGCAGTTTTATTGCTGATATATTGTTTTTGTAGCGCTGTATATATATTGGTATTTTACTAATAGCAATTTGGAATCCCTAGGAAATAATGATATCAAGAAAGAGAAAAATTGCTTCACTTGTGACAAATATGGAACCGAACATTGACCATCTCATTAGCCAAAAGCAGGCCCGTAGTTCCCACTGAAATACCAGTAAGTTTGTTGATTTTTAACTTTACTTGTTCTTTATTTTAAGTATTGTATTTGTTCCTGTTTTGTTTTTTTTTTTACTTCAAAATAAGAGTGTAGTATATGGTGTATACAGGGTCATACACATCGTGTGCGGTATATAGAGTGTATATACACTGCTGTATTATACTTTTCATATACAGGTTATAATGCCTCTTATTCTTTGTATAGAGGTTAGTGTGCCATGTATAATATATGGTATATACAGCGTAGTGTCACATACACTGCTGTATTATACAATATACAACAGTTCTAATGCTCCATACCTAATATGCAGAATAATGTACAGTGTATATGATGTAACCTGTATAAAATGCGACATTGGCTTGCCCCCCCTAGTTTTGATCCTGGGTACGCCCATGCAAGCTGCCGGTGGTGTGAGTCTGGTATGGGGCCCGCCGCCATCTCCGGCGCCGCTATGAGAGGAGGTGGGTCGGGCCCCGAGCAGTCCGGCACTTCCGCGTCATGTGACGTGGGGGCGTGCGCGCGCTCTCACGTCACATGCAAGGCTGGCGTGGTGGACGTCGGAGCGTGGAGGACGGAGCGGCGCGCGGAGCAGAAGAGCTGGAGGACGCAGTCACCTGAGGATTGGCAGATTGGTAAGTATGCTTGCTGAGTCTGACTCTCTTTTACAGGGACGCGGCAGCCGCAGCTTCCCGTCCCGGCACTTGAGGAGAGGGGGGAGAGCGGAGGGGGGAGGTGTGAGTGTATCAAGGGCCTCAGGCCCAGGGACACAGCGGGCCACATTAGAGGCCCCAGGAAGCAGCAGGCCCCTAATGGGGCCCTAGGAAACAGCAGGCCCCATTAGGGGCCTAGGTCCAAAGGAAGCAGCAGGCGCCATTAGGGGCCTAGGTCCAAAGAAAACTGCAGGCCCCATCAGGGGCCTAGGGCCCCAGGAAACTGCTGAATAAGGTAATTATGTTGCATTATTCTTGTGAAGAAGAAATTTGTAATCTAGCCCATAAATTGCTTTCAAAATTGATGATTTATTCAGTAGAACAAAAGTACGGTATACAGAACAGTCTTAGATTATTCTGTATACCGGACTGTTGTTCTACTGAATGAATCATCTGTTTTGAAAGCAATTTGCAGGCTGGATTACAAGTTTCTTCACACATTTACTCTGGAGAAAGCCTACCTTCCTCACTACCTCAGTTGCTTCCTGGGAGTTGGTTCTTTTCTGTTATTTCACTATCATTAGTCCAAAAACCTCTAATTTTGGATAATAAAGGTATCTTTCTTAACACAACTTGGGTAGACCGGGATTGGCAACGCGCGCGGGGGGGCCCCCATTGTGAAGTTTGCTGTGGGGCCCTGCCGTTCCTAGTTACGCCCCTGCCTTGTACTAACAGTAATGTGGAAGTCCCCTATATTTCCGTTACCAGATGACAGACCTGAGTGGGGACTTGCTTTTTTTGTGGACTGAGTTGAAGCTTTTATTGGGAACATTTTTCATAATGTTTGGGATCACACTTAATTTAGGGTTTCCATCTAAATCTCTGAGTGACATGATTCAGATGAAACCCGTTCACTGTAATGAGGATCCATTCGCTATAATGAGGCAGCAGAGTTTCTGTGGACTCCATCTGGCCTCTGTTCAGTGGTGTACTTATTTTCAGAAGTACACAAAACTGTGGCCGACAGCACTTTTATGCAATCCTAAAAAGACGGACACCACTGGATCGCAGATCACAGTGCCTCCATCTGCCTCATTATAGGGAATCTTCCCCAGAGGTTGTGTCTGAAGAATGTATTTCAGAAATTTACTAAGAAAAGAAGAGAAAAAGCACTACTGTAAGGTATGCACACTACACCTGAAAAAATAAAGTAAAAATAAACTTAATTGGGACACAATTACAAAATTGCAGTAACCGTATCGCCTGCGTTTTGGTTTTGACATGGCATTTTGCCAGTAGGGGTTGCTTGATGCTGTAGCTTAAGATCTGCAGGTGTCTTAGACCCTCAATTGGGTCATGGGGACTGTATTAGGGAACTAGTCCAATTATTGCTTTATGTATATAAGCCTTATAGACCCTAGAGCGTATCAGGTATTAATGACCATGAGTCATATTGATTAACTATTGCAAGGCATGGGATATACATATATATATGTGCTCTAATCTCATATCCATTATTTGCACGGGGCTTGAATGGTTGTACCCACATGTTTTTATTCATGTTTTAATGTCACCTTTTGTAATTGTGTGCCAATAAAGTTTATTTTTACTTCATTTTTTTCAGGTGTAGTGTGCATACCTTACAGTAGTGCTTTTATCTTTTTTTCTTAATCATTACCCTTACTACCGGTTATTGCACCTCACTATATTACCTTATCCTACAGAAAATGCGCAAAAGTGACACCATTATAAAAACTTCACCCCTCAAGGTGCTCAAAACCACATTCAAGAAGTTTATTAACCCTTCAGGTGCTTCACATGAATTTTTGGAATGTAGAAAAATGAACATTTAACTTTTCTTCATAAAATATTTACTTCAGATCCAATTTTTTTATTTCACCAAGGGTAACAGGAGAAATTTGACCACGAAAGTTGTTGTGCAATTTATCCTGAGTTCGCTGATACCCCATATGTGGGGGGGAGCCACTGTTTGGGTGCACGGCAGAGCTCGGAATGGAAGGAGCGCTGTTTGAGTTTTCAGTGCAAAATTGGCTGGAATTGAGATCGAATGCCATGTTGCATTTGGAGAGCTCCTGATGCACCTAAACAGTGGAAAACCCCCACAAGTGACACCATTTTGGATAGTAGACCACCTATGGAACTTATCTAGATGTGTGGTGAGCACTTTGAACCCCCAAGTGCTTCACAGAAGTTTATAACGTAGAGCCATAAGAATAAATAATCATAATTTTTCCACAAAAATGATCTTCTCGACCTCAATTTTTTATTTTCCCAAGGGTAACAGGAGAAATTGGACCCCAAAAGTTGTTGTTCAATTTGTCCTGAGTACGCTGATACCCCATATGTGGGGGTAGGCCACTGTTTGGGTGCATGGCAGAGCTTGGAAAGGAAGGAGCACCATTTGACTTTTTCAACGCAGAATTGGCTGGACGCCATGTCGTGTTTCGAGAGCCCTGATGTGCCTAAAAAGTGGAAACCCCCCACATATGACACCATTTTGGAAACTAAGCCCCTCAAGGAACTTATCTAGATGTTTGGTGAGCACTTTGAACCCCCCAGGATTTCACAGAAGTTTATAACGTAGAGTCCTAAAATTCAAAAATCATATTTTTTCCACAAAAATAATCTATTGATCCCTAATTTTTATTTTCCCAAGGATAGTAAGACCACAAAAAGTTATTGTGCAATTTGTTCTGAGTACGCTGATACCCCATATGTGGGGGTTAACCACTGTTTGGGTGCATGGCAGAGCACGGAAGGGAAGGAGCGCTGTTTGACTATTTCAACGCAAAATTGGCTAGAATTGAGATCGGATGCCATGTCGCGTTTGGAGAGCCCCTGATGTGCCTGAACAGTGGAAACGCCCCAAAAGTGACCCCATTTTGGAAACTAGACCCCCAAGCAACTTGTCTAGATGTGTGGAGAGAACTTTGAACCCCAGAAGTTTCACAAAATTTATAATGCCCGAGCTTGAGAAGAAAAAAAAATCACATTTTTTCCACAAACATGATCTTTTATTCCCCAATTTTTTATTTTCCCAATAGTAATAGGAGAAATTGGACCCAAAAAGTTGTTGTCCAATTTGTCCTGAGTACGCTGATACCCCATATGTGGGAGAAAACTACTGTATGGGCACACGTCGGGGCTCGGAAGGGAAGTAGTGACGTTTTGGAATGCTGACTTTGATGGAATGGCCTGCGGGCGTCACGTCGCGTATGGAGGGCCCCTGATGTGCCTAAACAGTGGAAACCCCCTAATTCTAACTCCAACCCTAGCCCAAACACACCCCTAACCCTAATCCCAAGCCTAACCATAACCCTAACCACAAACCTAACCCTAACACACCCCTAACCCTAATCCTATCCCTAACCCTAATCTTAACCCTAACCATAACGGGAAAATGGAAATGCATACATTGTTTTAATTTTATTATTTTTCCCTAACTAAGGGTGTGATAAAGGGGGGTTTGATTTACTATTTATAGCGGGTTTTTATGTTTGGCAGCTGTCACACGCTAAAAGATGCTTTTTATTGCAAAATATAATTTTTGCATCACCATATTTTGAGAGCTATAATTTTTCCATATTTTGGCCCACAGAGTCATGTGAGGTCTTATTTTTTGCGTGATGACTTTACCTTTTTATTGGTACAATTTTTGGGCACAAGACATTTTTTGATCGCTTTTTATTTCGATTTTTGGGAGGCAGAATGAGCAAAAAAACAGCAATTCATGAATTTCTTTTGGTGGGGCGTTTATACCGCGTGTGGTAAAATCGATAAAGCAGTTTTATTCTTCGGGTTAGAATGATTACAGCGATACCTCATTTATCTTTTTTTATGTTTTGGCGCTTCTATACAATAAAAAACATTTTATATAAAAAATAATTATTTTTGCATCACTTTACTCTGTGAGCTACAGTATAACATTTTTATTTTTTCACAGATGATGCTGTATGGCGGCTCGTTTTTTACGGGACAAGATGACGTTTTCAGCGGTACCATGTTTATTTATATCCGTCTTTTTGATCGCGTGTTATTCCACTTTTTGTTCGGCGGTATGATGATAAAGCATTGTTTTTTTGCCTTGTTTTTTTTTAAGGGGTTCACTAAAGGGGTTAACTAGTGGGACAGTTTTATAGGGCAGGTCATTACGGATGTGGCGATACTAAATATGTGTACTTTTATTTTTTTATTTACATAATAATAATGTGTTTATTGTTTTTTTTTATTTATTTAGTGATTTTTTAAAAATATTTTTACACATGTTTATTTTTTATTTTTTACAATTTTGCATTGTCCCAGGGTGGGACATCACTTTATAGTGTCAGATCGCTGACCTGACAGTTTGCAGAGCACTCTGTCCGATCTGCGATCTGACAGGCAGTGCAGGAGGCTTGCTGACGCCTGCTCTCAGCAGGCACTGACAAGCCACCTCCCAGCTGGACCCTGCAGGACCCCGTGGCCATCTTGGATCTGGGGCCTGCTGGAAGGAGGCCCCTGAAGCAACGCGATCACATCGCGTTGCTCTGAGGGTCTCTGGGAAGCACGCAGGGAGTCCCATCCCTGCGCGATGCTTCCCTATGCCACCGGAATGCTGTGATCATGTTTGATCGCAGTGTGCCGGGGGTTAAAGTGCCGGGAGCAGTCTGTGACAGCTCCTGGCATTTAGTGCTGGGTGTCAACTGTGAGAATCAGCTGACACCCGGCTGTGATCATCTGCTCTACCCCCATGAGCGCGGCTGATTGCGTATGATGTACTATTCAGTCCATTGGAATTAAGTCCCAGGTCACATGGACGGAATAGTACATCAGTTGGAAGAAAGGGGTTAATATCTGCCATCTTGGTCCCCTTCCTGGTGTAATGTCCTCCATCCTGGTCAACTGTCATGTACGCTGTGCCCTATCCTGGGCCTCTTCTTGGGATAATGTTTTCCATCCTTGTCCCCTTCCAGGTATAATGTGCCCCATCCTGGTATAATGTGCCTCATCCTGGTAGATATGTCCCCCATCCAGGTATAATGAGCCCCATACAGGTATATGTGTCCGCCATCCTGATATAATGTGAAGATCTGAGGTTGTGGGTTGTAATAATCACCTAGGCAGGTTAACGATGCAGCTAACTTTATTTCTTCTGTCCACAGTTATATATCAAATTCAGGTAGATGGCAACAATACAATGTCTTCAGTCCACAAGTTCCCAACCTGGGATCTGTAGGTCCACTGCCCCTGTACCAGGCGTTATCCACTTTCTCTCAACTTTTGGGTGGCCCACAGCTTTTGATATCTCCCATTGGTATAGTGTGCAGTCACAGCCTATGTTCCTGCAGACAATGGATAATATGACCGTAGCTCATGGATATCCCTCCAGCCAACAACGACCCCAAGTTAGTCTCCTCAATACCCCAAGCCACCCACCCGGAATTGAGCCTGGCCCTCGGGAAACACCTCACTCCCAGAGCTAACTGTTCACTGGTGGAAGTGTCTCACTCAGGATGTTCCCCATCACCTGGGGCTACATGTGAGACCCTCCTGTGGTGACAGCTCCCCTGGATCTACTATCCCCATCCACACAATGGGCCTAGTGGCTGGGAGAACAACGGCCTGAGGCCCCTGAGATACTGATGGGATTAATGAAATTATTACTTTACATTTACCTTCAGCAATCTCCTGTCTGGCCTTATGTATACATAAGTTCCAACCAGCACATCTTCCTCTGCTTGCTGACCCAGATTAAAAACGTTGATTACTGAGGCTGAACTGACGAGCAAGCAAATCTCTAATCAAACACAGCAAGAAAATCTCTAATGAAACACAACAATAACATGGACATATCTGGTGCTCAGTACTCAAAAAAGTTTTCATCCCATAGAGCCATGGATTCCTCTCTACATGCATTGGTTGAATAGTCTTTAGTAAGTGGCCAGCTTCTCTCAGACCCTATTCAGGTATATATGTGCTCCATCCAGGTATAATGTGCCTCATCCAGGTTATTTATGTGAAACATCCTCATTTATATGTCATCCATCCAGGTATATACAGTGGCATGTAAAGGTTTAGGCACCCCTGATCAAAATTACTGTTTTTGAGAACAGTTAATCAAGTTGAAGATGAAATGATCTCTAAAAGGCCTTAAGTTAAAAATAACACATTTCTTTTGTATTGTAGGCCAAAAAAAACAAAATATATTGTAATTTTTTCAGTTTAAAAATTACAAAAAGGAAAATAAGCCATCCTTGAGCACCCTTGGAGATTTGTATACTCAGATAACTTTGACCAAGGTTTCGGACCTTAATTAGCCTATTAGGGTTATGTCTTGTTCACTACCATCGTTAGGAAAGGCCAAGTGATGCAAATATTACAGCTTTCTAAAAACCCAGTATCCTCTAACTTGTGTCAACAAACAGCAGCCATTCAGTTCTAAGCAGCTTCATAGCACTCTGAAAATGAAAATGGTGGAGGCCCACAAAGCAGGAGAAGGCTATGCTGTATAGCCATGCTGGGGCCAGTAGAGATGCTATCAGGTGTAAGGTGTTACCAGCATATGGATGCAGCCAGGCCCTGTGCCTTTGATTGTCTATCCTCCCTGGTGTGCTGGGCAGCTGCTAATTTATCCCAAAGCAGCTACCACAACTCCTCCCACCTGATCCTCTACTCAGTCCTATATATTCAGTAGCAGTCTAAGGGGGGCACGCGTGTGGGGTCAGGCACGCAACTGCAGCAGAAGTACCACTGCAGCAAAAGTACAGAGAAGCTGCAGTTATTTCAACGGCAGTTAGTCACGGCAGGAGTCAGGACCCCACACCTCTTTTGGGTATGTCTGCTGAGTAAGCACTTCTAATTACTTGTACCTGGCTTTTCTAATTACCCATCTTACTCTTTCACCATGTTTACATATGCCTTCACAGTGTTTGCTCCTTTAATCCTCTCTCTCCTTCGCTATCCCCAAACCCCAGCACCCTCTAATCAAATAATCATCTCCCCTTACCTCCTTCCTCCCCACCTATCCTCCTCTGCTGACCTGCTCCTCAACCTCAAATCTGTCCTAATAAAACACAAAACAAGCTTCCCTCTCTCCTTCTCCCACCTGCTCTCCCTTTCTCTGCTCCTCCTCACTGCTGGTGACATATCTCCCAATCCTGGACCTCCACAGTTCATACCCACCATTAGTACTCCTTCCTACCGCTCCCTATCTAATAGGAACTACCGCAATCTTTCCAACGTAAAACCTGTGCCATTGACACCCACCCCCCTGCTCCCTCTCTCTGGAGCACTCTGGAATGCCCGCTCCATCTGCAATAAGCTTCATGTGATCCATGACCTCTTTCTCTCTCGCAATCTTGCTTTCCTCGCCCTCACAGAAACATGGCTGACACCCTCTGACACCAGCCTCCCCTGCTGCGCTGTGTTACGGTGGCCTCCAATTCACCCACACTCCTCGCCCTGGAAACAGACATGGTGGAGGAGTGGGTGTTCTCCTTTCCTCTAACTGCAACTTTAACACAATCCCACCTCTTCCCTCCCTAATCCTCCCTTCCTTTGAAGTCCACTCTGTCCGCATCTACTCTCCCTCCAACCTCCAAGTGGCCGTCATATACCGACCTCCAGGCCCGACCACTGCCTTCATCGACCAATTCACTACCTGGCTTCTTCACTTTCTCTCCACTGACATCCCCACCATCATCATGGGTGACTTCAACATCCCCACTGATACCCTTCAGTCAGCAGCCTCCAAACTTCTGTCCCTTACTTCATCCTTTGGACTTACTCAGTGGTCCTCCTCAGCCACCCACACGGATGGTCATACATTAGACTTGGTCTTCACCCGCCTCTGCTCTCTAACTTCACCACCTCCCCTCTCCCTCTATCCGACCACCATCTACTCACTTTCTCATCCCTGTCCTCCTCTCCTGTCACCCATGTCCAGCAACACGTGCACCCCCGCAGACACCTTGCACACCTAGACATCCACACACTCTCTGACTCTATTCTTTCACTGGCATCAATATCCTCACTCCACGATACAGACAGTGCCACTGCTTTCTACAATGCCACTCTCACATTGGCTATTGACACGGTCGCCCCTCTCGTTCATGGCAGAGTTCGACGTACCAACAGACAACCCTGGCACAATAACACCACTAAAAAGCTCCGGCAAGTGTCCAGGATTACAGAGCGGCGCTGGAAAAAAAAAAAATTCGCAAGACGACTTCACTGCATTCAAACAAGCAACACTCTCTTTCAAATCTGCCCTCACCTCTGCTAAACAGGCCTACTTCACAACCCTCGTATCTTCCCTATCCTACAACCCCAAACAGTTATTCAAAACTTTTAACTCCCTCCTCCGCCCACCACTGCCCCCTCCTACCTCCCTCATCTCTGCTGAGGACTTTGCCACACACTTCAAAAATAAGATCGACCAAACAAGGCAAGTCTTCATTGTTCAACCACCTCAACCACTTTGTATACCAGACCAATGCCCTAACCCCATAACCTCCCTCTCCAATATAACTGAAGGGGAGCTTAATTGTCTTCTCTCCAAATCGCACCTCACAACCTGTGCACTTGACCCCATCCCAACCCACCTCCTCCCCAACCTCACCACCACTATTATTCCATCCCTAACCCACCTCTTCAACCTATCACTAACTTCCGGTACCTTCCCTTCTGCTTTCAAGCATGCCACAATCACGCCTATCCTTAAAAAGCCAACCCTCGACCCAACCGCTATGTCCAGCTATCGCCCAATATCGCTGCTCCCATTCGCTTCCAAACTCCTGGAGCTGCATGTCCACGCTGAGCTTTCCTACCACTTCTCTTCTAACTTGCTCTTTGACACTCTACAATCTGGTTTCCGCCCCCATCACTCCACTGAGACAGCCCTGACCAAAATTACTAATGACCTACTTACAGCCAAAGCAAACGGACAATACTCTATACTCCTGCTTCTTGACCTGTCCTCTGCTTTTGACACAGTTGACCACTGCCTTCTACTACAGATTCTTTCCTCCTTTGGCGTCAAAGACCTCGCCCTATCTTGGATCTCCTCATACCTTTCCAACCGCACATTCAGCGTCTCCCACTCCCACACTACCTCCTCGTCCCACCCTCTCTCTGTTGGAGTTCCCCAAGGCTCTGTTCTAGGACCCCTACTCTTCTCAATCTATACACTTGGCCTGGGGCAACTCATAAAGTCCCACGGATTCCAGTACCACCTTTACGCTGATGACACTCAGATCTACCTCTCTGGCCCAGACATCACTTCTCTGCTATCCAGAATCCCGGAGTGTCTATCAGCCATATCCTCCTTCTTCTCCTCCCGCTTCCTCAAACTCAATGTGGACAAATCTGAACTCATAATCTTTCCCCCATCCCACAGATCTTCCTTACCTGACCTATCTACCACAATTAACGACATCACGCTTTCCCCCGTACCAGAAGTCCGCTGCCTCGGAGTAACCCTTGACTCTGCCCTGTCCTTCAAACCGCACATCCAAGCTCTTTCTACCTCCTGTCGCCTTCAGCTCAAAAATATTTCAAGAATCCGTCCTTTCCTCAACCCTCAATCTACTAAAATGATTGTGCACGCCCTCATCATCTCCCGCCTCGACTACTGCAACACCCTTTTCTCTGGCCTCCCTGCTAACACCCTCGCACCTCTCCAGTCCATCCTTAACTCTGCTGCACGACTAATTCACCTCTCTCTTCGCTACTCCTCCACTTCTCCCCTCTGCAAATCTCTTCACTGGCTCCCATTCCCTCAGCGTATCCAGTTCAAATTACTAATACTGACCTACAAGGCCATCTATAATCTGTCTCCTCCATATATCTCTGAACTAATCTCCCGATATCTTCCCTCACGTAATCTCCGATCCTCCCAAGACATCCTTCTCTCCTCCACACTTATTCGCTCCTCACCCAACCGCCTCCAAGACTTCTCCCGAATATCCCCCATCCTCTGGAATTCTTTGCCCCAACACATCCGACTATCAAACTCATTCAGATCCTTCAGACGGAACCTGAAAACCCATCTCTTCAGGAAAGCCTACAGCCTGCAATGACCCTGCTGCCTCCTCACCACTACCGGAGTTATTGCCTCAACCAACACCGGAACTGCTGCAACCCCCCGACCTACTGTCTCCTGCCTCACAATCCTGTAGAATGTAAGCCCGAAAGGGCAGGGTCCTCTCCCCTCTGTATCAGTCTGTCATTGTTAGTTTGTTTACTGTAAGTGATACCTGTAATTTGTATGTAACCCCTTCTCATGTACAGCACCATGGAATCAATGGTGCTATAGAAATAAAATATTAATAATAATAATAATAAGAATATAGCAAAGTGTTATCAAATTGCCCTTTCCTCAGTTTGAAATGTAATTAAGAAATGGCAGTTAACAGGAACAGTTATAATTGAATAATAATAATAATCATTACTTATATAGGGCCAACATATTCCGCAGCGCTTTACAATTCAACAGTTCATATACAACAATCATAACAAGTTAACGATAATAGAATAATTAATGCAAAGATAATGATGACCCTGCCCTTAAGAACTTACAATCTGCAATGAGGTGGGGGTGACAAAGTACAGGTGTTTATTTACAATGATGGTCCAGCCATCTTGAGGAAATAGGAGGTAGATAAAGGCTGCGTGAGCTAGTCGCCAGCCAATATTTGTGGTGCTTTTGGGAGCGATGGAGTTTTATGGAGGGTTATAATCAGAGAAGTAGAGAATGGACTATATATCAAATGATTTCAATTAGGAAACTTAATAGGCCGCCCTAAACAGATGTGTTTTAAGGGAGCACCTAAACTGTGTAAGTTGTGGTTAGTCCGAATTTCTTGCGGTAGACTATTCCAGAGGATTGGTGTCACTCGTGAGAAGTATTGGAGGTACAGATCAGTGAGGATGTTAGTCGAAGGTCGCTTGAGGAGCGTAACGAGCGGGTAGGCCGATAAACAGAAATGAGGGATGAGATGTACGGGGGTGCAGCACTGTGGAGAGCTTTGTGGGTGAGAACATGCAGTTTAAATTGGATACTATAATGTATGAGCAGCCAGTGCAATGACTCGCATAGTTTGGACGCGTTCAAGTACCGATTAGCCAGATAGGTGACCCTGGCTGTTGCATTAAGGATGGACTGGAGAGGGGAAGGTCGAGTGAGAAGGAGGCCAATTATTAGAGCATTACAGTAGTCAAGGCGGAAGTAGAATAGGGCAACAGTGAGGTTTTTTATTGCTTCCATGATGAGAAAGGGGCGGATTCTAGAGATGTTCTTAAGTATAAGTGGCAAGAGCAGGCAAGAGATTGTATATGGGAGGTGAAGGAAAGATTGGTGTGAAACATAACGCTCATTCTCTTTTACAATGTAAGCCTGTGGAGCTTTGTTTGAAGCTCTACAGACTTAAGGGTATGCCACACTAAACAATATCGCTAACGGGATCGCTAAAAAACGTCACTATTTAGCGATCTCGTTAGCGATATTGTTCAGTGCGGCAGCTTCCAGCGACGAGCTTCCTGCTGTGATCTCGCTCGTCGCTGGAATCGCTCCGGACCCTATTTCATCGCTGGCGCTCCCGCTGGGTGAGTATCTAATCGCTTGTGTGGCACCTTTTCTTAGCGATTTAGCGGTACTTTTGTACCGCTAAAGTCGTTAAGAAAATCGCTAACGGCGATAGCGTCGTTAACTATATCGCTAAATGTGGCCGCATTTAGCGATATAGAAACAATCCCGCTAGCGATCGCATTAGTATGCGTCGTTATCGTGATCGCTAGCGGGATTGTTTAGTGTGGCAGTACCTTTAGATTATAAAAGTTACTTCTGGTGAATGCAGAGCTCAGAGAGTCTGAAGAGCACTGACATCGCTCAGAAAAGGAATGGAATGAGGCTGGGTATCGGTGGTAGCTGTATATATTAACACACTGACAGCACACTATATGTATTTGGGCTTAGGGGGGAAAGTTCATGGGAGGGCTTTTTTAAAGCAGAAGATCAGTTGAAAAAACACATAATAAACAGGCAGTTCTCATGTGACCCACAAGCAAGTAATCACCACGTCACTACATCTGACTCACAACCTACACAACCAGTGAATGTGTTTCCCAAAGACAGACAAGTCTCAACAATTACAAGGTATGTTTTTTTTTGAGTTTAGATGAATAAGAAAATTTATTCCTTGAAAATGAGATCAGGATAAACATGATACGGCATAAATGAGAATGTCAAGTAAGGTATAAACAACAGATATACTGTATGTTTTTGTCAAACCTTCTACTTCCAGACTATTTATATGGGTTTTGACATCATACAAATTAATGCATACTTATTTTCTTATATTAATCCCCTAATTATAAATAAACTGTATACAAGAAAAAATATTTTGGAACTTGTGCATTTTTAAAGGTGGCTAGCAAACACAGCTAGGTGGAGCTGGTGAAATATAGTGCTAAAGATAACAAAAATGTGGTTAAGGATAGTTAAGGTACTCTCACACGAAGCGAGATCGCTAACGAGATTGCTAAAGCGTCAGCGATTTTATGACGCAGCAGCGATCTCGTTAGCGACGCAGCTTTGTGTGACATGTAGCGGCGATGTGGCCCCCGCTGCGATGTCGCTGATCATTCATGAACGTTCTGAGCCGTTTTTTGGTTGTTGGTGTCCTGCTGGTGAGCCTGAATCACTGAGTGTGACACCCTTTATGAACGACTTTACCAGCGTCGCAGGCGGGACTAGGTTTTCCCAACGACCGCAGAGATCGTTATACAGATCGCTGATCTCTGATGAGATCTTTGTGTTTGGAAGCTAACTAGCGACCATATAGCGATCGCACCAACGATCTCGCCAGGTCCTGTCCTTGTCGTGATCACTGGTGCGATCGCTAAGTGTGACAGTGCCTTTACTGTGTATAAATCAAAGATCAGTGCACTAATCTGTCTTAAAGTGAACCTATCACCTCCAAAAATGCTTTTTACCTACAGAAATAAAGGCAGCATCATGTTATCAGTGAGCGCTCTGTTATCACACTTCTTTCAGCTTGATTGACAACCTGCTCTTCAACATGACATTGTGTCTGTGTATGTGTGTGTGTGCTCAAAAGGCACAAGCAATGAGCTTCTGCTTGAGGATACATAGAGCAATGTATTGGCTCAATGCAAAATCCATGGGCCCAATCCATCATTTGCAATTTAGTGAAGTCAATTTTCATTTTCGCCTCACCTTCTCTGGCCTTTTTGGGACAAATTCTTCAATATAGAGCACATGGTTCAGAAACTGGGCATAAAATGACATATGCTTTAGGAATTATTAAAATATATATTTTTCTACTTAGAAATTTGTATTAAAGTTATCTCAGAATAAAAATAAACAGGGAACACATAAAAATGAGCATACACACCATGCAATGAAAGGAAGATGTGTAGCCCAGCTATGCAGGCACACATAAAGTCCAGGAGAGTGCACAGGAAGGTAACAGCAAAAGCTTGATATCTATGCACTTCACTCACACTTTTAGACACACCCATCAGGGGTACAAGATGAAGTGACACTTAGCAATCAGTAGTCAGTCAGTTTCCTGTCTTCGGACAGTGCAGTTCAGTGCCAGTCCAGTCTGGACTTGGAAGTTACTGAGAGCTATTCAGCGAGCTCTATAAGAAAGCTGACATTACCATCGAAGTTACAATTGCTTGTGCTAAGAGCGAGAGCAGGGCGAAGAGCAGTGGAGAAGATAGAGAAGTGCTTTAGGTATTGGATTGCCTGCACTAAATTGCCGGACACCGGAGTCCGAGGCGTTGCTACAGTTTCAAGCTTAGTAACAAGATAACCGGAGGCATCTGGACTACAGGTCGCAGAGTGCAGCCTTAAGTGTCAATACGTAATCGGAGTCAGGAGGAACAAGGACTTTTAGCAGGGCCCCGCATAGAAGAACTCTGTTCTCACCACATAGAAGGCTCCACCACAATATTGGCCGGGCAGTACAGCTATTGAGAAAGCTGGAGATTGCAGAGTTAACTTCGCTTCAGGCAAAACTTGGACTCACATACATGTTGGAGTAAAGGAGGCCTCTAACCTGCTCAGCGGTTACCCGAATGTGCACTCTCCACCCCGACCAGCTCCCCGGGATCTGCTTGAACCATCTGCCAGTAAAGGTATGAAAAGAAGCTGCATTGTGTGTGACTGAATTCTTATTTACACCCTGCATCACCACCATAGACTTCCAGGGACCAGTCTCACCTGTGGGAGACCTACCACCAAGCTGCCCCATAACATCCCCTGTGAAGACCCTTACAGCAGCGCTGGTCCAATTGACCAGAGACCACAGGTGGCGTCACGAACTACCTATCCTAATAATCCCCTGTAAATATTCCCCTATTGCACGACCGCCAGGGCCACGGACCGAGCCACTGCTACCAGTGACAACTCCCATAGATTTCCATGGGCTCGGCTCCGAGTACCCCATAGCCTTGGTATCCACAATTGTGGTGCGTGTCGAAACAACTTTGCGTCACGAACAGGATTGCGAAACTTGCAATTGTGAGTCCTGTGTGCCTATATTGAACTGTTTGGTGAAAAAGACTGTTTGCTGTGTTGGCGCCATAATACCGCCATCTTTACCGCAATATTCGCGCCCTCAGGCGCTGGTGAAGAAGGGGGGCGTACCTAAAAAAGCGCGCTGTTGCCTGGCTCCGCCCCCAGCTCTGACGCGGCGGCAGGTCCTGTGAAACAGGAAGTGAACGCTCTGACATCAGAGTGCCTGCGACGAAGGTCCTCTCTCCACCGCTGTGCCTGCGACGAAGGTCCTCTCTCCACCGCTGTGCCTGCCACGAAGGTCCTGTCTCCACCGCTGTACCTGCGACGCTGCAGCCTGCGAAAGGGGTAGGCTCAGATTAACCAAGGGGGCATCAATATGTCGCAGCAACCAGCAGACGGAGCGGCCCCCGCCGGCGGCCCCAATAGCCCACCGCTTGGCGTTGCAGTGCAGGATGGAGGTGCGGGCCCCTCACCTGGTCCGGTGGTCCCGCTTATGCCCCTAGCGCTCCCATACATGCCAGGAGCGAAGTGGCTCCCCCAATACAGTGGCGAGCCCGACACCCTGCCAGGGTTTAAAAGGAAAATATGTAGCATCTTAGATATGTACTCAATGACTGAGAAGCAAAAAGCTGCTGTGGTAATAGGACAGTTAGCTGGTGCGGCTGAGAGAGAAGTAGAGACTTGGCCCATTGCAGACCAGGAGTCGGTACCTGCGATTCTCTTAAAGCTACAGGCCATCTTTGAGGACCGCACAGAAACGGATCTCCGGATGGCATTTTATCAGTGCTTCCAGAAATCGGGTGACAGTATTAGGGACTACGCCTGCCGACTACAGGGGGCCCTGCGAGCTCTCAAACAGGCTAACCCCACAAGTCCCATTGATGAGAGCCAAATGTTGAAAGAGCAATTCGTGCGGGGACTGAGGTCTCCAGAGGAAAGCAGGACTGTAAACTGGTGGTCCCTGGATCATCCAGATGCCACCTTTGATGCCCTAAAGGACATGGCAATAAAAGGACTGCGACCCATGGAAAAGCCTGAGGTGGCAAATCAGTATCACCCGGGTGAAGCCACTCTTAAGCCGGCAGTACCCACCTTTTCCCCGCAGGTGGCAGAAGCTAAAACGCAGGTGGCGCCCCCTAGTGAGTTGGAATGTCTGCGCTCAGAAGTGCGCCAGCTGACTAAGAACTTGGCCACTGTAATGGAGGCCCTGCAACTGCGGAAAGAGGAAGGAGGAAAGATCCTACTAGCCGACTGTCCGGCGGATGTCCCTTGGATGACCTGGAGGAAATGGAGGACGTCGCCTCACCGGAGGAGGACCACGCCACCCCCAGGAGCGACTCCTGAGCAACACCATCCTCGCCGGGAGATCATCTGCTACCGCTGCAATCAAAAAGGTCATATGGCTCAGCAATGTCCTTTAAACGAGCCGATTCTGGGTCAGAGGGCCAACACCCAGGAGTAGACTCATCAGGCCCCTTAGACTGGAACCACAGGTTCGTGGGTGGACGGCCCTACCTGTCCATGATTCTGGACGGGATTGCAATCCCTGCACTGCTGGACACGGGATCTCAGGTGACCATCATACCTGACGTCCTTTACAATAAATTTTGGTCCATGGACAGTCTCCAGCCCCCGAGCCCTGACTTGACAGTGTACGCCACCAATGGTCTCCCTGTTGAAGTAATTGGAGCCAAAAATGTGAACGTAAAAGTGGGCAGGGTGGAGCTGAAGGATCAGGGACTTTTAGTGGTAAAGACTGTAAATGAGGAGAATGCCTTAAATGTGATACTAGGTACTAACATTATCAGTAACTGTCTGGGAGAAGTTGTGTTTTTGCTCCAACAGCTCGCTGAAATTGCCAGGCCAAAACAGAAGGGAGTGATCCAGAGGGAGATCCGGGCCCTGATGTGCCAGCAGCAAGCGGAGCTTACAGATGGTGAAATCGGTAATGTACGGGTCACAGACTCGAACCCCATTGTAATACCCCCAATGAGTGAAATGTTAATATGGTGTAGAGCAGCCATGGGTCTGAGAGGACAGAACTACCAAGCAGTAGTAGAACCCCATCGCTCAGAACACAGACCTACACTCATGATTGCTAGAGGGGTAGTGGAAGTAATAAATGGGAGAGTACCAGTACGACTTCTCAACTGGGGGGACGATGAAGTAAATTTGCCACGTTATGCCACAGTTGCTAAATTACATGCCGTAGATAACAATTCTATCCTCACAACCGAGTCCTTAGCCTCCCGCCAACCAGCGGAGGATAATGATCCGGCAACCCCGGTAGCGGACTGGTGTCAGCAGCTTCATATTGGGACAGACACCACTTCCGTCCACCAGAAACAGGGGGTACTACGGGTGGTACAAGAGTACGCACAAGTATTTAGCAAACACCCACTTGATTTTGGGACAATTAAGGGAGTACAGCATCATATCCCTACAGGCAGTCATCCTCCTATCAAAGAGCGGTATAGGCCTATACCTCCAGCCCACTATCAGAAAGCTAAGGAAATGCTGCATGACATGAAGAAAGCCGGGGTGATAAGGGATAGTTGTAGCCCTGGGCAGCACCTCTAGTTCTAGTTAAGAAAAAGGATGGTAGCATGCGAATGTGTGTAGATTATAGGCAAGTAAATCGTATAACACATAAAGATGCTTACCCATTACCACGCATAGAGGAATCCTTAGCTGCTCTGAAAACGGCTAACTACTTTTCTACCCTCGACCTTACTAGTGGGTACTGGCAAGTAGCTGTGGCTGAGGAGGATCGGGAGAAAACTGCTTTCACCACTCCAATGGGACTCTGCGAGTTTGACAGAATGCCGTTTGGCCTCAGCAGTGCCCCAGGAACATTCCAGAGAGTGATGGAGAGCTGCCTGGGACATCTCAACTTCGAAACTGTGCTGCTGTACCTGGACGACGTGATTGTGTACTCCAAGACATATGAAGATCATCTGAAGCACCTGGCAGAGGTATTCGAGTCACTGTCCAAGTATGGGATGAAACTGAAGCCCTCTAAATGCCATCTGCTCAAACGGAAGGTACAGTACTTGGGACATATTGTCAGTTCCGAAGGAGTAGCGCCGGACCCCGAGAAGGTCACAGCCATCCAGAAATGGCCGGAGCCGAAGAATCTAAAGGAGGTGCGTCAGTTCCTGGGACTAACAGGTTACTACAGGAGGTTTGTAAAAGATTACACTAAGAAAGCGGCGCCTTTTCAGGACCTCCTGGTAGGACAACCTCTCAAGAGCAGAAACCCTCCATTCAATTGGGGTAAAGAACAAGCTGAGGCATTCAAAGAGATGAAAGAGATCTTGACCGGCGATGAAATCCTAGCCTACCCAGATTACAGCCAACCGTTCCTGCTATACACAGATGCCAGTAACGAAGGATTGGGAGCTGTCCTCAGTCAGAAGCAGAATGGCCAAGAAAAAGTCATCGCATATGCCAGCAGAAAACTCAGGCCAACTGAGAGGAATCCGGAAAACTATAGCAGCTTCAAACTGGAGTTTCTGGTGCTGGTCTGGGCCATTACCGAAAGATTCAAACATTACCTTGCCTCCAACAAGTTCACTGCGTTTACAGACAACAACCCCTTGACGCATCTGGAAACAGCTAAGCTGGGAGCCATGGAGCAACGTTGGATGGCTCGGTTGTCAAACTACCAGTTTACCATCAAATACAGAGCGGGCCGTAAGAATGCTAACGCGGACGCCTTGTCCAGAATGCCGCATGAATCCGACACGGAGGAAGAATCAGACGATCTGGAAGAAATCGAGCTACCTGCGTTCCACCGAAATGGGATGGGCCAAGAGCAACGAGTCTACAGCAAGCGGTGTGGTGAGATGTTGAACCCTTTACCTCATCACAGCTGGAAGGAGACTCAAGACAGCGATCCAGTGGTCAGCCGTGTCAAGGAGCTGATAAAACAGGAAGGTTCCTCCTTGGAGAAAGATGCATCCATGCCAGCAAAGCTCCTGTGGAACGAGAGAAGCCGGTTATTCATTTACCGTGAGAAATTGTGCAGGAGATACGTCGACCCAAGGACCCATGAGATGGTTTGGCAAATAGTGGTCCCGAGAGCAGACATCCAAATGGTGCTGGAAGCCTACCACGATCAAGCAGGACACTTTGGCTGGAGAAAGCTGGAGACCCTGTTGAGGTGCCGGTTCTACTGGGTAGGGATGCGCAGCTCCATCGAGAAGTGGTGCCGGAACTGTGGACCCTGTGGCCTCAGGCGAAAAGACTACAGTAGCCAGAAGGCACCCTTGCAGCCTATCCGGACGACTCGTCCCTTGGAGATCGTGGCATTGGATCACGTCAAGTTGTCCCCAAGCAGGTCAGGATACACATATGCCCTGACCATGGTGGATCACTATTCCCGGTTTCTGGTGGTCGCCCCTGTCAAAGATCTGACAGCAGAGACAGCAGCAAGAACCTTCCAAGCAAGTTTCTGCAGACCACACGGATATCCGGAGCAGGTGCTGACTGATCGAGGTCCTGCATTCGAAGCTGAATTGTTTCAGGAATTCTGTCAATTGTATGGATGTAAGAAGATCAGAACGACACCATACCACCCCCAGACCAACGGCCTTTGTGAAAAGATGAATCACATTGTCATGGATTTACTGAAAACTGTACCCCTGGAAGAAAGAAATCGGTGGCCAGACTTGTTACCTGACCTGGTCGACTTGTACAACCATATCCCAGTAAGTTCCACCAACTGCACTCCAGCCTACCTTATGAGAGCAAGACCGGGAAGGCTGCCAATGGACTTAGAACTCGGTGTGGTAGAACCAGAGGCTGATAACAACGCTGAAGATTGGGACACAAATCGACAAGAACAGTACAAGAGAGTACAAGCCTGCGTAGAAGACAGTCTCAACAAAGTAAGAGAAAAGCAAGAGATGAACTATAACAAAAATGCTCCCGCTAAGCCTTTAATGCCTGGAGAGATGGTGCTCAAAAGGAAAAGAAGAACACACAAGTTGGATGATCAGTGGGAACAGGAGCCATATGTCGTGCAAAATTCCAATTTCGATAACAGCAAGGTCTGTACCATCAGCAAGGATGGAGGAAAAACGACGGCAACTGTGTCTAGAGATCATTTGAAGTTGTGTCCTTGCCCATTAAAGCTCCGTGAAGAAAACCCTGTTGTTCATCAAGAAGAGAGTGCTGAAGCGGTCATACACACGGATTTGGGAGATTTACCTGCAGATTGGCCCAGATTAGGAGACGCTGTAATTATTCCTGTGCTGCAGTTTTATCAACCGCAAGAGGAGTCTCTACCGCCGGTCATACCAATTGTGCCAGTTGAGCCAGTTCCAGAAGAACCTGTTCCGGCAGACCCTCAACCGTTAGAACTCCAAGAAGCGGACCCGCAAGAAGTAGCGCCACAAGAAGTGGAATCCCTTGGTGAAGCTGGTGAAGCAGTACCGCCTCGTCCAGTCACTAGCACGCTTGCCAGATCCATAGAAAGGTTGAGACAGTATTATCGTTTGCCGTTACGCAGAGCAGAGAGGTTAGAGAATACCATACCTGACGCTACCCCACGTAGGTCAGAACATATCACTAAAGGTAAACTACCTATTCGCTATCAGGAGTAGTCCTAGTAGACTAGTTAGCAAGACCCAGACAAGGTTTATTGTCATTGACCAAATGTATAAAGTTTAAAATTTATATATATCAATGTGTTTTAACCATGCCAATGGACTGCGTGGCTGTGGACTGTGCCAGCCCAAGAACTTGCTATGTAAATAGTTGCACTACGGTGCATTATCTTGGTTTTACACGAAACCATTCCTATCTACCTCTGAAGAAAAACCCGTATGGTGTGGCCTAGAGTGAGGTCTGCATTCAGAAGTCCTGCAGCCCACCCAGGACCCACGTGGGAGGTTTTTGGTGCGGGTCCTCCACAAGTATCTTGTATTTATGAACATGTTTGATATTTTGATACTTTTGATACTTTTGTATTCTTCATTGTACAAATTGTAACGTTCAAGAAGTCGTACCTCCCGGATGGGATGAGTTATAATGTTGATGTTAATGCAAAACAAAAATGTTCTTTTCTCTTTCACAGCCCGTGAGTGCTGTGTTTAACCAAGGGGGGATGTGAAGCCCAGCTATGCAGGCACACATAAAGTCCAGGAGAGTGCACAGGAAGGTAACAGCAAAAGCTTGATATCTATGCACTTCACTCACACTTTTAGACACACCCATCAGGGGTACAAGAGGAAGTGACACTTAGCAATCAGTAGTCAGTCAGTTTCCTGTCTTCGGACAGTGCAGTTCAGTGCCAGTCCAGTCTGGACTTGGAAGTTACTGAGAGCTATTCAGCGAGCTCTATAAGAAAGCTGACATTACCATCGAAGTTACAATTGCTTGTGCTAAGAGCGAGAGCAGGGCGAAGGGCAGTGGAGAAGATAGAGAAGTGCTTTAGGTATTGGATTGCCTGCACTAAATTGCCGGACACCGGAGTCCGAGGCGTTGCTACAGTTTCAAGCTTAGTAACAAGATAACCGGAGGCATCTGGACTACAGGTCGCAGAGTGCAGCCTTAAGTGTCAATACGTAATCGGAGTCAGGAGGAACAAGGACTTTTAGCAGGGCCCCGCATAGAAGAACTCTGTTCTCACCACATAGAAGGCTCCACCACAATATTGGCCGGGCAGTACAGCTATTGAGAAAGCTGGAGATTGCAGAGTTAACTTCGCTTCAGGCAAAACTTGGACTCACATACATGTTGGAGTAAAGGAGGCCTCTAACCTGCTCAGCGATTACCCGAATGTGCACTCTCCACCCCGACCAGCTCCCCGGGATCTGCTTGAACCATCTGCCAGTAAAGGTATGAAAAGAAGCTGCATTGTGTGTGACTGAATTCTTATTTACACCCTGCATCACCACCATAGACTTCCAGGGACCAGTCTCACCTGTGGGAGACCTACCACCAAGCTGCCCCATAACATCCCCTGTGAAGACCCTTACAGCAGCGCTGGTCCAATTGACCAGAGACCACAGGTGGCGTCACGAACTACCTATCCTAATAATCCCCTGTAAATATTCCCCTATTGCACGACCGCCAGGGCCACGGACCGAGCCACTGCTACCAGTGACAACTCCCATAGATTTCCATGGGCTCGGCTCCGAGTACCCCATAGCCTTGGTATCCACAATTGTGGTGCGTGTCGAAACAAAAACTAAATATACAGTACAGATCAAAAGTTTGGACACACCTCATTTAAAGATTTTTCTGTCTTTTCATGACTATGAAAATTGTACATTCACACTAAAGGCATCAAAATTATGAATTAACACATGTGGAATTATATACTTAACAAAAAAGTGTGAAACAACTGAAAATATGTCTCATATTCTAGGTTCTTCAAAGTAGCCACCTTTTGCTTTGATGACTGCTTTGCACACTCTTGGCATTCTCTTGATGAGCTTCAAGAGGTTGTCACCGGAAATGGTCTTCCAACAATCTTGAAGGAGTTCCCAGAGATGCTTAGCACTTGTTGGCCCTTTTGCCTTCACTCTGTGGTCCAGCTCACCCCAAATAATTTCGATTGGGTTCAGGTCTGGTGACTGTGGAGGCCAGGTCATCTGGCGTAGCACCCCATCACTCTCATTATTGGTCAAATTGCCCTTACACAGCCCGGAGGTGTGTTTGGGGTCATTGTCCTGTTGAAAAATAAATGATGGTCCAACTAAATGCAAACCGGATGGAATAGCATGTCGCTGCAAGATGCTGTGGTAGCCATGCTGCTTCAGTATGCCTTCAATTTTGAATAAATCCTCAACAGTGTCACCAGCAAAGCACCCCTACACCATCACACCTCCTCCTCCATGCTTCATGGTGGAAGCCAGGCATGTAGAGTCCATCCGTTCACCTTTTCTGCGCCGCACAAAGACACGGTGATTGTAACCAAAGATCTCAAATTTGGAGTCATTAGACCAAAGCACAGATTTCCACTGGTCTAATGTCCATTCCTTGTGTTCTTTAGCCCAAACAAGTCTCTTCTGCTTGTTGCCTGTCTTTAGCATTGGTTTCCTAGCAGCTATTTTACCATGAAGGCCTGCTGCACAAAGTCTCCTCTTAACAGTTGTTCTAGAGATGTGTCTTCTGCTAGAACTCTGTGTGCCATTGACCTGGTCTCTAATCTGAGCTGCTGTAAACCTGCGATTTCTGAGGCTGGTGACTCGGATAAACTTATCCTCAGAAGCAGAGGTGACTCTTGGTCTTCCTTTCCTGGGGCGGTCCTCATGTGAGCCAGTTTCTTTGTAGCGCTTGATGGTTTTTGCAACTGCACTTGGGGACACTTTCAAAGTTTTCCCAATTTTTCGGACTGACTGACCTTCATTTCTTAAAGTAATGATGGCCACTCGTTTTCTTTACTTAGCTGCTTTTTTCTTGCCATAATACAAATTCTAACAGTCTATTCAGTAGGGCTATCAGCTGTGTATCCCCCAGACTTCTGCACAACACAACTGATGGACCCAACCCCATTTATAAGGCTATAAATCCCACTTAATAAACCTGACAGGGCACACCTGTGAAGTGAAAACCATTCCCGGTGACTATCTCTTGAAGCTCATCAAGAGAATGCCAAGAGTGTGCAAAGCAGTCATCAAAGCAAAAGGTGGCTACTTTGGAGAACCTAGAATATAAGACATAATTTCAGTTGTTACACACTTTTTTGTTAAGTATATAATTCCACATGTGTTAATTCATAGTTTTGATGCCTTCAGTGTGAATTTACAATTTTCATAGTAACGAAAATACAGAAAAATCTTTAAATGAGAAGGTGTGTCCAAACTTTTGGTCTGTACTGTACATATACATAAAGCACCCATAATAATAAAGAGACAAAGCTTTTTCCGGGAGGTGTTAGGCGGTGTTGTTGGGGTGGAGCTACACTGACCTGCAGGCATCACCCACAGTATGGGAAGACTAAGTGCAACAAGAGCAAATGAGGGGAAGGAAGCTAGGGAAAGGGGGAGTGGAGATCCCTAGGCAGATCTTATAGCACCCTGCCTCCCCTACCGTCTAAACACCATGACCGAAGCAACGTTGATGAGCTTTTGACATTCCCTTTAAATAAAAAGCTTGCCAAAAGTTCTCAGTTACTGGAAGATGCATTATAGAGGAACTGTCAGCCCTCCTTTCCTCTGCTATTCCTACTGAAAACTTATTTATTAGTTGACCATTGGTTGAGAATAGGGCGTGTTCATACACATTTGCACACTGTCTGATTGCTGACACGGAGAAATATTGTAAAGACACATTCTACTGACAAAGGTAATAACACGCAGGTGTCATATAATTTCAAGAGGAATGAAAGAAGAATGATTCTATTTAAACTATCTGCATTTCCTACTTCATATACAATATTCAAGAAACCTGAATTCTTTCCATGGAGTTGAATGGTTATAGTAGAAAATTAGGAGTTAGATGAATTTCACAATTTTTTTGACTGGTAAAGATAGTTATGCCAATTTCTATATTGAAAAATATTGATTTTTATGCAATTCGCTATGAATGCTCATTAGCCTCCTTCACAATGAGATAGGAGAAAATGCCCTGTAAGGGTTAAGTACTCTAAATTTTAAAATGGAAATTTCCAATCAGCAAATGTAATACTTAGTCACAGGCAAGGTGAGTTTACCTTATCCTGTCCTGCAAAACAACAAGTAAGTGTTTTATTTTTCCTTACTTGATGAAACTTAGTGAAAATGTTTGTACTGTGTTGTTTTGCATGAGTGCATAAGGTCAGATCACGTCAATTCATTGGTCCTTTCTTGTTAGGATAATGACTTTGACACAGTAATTCTTAAGCTGTTTTTCTGAGTCAGCTTTCCAGATATATATTGATATGCTTAGCTTTCTGTCATGGTGGATAAATTACACACTGTTAGACTTCAGCTCAAGGGTGGATATTTTATTTTTACTTGTGGAATAAACTTTTGATTCTAAACTGTTCTTTATTCACATATAGAAGAGATTGATCAAAGGGCTGTCTGTTGACAACTTATTGATGACTTATTTTGGGGTTAGGTCATCAATATGAGATCAATGGCGGTCCAACACCAGGCACCTCCACCAAACAGTTGAAATCTGCCAGATATAAACAGATTAACTAGATGTGCAAAGTGCAGCTCCATTCAATAAGTGGCAACTTCTACAGTATCCAGTACATTGAATAGAGCTGCTCCTAAAAGGGACTGTTCTGCAGTACATGGCAGCGGCATCTACACATTGAATGGAGAACTCTATTCAATGTGTTGACATCTGACCACCACTGGAGCAAACCATGCCTGCGCTGTTGTTCTCGGCAGATAACGTGACATTCTCATGTCATATGACTGCTGCAGCCAAACATTGTCTGTTGATCAGCTGCAGCTTGTCAATATTCTCTCAGATCACCTTTATGCATGCTATGATACATTTCCACAAAACATGTGTTGTGAAGATTAGAGTTTTATAGATCCATTCTCTTTATATTAAACAGGTCACCCACTCACACCTGATTGTCATCCCATTGATTGAAAACACTAGAGACTCATTTCACCTTCAAATTATCTGCTAATCCTGAAAGGTTCACCTACTTTCTCCACCCACAGACATGTGACATTAGATTATTTTTCTCAATAAAAAAAAATAAAAAGTTTAATATTTTTTGCTTGATTTTGTTTTTTTGGGGAAAGGTTTCTTTATCTACTTTTACAATTCGGTTAATAATCTATTTAACCAAATACAGCCGCATTGGTAGAATATATGTGGGTCACACCACACATGTGTGTGACCAGAAATCACCACTCATAATAGCATAATGACATAAAGGAGAAAATAGGAGTCACTGGTGAAAAAGGATTTTTTAGCAAAAAATAGTAAATATTTATTTATATAAATCGTATAAAAAGTAACACAAGATCATATGAAAAAGACATAAGAAACACATACATAGGACGGATGCATATGCAGGGGGAATGCGTTCCTGTTAATATCAAGTGACATTAATAACAGTGGCAGTGGAATAAACAAATGGTAGCCCCAAACAGGGAGTCATATGGAGCACCTCCCGCAGTGGGAAAAAGAAATGCGGTGCTGTAGCTACCTACATGTTAACCACAAAGTGCCTGAACATGCTTCAAAAAAAAAAAAAATCAAAAACATTGGTATATATTCAGGTCAGCAATAGACTGTGCAGCGCTGCCTAATTCAGCAAGAAGCCATGCTCACCAATACAAAAGTAACAGGAATGCAGTCACCCCGCTCACAGATGTCACCCCAACGCACGTTTCGTGGCTAGCATGCCACTTTTTCAAGGGGATAGTGATATAATGCACAAAGGACCTTCTTATACCTCCCCTTCCCTGATCACATGATCAGATTTAGCCAATGGAGAACGGTGTGTCGACGCATGCATCGCTGGAGCCGGGCAAACCCACAGCGACGGCGGCGTCATGTCTCCAGGGGTCAAAGGGCCCGTGCGCACTCCGGACACAAAAAGACGCCCCATCACAGCGGCAATCGCCCAGATCACAGTGGGGCATGCGCACTCCCGGGACTCCATTTATGGCAGTAAGCACTACATACATCATGAAAAAACTGGTTTACAATCATATATGCAGAAATACAAAGCAAGATTTTTTGCATCATATATCGATCAGAGTTGTCAAATCATTCTTCCTCAACCGGAGTAAGGGTAGGTGCATGCACGGTCAGTAAACGCAGCGTCTAGATTTTACAGCATAGTGGATTGGATTTCTAGAAATTCCATGCTGACTGTGTGTCCAGAGACGCGTGCGGCTCACCCGCGGAGCTGGACATGCAGCGTGATTTGGGGCTGGATAAGAGCTTATATTTTGCATGCCAAGTAGACATTTTTATTTATACCATTTTGTGGTAGATATGATTTTTTGATTACCCATTTTTGCATTTTATTGCAATGTTGCTACAACTAAAAAAAAACAATTTTGGCTTTTTGATTTTTTTTCTCGTTAAGTCGTTTACCAATCAGATTAAATTACTTTATATTTTGATTGACTGGACATTTCTGAACACAGCAATAACAAGTATGTGTAATTTTTTATTCTTTTATTTTGAATGATAGATGAGATCTCAGCGCCAAGATTTCCATCTGTGCATGCACCGCCTCCAGCAGCCATTTTCCCAGAGTCCAACACATAGTAAACCATGGAAGTGCTGGGGCTCCGGGCTTTCACAAAATGTCGGTGGAGCCCCTACACCACTGAACACCCGCAGCCTCGCACATCCGCACACCCCTTTCTCCCAGTCTGACATCGCCCCACTCCTGCCTCCGCCAGCAGCGACCCTGGGACCTCGCTTCACAGCAGCCACCACCCCCGGTAAGCAATAAGACTCATAGATTATGAGAAGCACCACCATTTTATTAAAAAAAGGTTTTTTTCCTATTTTTCTCCTCAAAATTTGGTGTGCGTCCTATAATCTGGTGCGTCTTATAAACCACAAAATACGGTCCATTAAACTTTTCAGCCTAGGGTTTACAAAAAAACTCTCTTAAGGTACTGCCACACTAAACAATCCCTCTAGCGATAGCGATAAAGACGCATACTAATGAGATCGCTAGCGGGATTGTTTCTATATCGCTAAGTGCGGCTTAACTTAGCGATATAGTTAACGACGCTATCGCCGTTAGCGATCTTCTTAACGACTTTAGCGGTACAAAAGTACCGCTAAATCGCTAAGAAAAGGTGCCACACTTAGCGATATATACTTACCTGCGGGGCGCCGACGATCTAAATAGGGTCCGGAACGATGTCAGCGACGAGCGAGATCACAGCAGGGGCCTCGTCGCTGACAGATGCCGCACTGAACAACATCGCTAACGGGATCGCTAAATAGTGACGTTTTTTAGCGATCCTGTTAGCGATGTTGTTTAGTGTGGCATACCCTTTAGGCTATGTTCACACATTGTGTTTTTGCTGCTTTTTTTTCCCCAGGCAAAACCTGCTCGCTTGACAGTAAAGAAGCTGCTTACAAGAAGCAGGTTTTGCTGCGTTTTTGCTGCGTTTTTATTGTCTCTTGTTCATGTTGATGAAGTTTAGTGGCACAAAAGAAGCATGGATTTAACTTCCTTAGGTCTTTGTACCAAAAACGCATACGGCTTTTATTTTTTTTTTGCATTTTTGCACTTTCTCATTGTTTCCTATGGGTGAAAAAAGATTGCAAATATCCAGAAAAAAAACGCTGAAAGAAGTGATATGCTCAGTTATCAAAATCGCAGCAGTTTTCCAAATCAGTCAGGAAAATAAAACCAAGATGTGTGCATGAGATTTCTGAAATCTCATAGACTTTGCTGGTACTGTAAAACGCAGCTTAAAATTTGCATAAAAAATGCAGCAAAAAAGCAATGTGTGACTATAGCCTTACTGTATTCTGTCTATGTGCCAATGCTGTCTATTAAGAAAGTTTTACATCACAAAGCTGTTCATGTAATAAATCTGCATACCAGTGCATGGTCTCTTGAAGTAGCAGCAGGGCCGGCTCCAGGTTTTTGAGGGCCCCGGGCGAAAGAGTCTCAGTGGGCCCCCCGTTTAACACATACCACGATTCATGATGCACAGATACAGCTGAGAAATATAGGTACAGTACAATGTCAGATTTCACTTCTTACATGAGTGATAGCGCCCGACTCAACGCAAGTCAATGGGTGCAGAAACCACACAAAGAATTGACATGCTCCGGAAATGAACCCCCAGCGTTTATGCTGGTGATTTTTCCACATGCGCACAGCGGTTTTTATTTTACATAGACTATAATGGCACTGTACAACGCAGGAGAATCTGCTGCGGATCCGCAGCAGAATCCGCAACGTGTGCACAGACACGAAAATGAAGGTAAAAATCTGTGCGTTTTTTATGCAGAGTTTCAAGCGTTTTTTTTGTGCGGTTTTGTATGCATTTTTGTAGGCTAAATAAAGATCTATTATTTACCAAAAAAAAAAAAAGAATTGTGATGTCATTTCTTGTCAGCCTCTTCATATCCTGGCTTTCGCATGTTGGGTTAACACTACGCCATCCACTCAATTAGGGACAGAATAGAAATTAAACAGGGATGAATTTTACCAGTACAGGGGCTGTAGGACCACAAGTATCAGCATAACCTGACATGTAGACAGCACTCAATACTGCTTATGAACCTGCCTCCAGTTAGCTGTTACGTACTACAAAGCTCAGGGTGCCCAGTCAGACCATGAAAGGTCATAGTGTCTTTGGATGCTATTACAACCCCAATCATGCATATCTACTACTGACACTATCCCCTTGGAGATGAGCTGACATATGAGAATACATCGGCCCGGATGAATCAGGGGTGCTTGGCATATCTGACATTATGGAGATATGAATCATACAGATTTGAGGAGACCCCACAGCTGCATATACACTGACTCTGCACTCAGTGATGGAGCAGGAGCTGCAGACACCTGAGGCTTCACTGTGGTTAGAAGACATGGCAGATGTGAAAGCACAGGGGCAAATTGTCAGGGAGGAGCTTAGGGGATTAAACCTGGGACAGCAAAAACTTTCCAAACTTCAGGATGGCAACTAATCACAAAGAGAAGCTTACTGGTATTGTCAGCTCAGGACCCAGTCCAGGACCCAGTCCCCCGTGCACAGCAGCAGAGACTCACTGAGAGGCCCTCCCCCCTCCGTCACTCCTCTCTTCCTGTTCCTGCGTCTGCTGCCTGTCACCTCACCGCAGACCACAGCAAAGACAGCCGGCCGAAGAGCAGCATAATGTATGCTAACGGGGGGAGGAAGGGGGCCCGTTTGACCCTCATATCACCTGCGTGCAGTAGAGCGGGCCCCCTGCTTCTCCTGTTAGCGGTACTACTGCCGCCGGCTGTCATTCTCCTCATTGCTTTGTTTGCACCACTTGAACCAGCAGTATGTCTGCTCATGCTGAGTGGGCCCCCCCCTCTCACCAGGGCCCCGGCACTTGCCCGGGTGTGCCGGGTGCTGACGCCGGCCCTGAGTAGCAGGTTGTTATTTAAGACCGTGGAGCACTCTGCTATATCACAGTTTAATACAGTAAAGATGTATATCTTTGTACCGTGTTAGCCAGTAGATAGAAAAATATTTAGAGTTGAGAGTCCTCAGTCGTTGATACCTTTTAATGGCTAACTGAAAAGATGGTAACAAATTGCAAGCTTTCGAGACTACTCAGGTCTCTTCATCAGGCTGAACTAATACAAAATCTGAAGAATCACATATTTATACACCGCACAGCACAGAAACAATGCAATAGATAAGACAAGTGATGTAAAGCAGAACTGTCATTATGGGAGATAGAGATGAACATAAATATTGGAACAGTTCATAGATAAGGAGTGTGAAAGTTTTATTGCCCTCTGATTGGGGTCTGGTAATGTTTTGTGATGTTTTCACAGGGTCTTTGGAGTAAATTCCTTAATTGATGTAAAACGTCATAAATCCGTGTGACAGGTTCATTCCAGCATTAGGAGTGTCAAAGGTCACCATCAGTTTGTATTCGCAAACTCTTCTGTGTCTTTGAGATGTGAAGCTACCTTTCAATACAAGTAATTTCATATCCCACATGCTATGACCAGGGGAAGAAAAATGTTTTGCCACAGGTAGATCCATTCTTTTTTCTCTTATTGTGTGGCGATGAGAATTCATCCTTGTTCTCAGTTTTTGCCCGGTCTCTCCCACATACAGACCCCCAGTTGGACATTTCGTACAAATAATTAGGTACACCACATTAGATGTGATGCAGCTGAAAGTACCTGGTATCTTGTAGTCCCGATGGGAGTTGGGGATCTTTATCTTGTCCGTGGTCATTATAAATGGACAGGTTTTGCATTTCTTCTGGTTGCAAGGAAAGGTTCCTGCAGCTGTTGGGGAGGACAGGGAACTTCTGACAATGATGCTTCTTAGATTTGGGGGCTGCCTAAAACACAGTAGTGGGGCGTCTGGAAATATGGATTGTAATCGGGCATCTTTTTGTAGTAGAGGTTGTAGTTTCCGTGCAGCTCCCCTTAGCACCTCCAGATTTGGATTGTAGGTGACCACTAAAGGCACCCGGTTATTTTCTTCTTTAGTTTTGTAATGTAGCAGGTGATTCCTTGATATTCTGGTGGCTCTTGTAATTTGGTTTTCAATTGTTCTTGGATGGTAGCCCTGATTTAAAAAGGTCTTTCTAAGGCGACCTTAGGCGACCTTAGAAAGACCTTTTTAAATCAGGGCTACCATCCAAGAACAATTGAAAACCAAATTACAAGACCCACCAGAATATCAAGGAATCACCTGCTACATTACAAAACTAAAGAAGAAAATAACCGGGTGCCTCTAGTGGTCACCTACAATCCAAATCTGGAGGTGCTAAGGGGAGCTGCACGGAAACTACAACCTCTACTGCAAAAAGATGCCCGATTACAATCCATATTTCCAGACCCCCACTACTGTGTTTTAGGCAGCCCCCAAATCTAAGAAGCATCATTGTCAGAAGTTCCCTGTCCTCCCCAACAGCTGCAGGAACCTTTCCTTGCAACAAGAAAAAATGCAAAACCTGTCCATTTATAATGACCACGGACAAGATAAAGATCCCCAATTCCCATCGGGACTACAAGATACCAGGTACTTTCAGCTGCATCACATCTAATGTGGTGTACCTAATTATATGTACTAAATGTCCAACTTGGGGTCTGTATGTGGGAGAGACCGGGCAAAAACTGAGAACAAGGATGAATTTTCATCGCCACACAATAAGAGAAAAAAGAATGGATCTACCTGTGGCAAAACATTTTTCTTCCCCGGTCATAGCATGTGGGATATGAAATTACTTGTATTGAAAGGTAGCTTCACATCTCAAAGACACAGAAGAGTTTGCGAATACAAACTGATGGTGACCTTTGACACTCTTAATGCTGGAATGAACCTGTCACACGGATTTATGACGTTTTACATCAATTAAGGAATTTACTCCAAAGACCCTGTGAAAACATCACAAAACTTTACCAGACCCCAATCAGAGGGCAATAAAACTTTCACACTCCTTATCTATGAACTATTCCAATATTTATGTTCATCTCTATCTCCCATAATGACAGTTCTGCTTTACGTCACTTGTCTTATCTATTGCATTGTTTCTGTGCTGTGTGGTGTATAAATATGTGATTCTTCAGATTTTGTATTAGTTCAGCCTGATGAAGAGACCTGAGTAGTCTCGAAAGCTTGCAATTTGTTACCATCTTTTCAGTTAGCCATTAAAAGGTATCAACCACTGAGGACTCTCATATCACAGTTTAAGAATTTCTGCAAAAAACATATATGAATTGATTGTTTAACCCCTTCACCACATGCTTTGTACATGTACAGCACAACGGACAAGGAGTCCTCCAATCCACCCTATATGTACAGTCAATTATGAAGCTGGATGAGGAACAGAGCCCACAATATCAAAATTGGAAGCCAGCTGCATATTATAGCTGACACCCTGCTGCAATGGCTCCGATCGGTGCTCATTAGATGCAGGGCTGGCATTAGGGGCAGGCAGACTAGGGTCCCTGTTCCCCCAGGGTCCCTCAGCCAGTGGCGTACCGCTTATAGTGGCACACCATGCGGCACCATGGGGCACGGCGCCACCCCCGCATTCAACTGCATCAGCATCACAAAATTCAGCATCAGAAGTATGCAAAAGAACATCTAAACATACTTACTTGCTTTGTCTGATCTCTCTGCTCCTGACCCCGGCTTCGTATTCTGAAACTGTGCTGCTCACCCTTACCTCAGACTCTCTGACCACGTCTATGTCTTGTCCTCTGTGCCTCCTACTTGTGCTTCTCACCTGTAGGTCAACTGCCACAGGTCCGGAGACTGACGTGAAGGGATAACTGGTGACTACCCTAATGACCAAAGGCTGTCATCACCATCAGAGGCTCTAGTAAAGACCAAGTAGTCATTTAGTTACGCCCCTCCAGGGTAAGCCCGGTCAGTGTCACATTGGATCCACACTCACCACTGTCACACATCTGTGATACACTGATGCAACATCACCTTAATAATTGTTTTGTTTGCTTTCTTACAGTACCAGAAAGCAAGGGTAGTATTAAACCACTCATTTTGCATCTAATCCAAATTCTGAATTCAAGGCTTGTTTCTGTTTGTAAATAAAAGTGTTATCCCTGTGTCTTAAGAAGATGCACTATTATTTTTTAAAAAACAGAAATCTCCCCAATTCTGAAGCTTAAATACAGTGTTTACCTACCAAAGTGAGGGTGTCAGCTGAAATAACTTTTTGAATATGCTTCATTACTCCAATAGTCTAATATTAGATGCACAGACACGACACCTAAATACAGCAGCCAGTTGCACATGCTTGCCTGTGGGATGTGATTCTACTTACATTTCCAGTCCCATTCTATGTTGTAAAGGCATATAGATTTTTTTTCTTCTTCAACTTTAATGTAAAACAGGTTTCTTTTTATTTTTGGAATAAATGTTTTAACTGTCTTCTCTAGATACCATACATCCCATGATGACAATACTCCCACTGTTGCCACATGTTTGTTACCAGTCGTAAACCTACGTGTAGCAACTAGGCAACCTAGCATTTTAGATTTTATTAAATAACTTTTCATTTTGATTGAATATAATTATTTAAAAAGATACATTTTTTATAAAAAGAAACAAACAAATAACAAAACTATAAGGTTTTGCAACTGTTTTACTTGTCGAATTTGACAATCATAGGCACCACAACAATACTACTGACTGTTGCCGCAAATTAATTACATAGCAACATCTTTATTTAGGGTTCAGGTTTTTTGTCAAGTGCAGGAGAATTTTATATCAAAAATTGGTTAAGTTAATTAACTATTTGGCATAATAGCAGGAAAATCTGAGTTCCTTAGTCGGTGAAGCTTTTGCACAGTAGTCAGTTGCCAACCACATGTATGACAAGGTGACCACTATGCACATTCTGTAGAATCAACTCTCCCTATGCAGACACAGTGCAGAGCAGGAGAGAAAGGGCTACATTTTTTAAAATTATCAAAATTCTTTGAATTCCTAAATGAAATTTTCTATCAAAAATGATACACACATAGTCAAAATTGTTGGTACCCCTCGTGTAATGACAGAAAAACCCACAATGATCACAGAAATAACTTGAATCTGACAAAAGTATAATAAATAAAAAAAATTATGAAAATGAACAAATGAAAGTCAGACATTGTTTTTCAACCATGCTTCCACAGAATTTTTTAAAAAATAAACTCATGAAATAGGCCTGGACAGAAATGATGGTACCCTTAATATTTTGTTGCACAACTTTTTGAGGCAATCACTGCAAACGATTCCTGTACCTGTCAACAAGACTTCTGCACCTCTAGACAGGTATGTTGGTCCACTCCTCAAGAGCAAACTGCTCCAGTTGTCTCGTGTTTGACGGTTGCCTTTTCCAGACGGCATTTTTCAGCTCTTTCCAAAGATGCTCAATAGGATTTAGGTCAGGGCTCATAGAAGGCCACTTCAGAATTGTCCAATGTTTTCCTCTTAGCCATTCTTGGGTGTTTTTAGCTGTGTGTTTTGGGTCATTATCCTGTTGCAAGACCCATGACCTGCAACTGAGACCAAGCTTTCTGACACTGGGCAGCACATTTCTCTCTAGAATCTCTTGATAGTCTTGAGATTTCATTGTATCCTGCACAGATTCTAGACACCCAGTGCCAGATGCAGCAAAGCAGCCCCAGAACATAACAGAACCTTCTCCATGTTTCACAGTAGGGACAGAGTTCTTTTCTCGATATGCTTCATTTTTCCGTCTGTGAACATAGAGCTGATGTGCCTTGCTACAATGTTCCATTTTTGTCTCATCTGTCCATAGGACATTCTCCCAGAAGCTTTGTGGCTTGTCAATATGTAGTTTGGCAAATTCCAGTCTGGCTTTTTTATGATTTTTTTTTCAACAATGGTGTCCTCCTTGGTCGTCTCCCATGAAGTCCACTTTGGCTCATACAACGACAGATGGTGCGATCTGACACTGATGTTCCTTGAGCTTGAAGTTCACCTTTAATCTGTTTAGAAGTGTTTCTGGGCTCTTTTGTTACCATTCGTATTATCCGTCTCTTTGATTTGTCATCAATTTTCCTCCTGCGGCCACGTCCAGGGAGATTGGCTGCAGTCTCATGGAGCTTAAATTTGTGAATAATATGTCCAATTGTACTCACAGGAACATCAAGCTGCATGGAGATGGTCTTATAACTTTTACCTTTAACATGTTTGTGCATAATTTTCTTTCTAATCTCCTGAGACAACTCTTTCCTTCGCTTCCTCTGGTCCATGTTGAGTGTGATACACACCTTGTCACCAAACAGCACAGTGAGTATCTGTAGCCCTCTATACAGGCCCACTCACTGATTGTAGACACCTGTGATGTTAATTGGTGGACACACCTTGATTTAACATGTCCCTTTTGTCACATTATTTTCAGGGTTACCATCATTTCTGTCTAGGCCTATTTCATGAATTTTATTTTTTTTTTAAATTCTGTGGAAGCATGGTTGAAACAAATGTCTGACTTTCATTTGTTAATTTTCATAGATTTTTGATTGATTATTACTTTTGTCTGATTCATGTTATTTCTGTGACCATTGTAGGTTTTTCTGTCATTAAACAAGGGGTACCAATAATTTTGACCACGTGTGTAATTTTTTCCAAAATTCTTAAAAATGTTTTTAGACTGGGAAATTGGTGTATTACCAGGGAAATATGAGGTCCCTAAATGGAGAAGCATTTTCATGATGGACAGTTGCTGCATGTATGACCACTCCCTGCAGAGTCACCACTTCCCCGAGCATTCAATCCAAAGAAAGACAGGTCAGAAAGGAAAACAAATTTTCTTCCAATTTTCTTAAATGCAGAAAAAGCGTAATCGCTTGTGCGATTGAAACGTGTCGCTTACTATCCCTTTGTGCAATATTGGTGCGGTCTTGAAGCATGTCTGCTGTCATTTTTAACTACATGAATAAAATTTGAAGATATTTTAATCCAAGGAGCTGGAACAAAGACTTTGTTTTTTTATAAAGATAATGCCGATCCTGCTCGTAAGAGCTTACAATCTACAATAAGATGGGGAGACACAAAGTACAGGTGCTTATTTACATTGTTGGTCCAGCCATCTTGAGGAAATGGGGGGCAGATAAAGGCTGCATGAGCTAGTCACCAGCCAGCATTTGTAGTGCTTTTGGGCGCAGTAGAGTTTGATGGAGAGTTATGTTTAAAAAAAAATAGTGAATGGGCTATATATAAAAGGACTTTGATTAGGAAATATGATAGGCCACCCTTAACAGATGTGTTTCTAAGGAGCACCTAAATCTGTGTGTAACTCGGGTGAAGTTTTGGAGCCGGGAGTGGGAGGTGCGGATTAGTGAGGGTGTTAGTCGAAAGTCACTTGCAAAGCGTAACGAGTGGGTAGCCAGATACACCAATTACAATATACATGATGGACTAGATGATTTATCTGCTGGTGCAAAAGCTGATGCAAATCAGCAAACCGAATTGGCCCACTTAAACAGCCAGGTTCAGTCCTACATAGAATATGACCTTTTCCCTTATGCTTTTGGCAGATTTTATATAGGTTTTAGTAAAACACAGCCAAGCTTGGATGTTTTTCTTTGTACAAAAAAGCTTTCATCCTGCGACCCTAAAATTATTTCAGTTTGTTTCTCTCAATTATTTGTATAGAGTATGGGTAACATTAAAGGGCATCTGTCAGTAGGATCAACCCTCCTAAGCCATCTATATGAGCATGCAGGAAATAGGAAGCTGAATAAAATTATACCGTGATATAGAGTGAAGGAAATTATTATTTGATCCCTTGCTTATTTTGTAAGTTTGCCCACTGACAAAGGCATGAATAGTCTATAATTTTAAGGGTAGGTTAATTTTAACATTGAGAGATAGAATATCAAAAATAAAATCCAGAAAATCACATTGTATAAATTATATAAATTTATTTGCATTTTGCAGTGAGAAAAAAGTATTTGATCCCTCTGGCAAACAAGACTTAATACTTGGTGGCAAAACCTTTGTTGGCAAGCACAGCAGTCAGAAGTTTTTTGTATTTGAAGATGAGGTTTTATTGGCAGCGGATTACTCACGATACTCTCCAAGCGTGTGACAACAGAGCTTCTTTATTCAACAAGAAACAGGAACAATATATGATAAGCTTAATAGATCAGGAATAAATCATTTGTGTGTCTCTATCTGTGCAGCATCTATAGCAGGCTGCTTCTCTCATACACAGACACAGGAAAACAGGAAATACAGTCACATGCTCTTCCTATGTGAGCTTCTGGGAGTTTTTTTTTGTTCTAACTTTATGAGCAGCATACAAATCTAGCAACTAAACACTCATAGACAGGAATGGAGTTGTTGCACCAAAAATATTCTAACAGGTTTGCGCACATGTCAGGAGGAATTTTGTTCCACTCCTCTTTGCAGAATATCTCTAAATCATTAATATTTTGAGGCTGTCACTTGGCAACTCGGAGCTTCAACTCCTCCATAAGTTTTCTAAGGGATTAAGGTCTGGAGACTGGCTGGGCCCCTCCATGACCTTAATGTGCTTCTTTTTGAGCCACTCCTTTGTTGCCTTGGCTGTATGTTTTGGTCATTGTCTTGCTGGAAGACCCAGCCATGACACATTTTTAATGTCCTGGCGGAGAGGAAGAGGTTGTCACTCAGGATTTTACGGTACATGGCTTCATCCATTCTCCCATTGATGCAGTGAAATAGTCCTGTGCCCTTAGCAGAGAAACACCCCCAAAACATAATGTTTCCAACTTCATGCTTGACAGTGGGGACAGTGTTCTTTGGGTCATAGGCAGCATTTATCTTCCTCCAAACACGGCAAGTTGAGTAAATGCCAAATAGTTCAATTTTTGTCTCATCTTACCACAGCACCTTCTCTCAGTCACTCACAGAATCAACCAGGTTTTCATTGGCAACCTTCAGACGGGCCTGCACATGTGACTTCTTGAGCAGGCGGACCTTGTGGGCACTGCAGGATTTTAAAACTTTACGATGTAATGTGTTACCAGTGGTTTTCTTTGTGACTGTGGTCCCAACTGCCTTGAGATCATTAACAAGTTCCCCCCGTGTAGTTTTAGGCTGATCTCTCACCTTCCTCATGATCAAGGATAGCCCACGAGGTGAGATTTTTCATGGTGCCCCAGATCAATGTCGATTGACAGTCATTTTAGATTTCTTCCATTTTCTTACTATTGCACGGACAGTTGTCTCTTTCTCACCCAGCACCTTACATATAATTTTGTAGCCCATTCTAGCTTTGTGCAGGTCTATGATCTTGTCACTGACATCCTTAGAAAGCTCTTTGGTCTTGCCCATGTTGTAGAGGCTAGAGTCTGACTGATTAATTGAGTCTGTGGACAGGAGTCTTTTATAAAGGTGACTATGTAAGACAGCTGTCTTTAATGCAGGTAACAAGTTGATTAGGAGCGTCTAACTCGTCTGTAGGAGCCAGAACTCTTAATGGATGGTAGGGGATCAAATACTTATTTCTCACTGCAAAATGCAAATAAATGTATATAATTAATACAATTTGAATTTTTGGATTTTATTTTTGATATTCTATCTCTCAATGTTAAAATTAAAATTAACCTACCGTTAAAATTATAGACTGTTCATTCTTTGTCAGTGGGTAAACTTACAAAATCAGCAAGGGATCAAATAATTATTTTCTTCACTGTATGCAATGTGATGTCTTATTCCCGAAAAATTCATGCTTTTCTTATATATAAATGACTTTTTCCAGGCTATGGGGAGGACTCTGCCTGGAAGAAAACTCTTCCTCCAGAGCTTATTTTAAATAAAGCGGCAAGTTACCAGTGTGAGACAAATAACTAACACAGAACAGGAAGCATGAAATTTGTCTTCCTGCAACCACATTGATTTCAGCTCTCTGAGCTCTGCTGTATTGCAACAATTTTATAGCCCTGGTTGCCTGTGAGCTAGAAGCTGAGAGGAACCTGCAGATGTGCCAGGTATAATAACATAGAGTTCTCCAGTGAGATCAGGAGAGCAGAGAGCGACCATTACACATCACACTGGGAACTCCCTTTCATGTAAAATAAGCTCTGGAGGCAGAGGTATTTTACAGACAATATTCTGCCCATAGCCTGGAAAATGTCATTTACATAAAGGCCTAAAATATTATTTATTCACAAGGCATCTGATATGAGGCACATGGGTAGGACTTTTTTTCAGTTGTCTAAAACCTGTATGCCCATATTAACCCCTTCAGACCTCAAGCCATGACCAGGCCAAATTTTACAATTCTGACCAGTGTCACTTTATGTGACAATACCTCTGGAATGCATCAACGGATCCCACTGATTCAGAGACTGTTTTTTGTGACATATTGGACATCATGATAATGCAAAAATGTCTTCAATAAGACTTGCATTTCTTTCTGGAAAGAAAAAACAAAAATTTTGAAAATTTTGCAATTTTCAAACTTTTAATTTTTATGCCGTTAAATCAGAGAGTTCATAAACAGAGATGGGCAGACACCTGGATGTTCGGGTTCGGACGAACAGCTACAAAAAGTTCAGGTTCGGGTACCAGAACAGTACCCGGACCCGAATCCAGACCCCATTCACTTGACTGGGGCCCAAACATCCAGTGTTTGCCACACAGTCATGTGCATGACAGCGCGGCAAACACAGCTTCTGATATGCGGTTCCCGCACTGTCAAAAGACAGCATGAGCGCGCAGCTGTGATCAAGGGTATAAAGTTTATCTCTGGTCATGGTGTGAGCTGATGGGACTACCGCTCCCATCAGCCGATACCTGCTACCGCTAATAACAGAGAGAGTAGGAGCGACTGATGGGAGTATTCATCAGCCGGCACCTGCACTGTAAATAAATCATTCAAGAAAAAAAATGGCATGGATTCCCCTGTATTTTTGATAACCAGCCAGGCAAAACTCACAGATGGGGGCTGTAACCTTCAGCTGCCAGCTTCAGCAAGGCTGGTTATCAAGAATAGAGGGGTCCCCACTCCAATTTTTTAAATTATTAAAATAAATAATTTAAAAAAAAAGGGCTCGGGGTCCTCCTCATTTTTGACAACTCACCTTTCTAAAGCAGACAGCTGGGGGCTGGTATTCTCAGGCTTGTAAGGGGCCCTATATTGACCCCCTAGCCTAAAAATAGCAGCCTGCAGCCATCCAGAAAATAGACATCTATTAGATGCTCCAATTCTGGCACTTTGTCCAGCTCTTCCCACTTGCCTTGTGGCAGTAGCAAGTGGGGTTAATATTTGTGGAGTTGATGTCACCTTTGTATTGTCCGGTGACATCAAGCCCATGGATTAGTAATGGAGAGGCATCTATAAGACACCTATCCATTACTAATCCTGTATTTATTTTATAAATAAAGACACAGCCAGAATAAAGTCCTGTATTTGAAATAAAACTAAACACACTTTTCCATTTTTATTTAAAAATAAACATAGTTATACTCACCTCACACCCACTCAATTAAATCCTTCGTCTCCTGTAATAAAACAAATAAAAAAAACAATATCCCTCACATGTCTGTTGTTCTGTCCCACGCCGTAATACATATCTGGGGGGGTAAACAGGCTGAAAACCACTGATGCATGAGCTGCTGCTAGCGCAGCATCAGTGACTAGCGGTGACATCATCAAGGTTACTGCTGGTCATTGAGGCTGTGCCCAGCCGGGCCCAAAAAAAAAATCCTGGAAAACTATGAGTACGGATGTTGATCAGTGATTTTCATCACTTATCAATGCTCGGCAGCTGTATAATGCACAATCTAAAGAAAAATGCCAAATATCGAGCGATCAAATACTGATCAGCGCTCGGCGGCAGAAGGGGGTGAGGGGGGAAATGAAGGAAAGAGGGGGAAAAGGGGAGAAAGGGGATAGGGGTGGTTTAGGAAAGATCAGGCAAGGACAGAGAGCAATCAGCAACTTACAGCACCGATCCTAGGCTGGACATCAGTGTTTCAGACAATCTCTGTCATGACCCAGGACGGGGTTTTGTCTTTGCCCCGTCCTGGTCAGACTGGGGTTAATGGTTTCAGCCTCTCTCTGGCAGAGGGCGGCTATTTAGTTGCCAATTGACCTAGGTCTGGTGTCAGTTATACTCCTGCCCTCGGCTGAGTTAGTTGACCTCCTGTGTGCCTGTGTCTTGTGCCTGATCTTGTTGCTTGTTTGGTTTTGACCCGGTCCGTCTCTTCGTTGTGAGTTTGTCTACTGTCTTGGTACTGTGTATTTGCCCGTTCTGGTTTTCTGATCCCTTGGCTACGTTCTGGTTATTCTCTGCCTGCTCCACTTGTACTGCGTTGCTCCCTCTGTGTATGACCTGGCTATCCTGACTATCCGTTTTGTCTATGCCCCTTGGTAACTCTGTCCCGTAGTTACCCTTCTAGGAGTTTTCCTTCTGCTCATAGCTCTCTGGAGCTTAGGCCACGCCCACCAGCAGTCACGTGCTTAAGGTCCTCTGGCCTGAAACAATCTCTGTCTGTTACTGCCTTTTCTGAGAGACCTGTGGCCGGCGCCGCCCCTTGGCAGTCACGTGCTTAGGGTCCTGTTAGTCTGAAGCACGCATCTTCACCGCTACTGCCCCGCTCCACAGGTATCTTTGAGTGCAGTCTGTCTTATTCAGGACACGCGCACTGGCTCAGTGAGCAAGTGCAGTGCGGTGTTCGTGATATTATAACTGACCGCTACCTTTTTTTTTTTTTTTTTTTCCTGTGTGTGTTATGGATCCTATGTATGCCCTTTCTGAGCAGGTAAGGCACCTGACTCAGATGTCTCAGACACTGAATGAGGAACAACGAGCTCTGTCTCAGTCTCAGCAGCTGATGGCTGACACTGTGCAGGGGGCTTTATCATCTGGTGCTCATGGGACAGGGGTTCAAGATGTTACATTAGTTTCCCCAGAGCCCCCGGTTAAATTACCAGATACCTTTTCCGGAGATAGAAAGGAATTTAAAGTTTTCAAAGAGGGCTGTAAGCTTTTTTTTTCTTTAAGACCGCACTCTTCTGGGGATGAAAGTCAGAGGGTGGGGGTCATTATGTCTCTGTTAAGGGGAGCCCCCCAGGCTTGGGCTTTTTCCCTTCCTACCACTGCCCCTCAGAGAATGACTGTGCATGCATTTTTTGAGGCCCTAGGGCATATTTATGATGAGCCTGATCGAGTGCTGATGGCTGAGGACATTGTGATGAGTGTATGTCAGGGGAAGCACTCAGCCGAGTGGTTTTGCTCAGAGTTCAGCCTCCGGGGCTTGTTCCGTAGAGGCCTGTCTGAACGTCTGAAAGATGCCTTGGCACTTCACCCTCCGCCTGATTCTCTGGAGGACGCCATGACGCAGGCCGTCTGAATGGATCGCAGGCTGCGGGCGAGAGGTGTGATGCAGGTTGAGACACCATTTTTCTCCAGTGGAAGGGGAGCCAGTCCTGTATTGGAGTCCATGGAGATGGGAGCCATCGACCTCAAAGAGAAAGAAAGGAGACGGAGGCGTTTAGAAAAGGTGTGTTTTTACTGCGGTGATCCTGGACATTGGAAAAAGAACTGTCCCTCCTGCCCACCGACTAACAAGCGACTGAGTCTGGGTGATCATCGTGGAGGTCACTCAGACTCTCAGGTACCCTTTCCTTCATTTTCTAAGATACTGTTAAAGGTGGAACTTGGTGTGAAGAACTGCTTTTTCCTTACTTCAGCTTTTGTGGACTGTGGGTCATCCTTGAACCTGATTGACTCTAAGCTGGTGGCCAGCTGTAGATTAGGGACAGTTAGGTTGGAGACTCCTATAAAAATAATGGCCATTGATTCTACACCTCTCACCAAGGACGGTGTCCATTTTGTCTCTGAAGAATTCACCCTCAGGGTGGGGGCCCTTCACCAGGAGCGTATGTCATGTTTTGTTTTGGATAACCTCTCTGCTGGCCTGGTGTTAGGGTTTCCCTGGTTGCAACGGCATAACCCGATTATTGACTGGGATTCCCGTGATATTGTTAAATGGGGATCTAATTGTTCTGAAAGATGTCTTGCTACTGTGTTTGTGTCGTCCGTTGGTCTGGAAGGTATTCCGGAGTACCTGAAGGACTATGCGGACGTTTTCTCTGAAAAAGAGGCTGAAGTTTTACCACCACACCGCCCATTTGATTGTGCCATTGACCTGGTTCCAGGTACTAAATTGCCCAAGGCCCGCTTGTATAACCTCTCGGGTCCCGAGCGGGCTGCTATGAAAGAATACATTTCCGAGAGCCTTCGTAAGGGACACATTCGTCCTTCTGTTTCCCCCATGGCGGCGGGGTTCTTTTTCGTTAAGATAAAATACGGTGGTTTGCGCCCATGCCTCGATTTTCGAGAGTTAAATAAGATAACTGTGAGAAATACTTACCCCCTCCCACTTATTCCTGATTTGTACAACCAGTTGTCTGGGGCTAAGTGGTTTTCGAAATTGGATCTGCGGGGGGCATATAACCTTATCCGAGTCCGGGAGGGGGATGAGTGGAAGACTGCTTTTCTCACTACTGAAGGGTTGTTTGAAAACTTGATCATGCCTTTCGGTCTGACCAACACACCAGCAGTCTTCCAAAATTTTATTAATCATGTGTTCTCTGACTTTATTGGGCGTTTTATGGTTGTGTATTTGGATGACATTCTTATCTACTCGCCTGATAAACAAACTCACAATGATCATCTTCGGGCAGTTCTCCAAAGGCTCCGGGAGAACTGTCTCTTTGCTAAGCTAGAGAAATGTTCATTCTTCGTTCAGGAACTGTCATTTCTGGGGTTCATTGTGTCTGCTGAGGGGTATCGCATGGATCCTAATAAGGTGCAGGCCATTGTTGATTGGGTACAACCTCGTGATTTGAAGGCTCTGCAGCGTTTCTTAGGATTCGCAAATTACTATCGCAAGTTTATAAGGGGGTTCTCGCAGGTAGTTAAACCTCTCACAGATCTGACTCAAAAGGGGGCTGATGTCAAGAATTTGTCAGCCGCAGCGGTGGCGGCGTTTCAGTTCTTAAAAAAATGTTTCATGTCTGCTCCGGTTCTTATTCAACCGGACCCGTCTGAACCATTTATTGTTGAGGTGGACGCCTCGGAGGTGGGGTGGGCCAGTGTTGTCCCAGGGACCCGCCACTTTGACTAATTTGAGACCCTGTGCCTTTTTCTCTAAGAAATTCTCTCCTGCGGAGAGAAACTATGATGTTGGGAATCGAGAACTTCTGGCCGTGAAGTTGGCCTTTGAAGAATGGAGGCATTTTTTGGAGGGTGCTGTCCATCCTGTTACCGTGGTTACGGACCACAAGAACCTAGCTTACATTGAGTCTGCTAAAAGGTTGACTCCTAGACAGGCAAGATGGTCGCTTTTTTTTTTCCAGATTCCAGTTCTCCATCACTTTTCGGCCAGGATCCAAAAATGTCAAGGCTGATGCCTTGTCACGCAGTCTGGATCCGGTGTCTCCCCCCGAACCTCCATCCTCCATTCTTCAGCCTAGGGTGGTGGTGGCAGTTGTTTCTGCTGGGTTGGAGCAGGAGATTCAGGAAGCTCAGTCTCTTGCCCCTCCGGCTAAGCCGGTGGATAAACTTTTTGTACCAGTTCAATTTCGTCTCAGAGTCCTTCGGGAATTCCACGACTCAGTTCTGGGTGGACATCCTGGAATCTCGGCTACCCGGAGGGCCATCTCTAGGATATTCTGGTGGTCTTCTTTAGCCTCTGATGTTGGGGAATTTGTGTCTGCTTGTGGGGTATGTGCCCGTGCGAAACCCCCCCCATAACCGGCCGACCGGGGAATTGGTGCCACTGCCAATTCCTGATAGACCATGGACCCATTTGTCCATGGATTTTATCACCAACCTTCCTCCTTCCAAGGGTAATACCGTCATTTGGGTAGTGGTGGACAGGTTTAGTAAACAAGCACATTTTGTACCCTTGTTGGCTTTACCTAATGCAGAAACGTTGTCCAGATTGTTTGTTGAGCATGTGGTGCGGTTGCATGGGGTACCCTTGAATGTGGTGTCTGATAGGGGTTACAATTTGTTTCCAGATTTTGGAGGGCATTTTGTAAGAGGTTGGGTATTGATCTGTCTTTTTCATCCGCTTATCATCCAGAGACTAATGGGCAGACTGAGCGGACCAATCAGTCTTTAGAGCAAATCCTGCGTTGCCTGACCTCAGCCCGACAGGATGATTGGTGTACTGCGTTACCTTTGGCTGAGTTCGCGTTTAACAACCGTACTAACCAGTCTACGGGCACATCTCCCTTTTTCTGTAATTATGGGTTTCATCCACATTTGGGAAGTTCTCCCGTTTGGACTCTGGTGTCATAGAATCATAGAATGGTAGAGTTGGAAGGGACCTCCTGGGTCATCTGGTCCAACCCCTGCTCAAGCAGGATTCTCTAAATCATCCCAGACAGATGTCTATCCAGCCTCTGTTTGAAGACTTCCATGAAGGAGAACTCACCACCTCTTGTGGCAGTCCTGGGGCGGATGGGACAATACAGCGGTTGAGGGAGTTATGGCAGGAGGTCCAAAGGAACATTACGAAGGCTTAGTCTAAATATAAGTTTTTTGCTGACAAAAAACGGTCCGTGGGGCCGGTGTTCCAGGTTGGGGATAAGGTATGGTTATCTACTAGGAATATAAGGCTCAAGGTCCCCTCTGCGAAACTTGGACCTAAATTTATTGGTCCTTATGAAATTACGGAAGCAGTTAACCCGGTGGCATTTCGGTTGCGTCTCCCTCCGTCTCTACGGATTCCCAACGTTTTCCATAGGGCCCTTTTGAAACCTGTGGGGTCCTGTAGGGAAGGATCGTTGTCTTCCCCACCACCGGTTTTGGTAGCTGGGCAGTCTGAGTACGAGGTGGAACGAATTCTTGACTCTAGGTTTGTCCGTCGTGCTCTTCAGTATCTGATACATTGGAAAGGCTACGGTCCAGAGGACCGGTCGTGGGTTCCTGCCCGATCTGTTCATGCGGATCAGTTGGTCCGGGCCTTTCATGCCAGGTGTCCTGAGAAACCCGGGGGTCCGGTGGCCCCCCGTTGAGAGGGGGGTACTGTCATGACCCAGGACGGGGTTTTGTCTTTGCCCCGTCCTGGTCAGACTGGGGTTAATGGTTTCAGCCTCTCTCTGGCAGAGGGCGGCTATTTAGTTGCCAATTGACCTAGGTCTGGTGTCAGTTATACTCCTGCCCTCGGCTGAGTTAGTTGACCTCCTGTGTGCCTGTGTCTTGTGCCTGATCTTGTTGCTTGTTTGGTTTTGACCCGGTCCGTCTCTTCGTTGTGAGTTTGTCTACTGTCTTGGTACTGTGTATTTGCCCGTTCTGGTTTTCTGATCCCTTGGCTACATTCTGGTTATTCTCTGCCTGCTCCACTTGTACTGCGTTGCTCCCTCTGTGTATGACCTGGCTATCCTGACTATCCGTTTTGTCTATGCCCCTTGGTAACTCTGTCCCGTAGTTACCCTTCTAGGAGTTTTCCTTCTGCTCATAGCTCTCTGGAGCTTAGGCCACGCCCACCAGCAGTCACATGCTTAAGGTCCTCTGGCCTGAAACAATCTCTGTCTGTTACTGCCTTTTCTGAGAGACCTGTGGCCGGCGCCGCCCCTTGGCAGTCACGTGCTTAGGGTCCTGTTAGTCTGAAGCACGCATCTTCACCGCTACTGCCCCGCTCCACAGGTATCTTTGAGTGCAGTCTGTCTTATTCAGGACACGCGCACTGGCTCAGTGAGCAAGTGCAGTGCGGTGTTCGTGATAATCTCATTGCCTGAAACACTGAGAAACGCTGCGATTGGCTGTTCAGAATTAAACAGCCAATCACAGCGATTATAATTGCGGGGGGGTCAGGTATTTTAACACATTAATGATATGACGTATCCATATTTCCAAGGTCGGTAAGTACCATCTGACTGTGACGTATGGATACGTCCAATATCGGCAAGGGGTTAATTGTTTAGATAGGTCCCATGAAGTGGTGAACGATTCCCTTTAAAGGTGGAAAAAGTTTTGAAATGATTCTTGGTATGACATTTTTAGATGCCAAAAACCTGGCATTTTAACAGGAGTGTGTATACTTTTTATATCCAATGTATGTTACATTTTTTATTAACTATTTTGAGTGGTATGGCTACCTGTTTTAAGTGTATAAAAAAATCAAAGTTTAAAAGTTGCTTTTTTTACATAAAAAATTGGAACATATCAGATATTGTTATAAATGAAAATTATACTGAACTAAATTTACCACACACTGAAAGTACATGAAAACATTGTCAGAATCAATGAGAACGGAAAGAGCATTCCAAAGTACCACATAAAGTGAAATGTCAAATTTGAAAAATGGGTTTTTGTCAGGACATTCAAAACAGTGGATCTTGATGATTTGCATTCCAAAACATTCCTCTGATAACCATCAATAACCTCACTGATAACACGATAAGGTGAATACCTGCCTTTATGAATGGCACTCATATTTTATACTGAATAATTGGATGATAGTTAAAATCAATTTTTGTTAATGTAATTTTCATACGTGAGCAGCCATAATGGACATCAGGCTCAATATTTGATGTTTCTGTCGTCACAGAGGTTTCATCTTCATGGTTGCAAATGACAGCACAACTCATAGTTTCTCTTCAATTTCACAGTAGTACAGATTTGGAACAATATATCTCTCTTTGTTATCGCTAACAATCTGGCTACTTTCCCTGATGCTCCCAGGAATCAAGGTATAAACTTTATTCTTTAGGCTTATTCATCAGCAGGGTTGCCAACTTGACTTATTATTTTTTTGGACAGGTTATCAAAAAATCATGGATAGGCAATATTTTTTTACGGACACATTTGTAAACCATAAGAAATCATAATGATTTGTAGGGATCCGCTCTGGTAGGCAGGGGCCGGGCCGCAGTAATGAGGCAAACACACAGGCTTTCAATTCAAAGTTCAGTGGTTTTAATAACGGGTTCACAAGTCCAGATATCAAAAATCAAAAATAGAACATAACATACTCCAGTTTGGAGAACCACTGGTCCCAGACTCACCCTTGTTGGGACGGGCTTAACTAAGCGGCTGCAGGCCAGCAGGGACCGCCAGGTGCCATTCCAGGTGGTCTGGTACTTGCTTCCTGGTGCACACTGACACACTGTAACAGAAATCCCTCTTCCAGGCTGACTCCAGCCAAACTCCTTCCTTCCACACCCACATACTACAACAGCTCCTTGTTAAATAGGCCTAGTCCACACCCTCAGGTGAGGTACAATCAGCTGACCTGATCACGTGACTATGACCTCATCACAGGTCCTTGTGATCAGGGAAAATCCTGACCAAACTTCAGTCTGCTAGGAGAAATATATCTCCCATCCAGCAAGACCCCCTTTGGTGTACCACAGATTATAAAAGTGATACATAACTATAGCCCATAATTCTGATATGAAGACATCAGCTGCATTCACTGTAAGATGATAATTACAGTCAAAACTATCTGTATAAGTTTCTTCCGTTTAAAAAAAAAACAGATGTCATGGAAATATATTTGTATTCCATATATTCAATATATATTCATATATATATGCATTCACAGTTAGATAGATCTCACTTGCTAAAAATCCTGTGCTCACACATATCTATGCAAAAGCTGATGCCAGCTATAATCTGTCGTTTTAAACGACCCTGGCCTTCATAAGAAACAAGAACAGAAAGTCTTAATAGATATCTATTGTTTTCTTTACTAGTCATGCAAGAAAGCTAGGGCAAAGAACAAAAACAATAAATCTGCAACTTCAGCCCTTTTATCATAATTATCATACTTACACTAGAACAGCCAATAATCTAGCAGCTTTTAATTGTATGTTAATTGACTAACCAGCCCCTTTTTGTAAACGTATAAAACCTTGAATGAATAATAAACTGGGTCTTGACGAACTGTTATACTGACACTTCCGTGTGGACAGTCCTCATTTCGTTCTGAGCGCTCAAAAATACATTTTCACCTCATCTGGCAAGACCACTCTACCAGCTTCAGAGGATCCAGATAGACCACATCCAGATATCGCCAAGTGAAGGATTCAAATACGCCATTGTGGTCAAAGAAGTGTTTTCAAGATGGACAGAAGCCTTCCAAGTCAGCAAAGACTACTGCAAAGAAGCTACTTTCGGAAAATAGTGTGCAGATACGGGGTTCCAGAAATGATAGAGAGTGATCAGGGGCCTGCATTCACAGCAAATCTGACACAAGAGATCTGGTTAGCAGTAGGATCAGATTTAGGCCTACACACTCCTTACCACCCCCAATTGCACTGTTTAGCCTAAGGCACACTCCCAGAGACCCAGAAAAGCTGTCACCATGCGAAATTTTGTTTGGGTCTAGTCCCAAGTCAGGTGCATTCTTCCCTCAGCAGCAGAATATGCAAAATGATATCTTGTTTGCTTATGTAATTGAATTGGTCAAAAACTAATGTCCATTGTCGAGTTTTTCTCTTCACTGCCAGATTTGATGGTCCTGTCCAAGAGCCCCAGATGACACCAACCTCTGTGTACCTAGAGGGAAAGCCTGCTTGGATCCACGTATCGCATTGCAAGGAAGCTCCCGTACCAGGAGAGACACCTAAGCCATGAAGGATGTCGTGGATGCTCTGACTGACCAGACAGATGACCTACCTGATGAAGAATACACACGTTTTTCTGAACGTGCAGTTGAATAAAGAGACTATGATTGCAAACACATGAACCCCTGCTAGGGACAGTCCTCCTGACCGCCCATTTGCGAAAAGTCTGTTTCGGTAGGGGAGGCATGTACTAGGCATATCTCAACCCGCCGGCAGCACAAAAGAGTTGCAGTGCTTTGGGACAGGAGCAGGTTTTTAGGGCAAGTGGTATCTAAGGGGGGACTGTCATGGAAATATATATGTGTTCCATATATTCAATATATATTCATATATATGCATTCACAGTTAGATAGATCTCACTTGCTAAAAATCCTGTGCTCACACATATCTATGCAAAAGCTGATGCCAGCTATAATCAGTCGTTTTAAACGACCCTGGCCTTCATAAGAAACAAGAACAGAAAGTCTTAATAGATATCTATTGTTTTCTTTACTAGTCATGCAAGAAAGCTAGGGCAAAGAACAAAAACAATAAATCTGCAACTTCAGTCCTTTTATCATAATTATCATAATTATCATACTTACACTAGAACAGCCAATAATCTAGCAGCTTTTTATTGTATATGTTAATTGACTAACCAGCCCCTTTTTGTAAACGTATAAAACCTTGAATGAATAATAAACTGGGGTCTTGACGAACTGTTATACTGACACTTCCGTGTCCTCATTTCGTTCTGAGCGCTCAAAAAGACATTTAATAGAAAATTGGGAACAGCACCAGCAAACACTTCAGGATAGATTTATCCTAATTAAATTTCCATAACAGTTGGCGCCCAACGTGGGGCAGTGGACGAAACGCACGGGACCTGCTGACCGGAAAGACAGAGGTGTTAGCCATGGCCTTGGCTCACGGGACGGAGACTGCGCAGCTCCATAAGTAAGGTAAGAAAATCTTGTCATCTTACCTGAAAGTCCCTTGTGTCCAGTCCAGGTCTTACACCTCTTGCCGGTCAGGTGTGGTCACCACCGAATTCCCAGGTAGTGTAAAAAGTCCACACCCTTATCCAAAACCCTGGGATATAAGTTGTTTGCTGCTGTGCTGTGTATGTGTTTTATGTTTTATGTGAACCGGGAGAAAAGTTGGAACGGTGACTGTGTTTTGCTTGCTGATTTCTGGAAGCTGTATAGCAGGAAAGCCAAATTGCTGGATAAGTTCTCACAGATTCCTTCACACATCGGAGGGAGACAATCCCAGTATTCCAGGTGTGAAGGGTGGGGACTTTGTTTGGATAAATTCTCACAGATTCTTTCACACATCGGAGGGAGACACTCCCAGTATTCCAGGTGTGAAGGGTGGGAATTTTGTACAGGCTATTACAGATTACTGTGACCGGCGCACCGGCCAGAGCGTACGGTTTTCAGAAGTGGTAGACCTGGAGCATTGCCGTGCTCAGTGCAATTGGTGAGTTATCAGTTACCAGAGCAGCTTGTATGTGTCACAGATCATCAAAAGAGGGATTCGTATTCTCCCGGGCGTCTGTCTCATTGTACGTGTCACTGTCTGTACCAGGTACTGTCACTTTAAATTTACACTCAGAGCAGCGTGAGCTCTGTCACTATCTCATTCACTGCTGGCTGCAGCAGCGAGAAACCCCTTTGACCCCCCTCCTCTGCTAATCACGTTGTCACATCTGTTTCCTGGTTTTGATCTTTTTAAGCTAGTTTTTGGCTACAGGCTGTAGCGTGAAAATTCTCAGACATTCAGACTGAACTGTATTAATTTTTTGCTATTCTATATGGATAACCTTTTTTTTTTTTTTTTTGATACGTGATTTCAGTGCCTGTAGACACAGCAAGCAGAGATATAAGGGAGGGGGGAAATGCTGGCAGCAGCGAGATTTTTATTTATTTTTTTTTCCAGAGGGCGGGAGGATAAAGCTACCAGACAAAAGTTTTAAAGTATTTTTTCTTTTTGTTTTTATCATTTTACAATCAGTTTTTCCACCTCTTTTCTGTTTTTTGTTTTTAATTAGCTGTTTTAGTAACAAGGGTTGTTTTTCAGAGTTTTATGATTAATACGTTTTTTTTCCCTCCCCTTTTTGGTCAATCTTTTTTCCTAGAGTTTTTTACTAAATCTAACTTTTGTTTTTAAAGTTTTTCTTTTAAGTACATTTTTAAATAATTTTGGAGGGGTTTTTTTCTAATCAATTTATTTTAGAGTTTTATTCTCCAACCATTTTTTAAAAGAAAAGAAAAAAAAAAAAAGCACAACATCTAGTAGCGTGCTTTAGACCAAGGTCACTCCACAGATAAGGAAATTGCAGGCTGAGGAGGAGAACACAAACAGCTGCGCAGCGGCTTCACTCACCCCTCCCATCAGGCATTCAGCAAAGACAAGAATCTCGCACACAGAACCAGAATGCAGCAGTTTTCAGATTTTTAATCACCTTTGTTGAATAGGTTTTTGGAATAGACACAGTACGTGAGAATCGAAGGGCTAGGCATGTGAATAGAAGGTCAGAGTACGTGAGAAGCAAATGGACGGGCAGACTTTACGCTGCACAATGAAATGTTTTTTTGTTTTTGTTTGAAAGGCACAGGAAAGTTTGTTTATAGATTACCGTCTGCTATAAAAGAGCAATGGTGCATCGTGTAGAAGGTACAGCAAGTTAATTTGAACGGACCAGGATGTGATTTTTTATGTGAATAAGATTGAAAAGGTGTTAAATCGTCTGTGAGAAAATGATCACTGACATGTCACAAGAGCAGAATTCAGAGTCACACACATCACATGTCCATCATGTGGAGACACAGGACAGGTGTAGGTTGCTCTCATTGAATAAGGAGCCTTGTACAGGGAAAAACACTCCCCGCCTCTCTTCACAGGGAGAAGGCATTTTTGTTTCAACGGTCCCCTCTCAAGAATCACAGGGGGGACACCCTCTCCTCTTTCTTCTCTCAGTCCCTTTCTCCTTCTTCTTCAGATTTTTCTCCTCTTTCCTCGCTGCCATCCCTCTCTATCCTTCTTTCCCTATCATTCTTTCTTTCCCCTCCCTCACATCTCTGACACATCCATTTTCTTCCTCTTCCTCTTCTATCTCTTCCTCTCCAACTCTCAAATCTTCTTCTTCATCTTCTTCTACTTCTCCTCCTCCATCTTTCTCCTCTCTCTCTCCTCCATCTTTCTCTCCTTTCCCCCTTTCACTCTTCTCTCCCTCCCATCCTTCCTTTTCCTCCCTTTCTCCTCCCACCACACCCACCTGCTCGTGCTCGCTCTCCTCCTTCCTCCTCCTCTCAGGCACATCCCACCGCTTCTCACTCACACCTCCCTTCTCTTCCTCTTTTTTCTACTTCGTTATCAACTGGGTCAACGCCCAATCAAAGCAATGTGGTGTCCCTGTATTCAGTGCCTCCAGCACAGGGCACCCTGTCTATCCCAAGCACAGTACAAACATTGCCAGTCATTATATCAGGAGAAGAAAGTGCAAATCTCCCTACACAAAACACTGCAGGTAGGCCCCAGACAACAGCTAGCAGAGCCCACAGCCAGGGTTTCACAGGGGGGAGGTGTAGCTACAGACACAAATGAGGAACCACAGTGCCGAGCAGGGCTGCCAGCATGGAACCATGACACTGATCCACCGCAGCCTCAGCAAGGAAGAGGGAAATCCCCATGCAGCAAGACAACTTTTAAGCCCAAATCTCACCCAGTATATGCACCAAGCACACCATGTCACTTCTCATCTGATGAAGATGAAGACACAACGTCATACATGCTGCCCAATACTAGGGAAGAAAACCCACAAACACCAAGAGAGCAGGGACAGATAGAGGCACCATCCTATGAGCCCTTCATCCCAAGCCAGGTGATCAGTATGCTGCCAGACCCAGGGATACACCCCATGCCATTTTCCAAAAAATGCAGCAGATCCAGCGAACGTATGCAGCAGCCTGGATTGATCTCTGGGCCGTAATGGAAATAAAAGCAGGTTATGCATTCTGGCCAATTATGAGAGAACACTTCAAGCTTCCAGCAGAGTTAGATGCGTATGCCTGGGAGACAGGACCAAAGCTAATTGAGCAGCTCAGAGAATGGGCCAAAAGCAGACTGACAGGACAAACTCTCAGCCTACATGACATGAGTCAAGACAAGACAGAGTCTGTGGAGAAGTTCCATGACAGAGTGATGCAAGTGTTTCAAGATTTGAGCCTCATTACCCATGATCAGACACACAGACGGATGTTGGCACAGGCTTTTGTGCATGGACTGAGAGAACCAATCAGGAAACCACTGGTAGTAGCCAGGCCTGAGTACACGTCAATAGCAATGGATACCCTGCTCGCAGTAGCAAAAAGGATTGAGTCCCGCCGGGACAGAAGGGATGTCCAGTGTTACAACTGTGGCGAGTTTGGTCATTTCCGGAACCGGTGCAGAACACCGACTTCGGCCAGAAGAAGAAGAAACACAGAAAGCAGTGAAGAACCCCGTCCATAGGACAGGAGCACACCAAGTCCGCAGGGAACCCCACCAGTGGGACCAATATCCTGAGAGTGGATGGCGTAGTCAGATCTTTTCTTGTGGAACTCCGCAACCTCACCTATCTATCAGAATCTTCTGCGTCCTGCATGGGAATTGATGGTCAAGTCAGACATTTCCAGATTATGAAGCCCCTGAGCGTGTGGACTCAGCCAGAACACTCCATCATGTCCCAGTTTGTTGTGTCAAAGACCTGCACCCTCAACCTATTGGGAGTAGACCTACTGCAGAAGCTGAAAGCGACCAGAGTGTTCCAGGAAGATGGGACCATGACACTTTCTTCACCCCTGACCCAAGAAGAAACAGGAACCTCAAACAACCACACTGCAGACCTATCACAGGAGGTGCTGGACATACTACCAGAAAAGCCACTCCATCACCCAGAGTCAAGATGTCTCTGACCAACTGAAGGTCTAAGTGAACTCGCCTAAGAAGACGGCATGAGACCTTTGACATTGGCCAGGATATTCAACTCAAGAAGGACCCTACTCGCTTCATGAAATGGCAACACCACATCCGGCTCCAACGCCAGAGGTTCATCTTTTGCAAGCACCAGGAGGTGCCCCCTGCAATCAACCAGTTCACCCAGGCCCTAGACCGGCAAAAGGCCACTCAGCTCTTCAAACTTGTGCACAAATACTGACCTGAGACCGAGAAAGAGAAAACGAAACTACTGATGGCCCGTGCTGAGAAAAAAGCAGCCGGTGAAGGAGACGTCCCAACAAGAAGAACCCCTGTGACCAGAGCAGGTGCTAACACAGTGACTGCCTTGGTGGAGAACAAGAAAGCCAGCTGGTCGTCATCTCTCATGATGTGGATCCTAGTAGGCCGCTTGTTTTCCCGCCAGCTCTGTGCCGGGAGATGGGAGTCCCCTGCCGCATAGTGAAGGACAAGGCCAAACTGGGCTGCCTCGCCCATCGGAATCAATCCCAGCTTTCCACAGTGAAGAAAAAGACTGTAAACCCCACTGAGTTCAGAATGGTTCAAGGCCTAGAGGCCGTGAAAGAGGCTACGGTATTTGAAACCCCAACAGTGCTGAACTGTCACACTCTGCTCTCAAAAGTCCCAGTCACCGCAACGGTATTCACGGTGATCAACCTGGCCAGTGCCTTCTTCAGTGTTCCCCTCCACCTGGATGACCTGCCTGCCTTCACGCACCAGTGCAGTGCATATGGACAGTGTTGCCTCAAGGTGCTCAGAACAAGTCCTTCAAGTTTCACCAAGACAATGTCCTCCATCCTCGTCAACTGGATTGCAGAATATGCAGGAGTCACTCTTCTACAACACGTGGATGACCTTCTCTTTTGTGTGGTTGACATCGATACCTGCACAGTCCATTCCCTGTTCCTTGAGGAACAGCAACGCAAGGTCTGGAAGAACAAAGTCCAGTGGTGTCAGAAGCAAGTTACATCCCTGGAACACTGTATTGCCCACCAGACGAAACACATGTCAAATGACTGGAAGACCACTGTGGAGAAGATGGTCTAGTGTCGTATTGCAGAACCTGGATCCCTGATGCCTCAGTCCTAATGCAGACTCTGTGCGCTTGCATCAACGCAACCCCGCTCCTTCTATCATATGCAGCCTTCAACCCATTCAGGAGATTGGAAGAACTCCACAGTCTCAGCGCCAATACAAGGCCTACCTGACTACGAGAAGTCTTTCCGTCTACCTGATGGAAGAAAGAAGGTCATGCTACTGGAGTCCTGGCACGGATTCACGGGGGAAAACAGAGACTTTTAGGCTGCCTCTCAGCCCGCTTGGATCCAGTTGCAAGAGGAGCACCCTCCTGCCTGATGGCAGTATCTGCAGCACACACCTTCCTGGACAAGGTTGCTGACATCACTCTTGGACAGCCACTGGAAACTCTCACTCCACACGACATCTTGGCAATCCTCAATCAAGCTCAACCAACAATAATCTCCCCACCGCCAGGCATCTTTGTGGCGCCTCTATCGCCTTTGTCTCATAATGTCACCGTCTCCAGACCTACAGTCCTCATCCCGGCCACTCTACTCCCACTCCCAAGGGGGATACAATATGGACTTTCCAGAACAAAATTTACAGAATTTATCCTCTACTTGGATGGCTCCAGATTTGCAGATGATGAAGAAGTTTCCACACAGGAAGTGCAGTGACCAGCAATCAAGAAATCCTGTGGTCTAGAAGTCTGTCACCTAGCCTGTCAGCCCAGGAAGCAGAACTGATAGCGCTGACGAAGGCCTGCCAGATGGCAGAAGGCAAGACTGCAAACATCTACACCGACTACAGGTACTCGCATGGCATAGCACATGACTTTGGGCCCATCTGGGCTACAAGGGACTTCATCACAGCAAACGGGACAACCGTTGAAGCATCATGGAGCCTTCAGGGACCTGCTGGGTGTACTCCAACTTCCAAAATGGTGGCAATTTGAAAAATCAAAAGCGCATGGAAAACTGAGAACAGAAGAGGCGTGAGGCAATAACATGGCGGACATGGCAGCCAAAGAAGTGGCCACAGGAAGACAACATGGAGAAGTGGGAGAGGTCGTAGAGCCGGACGGCTACTACATGACGACTGAAGACAAGAAACCTGACAAAAAGACGTCTTGGGATCTGCTCAAGAAGTTGCAAGACCAAGCTCCAAAAGGAGAAGAGCTGAATGCGAAAAAAGCAACACGTGAAGAAGGAAGGCTATCTACAATGGACCTTTAAACCCTGCCTACCGCGAAGTATGTACCCTGTGGTGGTTCAATGGTGCATGGACCCACCCACAGATCAAAGACACAGATGAATGATCTGATTGGTGCTTACTGGTTCGCTTCAGGGATCTCCACCCTAACAGCCAAATTCACCAGCAGCAATCTGACCTGCGGCAAATGCAAGCCTGGACGTATGGAAGAAAGTCCCCCTCACCTCATCTGGCAAGACCACTCTACCAGCTTCAGAGGATCCAGATAGACCACATCCAGATATTGCCAAGTGAAGGATTCAAATATGCCATTGTGGTCAAAGAAGTGTTTTCAAGATGGACAGAAGCCTTCCAAGTCAGCAAAGACTACTGCAAAGAAGCTACTTTCGGAAAATAGTGTGCAGACACAGGGTTCCAGAAATGATAGAAAGTGATCAGGGGCCTGCATTCACAGCAAATCTGACACAAGAGATCTGGTTAGCAGTAGGATCAGATTTAGGCCTACACACTCCTTACCACCCCCAATTGCACTGTTTAGCGTAAGGCACGCTCCCAGAGACCCAGAAAAGCTGTCACCATGCGAAATTTTGTTTGGGTCTAGTCCCAAGTCAGGTGCATTCTTCCCTCAGCAGCAGAATATGCAAAATGATATCTTGTTTGCTTATGTAATTGAATTGGTCAAAAACTAATGTCCATTGTCGAGTTTTTCTCTTCACTGCCAGATTTGATGGTCCTGTCCAAGAGCCCCAGATGACACCAACCTCTGTGTAACTAGAGGGAAAGCCTGCTTGGATCCACGTATCGCATTGCAAGGAAGCTCCCGTACCAGGAGAGACACCTAAGCCATGAAGGATGTCGTGGATGCTCTGACTGACCAGACAGATGACCTACCTGATGAAGAATACACACGTTTTCTGAACATGCAGTTGAATAAAGAGACTATGATTGCAAACACATGAACCCCTGCTAGGGACAGTCCTCCTGACCGCCCATTTGCGAAAAGTCTGTATCGGTAGGGGAGGCATGTACTAGGCATATCTCAACCCGCCGGCAGCACAAAAGAGTTGCAGTGCTTTGGGACAGGAGCAGGTTTTTAGGGCAAGTGGTATCTAAGGGGGACTGTCATGGAAATATATATGTGTTCCATATATTCAATATATATTCATATATATGCATTCACAGTTAGATAGATCTCACTTGCTAAAAATCCTGTGCTCACACATATCTATGCAAAAGCTGATGCCAGCTATAATCAGTCGTTTTAAATGACCCTGGCCTTCATAAGAAACAAGAACAGAAAGTCTTAATAGATATCTATTGTTTTCTTTACTAGTCATGCAAGAAAGCTAGGGCAAAGAACAAAAACAATAAATCTGCAACTTCAGTCCTTTTATCATAATTATCATAATTATCATACTTACACTAGAACAGCCAATAATCTAGCAGCTTTTAATTGTATGTTAATTGACTAACCAGCCCCTTTTTGTAAACGTATAAAACCTTGAATGAGTAATAAACTGGGGTCTTGACGAACTGTTATACTGACACTTCCATGTGGACAGTCCTCATTTCGTTCTGAGCGCTCAAAAAGACATTTAATAGAAAATTGGGAACAGCACCAGCAAACACTTCAGGATAGATTTATCCTAATTAAATTTCCATAACACAGACACCTTAAATAAAATTACGGACAAGGCAGAAAAGTGTCCTAATTTTTCAGACTGTCCTAGAATTTCTGGATGGTTGGCAACCTTGCTTATTAGTCCCACTCACTGTACTGGGTGACTATTACAACCCCCAGGAGCCTCCAGGTGTCACGAACAGTGTAGGACAGACTAAGTGCAACACAAAGGGATAAGGGAAAAGGAACCAAACATTAGGGAAGGGGGGTGGAGACCCCTAGACTGATCTAATGTCACCCTGTCTGCCCTATCATCCTTATATAGGTTCTGCATCTACCACCGAGCAGGATACCTAATCCCTGCCTGACCCTGGTGATAAGCCCTGCACCGGAAAGGACAGGATATGCGCTAGTCAATCCCTACTACCACTAAAGACAGCTAGGATGTACAAATCTAGAGAACACTTAGCTTGAGTAGACTCAGAAACACCATTGTCCTTTAAGCTCCAAAGAAGACGCTAGCCAACTGCTGCAGCTCCAAGCCTCAACAGGGAAGTGCAAATAGAAAATAACACCCGCAACTTCCAACAGGAAGTTGTGAGTTATAGACACCCAGATCCAGGTGACACTATTAAGGCGAGGGAGGTGGCCACTAGTCGGCAAGGCCAACCACTGAGACCTTCTGCAGCCAGATGCAGTGTGACTGTCTGCAGCCTCTGATACACCCGTGCCACCTGGTTTCTCTTATAAAATCTGTAAATCTTATTTTTCTCTTGGAACTTTCCAACAATATCCAGTAAAGATGTATATCTTTGTACCGTGTTAGCCATTAGATAGAAAAATATTTAGACTTGAGAGTCCTCAGTGGTTGATACCTTTTAATGGCTAACTGAAAAGATGGTAACAAATTGCAAGCTTTCGAGACTACTCAGGTCTCTTCATCAGGCAAAGACTAATACAAAATCTGAAGAATCACATATTTATACACATTTATTGCATTTTTTCTGTGCTGTTTTGTGTATAAATATGTGATTCTTCAGATTTTGTATTAGTCTTTGCCTGATGAAGAGACCTGAGTAGTCTCGAAAGCTTGCAATTTGTTACCATCTTTTCAGTTAGCCATTAAAAGGTATCAACCACTGAGGACTCTCAAGTCTAAATATTTTTCCAACAATATCCAGCATTCAGCTTCAGCTAACTTCTCCTCTTAAACTGTTATTTATTTATTAAATAAAAATTAAATTTAAAAATTAAATGTATTAATTAAATATGCATTTATTTTAATTTTGTCTATCATAGAAAGTTATGAAACTTTCAATAAAACATTATTACGGGATTTGTCGTCAATATTGTAATTAAAAAATAAATACATGCAGAAATACATGCAGCCGCACTCTTCTGATCGAGTGCCGGCGGTAGTGGCGGATATTGACATACGAGACTCGTGCGAGTTTCTTGCATGTCTGACCCTGGCCTTAGCACACAAGCATGCACCAATAACGCCTTATCCAAGTACGTTCGCTCGTCACTAGTGCTGACCCTTTTCACTGCCTTCATCATTCATTACTCCAATTGAGTACGTTCTGATATCAATGCAGCTGAGGACAGGTTAATAGAGTTGGAAACGCAGGGGTTTGGAAGGCACTTACATGCTCACTCAGTTTTCTGCAGTACTTAATGTAACTAACTCTCTCATTTTCACTATTGGAAACTATGAACTCTATCTTTATATCATTAACTAAACCACTTCCTTTAGCCTGGACGTTTCTGCGCTAAACTATTAACTTCCTCTTGTCTAATGTGTCACCATATTTATTCTACTTCGATTATTTATCCAGTAATCTTTTCCATAAGTTATACTGCAGTATAATTAATAAAGGCAATATATATATTATACCCTATAAAACTCTTTTTTTTCTACAATAAATATAATAACATACAATAAAATGCTTAGAATATTATGTACAATCTGCTGAGGGTCACTGCTTCATTTGTCATTCCTTTATAGTAGTAGATCACAGTTAAACCTTTAGAGCTGGAAATATTAGCCTATAGGAGGAACATGAAATCACAGCTATAATCCAATGTGAAAGCTGACAATATCCCACTGCAATCCACTGCACTCACAAGGTGGAATATTACCAGTGGTGCAAACAGATCGTATATTCTGTGCTACTATAACCTCAGCTCTAGCAAAAAATAAATAGTAAAATCAATAACTATAAATTAAAAAATTTTAATTGTAAAAATTAAAGTGAAAATTCTAACACATCCCACTAATTGCAATAAAGCTTGCAATGAACAACCATTCATATACATAGTCTACTCGGAAAGTTCAGAATTTCTGGGTTCATTAGTCAGCCATGCACGTTCTAGTAGTCATAAAAATAATATTTTTAATACTGTGATTATTTGAAAAACGTAATCTCTTTTATTTTCTGTAATGCATTTACAAAGTGACCTCACACTCATGTAATACACCATAAACTGTCATTGCACTTATTTCTTACTGCATATAAGCTGTTATATAAGTTTTTTCCAAATGCTCCTTTCTTTAGAGAGCCAAAGACATATGCGTCTTGGATTTGTTCCAGTTTTGTCAATGGACTCTGGAATTTCCAGCGTTACTTTCACTTTCTATTTATAGTAATTGCTTAATGCTTTGGGAAAAGGTAAAGTGCATGCTAAACAAGATACAATTAAGAGCTAGAGTCACTCAATAAGATTTAATTATTTTTATTGTTATACTTACATTTTATGTTGTAAAAATTATAGAAATACAAAATAATATAGTTGTGATTAACCCCTTAACCCCCAAGGGTGGTTTGCACGTTAATGACCGGGCCAATTTTTACAATTCTGACCACTGTCTCTTTATGAGGCTATAACTCTGGAACACTTCAATGGATCCTCACGATTCTGAGAATGTTTTCTCATGACATATTGTACTTCATGATAGTGGTAAAATTTATTTGATATTACTTGCGTTTATTTATAAAAAAAAATGGAAATATGGCGAAAATTTTTAAAATTTTGCAATTTTCAAACTTTGAATTTTTATTCCCTTAAAACAGAGAGATATGTCACACAAAATAGTTGCAAAATAACATTTTCCACATGCCTACTTTACATCAGCACAATTTTGGAATCAAATTTTTTTTTGGTTAGGAAGTTATAAGGGTTAAAAGTTGACCAGCGATTTCTCATTTTTACAACACAATGTACAAAACCAGTTTTTTTTGGGACCACCTCACATTTGAAGTCACTTTGAGGGGTCTATATGGCAGAAAATCCCCAAAAGTGACACCATTCTAAAAACTTCACCCCTCAAGGTACTCAAAACCACATTCAAGAAGTTTATTAACCCTTCAGGTGCTTCACAGGAGCTGAAGCAACATGGAAGGAAAAAATGAACATTTAACTTTTTAGTCACAAAATGATCTTTTACAAATATTTTTTTTTATTTTAACAAGGGTAAAAGGAGAAAATGGACAAATAAAGTTCTTGTGCAATTTCTCCTGAGTACGCCGATACTCCATATGTGGGGGAAAACCACTGTCTGGGCGCACGGAAGGGCTCGGAAGGGAAGGAGCGCCATTTGACTTTTTCAAACCAAAATTGGCTGGAATTGAGATTGGATGCCATGTCGCGTTTGGAGAGCCCCTGATGTGCCTAAACAGTGGAAACCCCCCACAAGTGACCACATTTTGGAAACTAGACCCCCAAATGAACTTATCTAGATATGTGGTGAGCACTTTGAACCCCCAAGTGCTTCACAGAAGCTTATAACGCCCGGGTGTGAAAATACAGATATCATATTTTTTCCACAAACATGAACTGTTAGTCTCCAGTTTTTTATTTTCCCAAGGGTAACAGAAGAAATTTAACCCCAAAGGTTGTTGTTCAATTTGGCCTGAGTACGCTGATACCCCATATGTGGGAGAAAACTACTGTATGGGCACACGTCGGGGCTCGGAAGGGAAGTAGTGATGTTTTGCATTGCAGACTTTGATGAAATAGTCTGTGGGTGTCATGTCCGTTTGGAAAGCCCCTGATGTGCCTAAACAGTGGAAACCCCCACAAGTGAACCCATTTTGGAAACTAGACCCCCCCAAGGAACTTATCTAGATATGTGGTGAGAACTTTGAACCCCCAAAATCTTCACACAAGTTTATAATGTAGAGCCACAAAAATAAAAAATTATATTTTTTTTTCCACAAAAATGATATTTTTGCCCCAATTTTTTATTTTCCCAAGGGTAACAGAAGAAATTGGACCCAAAGAGTTATTGTGCAATTTGTCCTGAGTACGCTGTACCCCATATTTGAGGGTAAACTACTGTTTGGGCGCACGGCAGAGCTCAGAAGGGAAGGAGCACTGTTTGACTTTTTCAACGCAGAATTGGCTGGAATTGAGATCAGATGCCATATCATATTTGGAAAGCCACTGATGTGCCTAAACAGTGGAAACCCCCCAATTCTAACTCCAACCCTAACCCCAACACACCCTTAACCCTGGTCCCAACCCTAACCATAACCCTAACCACAAACCTAACCCTAACACACCCCTAACCCTATTCCCAACCCTAACCCTAATTCTAACTTTAGCCCCAACTCCAACCCTAACTTTAGCCCCAACCCTAACCCTAACCCTAATGGGAAAATGGAAATAAATACATTTTTTTAATTTTATTATTTTTCCCTAACTAAAGGGGTGATAAAGGGGGGGTTGATTTACTATTTATAGCGTGTTTTTATGTTTGGCAGCTGTCACACGCTAAAAGACGCTTTTTATTGCACAAAATAGTTTTTGCATCATCACATTTTGAGAGCTATAATTTTTCCATATTTTGGCCCACAGAGTCATGTGAGGTCTTATTTTTGCAGGACGAGATGACGTTTTTATTGATACCATTTTTATTACGCTTTTTATTACGATTTTTGGGAGGCAGAATGAACAAAAACTAGCAATTCATGAATTTCTTTTCGGGGGGGGGCGTTTATACTGTTCCGCGTGTGATAAAATCAATAAAGTGGTTTTATTCTTTGGGTTAGTACGATTACGGCGATACCTTATTTATATGTTTTTTTTTTGTTTTGTCATACCCATATTTAAGGTGACTCCAACTGGTGTGAGCCTCCCAACTTACAGTAGCAGTGGACTCATTGGGTTATTTGTGCTTCGTGCTTTATTGCTGCTTTGTCACAATCATGAGCGACAGACTGATCTTTAATACCACTGAGCGTGTGCTGTACAATTGGGTTATATCCAGCCGTTTTGAGGAGTCATACCCTGTTGTTGCAGCTCCCACAATCCGCCGAAGACTGTGGGTGCATCCACTTTTGAAGCGAAGGATCAGTAAAGCGCATTTTACACCGCCTGTATTCGTCGCTGCGTTCCCATCCCGACAAGTTTTTTTCGTATTGTCGAATGAGCCAACCAACACTGGAACTGCTGCAACCCCCCGACCTACTGTCTCCTGCCCCACAATCCTGTAGAATGTAAGCCCGAAAGGGCAGGGTCCTCTCCCCTCTGTATCAGTCTGTCATTGTTAGTTTGTTTACTGTAAGTGATACCTGTAATCTGTATGTAACCCCTTCTCATGTACAGCACCATGGAATCAATGGTGCTATAGAAATAAATAATGATAATAATAATAATAATAATAATAATAATAATAATATGAGCCTTGCTTCTTTTGATAACTTGCTGGAGCTTGTGCACCCTGGGATCACCTTTCAGAACACCAGGATGCGTCCAGCTATTTCTGCTGAGGAACGGCTTCTCCTAACATTACGGTATGTGTGTCACCGATATGTTGATGATCTTTTCCACAACATAGCTACTTTCTCAGTGTTGTAACTTACTTATTGTTAACATATTCTCAGGAATGTTTTTATCACACTTGGCCATCTTCATTATTTGCTTGTGTGTACCCCTCAGAATGCATTGGATGTCATAGCATTTACTGAATGCATGCTTACATAAATGTAATCATTTTAAATGTGGGTAATGCTGTGCTTGTTGTTTGGTGTGCTGATGTGTCCATATTTTTTGTTGTTTGTGTATTGCAGGTTCCTTTCCACTGGGCTTTCATATGCTGCTCTGCACTTAGAGTTTTTAATAGGCAAATCCACCATTTCAGGCATTGTCCGCTGTACTTGTGTGGAAATTTGGTCAAGACTAAAGAGGTCATCATGCCTGAGCCCAAAATGGCAGACTGGTTGAGGATTGCATGTGGATTTGAAGAAACATGCCATTTTCCACACTGTATTGGAGCCCTGGATGGGAAGCACATTCGTGTGCGTAAGCCGCCCAACTCTGGGTGCCAATTCTACAATTATAAACAATTTTTTTCTGTAGTGTTGTTGGACTTGGTCGACAGTCAGTACAGGTTTATAATTGTAGACATTGGGGCCTATGGAAGGACTGGAGACTCCAGAGTCTTCAATTCTTCCATTATGGGTCGGCGGATACGTAATAACCAATTGGACCTACCACCACGTCAACTTCCACACTCCAATCTGGATCCAGTTCCTTATGTTCTTGTAGCGGATGAGGCGTTTCAAATGACACGTAATCTTATGAGGCCATATCCACGTCGCAATCTGAACCATCGGCGTCGCATATTTAATTTTCGCCTTTCACATGCACGACGCCTGGTGGAGTGCACCTTTGGTATTCTTTGTGCCAAATGGCAGTATTCTTTGTGCCAAATGTGGTAGTAAAAGCATGTGTGGTCCTACATAACTTCACTAGAATGCATGAATGCTCCTCACCTGATGTGAATGACCTTGTGTCTGGTAATGTGTCTATGCCCATGAGACCACTCATCCATCCCCGTCGTCCCCCTTCTGGCCTTAAAGTACGTGATGTGTTCACAAATTATTTTGTTTCCCCTGATGGTGCAACTCCCTGGCAAGAGGAGGCCTTATCTATGTAGTTTGCTTGTTTTCTTGTACCATAAAAACAATTTTCTTTAGCTCATTGTTGTTGTAATGTTGTTCTAAGGCTACTTTCACACTAGCGTTTTTTAGCGCTGCGTATCGAGCGCACATAAAACGCATGAAAAAACGCGTGCAAACGCGTGTAATCGCTGCGATATTTTGCAGTCGAAGAGTGCGCATTGCTTATAAAAATCGCAGCGATTGTATGCGATTGTGATTTCAAGCATTTTTGTATGCGTTTGCGTTTTTTCTGTGCATTTCACAGGAGGAAAATCCTTGAAAAATTCTTGCAACAGAACCCACCAATGGACACCAGTGGGCGTGTCTTATGGGAAATCTTTATATAGAGCCTGTTCACAGCCATTCTTCACATTTGCTTGCATTTGCCTTGGTGAACATGGATCTGCGCTGGAAGACTTTCCACTTCAACCTGGATCTGGACATTGCTATGGCTCAGGCTTATGCAGTGGCTTGCCATGAAGAAAGGGAGAGAGAGAGACATCGGAGACGGCAGCGGCGGCGTTTGTGGGTACATCCCATTGTAGAACTCCGGGAGAGCCGTGGAGCGTACCACACTCTCTATAGCGAGCTGCAGTCAAACCCCGAGAAATTTACCGACTATACCCGGATGTCACAACAAACCTTCAGGGATTTACTTGCTCGGGTCCAACAATTCATCAGGAGACAGGACACACGACTCCGTCGGGCGATTCCTCCAGAGGAAAGACTCCTGGTGACATTACGGTACGTAATATTGAGAAACCAATGCCTGCATCATTTTATTACTTATGCCATGTACTATTCCAAAGCTGCCAGAATTATTGTTCTGCTATCTAGTAAACAAAGACCTGCACAATTATTTTTATGGCATGTACTTTTTTTATTAATGTTTTAAAAAACATATACAATAATATTTTATTTTCTTTCTCTAGATTCCTTGCTACTGGAGAGAGCCTGTCTTCACTCCACTTCCAGTACCGGATTGGTATCTCCAAGTTGTCAGGAATTGTTGTTGACACCTGCCGGGCATTGTGGAATGTTCTCTTTCCGGAATTTATGCCCCTGCCCACCACAGAAAAGTGTCTAGAAATAGCCGACAAATTCTGGACAACCTGCAATTTCCCCAACTGTTTGGGAGCAGTTGATGGGAAACACATACGGATTATCAAACCTAAAAGAACAGGCTCGGAGTACTACAATTACAAGAAGTACTTTTCTACAGTTCTTATGGCCATTGCGGATGCAGACTGTATGTTTGTTGCGGTGGACATTGGGGCATTTGGCCGTGGAATGACTCACAGGCATTTAAGAACTCTGACATGGGCCGGAGGTTGTATGGAAACCAGTTCAATTTCCCCATGCCACGGCCTCTTCCCCACACCGAAGGTCCACCAATGCCATTTGTCATGGTTGGGGATGAGGCATTCCAGATGAGCCAACACCTGCTAAAACCCTACTCCAGCCGGGACTTGGACCACAACAAAAAATTTACAATTACAGGCTGACCAGGGCAAGAAGAACAGTAGAATGTGCCTTCGGTATACTGGTTTCCAGATAGCGCATTCTGGGCACAGCCATTCATCTGAAAGTGGAAACAGTGGATGAAGTTGTGAAGGCATGTGTGGTGCTACATAACTTTGTCATGGCGAAAGAGCACTCAAACTGTGAACTTGATGATGCAGCTCCTAACCCCTTGCCTGAGTTCACTCAGCACCCTCTCAGGTCTTCTGTTGAAGTCAGCCAAATGAGAGACCAATTTGCGGCCTACTTCATCTCAGATGTAGGACGGGTGGAATGGCAAGATCAAATGGTGTAAAATAATGTTCTTGTCTGTATGTCAATAAAATACCTTGTTGTCTGTATGTTAATAAAATACCTCTGTTTATACCTGTACCAAGTGCAGTCTCTGTTTTTAAACTCAAAAACAATTATGAACTGGCCAGGTTTACCAGTGAATTCATGATGCATATTTTTGGGTGCATCATCAATTTATTTGTAATCCTGACTAGGTAGTTCACTATACATGCACACAAGTTGCATGACCTTTATCATCTCTCCAGTTTTGGTTCCATTTTCAGTGACGGTGGAGATAACACAACAAATATTTGTGTCACCTGGCGTGATGTTTCAAAGATTGATTTGGGGATGCACAAGCATCTGTAACTTTTTATACCAAATATAATTTGTATTTTCATCACTGTGACTTGATTTGGAATGCAGAGATAATAAAGATTATACATCTTGTTCAATACCAATGCCTGGTGTCATGCTGAAGTGGTGATGCCCCAAATAACACATCCTCACTTCAGAATGTGTGGGGGTGCTTTGCTGGTGACAATGTTGGGGATTTATTCAAAATTGAAGGCATACTGAACCAGCATAGCTACCACAGCATTTCGCAGCAGCATGCTATTCCGTCCGGTTTGCGTTTAGTTGGACCATCATTTATTTTTCAACAGGACAATGACCCCAAACACACCTCCAGGCTGTGTAAGGGCTATTTGACCAAGAAGGAAAGTGTTGGGGTGCTACGCCAGATGACCTGGCCTCCACAGTCACCAGACCTGAACCCAATCAAGATGGTTTGGGGTGAGCTGGACCGCTCACCGCTTCAATTTTGAATAAATCCCCAACAGTGTCACCAGCAAAGCACCCCCACACCTTCACACCACCTCCTCCATGCTTCACGTGGGAACCAGGCATGTAGAGTCCATCCGTTCACCTTTTCTGCGTGCAAAGCAGTAATCAATGCAAAAGGTGGCTACTTTGAAGAACCTAGAATATGACATATTTTCAGTTGTTTCACACTTTTTTGTAAAGTGTAATGTATAATTCCACATGTGTTAATTCATAGTTTTGATGTCTTCAGTGTGATTCTACAATTTTCATAGTCATGAAAATACAGAAAAATCTTTGAATGAGAAGGTGTGTCCAAACTTTTGGTCTGTACTGTAAGTACTCCATACGATTCCCTTGTTCTCCTGTAATAAAACTAAAATAATAAAGCAAGCATATTCTTACCTCTCTGGCGCTCAGTCAGGTCCCCCGCTGTAATCTATCGGAAAGGGTTAACAGATTTACAGCGGGACCGGAGCTAATGCTGCAGCCTCGATGTAAACCCCCGAATGAATGATTTCCTCTCCCGGCTGACAGGTGATGAGCTGATTAGCTGGGAAGCTTAATTGAATGTTTCACACGCTAATCAGTTCAGTTCAGATCAGCTGGGGACTCCGCACAGCCTCAGTGACGTCAGAGGGAGTCCCGGGGTGACCTAAACTGATTAGTGTGGGAAACATATACAATATACAGAGATTTCATTTTTCCCCTACACCATATACAGCTGTCTGCTTCTGATACAGTACCGTATATCTGCTCTTTGTATTACGGTCAAATCCATACTGAGTGAGCATCTGTGTCTGACTCCGGAAATATATGGATCCGGAGCATCATGAATTGTGGTATGTGTTAAATGGGCCCACTGAGACTCTTTCTCCCGGGGCCCACGAAAACCTGGAGCCAGCCCTGCCCCCCCACAACTTTAGCCAAATAACCCCCAGTTTTCAATGCGTTACTATTATTATTAAGTATATACCATATGAAGAATATGAGGTGCATTAATATGGGAAGTGAATTGTACTACATGGAAGACTTATGCGGTGCACATTACTTATGGGCATCTATGAGGATGTGTATTATACTATATGGGGGACTGATGTATCTTATTATGGAGGAAAAAATTGTGGGTGTATTAACTATATGGAGATGAGGAGTGACATTTTAATAATTGGAGGACTAAAGGGAGTGGATATACATTGAGGACATATGAGGAGTGTATTATTAATGAGGACTATAGGGAGTGTATTATACTATATAGAGGACTATGGGGTATACATTTTACAATATGGAGGACTGTGGGGCATATTATATTATATGGAGAACTATGGGAAGTGTATAATACTACATGGAGGACTATGGGGAGTGTATTATACTATATGGAGTACTATGGGGAGTATATTATACTATATGGAGGACTTTGGGGTATATATATCCCTTATCCTGGGCCCCATCCTATAACATCTCCCCCATCCAGGTATATGTCCCCTGTTCTGCTGCTCTTTAACCCATTTACCCCCAAGGGTGGTTTGCACGTTAATAACCGGGCCAATTTTTACAATTCTGACCACTGTTTCTTTATGAGGTTATAACTTTTCTTCACCATTGACTTGCATTGGGTCAGGTTTTCGACTCCGACTTGACCTTTTCCGTTAGTCGGCCGACTTTGTTCGCCTTGACTTTTGAGAAAGTCTCGACCCTCAAAAACCCTTGTCTGCCGGTACAGTTCCAAGCAATGATGGAGCAGAGAGCGGGTGCGCGATGACATCATCACGCACTCACTGTGTGCCGGGCAGAACAGGAGACAGGAGCCGGGAGCAGCGCGGGCACGAGGAGAGGTGAGGATTGTGGTTTTTTTTTTAAATATGTCAGTGAGTACTGAACTGTGGCTGTGGGGCCATTCCTGGGGGGAGAGATGAGGGCTGTGTTATATGGGCCGTGCTATATATTATGTGGCCCGCTTTATACACTATTTGGGCCGTGCTATATACTATGTGGGCTACGTTATATACTATGTGGGCCATGCTATATACTATGCGGGCCGCCCTATAGTCGCGTTATATACTATGTGTGCCGCGCTATATACTATGTGTGCTGCGCTATATACTATGTGGGCCGCGTTATATACAATGCGGGCCGTGATATATACTATGCGGGCCGCGCTATATACTATGTGGGCCGCGTTATATACTGTGTGGGCCGTGCTATGTACTATGCGGGCCACGCTATAGCCGCATTGTATACTCTGTGTGCCGCGCTATATACTATGTGGACCGTGCTATATACTATGTGGGCCGCGTTACATACTATGTGTGCCGCACTATATACTGTGTGCCGCACTATATACTATGTGGGCCGCGCTACATACTATGTGGGTCGCACTATATACTATGTGTGCCGCGCTATATACTATGTGGGCCGCGCTATATACTATGTGGGCCGCGCTATATACTATGTGGGCCCCGGCTATATACTATGTGGGCCGCACTATATACTATGGGCTGCGCTATATATTATGTGGGCCACGCTATATACTATGTGGGCCGCGTTATATACTATGTGGGCCACGCTATGTACTATGGACCGCGCTATATACTATGTGGGCCGCGCAATATACTATGTGAGACGCGCTATATACTATGCGGGCCGCGCTATAAACTATGCGGGCCGCGCTATACACTATGCAGCTGCGCTATATACTATGTGCGCTGTGTTATATACTATCGGGGGTATATTATATTATATATATTATCTATGAGGGGGCTACATTATACTATATGATGTGGCTACATTGTATTCTATGGGGGCTGCATTATATTCTATGGGGCTAGATTATATTGCATGGGGGCTTCATTATATTTTATGAGGGGGCTACATTATATTCTATGGGGCTGCATTACACTATATGAGGAAGGCTACATTGTATTCTATGGAGGGGCTACATTACACTATATAAGGGGGCTGCATTATATTCTATGGGGGGCTGCATTATACTATATGAGGGGGGCTGCATTTATATTCTATGGGGGGTTTACATTATACTCTGGGGTGGTTGCAGTATACTCTGTGGGGTGGTTGCATTATACTCTATGGGGTGACTATATATTATATGTGGGCTGCATTATACTGTATCAAGGACTATGGGGAATACATTATACCATATGAAGAACTATGAGGTGCATTATACTATGGGAAGTGAATTGTACTACATGGAAGACTATGGCGGTGCATTATACTTTATGGAGCACTATGAGGAGTGTATTATACTATATGGGGGACTGAGTGTATCTTAATATATGGAGGGATATGAGGAGTGTATTATACTATATGGAGGACTGAGGAGTGCATTTTAATATATGGAGGACTATAGGGAGTGGATTATACTATTTGAGGACTATGAGGAGTGTATTATACTATATGGAGGACTATAGGGAGTGTATTATACTATATAGAGGACTATGGGGTATACATTTTACAATATGGAGGACTGTGGGGCATATTATATTATATGGAGAACTATGGGAAGTGTATAATACTACATGGAGGACTATGGGAGTGTATTATACTATATGGAGTACTATGGGGAGTATATTATACTATATGGAGGACTTTGGGGTATATATATCCCTTATCCTGGGCCCCATCCTATAACATCTCCCCCATCCAGGTATATGTCCCCTGTTCTGCTGCTCTTTAACCCATTTACCCCAAGGGTGGTTTGCACGTTAATAACCGGGCCAATTTTTACAATTCTGACCACTGTTTCTTTATGAGGTTATAACTCTGGAATGCTTCAACAGATCTTCGCGATTCTGAAAATGTTTTATCATGACCTATTGTACTTCACGACAGTGGTAAAATTTCTTCGATATAACTTGCGTTTATTTTTGAAAAAAATGGAAATATGGTAAATTTTGAAAATTTTGCAATTTTCAAGCTTTGAATTTTTATTCCCTTAAAATAGAGAAATATGTCACACAAAACAGTTAATAAATAACATTTCCCACATGTCTACTTTACACCAGCACAATTTTGGAACCAAATTTTTTTTTGTTAGGAAGTTATAAGGGTTAAAAGTTTACCAGAGATTTCTCATTTTTACACTCACATTTGAAGTCACTTTGAGGGGTCTATATGGCAGAAAATACCCAAAAGTGACACTATTCTTAAAGCTGCACCCTCAAGGTACTCAAAACCACATTCAAGAAGTTTATTAACCCTTCAGGTGCTTCGAAGGAGCTGAAACAACGTGGAGGGAAAAAAGAACATTTAACTTTTTAGTCTCAAAAATTATCTTTTTTTATTTTCACAACGGTAAAAGGAGAAAATGGATAGATAAAGTTGTTGTACAATTACTCCTGAGTACGCCGATACCCCATATGTGGGGGAAAACCACTGTGTGGGCGCACGTAGGGCTCGGAAGGGAAGGATTGAGATTGAACGCCATGTCGCATTTGGAGAGCCCTTGATGTGCCTAAACAGTGGAAACCCCCCACAAGTGACACCAAACTAGACCCCCTAAGGAACTTATCTAGATCTGTGGTGAGCACTTTGAACCCCCAAGTGTTTCACTAAAGTTTATAATGCCAGGGTGTGAAAAAAAAATTTTTTCCACAAAAATGATTTTTTTAGTCCCCAATTTTGGATTTTTCCCAAGGAAATTGGACCCCAAAAGTTGTTATCCAATTTGTCCTGAGTACGCTGATACCCCATATGTGGGGGGGAGAAACTGGGCGCACGGCAGGGCTCGGAAAGGAAGTAATGACGTTTTGGAATGCAGACTTTGATGGGTGTCATGTTCAGTTTGCAGAGCCCCTGATATGCCTAAGCAGTGGAAACCCCCCACAAGTGACCCCATTTTGGAAACTAAACCCCCTAAGGAACTTATCTACATCTGTGGTGAGCACTTTGAACCCCCAAGTGCTTCACACAAGTTTATGATGCCCGGGCATGAAAATAAAAGTCCTCTTTTTTTCCCACAGAAATGATCTTTTAGTCACCAATTTTTTATTTTCCCAAGGGTAACAGGAGAAATTGGACCACAAAAGTTGTCCAATCTGCCCTGAGTACGCTGATATTCCATATGTGAGGGGAACCACTGTTTGGGCGTATGGCAGAGCTCGGAAGGGAAGGAGCGCCATTTGACGTTTTCAAACCAAAATTGAATGGAATCGAGATTAGATGCCATGTCGTGTTTGGATAGCTCCTGATGTGCCTAAACAGTGGAAACCCCCCACAAGTGACCCCATTTTAGAAACTAGACCCCCTAATGAGCTTATCTAGATCTGTTGTGAGCACTTTGAACCCCCAAGTGCTTCATACAAGTTTTATAACGTAGAGCCGTAAAATTAAAAAAATCATATTTTTTCCACAAAAATGATCTTTTCACCCCAATTTTTTTTTCCCAAGGGTAAAAAGACCTCAAAAGTTATTGTGCAATTTGTTCTGAGTACGCTGAACCCCCAAGTGCTTCACACAAGTTTATAATGCCTGGGCATGAAAATAAAAAATCCTATTTTTTTTACCACAAAAATGATCTTTTAGTCACCAATTTTTTATTTTCCCAAGGGTATCAGGAGAAATCGGACCCCAAAGGTTGTTGTACAATTTGTCCTGAGTATGCTGATACCCCATATGTGGGAGAAAACTATTTGTGTGGGCACATGTCGGGGCTCGGAATAGAAGTAGTGACGTTTTGTAATGCAGACTTTGATGGAAATGCCTGCGGGTGTCATGTCGCGTTTGGAGAGCCCCTGATGTGCCTAAACAGTGGAAACCCCCCACAAGTAACCCCATTTTCGAAACTAGACCCCCAAAAGGGACTTATCTAGATGTGTGGTGAGCACTTTGAACCCCCAAGTGCTTCACAGAAGTTTATAACGCCCGGGCGTGAAAATAAAAAAATCATATTTTTTCCACAAACATGATCTTTTAGTCCCCAGTTTTTGTTTTCCGAAGGGTAACAGAAGAAATTGGACACCAAGAGTTATTTTGCAATTAGTCCTGAGTACGCTGATACCCCATATGTGGGGGTAAACTACTGTTTGGGCGCATGGCAGAGCTCAGAAGGGAAGGAGCACCAGACGCCATGTCACATTTGGAGAGCCCCTGATGTGCCTAAACAGTGGAAACCCTCCAATTCTAACTCCAACCCTAACCGTAACACACCCCTAACCCTAATCCCAACCCTAACCCTAATCCTAACTGTAGCCCAAACCCTAACTCTATCTTTAGCCCCAATGCTAAACATAACCCTAATGGGAAAATGAAAATAAATGCATTTTTTTAAATTTTATTATTTTATTACTAAGGAGGTGATAAAGGGGGTTTTGATTTACTATTTATAGCGGGTTTTTATGTTTGGCAGCTATCACACGCTAAAAGACGCTTTTTATTGCATAAAATAGTTTTTGCATCACCACATTTAGAGAGCTATAATTTTTCCATATTTTGGCCCACAGTGTCATGTGAGGTCTTGTGTTTTGCAGGCCGAGTTGATGTTTTTATTGTCACCATTTTTGGGCACATTACATTTTTTGATCGCTTTTCATTACGATTTTCGGGAGGCAGAATGAACAAAAACCAGCAATTAATGAATTTCATTTGGGGGGGGGCATTTATACCATTCAGCAGGTGGTAAAAATGATAAAGCGGTTTTATTCTTTGGGTCAGTGCGATTACAGCGATACCTCATTTATATCTTTTTTATGTTTTGGCGCTTTTATACAATAAAAATAATTATATATAAAAAATGATTATTTTTGCATCGCTTTATTCTGCGAGCTATAACTTTTTTATTTTTTTTCACTGATGATGATGTATGGCAGTTCGTTTTTTTGAGGGACAAGTTGACGTTTTCAGCGGTACAATGCTTACTTGTATCTGTCTTTTTGATCGCGTGTTATTACACTTTTTGTTCAGCGGTATGATGATAAAGCATTGTTTTTTTGCCTTTTTTTTAAGGGGTTCACTAAAGTGGTTAACTAGTGGGACAGTTTTATAGGGCGGGTCGTTACGGACGCGGCGATACTAAATATGTGTAATTTTATTGCTTTTTCTTTTATTTACATAGAAATGAATTTATTGGGGAATTTTTTTTTCTTTATTTAGGAATTTTTTTTTTACACATGTTAATTTTTTTTTTTACTTTTTTACTTTGTCCCAGTGTGGGACATCACTATAAAGTGTCAGATTGCTGCTCTGACAGTTTGCACAGCACTCTGTCAGACCAGCGATCTGACAGACACTTGCAGGAGGCTTTCTCAGCGCCTGCTCTCAGCAGGCACTGAGGAAGCCGCCTCCCTGCTGGACCCGAAAGGACCCCATGGCCATCTTTATTTATTGTGTTGCTATCTTTGGAGGACAGAGACACAGGCTCATTGGACAATAAATGTTTGATAATATGTGGATTACCCATTGTATAAGTCCATGTAGCTTGTTGACCTGCAGTTTTTCACAAACTATGCAGATTGATTAAATACTCAAAGAATGAAAGTTGACCTGATCCCATCTTTCCCCTGACCTGTGGATGATGGCCTGAACCACAGATGTGGGTATAAAAAGGGACCTATATTTTTATGCAGAAAGACTCTACAAAACAACATCAAGAGGAAAACAGATTTGACATTCTACAGCATGGTTCCCCAACTCCAGTCCTCAAGGCCCACCAACAGGTCATGTTGCAATTATCACCTGGGCAATACTAAGGAAATCCTGAAAACATGACCTGTTGGTGGGCCTTGAGGACTGGAGTTGGTGGAACACTATTCTACAGGATGCCAGCTTAAGGGACCACTGCTCTAGCTGGAGAAATACTGATCTGCTCCATTGATCATCACTGAACTCATGGAGACTTTCGGAGAAGCCAGGTTGTGACCCTGCGATCACCTGGCCCTTTGGAGAGGTTCTTAGAAGTCAGGTTGGGGCCCTCCAGGCACCTGGCACGATGGAGATGTTCAGAGAAGCCAGTTTGGGACCGACCGGCAACCTAGTCCAATGGAGACGTTCGGAGAAGCCAGATTGGGACATTAGGTCACCTGGCCACATACCACTATAGACTGTCAGCTTCCTAAGCTTGTCGTTACCTCCTCTCTGTGGGTGTCCGCTAAAGGTCGGCCCTGGAAGCTCCAAAGTCGCAGCTGCTCTAATACCGTTGAGACTCAGTAAATTTGCCCCATATTGGGTATTTGCTGGGACTGTTCTATATGTGATTGTCTGTTTGTGGTTCTATAAACCATTGTCACACTGTTTTACCCTCACTCTGCATTGCCTGAGTGGTATTCTGGCCACGGGAAAAGAGTGTAGGCGTTCAGTTGGATGAGCCCTTGTGCATGTGGTCTCTCTTAAGGCATCTGTGCCAGCGGATGAAAGCATCCACTGACCATCATGTCTCCACAGATGGATCAATGGATGGATGGAGAGAGATCTGATTGTAAAGAATCTCTACACTATTACTGTAATGAAGACAACTGCTTAAAAGGCAATGCCATACACCAAAGACAACTGTTTAAAAGCTGCAACCTAATTACATTGCTAGCAATAACCAAAAATGTAAAAAGCACCCTGTAGTAAAATGATGGCTGTATTCAGGGGCTGGCCGGCAAATTTTGGCCTGGGGGGGCAAGCAGACAGCAATGGCCCAATAACAGGTGCCCATCCTTAAGACGCGGGTCACACATGCGAGAAAACTCGCACAATTCTGGTGTGAGTCTTTCGCATGAACACCTGGCACTGCCGCCGGCACTCAGACCGGAGCGTGCAGCTGCATGTATTTCTATGAGTTTCTCGCATGTGTGACCCCAACCTAATAGTGTTTACAGTATGATATTCACCATTGAGTGGGCTACAGACATAGAAGCACTGAAAGACCAAAACCTACTACACAGATATGATATCAAAACCAAGCTTAGGATAACATCATTTTCAGATGAATTCCTGAAAAAGAGCTGCAAAAATGGCACAAAAAAATGAACATACTTCACAGCAATGTATAAACGACATTGCTGTACACATGTTTAGTGTTTTGTTACCTCTTTCAACCGTTTCAGGTTTTGGAAACTGTGAATAGGCTAAAAGAAGTAACATGCTCATTTTTTGCTAAAGTCACTCTCCACTATTGTGTAAAATAAGGAGAAAAGACTATGACGGCGGAGTCACCACACAAAACTACGGCAAAGCCACCAGTGAAACTGCTTTAGGAAAATGAGCACTGGCATCTTCCTGAAGCGTCTTTGCTTAGGCTAGTTTCACACTAGCGTTTGGCAGGGCTGCGTAGGGCTGCGTACTTCCTCCGTTAAGCCCCTCCCTCTGCCGCACCTCTTCCGTCCAGCTTCACCTACGTCTGCATGCGTCCTGCGTACCCTATCTTTAACACTGGGTACGCAGGCCATGCGTCGTTTTGACGCTGCACCGACCACAACAAAATGCAACATGTTGCGTTCGACGCAGTTCGGTGCGTTAAAACGACGCATGCGGACGCATTCGTATACATCCGCATGGCCTGTGTACCCAATGTTAAAGATAGGGTACGCAGGACGCATGCAGACGTAGGTGGAGCTGAACGGAAGAGATGCAGCAGTGGGCGGGGCTTAACAGAGGAAGTACGCAGCCCTGCCGAACGCTAGTGTGAAACTAGCCTTAGAAACAAATGGCTGACCAGATGTTGTGTGCACATACCCATAACAGGGTTTTCGGAAACACTGACAATGATTCATACACTGTCACGATTCCCCTCTATCCCCAGCGTGAGCAGGTGGTCTAGTGATCCCAGGTATGTGATTTTGACAATTGCAGTTAATTGCCAACTTGATTTTAATCCGCTTCTCTCAATTTTCTACTGAGAGAAGCAGCTGAGGCTGTAGTCGGCACGTGACAGCAACAATATTCCGTATATACTTGAGTATAAGCTGACCCGAGTATTAGCCGAGGCACCTAATTTTGCCACGGAAAACAGGGTAAGCTTATTGACTCGAGTATAAGCCGGGTATGCATTGTCCTCTCATCCCTGTCCTGGTATGTGTGGCTCACCCCGTCCTGTCCTGCTATGTGTGGCTCCCCCATCCGAGTATGCATGGCTCTGCTCACCCCCTATCCTAGTATGCATGGCTCAGCTCATCCCCCCAACCTAGTATGCATGGCTCAGGTACCATGTGACCGCTCTGCACAGTAAGAAGATACCGGTGCTGAGACCATTGGAGATGCAGGGACCACGCAAGGAGGGTGAGTATGATGTCTTCAAGAACCCAGCTGCGGTAGCTGCAGCTGTCACTGTGCCACAGCCGCCGGCTCCTTCCGCCGCTCCCCCGCCGGCTTTCTGGGCCATGACTCGTGTATAAACCAAGGGGGGCATTTTCAGTACAAAAAAATGTGCTGAAAATCTCGGCTTATACACAAATATATGCGGTAATTCACATTCCTGTGATAACGTGACCGCCTTCTCACTCTGGGAATAGAGGAGAATTGTGAGTGTGTGCATAGCAAGCTATCGTGATTCAGCAATTTGCAGGGACAGAGGGACTACAGAAATTGTTCTATAGAACCGTGAAGTACCCAGCATGAAGAAATAATTGCAGATCTGCTCTGCCCCACAGTATAATACTGAGCTGAATGTTAGCTGATAAAACATCACACAGAACTCGGTCATGTTGCATGCTCAAGTGAGCGAGGCCTAATATTGTAATTGTAACTGAAGCAACAAGTTACTTGCAAAGTGTTGGGAAAAAAAGTTTGTGCTTTGTTGTCCTCATAGAATTCATTCCTATATACCATTTCATTATCCATTGCAAAATAGACAAAACAGTCCACTTTAAGAAATCTCCCATTAACTTTTTTTATGTAAATCTGTGTATAAAATGTACTGTAGTGTCAGGACTCACACTCATCTGCGTAAATAAAATCTCTCCGATGTTGTTCCAGAAAAGTAGGACGAGAGTCATGCGAGTACAATGCGATTTTTCTCACATAGCATTCGTATGACATGTGTATGCGTTTTTTTCTTCTCGACTGTTATTCTATAATCATTTAGTGTTCTATGCTACAGAATGGTGATGTATCCATAAAAATTGGACGCCACTCGCATGGTATGTGTGCCGCCTGTTTTTTTCTCGCATCCACTGACTTGCATTGACAAGTCTCATCTAATGTACGTGGCCACTCGCAGCATGCTGCAATTTTTTTCTCAGTCCGATTCAAGCTGAGAAAAAATGGAGAATCAGTGAATAACATTAGTCAGAGTGTAATCCGATTTTTTATATTGAATTGCACTCGTCCAATTTAAAAGCAGATGAGTATGCGCCATCAGTGTGTTAATACACTCACCTACCGCTGCTCTCTCCTGGATCCGTGCTATTCTTCTGCTCTACTCAGTGGCAGATCCTCTCCAGTTCCGTCAAGTTGGATGGTGAACATTGGTGGACAGCCATTTTCAGGTCTCTCAAGAGATGCTCAATTGGGTTTTCAGGTCTGTTTTTTTTCAGTTAAGATGGGGTGCAGAGTGTACATTAATGAGAAAAAAAGAAAACCTGAAATATCACACGGTCATAAGTATTCATACCCTTTGCTCAGTATTGAGTAGAAGCAACCTTTTGAGCTAGTACAGCCATGTCTTCTTGGGAATGATGCAACAAGTTTTTCACACTTGGATTTGGGGATCCTCTGCCATTCTTCCTTGCAGATCCTCTTCAGTTCCGTCAGGTTGGATGGTGAACATTGGTGGACAGCCATTTTCAGGTCTCTCCAAAAATGCTCAATTAGGTTTAGGTCAGGGCTCTGGTTGGGCCAGCCAAGAATGGTCACAGAATTGTTCTGAAGCCACTTCTTTGTTATTTTAGCTGTGTGCTTAGGGTCATTGTCTTGTTGGAAGGTGAACCTTCAGCCAAGTCTGAGGTCCAGAGCACTCTGGAAGAGGTTTTCATCCAGGCTATCTCTGTACTTGGCCACATTCATATTTCCTTCAATTGCAACCAGTCATCCTGTCCGTGCAGCTGAAAAACACCCCCATAGCATGAAGCTGGTATTCTGTACTTTGTTTTCCAGCGTTACTCTGCATGTTTTTTTGCATTAACCCTTTTGCTCCTTTCCCCCTAACCAGCTGGGATACTGTTGTCTGTTACCTATATGGATGCTGCTCAGTTCCCGGCTCTGCTGCGTACCCGTACTTGCGTGAGTGGCTCCGCTGCTTTGCATGACCGCCCGCATGTGCGGTTCCTGACCTGCTGTGAAAGCCGTCCGTAGCTTGCAAAGTCCTCTGCAGTGGTGCATGACTTACTACGTGTGTGGCAGCAGCCATTGTTGGGTTCCCTCTGTGTTGAGCTGTCTGGCTCTGCATAGGGGGCGCGGCCCACACCTGTCCTGCTTTTATGTGGATTGGGTGTTTACTAGAATTACTGCTCCAGCCTATCGCTGTGAAGCAGCTCATATATAAAGTTCCCCAGCCCTAGTGGGCGTTGCCAGAGCTTCACATTGAATCCCTGAACCTAGCCGTATGTGGTTGTGTGTTCAGCTCCTGCTCTGAATTTGATCAGCTCTGGAGAGCTGATTCCCTGTTCCTGCTGTGTCTTGTTCCCTGATCCTGGATCTAACCCGGTACCTGAATGTCTGAACTGTGTCTTGTGTTTCCGCCTATGCTGGGGGCTGATTACCCAGATCGCCGTTCCTGGAGGCTGTATATCCAGGCCTGTTCCTGCTGTGTCTAATTACCTGAACCCCTGATCCTGGATCTAACCCGGTACCTGAATGTCTGAACTGTGTCTTGTGTTTCCGCCTATGCTGGGGGCTGATTACCCAGATCGCCGTTCCTGGAGGCTGTATATCCAGGCCTGTTCCTGCTGTGTCTAATTACCTGAACCCTTGATCCTGGATCGCATCCTGTACCTGAATGTCTGAACTGTGTCTTGTGTTTCCGCCTATGCTGGGGACTGATTACCCAGATCGCCGTTCCTGGAGGCTGTATATCCAGGCCTGTTCCTGCTGTGTCTAATTACCTGAACCCCTGATCCTGGATCGCATCCTGTACCTGAATGTCTGAACTGTGTCTTGTGTTTCCGCCTATGCTGGGGGCTGATTACCCAGATCGCCGTTCCTGGAGGCTGTATATCCAGGCCTGTTCCTGCTGTGTCTAATTACCTGAACCCCTGATCTTGGATCGCATCCTGTACCTGACTGTCTGAACTGTGTCCTCTGTGTTATGTTCCAGAAATCCTGCTGTGTCCAGAACCCTGTGCCAGTGACTGTGAATCCTTGCTATATAACCTGAGTTCATCTTGGAAGGAGGAGTCCGGTGTGTGCTGAGTTTCTGTTACTCTGTGCTCAGCTTCTGTGCAATCCCCGGCCAGCTCCCGTTGAGCTTGGCGGGGCTTGCACCAGACCGCTGGGGTTCCTTTTCAGGTCGCTGCCAGATGTCCGGATCCTATGCCTGATGACCATGGCCTGATGTCCGATGTCCGACGACCACTTCCAGATGTCCGGATCCTATCCTCCCTACCTGATGTCCGGGTCCTGCCGATTGTTGCCAGATGTCCGGAGCCTGCTGATCGGTGTCAGATGTCCGGATCCTATGCCTGATGACCATGGCCTGATGTCCGATGTCCGACGACCACTTCCAGATGTCCGGATCCTATCCTCCCTGCCTGATGTCCGGGTCCTGCCGATTGTTGCCAGATGTCCGGATCCTGCTGATCGGTGCCAGATGTCCGGAGTCCGATGCCTGTGTTCCAGTCCGTGTTCCTGTCCGTGTTCCTGACTCCCTGAGATCCAATCCATGTTCCTGTCTGTGTTCCTGACTCCCTGAGATCCAATCCGTGTCCCTGATGTTCCTGTTCGTGTCCTCCCTGATGACCACTGCCTGATATCCGATGTCCGATGACCACTTCCAGATGTCCGGATCCTATCCATCTCTACCTGATGTCCGGAGCCTGCCGATCGGTGCTAGTTGTCCGGAGTCCGATGCCTGTGTTCCAGTCCGTGTTCCTGTCTGTGTTCCTGATTCCCTGAGATCCAATCCGTGATCCTGATTTCCTGTCCGTGTTCCTGTGTCCCTGAGATCCAGTCCGTGTTCCTGATGTTCCGATGTCCTGCCGGTTCCTCCTTGGTCTACCCTGTGATGACGTCTGTCCTGGGTCGGTGTCTGATGTTCTCCTGCTGAGCCTGTGCTACGCCTGAGGCCTGAGAGGCCGTCCTAGTATGCCCGTGCCAGATGACCCTGGACTTCATCAACCCGTGATGACCCCGCCATCGTCTGACGTTCGTCCTGGGCCGGTGTCTGATGTTCTCCTGCTGAGCCTGTGCTACGCCCGAGGCCTGAGAGTGAGGCCATACTAGTATGCCCGTGCCAGATGATCCTGGACTTCATCAACCCGTGATGACCCCGCCATCGTCTGAAGTCTGTCTGAGGTCGGTGTCTGATGTTCTCCTGCTGAGCCTGTGCTACGCCTAAGGCCTGAGAGAGAGGCCGTCCAAGTATGCCCGTGCCAGATAACCCTGGACTGCATCTACCCGTGATGTCCTCCAGCACTCGTCTGTGATCCTGAGTCGTGTAACCTTCTCTGATGTGCGGAATCGGGAGCCCGGTCTTATGTTCTGTTTATGTACTGTGTTTCTTTAAGTAAACTTTATGTTTCTTCTTACCTGAAGTTGTGCGGTGTTGTCTAGTCCTGCAGGTCGTCACCTTGCCCACATGCTCAGCTGCCACGGATCCCGGTCGCTGCCCTTCCCTAGTCCGGGCAGGCCCGGGTCTCCCTCCGTGGTCCAGTGGGTCCACATTCTCTTATCATCTGGGACCCATGCCTCACGTCGTCGTGGACTGGCGGCGTGGGAGCATTGGCTAGCTAGGCAAACTATGCCATGTCCCGACGCCCCACAGCCGTGGGAAGCGTCACAGCTGCAACCACCATGTTTCACTGTTGGGATTGTATTGGGCAGGTGATTAGTAGTGCCTGGTTTTCTCCACACATAACACTTAGAATTATCACCAAAAAGTTCTATCTTCATCTCATCAGACCAGAAAATCTTATTTCTCATAGTCTGGGAGTCCTTCATGTGTTTTTTTTGAAAACTCTATGTGGGCTTTCATATGTCTGTGTCACAATCCACTTTTGGATCTGTGACAGACCTTGTTTCCATGTTGAAACCTTTTCCTTTCAGGCGATCGGGGGTTAATGTCATTCTTTTCCCCCGGTGGCCGCTTGTGTAATTACAATGCTGCTGACTTGTCAGGGGAAGGCGGTGACCACTCCCACCATCCTTTAAAAGGTCACCTGAGGCTCAGCTGACTGTTGGTGATATTGCTACCTTTTGGAGACCAACCAAGCTGAAGTCAGGAGCTTGCTGAGCGCAGTGCTGCTTCTGCTGTTTCCCTGATTTGGTGCCTTTTTCTGCTGTTTGGTGCATTGCAGCAGAGTAAGCTAAGTGTTTATTGTTTAGCTATTTAACCCTTAGGTGTCTGTCTTTCCTTTTTGTAGTTTTGGTGTAATTCACTTTATTCCCTCTCTCACCTCCTGGGGAGGGGGTTGGTGGGTTTAGCTCAGGGCTAAACAGGAGACAGGAACAGGTCGGTGGCTTGGGCCTCACTACCTTCAAGTGTACCCCCAAGTTAAGGAAAGACAGGGCCCTCCCTTAGCTTTGGGGGCAGCTCAGGGGCCTAGGTTCCTCGTCCCCTGTATTCTTACAACTGCCCCGTGACATTATCACCAACCGACACTTTTTTTTTCCCTTTCTTGTGAGCAATGGCCCAAATGCAGGCCTTTGCCCAACTGCTTCAGACCCTCACAGATGAGTTTAAGGTGCTGCGGGGTGAGGTGGTGCAGCAGTTACAGCAGTTGGTGGGGTTCTGGCCTCGGCTCAGATGCAGGTTCAACCAGAACTTAAGATATCTCTCCCTAACAGGTTTTCTGGAGGGAGAGATAAATTTCTGGTTTTCCAGGAGGCCTGTTAATTGTACTTCAGGCTCCGCTCCCGTTCATCAGGGAGTGAGGAACAGCGTGTGGGAATTATTGTCTCCCTTCTTAAGGGTGATCCCCAATCGTGGGCCTTCTCCCTGCCGACCGATTCACCATCTTTACGATCGTTGGACGGGTTTTTTGTGGTTCTGGCGCTGGTGTATGGAGATCCTGATGGCGTCTCCCTGGCAGAATCCTGACTCTGTAAAATCTGAGGAGTACTGCTCAGAGTACAGGAGATGGGCCACTGACACTCAGTGGAATGATCCTGCACTTAGAAGTCATTTTGTGCAGGGTCTGTCCCCAGGGTTGCAGGATACTCTGGTGCAGTATGCCGCCCCCAGGTCATTGGAGGCCGCCATGTCCCTTGCCATTAGGGTGGATAGATGCCTCAGGGAGAGGCATACACAAAAACTGCCCCCCTGTTCTCCTTACAAGGGAGGACACAGTCGAGCAGTCGGACGAACCCATGCTGGTGGAAGCAGTTGGTGCCCAAACGGGGTTGCCTGCAGTTCGGCGTGGTGTTGGAGCACGTTTTTACTGTGGGCAGACTGGTCATTTCATTGGGGTTTGCCCAGCTCGCGCCAAAATACCTGCGCCATCTAAGAAGCCACATCCCCTGGTCATGTGGAGGGAGGCGACCAGGGAGTGTATATTTCCTCCATTTCTTCCCCTCAGTGTACCCTGTCTGTGAGAGTGGTGATTGGCAGGGTAACTAAGGGAATTCCGGTGCTTGTGGACAATGGAGCAGGAGTCAATTTGGTGGATGCTCACTTTGTCAGGACCAATGGTCTGATGTGTAGGACGCTAGCTAAACCATTAGGCATCCAGACCATTGACTGTCTCACTCAGCCAGGGGAGTGTGACCCAGGTCGTGCATGATATACACCTGCATATAGGGACTCGTCACAAGGAGTTCCTGTCATGCTACGTCTTGGAGGGTATGCCAATACCCATAGTTTTAGGCCTCACTTGGCTGACAAAACACAACCCGGTCATAGATTGGCATTCCAGGGAAGTAGTCAGCTGGGGTCAGTCGTGTGAGGGCTGCTGCCCGGGGGCTACTGTCTCTGCTGTCTTTCTGCAATCTTCCCCTTCTTCTCCAGTGGGGGCAGCAGAGCTCCTGCCAAGGAGTAGGGGCAAATCCCAACCCTCACCACTAGCCAACCCTGTGAGTCGGAGCCCCCTAGGGAGGAGGGGTCAGGGGAGGGTGGTGGTTTCCTCTGAGAATTGTGTGAGTCTGGTGACACAGGGGGACGCTTCTGTTGTCAGTTCCTCGAAGAGTTCACCATCTTGTGGCAAACGTATGTGTGGCAAGAAACGTTCAGGTGTGAACGAGTATGTATGGGTGTTCACCAAAAACATCCGATGGAAGTGTGCTGCTGGCATCTGGAGTTCTCGGGTGATCGGGCCGTATCAGGTGTCGGCCATTCTCGGCCCAGGGACTTACCAGCTGGAGTTACCCCCAGTTATGCCTGTACATAACTCATTCCCCAGGTCGGCGCTCTGGAGATTTGTGGCACCTCCGGAGCATACGTTATTGCCCCTTCCATCTGTCCGCGTTTGCCATAAACCTGAGAGTCAGGTGACTGCTGGGGCGAACGCTGGTGGATCAAGGCGTCCTCACCGTAGGTTGTATATGAAGTGCGGTGTTGAGGGTCCAGAGGCTGCTCATTAAAATGGGGGTACTGTCACGATCCACTTTTGGATCTGTGACAGATCTTGTTTCCATGTTGAAACCGTTTTCTTTCAGGCAATCGGGGGTTAATGACAGGCTTTTCCCCGGTGGTCGCTGGTGTAACTACATTGCTGCTGACTTGTCAGGGGAAGGTGGTGACCACTCCCACCATCCTTTAAAAGGTTACCTGAGGCTCAGCTGACTGTTGGTGATATTGCTACCTTTTGGAGACCAACCAAGCTGAAGTCAGGAGCTTGCTGAGCGCAGTGGTGCTTCTGCTGTTTCCCTAATTTGGTGCCTTTCTCTGCTGTTCGGTGCATTGCAGCAGAGAAAGCTAAGTGTTTATTGTTTAGTTATTTAACCCCTCGGTGTCTGTCTTTCCTTTTTGTGGTTTTGGTGTAATTCACTTTCTTTCCTGCCTCATCTCCTGGGGAAGGGGTTGGTGGGTTTAGCTCAGGGCTAAACAGGAGACAGGAACAGGTGGGTGACTTGGGCCTCACTACCTTCAAGTGTACCCCCAAGTAAAGGAAAGACAGGGCCCTCCGTTAGCTTTAGGGGCAGTTCAGGGGCCCAGGTTCCTTGTCTCCTGTATTCCTACAACTGCCCCGTGACAGTCTGGCATAAATGCCAAACTGGTGGAGGCTGCAGTGATAGTTGACTTTGTGGAACTTTCTCCCATCTCCCTACTGCATCTGTGGAGCTCAGCCACAGTGATCTTGGGGTTCTTCTTTACCTCTCTCACCAAAGCTCTTCTCCCACGATTGCTCAGTTTGGCTGGACGGCCAGGTCTAGGAAGACTTCTGGTGGTCCCAAACTTCTTCCAATTAATGAATATGGAGGCCATTGTGCTCTTAGGAACTTTGAGTACTGCAGAAATTCTTTTGTAACCTTGGCCAGGTATGTGCCTTGCCACATTTCTGTCTCTAAGCTCCTTGGCCAGTTCCTTTGACCTCATGATTCTCATGTGGTCTGACATGCACTGAGAGCTGTGAGGTCTTTTATAGACAGGTGTGTGCCTTTACAAATCAAGTCCTATCAGCTGGACTCCAATGAAGTAGAACCATCTCAAAGAGGATCACAAGGAAATGGACAGCATGTGACTTAAATATGAGTGTCTGAGCAAAGGGTCTGAATACTTATGACCATGTGATATTTGTTTTAATTTTTTAATAAATTTGCAAAAATTTCTACATTTCTGTTATTTTTAGTCAAGAGGGGGTGCAGAGTGTACATTAATTGAGAAAAAAATGAACTTTTTTGAATGTACCAAATGGATGCAATGAAACAAAGAGTTAAAAATTTAAAGTGGTCTAAATACTTTCCATACCCACTGTATTTTACATTAAAAAATTGTAGACATTTTTGCAAATTTATTAAAAAAAACCTGAAATATCACATGGTCATAAGTATTCAGACCCTTTGCTCAGTATTGAGTAGAAGCACCCTTTTGAGCTAGTACATGAGTCTTCTTGGGAATGATGCAACAAGTTTTTCACACCTTAATTTGGGGATCCTCTGCCATCCTTCCTTGCAGAACCGCTCCAGTTCTGTCAGGTTGGATGGTGAACGTTGGTGGACAGCCATTTTCAGGTCTGATTTTTTTTTACAGTTAAGATGGGGTGCAGAGTGTACATTAATGAGAAAAAAATGAACTTTTTTGAATTTACCAAATGGCTGCAATGAAACAAAGAGTGAAAAATTTAAAGGGGTCTGAATACTTTCCGTACCCACTGTATAATCTATTCTATCTATTTCCTATTCTAACCTGTCAGTGTGATTTTACTGTACGCGCACCCGAATTGCCAGAGTTTTTATCTATATCTATCAATTATATATTTGGACACACCTTCTCATTTAAAGATTTTTCTGTATTGTCATGACTATGAAAATTGTACATTCACACTGAAGGCATCAAAACTATGAATTAACACATGTGGAATTATATACTTAACAAAAAAGTGTGAAACAACTGAAAATATGTCTTATATTCTAAGTTCTTTAAAGTAGCCAACTTTAGCTTTAATGACTGCTTTGCACACTTTTTTCATTCTCTTGATGAGCTGCAAGAGGTAGTCACCGGAAATGTTCTTCCAACAATCTTGAAGGAGTTCCCAGAGATGCTTAGCACTTGTTGGACCTTTTGCCTTCACTCTGCGGTCCAGCTCACCCCAAACCATCTCGATTGGGTTCAGGTCTGGTGACTGTGGAGGACAGGTCATCTGGCATAGCACCCCATCACTCTCCTTCTTGGTCAAATAGCCCTTACACAGCCTGGAGGTGTGTTTGGGGTCATTGTCCTGTTGAAAAATAAATGATGGTCCAACTAAACGCAAATCGGATGGAATAGCATGCTGCTGCAAGATGCTGTGGTAGCCATGCTGGTTCAGTATGCCTTCAAATTTGAATAAATCCCCAAGAGTGTCACCAGCAAAGCACCCCCACACCATCACACCTCCTCCTCCATGCTTCACGGTGGGAACCAGGTACGTAGAGTCCATCCTTTCACCTTTTCTGCGTTGCACAAAGACACGGTGGTTGGAACCAAAGATCTCAAATTTGGACTCATCAGACCAAAGCACAGATTTCCACTGGTCTAATGTCCATCCTGTTAGAACTCTCCTGTTAGGTTTTTTCTATCTTGCTGGTCACATGACCTTTTTTGCCTATTTAATCCTGCTCTGCCCTTCTGGCTTTGCTGGAAGGGTTTCAGACCTGAGGATAACTCATGGGTGAGGGCGGATGATGTTTCTGCGTCCAGACTTGTCAGAGCGTTTCACAAGAGGTTTCCGGATAAGCCTGGGCCTAGGGGATCCGGAGGATCCTCTTAGAAGGGGGGGGTACTGTTAGAACTCTCCTGTTAGGTTTTTTCTATCTTGCTGGTCACATGACCTTTTTTGCCTATTTAATCCTGCTCCGCCCTTCAGGCTTTGCTGGACTTCATTGTAATTTCTACTCTTAAGCTAGCCAGGTGCTTTGTTACCTTACTCAGTCAGTTTTGCTTGGTCTTCGGACCTCTATGTTCTATGTTGTTTTTTTTTGTCTTTTACTGCTACAACTTCTGTTAGGAGGTGTCCATCTTTCTCCCAGTTCCTAGTTCTTGTAGGGATCCCTTCCTCGCATCTATAGGTCTTCGTACAGACTAGCTGAGGACTTTAGCGGGTCTGATCGCAGGATCAGGTTCCCCGTTACATCGTAGGGATCTAGCTTAGTTCTATCGTAGGGACAGATCTCCTTTCTTTCCTTAGTGCTTGTAGCAGAACATAACACATTCCTTGTGTTCTTTAACCCAATCAAGTCTCTTCTGCTTGTTGCCTGTCCTTAGCAGTGGTTTCCTAGCAGCTATTTTACCATGAAGGCCTGCTGCACAAAGTCTCCTCTTAACAGTTGTTGTAGAGATGTGTCTGCTGCTAGAACTCTGTGTGGCATTGACCTGGTCTCTAATCTGAGCTGCTGTAAACCTGCGATTTCTGAGGCTGGTGACTCGGATAAACTTATCCTCAGAAGCAGAGGTGACTCTTGGTCTTCCGTTCCTGGGGCGGTCCTCATGTGAGCCAGTTTCTTTGTAGTGCTTGATGGTTTTTGCAACTGCACTTGGGGACACTTTCAAAGTTTTCCCAATTTTTCGGACTGACTGACCTTCATTTCTTAAAGTAATGATGGCCACTCGTTTTTCTTCACTTAGCTGCTTTTTTCTTGCCATAATACAAATTCTAACAGTCTATTCAGTAGGACTATCAGCTGTGTATCCCCCAGACTTCTGCACAACACAACTGATGATCCCAACCCCATTTATAAGGCCAGAAACCCCACTTATTAAACCTGACAGGGCACACCTGTGAAGTGAAAACCATTTCCGGTGACTACCTTTTGAAGGGTGGTTTGCACGTTAATGACCGGGCCAGTTTTTACAATTCTGACCACTGTCTCTTTATGAGGTTATAACTCTGGAACGCTTCAACGGATCTTCGCGATTCTGAGATTGTTTTCTCGTGACATATTGTACTTCACATTAGTGGTAAAATTTCTACGATATAACTTGCGTTTATTTTTGAAAAAAAACGCAAATATGGCGAAAATTTGTAAAATTTTGCAATTTTCAAACTTTGGATTTTTATTCCCTTAAAACAGAGAAATATGTCACACAAAATAGTTAAGAAATAACATTTCCCACATGTCTACTTTACATCAGCACAATTTTGGAACCAAAATTTTTTTGTTACGAAATTATAAGGGTTAAAAGTTGACCAGCGATTTCTCATTATTACAACAAAATTTACAAAGCCATTTTTTTTAGGGACCACCTCACATTTGAAGTCATTTTGAGGGGTCTATATGGCAGAAAATACCCAAAAGTTACACCATTCTAAAAACTGCACCCCTCAAGGTACTCAAAACCACATTCAAGAAGTTTATTAACCCTTCAAGTGCTTCACAGGAGCTGAAGCAACGTGGAAGGAAAAAATGAATATTTAACTTTTTAGTCACAAAAATGATCTTTTACAAACTTTTTTATTTTCACAAGGGTAAAAGGAGAAAATGGACAGATAAAGTTGTTGTGCAATTTCTCCTGAGTACACCAATATCCCATATGTGGGGGGAAACCACTGTTTGGGCACACGGCAGCGCTCGTAAGGGAAGGAGCGCCGTTTGACTTTTTCAAACTAAAATTGGCTGGAATTGAGATTGGACACCATGTCGCGTTTGGAGAGCCCCTGATGCGCCTAAACAGTGGAAACCCCCCACAAGTGACACTTATCTAGATCTGTTGTGAGCACTTTGAACCTCCAAGTGTTTCACAAAAGTTTATAATGCCTGGGTGTGAAAAAAAAAACAATTTTCCACAAAAATGATATTTTAGTCCCAAATTTTTGATTTTTCCCAAGGAAATTGGACCACAAAAGTTGTTGTCCAATTTGTCCTGAGTACGCTGATACCCCATATGTGGGGGGGAAACTGTTTGGGCGCACGGCAGGGCTTGGAAAGGAAGTAATAACGTTTTGGAATGCAGACGTTGATGTGTGTCATGTTCCGTTTGCAGTGCCCCAGATGAGCCTAAACAGTGGAAACCCCCCACAAGTGACCACATTTTGGAAACTAGACCCCCTAAGGAACTTATCTAGATCTGTGGTGAGCACTTTGAACTCCAAAGTGCTTCACACAAGTTTAAAATGCCCGAGCATGAAAATAAAAAAATCCTATTTTTTTTTCACAAAAATTATCTTTTAGTCACAAATTTATTATTTTCCCAAGTTGTTGTCCAATTTGTCCTGAGTACACTGATACCCCATATGTGGGGGGAACCACTATTTGAGCGCACGGCAGAGCTCGAAATGGAAGGAGCACCATTTGACTGTTTCCAACCAAAATTGGCTGGAATTGAGATTGGACGCCATGTTGCATTTGGAGAGCCCCTGATGTGCCTAAACAGTGGAAACCCCCCACAAGATACCCCATTTTGGAAACTAGACCCCCTAAGGAACTTATCAAGATCTGTGGTGAGCAATTTGAACCTTCAAGTGCTTCACACAAGTTTATAACGTAGAGCCGTAAAATTAAAAAATCATATCTTTTCCACAAAAATTACCTTTTAACCCCAATTTTTATTTTTCCAAGGGTAACAAGACTCCAAAAGTTATTGTGCAATTTGTCCCGCGTACGCTGATACCCCATATGTGGGGGTAAACCACTGTTTGGGTGCATGGCAGAGCTTGGAAGGGAAGGAGCGCCGTTTGACTTTTTCAATGCAGAATTGGCTGGACGCCATGTCGTGTTTGGAGAGTTCCTGATCTGCCTAAACAGTGGAAACCCCCGACAAATGACACCATTTTGGAAACTAGACCCCTCAAGGAACTTATCTAGATGTGTGGTGAGAACTTTGAATCCCCAGGTATTTCACTAAAGTTTATAACGCCCGAGCATGAAAATAAAAAATCATATTTTTTCCACAAACATGATCTTTTAGTCCCCAACTTTTTATTTTCCCAAGGGTAACAGAGAAATTAGACCCCAAAAGTTGTTGTCCAATTTGTCCTGAGTACGCTGATACCCAATATGTTGGAGAAAACTACTGTATGGGCGCACGTCAGGGCTCGGAAGGGAAGTAGTGAATTTTAGATTGCAGACTTTGATGGAATGGTCTGCAGGCTCCATGTCGCATTTGGAGAGCCCCTGATGTGCCTAAACATTGGAAATCCCCCAAAAGTGACCCCATTTTGGAAAATAGACCCCACAAGGAACTTATCTAGATGTGTGGCGAGCACTTTGAATCCCGAAGTGCTTCACAGTTTATAGCGTACAGCCGTAAAAATAAAAAATCCTTTTTTTTTTACAAAAATGATTTTTTCGCCCCCAATATTTTATTTTCATAAGAGTAACAGGATAAATTGGACCCCAAAAGTTGTTGTCCAATTTGTCCTGAGTAAGCTGATACCCAATATGTGGGAGAAAACTACTGTATGGGCACACGTCAAGGCTCGGAAGGGAAGTAGTGACGTTTTGGATTGCAGACTTTGATGGAATGGTCTGCGGGCGTCATGTCGCATTTAGAGAGCCCCTGATGTGCCTAAACAGTGGAAACCCCCAAGTGACCCCATTTTGGAAAACAGACCCCACAAGGAACTTATCTAGATGTGTGGTGAGCACTATGAAGCCCCAAGTGCTTCACAGAAGTTTATAACGTACAGCCGTAAAAACAAAAAAATCCTTTTTTTTTTACAAAAATTATATTTTCGTCCCCAATTTTTTATTTTCCCAAGGGTAACAGAAGAAATTGGACCCCAAGAGTTGTTGTCCAATTTGTCCTGAGTACGCTGATACCCATATGTGGGGGTAAACTACTGTTTGGGCGCATGGCAGAGCTCAGAAGTGAAGGAGCACCGTTTGACTTTTTCAACGCAGAATTGGCTGGAATTGAGATCAGACGCCAACCCCCAAGTGCTTCACAGAAGTTTATAACGCCCGGGCGTGAAAATAAAAAAATCATATTTTTTTCCACAAACATGATCTTTTAGTCCCCAGTTTTTGTTTTCCGAAGGGTAACAGAAGAAATTGGACACCAAGAGTTATTTTGCAATTTGTCCTGAGTACGCTGATACCCCATATGTGGGGGTAAACTACTGTTTGGGCGCATGGCAGAGCTCAGAAGGGAAGGAGCACCAGACGCCATGTCACATTTGCAGAGCCCCTGATGTGTCTAAACAGCGGAAACCCACCAATTCTAACTCCAACCCTAACCCCAACACACCCCTAACCCTAGTCCCAACCCTAACCATAACCCTAACCACAAACCTAACCCTAACACACCCCTAATCCCAATCCTAACCCTAATCCTACCTTTAGACTCAACCCTAACTTTAGCCGCAACCCTAACCCTAATGGGAAAATGGAAATAAATACATATTTTTAATTTTATTATTTTTCCCTAACTAAGGGGGTGATAAAGGGGGGTTTGATTTACTATTTATAGCAGGTTTTTATGATTGGCAGCTGTCACGCTAAAAGACGCTTTTTATTGCAAAAAATAGTTTTTTGCATCACCACATTTTGAGAGCTATAATTTTTGCATATTTTGGCCCACAAAGTCATGTGAGGTCTTATTTTTTGCGGTACGAGTTATCGTTTTTATTGGTTCCATTTTTGAGCATGTGACATTTTTTTATCGCTTTTTATTTTGATTTTTGGGAGGTTAGAATGAACAAAAATCAGCAATTCATGAATTTCTTTTGGGGAGGGCGTTTATACCGTTCCGCGTGTGATAAAACTGAAAAAGCAGTTTTATTCTTCGGGTTAATACGATTACAGCGATACCTCATTTATATCATTTTTTTATGTTTTGGCGCTTTTATACAATAAAAACAATTTTATATAAAAAATTATTATTTTTGCATCTCTTTATTCTGCGAGCTATAACATTTTTATTTTTTCGCTGATGATGCTGTATGGTGGCTCGTTTTTTGCAGGATAAGATGACGTTTTCAGCGGTACCATGTTTATTTATATCGGTCTTTTGATCGCGTGTTAGTCCACTTTTTGCTCGGCGGTATGATGATAAAGCATTGATTTTTTGCTTTGTTTTTTTTAAGGGGTTCACTAAAGGGGTTAACTTGTGGGACAGTTTTATAGGGGGGTTGTTACGGACGCGGCAATACCAAATATGTGTACTTTTATTGTTTTGTTTTTTTTATTTACAGGAAGAAATGAATTTATTGGGGAATTTTTTTTTCCTTTATTTTGGATTTTTTTTTACACTTCTGATTTTCATCTTTTTTTTTACTTTGTCCCAGGGTGGGACATCACTGTAGAATGTCAGATCGCTGGTGTGACAGTGTGCACAGCACTCTGTGAGACCAGCGATCTCACAGGCAGTGCTGCAGTCTTCCTCAGCACCTGCTCTCAGCAGGCACTGAGGAAGCCGCCTCCCTGCAGGACACGGTGGCCATCTTGGATCCGGGGTCCCGCAGGGAGGAAGGCCTCAGAACAGATCGATCACATCGCGCTGTTCTGAGGGTCTCACGGAAGCACGTAGAGAGCCCCCTCCCTGCGCATTGCTCCCCTGTGCCCCCGGTACACCGCGATCATGTTTGATCCCCCGGGAGCGCAGCTGATCGCCTTGGACGTACTATCCCGTCCCTGGGAATTAAGTCCCAGGTCACATGGACGGGATAGTACGTCCGATGACAGAAAGGGGTTAAGTATATAATTCCACAAGTGTTAATTCATAGTTTTGATGCCTTCAGTGTGAATTTACAATTTTCAGTCATGAAAATACAGAAAAATCTTTAAATGATAAGGTGTGTCCAAACTTTTGGTCTGTACTGTGATATATATATATATATATTGTGTGTGTTTTGATGAATAATTCCTTTGAAAACGATGTGTAAATGACATAGAGAACTGCTGTATGTAAAAGCTTATGTTAAAATCGCATTGAAATCTGATAGCAATCGCACTGCACTCGGATGTAAATCTGATGCTAGGTGTGAAAATTGCATTGTACTCGCATCACATTTTTCTGGTCCAGATTACGGAACGTTTTTTTCTCACATATGGGTATGAGCCCTTAGTCAGAAAATTGGCTGAGGTAAAAATAGGAAACAAATATACAAGACAGGAGCTGAGTGCAAAGGACTAAATCAAAGGAAGTAAAAAGTTATATCTGACAGTTTCTAGCATAAAGGTAGGAGCTTTAATAGGGTGAGGTGCATTGCAATTGGTCAAAGTGGGAATCTGGTTACACCACTAGACAGCACACCCAATCATACTGTCACATTGGACAACACTACAGGTCCCGACCACCCACAGTTTCTGATTCCTATGTCTCCTCCATCACCAGCGCCACACATAGAATGAATTTGGCAGTGCCTGGTGACTGAAGCAGATGTTACAGGAGCAGATTCCAGTTGGAGATAGAACAGCAAAGAGTCCTTGCTCACAGTAGTCTCTGGGGAAGCGTCTTTAGGCTTCTCTATGAGCAATGTGTCCGTGGTAAAGACCATAAAAATTTTCACAAAATTAAAAGGCCCATAAAAGCCCATATTTCTGGAACTGTATGGTGAATTTATATATATATGAAAAAAAGCTAGTAATACTCTGGGGAATAGTGGGAATAAAATAAGAGTAAACATTGGCTATTTTTTTACCTTGTGACAGTTCCACTTTAAATCCTGAAAAAAACATTAATATTATCCAGTGCTGACATCAATGCACACTTCAGAATGAAAAAAATGATCTGTTTGAGCTTGTCCTTTTCTTGCCATCACCTGGTCTTCTTGCACAATACGTATTGCTTGTAAGAAGCTGTGGTAAAGCAACAGGTCTGACATATAATATCACAAAATCTTAACTATTGCCAACAGCATGATTTTGAGACAGACACCAGACTAACTAATCAGAATAAAAAATGTTAAAAGTGAGTGTCTAAATGTTATAATCTTTGTAATTGCACAATATTTACCTTAAATGCTGCACAGTATCTTATTTCATTTTCAGGCCTTACCAAAACTGAACTTGAAACACATTTTTGCTACATGGGAATATACTCATATAGGCAGAACATGCAAGCGATTACAAAGTTACCTCCCTGTTATACAGATGCAATCAAAATTAGTCAACTCCAATTACTAATCAGGCTTATTAGCAAACTTTGGAAACTCCGATATTTTTGATAAACTGATTCATCAAGGACAATTCAAATACATAATCACAACTAACACAACAAGTGGTTCCCCAAATTTAACGCAAGATGCAACTTTTACTGATTGACAGATTTTCCAACCTTTCATGTCAAAAGTCTTTAGTACTTAGGAGAGTGACTTCGGCAGTTATGACCTTCTGCAAATGTCATGAATAGTTAGACAAAAATACTTACAGTGTTTCTGAGGAATCTTTGTCCATTACGCATAGACAATGTCTTTAAATTCACTAATATTCTTGGGTTTGCATGCATAAACTGCCTTCTTCATATTGGTACCAAAGATTTTCTGTGGATTAAAGACTTGGTGGATTTTTAAGAATGCTTGGGATCATTGTTCTGTTAGGAGGACCAAAGAAGCCCAAGCATCAGATTCCCAACGAAAGGCTTCATTCACATGACCATAATTTCAGTCTAAGTGCTGTCCGTGAGAAAAACAGACAGAACTTGGACAAGTGTTATTTGATTGGTCTGTTCAGATGACTGCTTTTGTACACAAACTGAATGTCCACATGAAAAAAATTGCAACATGCACAATTCTCTTTTGTAGTTCTGATAGTGGTGCCTATACAAATCTATGTGTGTGCAAAAAAAAAATCAGATCCCATAAGTTAAATTATATATTATTAGTATTATTTATTTTTAAAGTACCGTTATTTCCGTGGTGCTGTCCATGTGAAAAGGGTTACATACATATTACATACTGTACATAAAAAGAGTAAGCAAACAAACTGACAAATTGGTACAGATGTGGAAAGGACTCTTCCCTCATAGGTTTAAAATGAAAAGGTATAGTTTCTGATTTTTAGGGATACATTGCCATTATTAACATAGGAAACAATTTTTCGTCTTGTAAATTTTATTTCCTGCTGATGTACAAAAAGAATGCCATGCAGATGACATACAAATTGCACATGGATGACAATACAGATAAAAAATTGTTTGTTTTTCCACATGAAAATCAAATTATTTTTTATATCCTTGTGTGAACTTAGCCAAAGCATGATACTTTCTCCAAGGATTTTCTGATACTTGATTGAACCTTTTTCCCGTGGGCAGAATATTACTAAGACAACACAGGGGTGACTGTAACACTGCTCACCAACAGTCAACAACATATAGCACATTCCCAACCAGTACACAAGGTGTGTGCAAATGACAGTCTCGCCCTTCTGCTGGCTTGCCGGAGATTAGAACTTCTGCAACTTCGGGGCATCCAGTGCAAACTACCCCAACCAGCAGCATCCCGCTTTTGGTGGACATCTATAGAGATGAGGTAGGGGCAACCATAGCAAACTGACCGATCACAGTGAGCTATGTAGCCAGGTGACCTGATTGTCGCACCCTGGCTTCTCCAAACATCTTTGTGGATTCAGCGATGGGCAGTGGAGCAGATCTATATTCCACCAGCTCCTTGGGCTGATGTCCTCCAGAGCCTGTCTGGAGACAGATGTGGCCCTTTTTATATTGCACAGCTCTTATTCAGGGCATTCTCCCACATGATTGTGGGAAGGTGGGGAGGGGTAATCACTCATTGTTCAATTGTTTAATTAGACTGCATATTTGTCCTCCAGCTTGTGCAGACTAGTACATCTCAGAGAGCTGGTGCAATAAGTAATCAGCAGGCATTCCACATATTAGCATACAACAAATATCAATCAACAGACTCACATGAAACAAAGGGTCATGTCCCTTGACCTACCGAACAAAGGAACAATGCGTCTGGCACACTTAAGAACAATTCACACCCCCCACCCGCAACAGTGACCAGATTGATGATGTGTTGTCACAGTCCTTTGCAGTCATTCAAGACTTTCTAACCAGCTGACTCCACAGTAATCTGGTGATATCTTCTGCTTCCGGCCGTGGCAGCATAGTGTAGCCAGTGTTCCTTTAACTTTAAACTTGTGAACTATGCTATCAACTGTATCTCTTGGGACATTTAATGCCTTTGCTATCTTTTTGTATCATTTTCCTTGTTTGTGCCTGGCAATGATCTCCTCTCTTAACTCTGTGGACCATTCTTTTGACTTATTTTTGCCATATTTCTGTCATACAATCAAATGTCACAAATCCCTAGCCAATCCAGGTATTCTATGTGTTTTATCACAAGTACACCTGATGCGACTCATGAAACCCTTGATTAGTTTTAATGGTGTGCTTGAGAGTAGAGATGAGCGAATTTGTTTGGATTTTCACCCCGAATCTGATTTTGACATATTCGGCCCATATTCGAACACTATTCGTGCCGAATGTATGTCTTAGGGCTCATACCCATTTGCGAGAAAAACAACGGTCCGATTTCAGGACCGAAAAAACGGACGAGTGCTATGTGAGTGTCATGCGAGTGTAATGCGATTTTTTTTTTCCACAGAACATCTGTATGACATGCGTATGAAATCCGTATGCAATGCGATTTTAACATGAGGTTTTATATAAAGCAGTTCTCTCTATGTAAAAACTCATGTTAAAATAGCATAGTAAAAAAAACTGTACACATCGTTTTAAAACAAAATAATCTTCAAAACATAGATATATATATATTGTGTGTGTGTGTGTGTGTTGTGTATATATAGATAGACATTGTAGGGATCCGCTCTGGTAGGCAGGGGCCGGGCCGCAGTAATGAGGCAAACACACAGGCTTTCAATTCAAAGTTCAGTGGTTTTAATAATGGGTTCAAAAGTCCAGATAACAAAAATCAAAAATAGAACATAACATACTCCAGTTTGGAGAACCACTGGTCCCAGACTCACCCTTGTTGGACGGGCTTAACTAAGCGGCTGCAGGCCAGCAGGGACCACCAAGTGCCATTCCGGGTGGTCTGGTACTTGCTTCCTTGTGCACACTGACACACTGTAACAGGAATCACTTCTTCCAGGCTGACTCCAGCCAAACTCCTTCCTTCCACACCCATATACTACAACAGCTCCTTGTTAAAGGGAATCTGTCACCCTAAATTGGCAGGATATTTAAATGATGGCAGTCAGGTCAGATGGGCGGTGTTTTGGGTACTTGCCTTAACATGTTGTTCGCCACTGTCTCCATTATTTCTGGGAATTGTAGTCATTGCCCTCCATATTACGCGCCTGCGCATTGCAATCTGCGGGCAAAGCATACTGCGCGTGGGCAATTCAAGATTGCAATGCGCAGGCGCGTAATATGGAGGGCAACGACTACAATTCCCAGAAATAATGGAGACAGCGGCGAACAACATGTTAAGGCAAGTAGCCAAAACAGCGCCCATCTGACCTGACTGCCATCATTTAAATATCCCGCCAATTTAGGGTGACAGATTCCCTTTAAATAGGCCTAGTCCACACCCTCAGGTGAGGTACACATCAGATGACCTGATCACGTGACTATGACCTCATCACATGTCCTTGTGATCAGGGAAAATCCTGACCAAACTTCAGTCTGCTAGGAGAAATATATCTCCCATCCAGCAAGACCCCCTTTGGTGTACCACAACATATAGATATAGTAAAAGCCGGCAGATGCGTGTTCAGTAAAGAGTAGAATAGGTTAGAATAGAATAGATTGAATAGATATATACACATAGAATACACACATATATATATATAATTTATAGTTTATACACTTCTACATAGCATAATAGCTGCTAATTCAATTGCCGGCTTCTGTAAAATCATTACAAAACCCGACATGAAATGACACATGGTTTACATATAGTAAACCATTTCATTTCATTTAGTTTGGTATATTTGACTAATAATTAGATGAGTGTATGTGTGCAAAATTTTAGACTTGTAGGTGCTAATTTAATGGGTAAATTCGTTGTAAAAAAATGTGTGGGCTCCCACGGCATTTTCTCTGCCAGAGAGGGAAAGCCAGTGACTCATGGGTTAATTAGGGGTTAATGACAACTTGCTATTGAAAGGTGACATTAATCCGGGTTAATAATGGAGAGTTGTCAATAAGATGAAATAATTACACATAGTTTTTGATCAAATTTTATTATACTGCTAATCCATCTGAATCCATTGTTCTCCTGTAATAAAAAAAATAAAATAAAAAAGTAACAATATCCATACCTCTCCGCTGTTCAGTCAGGTCCCCCGCTGCAATCCATCACAAGGGGTTAAACAGTTTACAGCAGGGACCGGTGCTAATGCTACCGTCCCGGCTGTAAACCACTGCAGAATGAATTAATTCATGTTGGCGCAGGCGCCCTGGCTGACCGGAGATGAACTGATTAGCGTGTAAAAGTTAATTAATTTTTTTCCCACGCTATCGAGTTCACTTCGTCAGCCGGGGACTCCGCACAGCCTCCCTGACATCAGCGGTAGTCAGTGGGGCTGCGCAGAGTCCCTGGCTGACCTGAAGTGAACTCTTTCCCATGCTAATCAGTTCATCTACGGTCAACCGGGGAGCCTACGCAGACATGAATTAATTCATTCTGCAGTGGTTTGCAGCCGGACCGGTAGCATTATTATTAGCATTATGTAATTATTTCATTAAAATAATTTTTCATTAATGTGTATGTTTTTTTAACCTTTTACTACAAGAGGATTAATAATGGAGAGTTGTCTAATTGACAACTCTCCATTATTAACCTGGATTAATGTCACCTTTCAATAGCAAGGTGACATTAACCCCTAATTAACCCATGAGTCACCTCTAAAGGCAATGGGAATAGAGAGGCTACGTGCCAGAATAGGCGCATCTAATAATAGATGTGCCTTTTCTGGGGTGGCTGGGGCCAGATGTTAGTAGCCATGGGGGCTCAAAACAATGGTCCCTCTCAAGGCTATTAATATCTGTGCTTAGTCACTGGCTTTCTCTGTCTGGCGGAGAAAATATCGAGGGAGCCCACGCATTTTTTTACAATGAATTTACACGTTAAATTAACACCTACAAGTCCAAAATTTTGCACACATACACTCATCTAATTATTACTCAAAACCATATTTTAAACTAAATGAAATGAAATGGTGTACTGTATGTAAACCATGTGTCATTTAATGTCGGGTTCTTTAGTGATTTTACAGAAGCTGACAATTGAATTAGCGGCTATTATGCTATATGAATTACCGGCTTTTCATCTTTCTATCTATCTATCTATCTATCTATCTATCTATCTATCTATCTATCTATCTATTATCTATCTATCTATCTATCTATCTATCTATCTATCTATCTATCTATCTATCTATATAAATACATATGTGTTTGTGTCACTGACATATATATCTATGTATTCTATGTGTATACATATATTCTATCTATTTTTTTCTGAGTTGTCAGTGCGATTTTACAGTAGCCGGACGTGAATTGCCGACTTTTCAAAGGACACAGCTGCGTATAAATCGGACAGCACTCGCATGGTGCAAGTCCTGTCCAATTTTTTTCTTGCACCCATTGACTTGTATTGGCGAGTCTCATCCGAAAATCGCAGCAAATCACAGCATGCTGCTATTTTTTTTTTCAGTCCGATTTCGGCTGAGAAAAAAATCGCAAATGAGATGTCACCTATTGAATAACACTGGTCTGAGTGCAATCCGATTTTTTTATCGAATTGCAATCGTCCGTATTTCTCGCCAGTGAGTATGAGCCCTTATGATCAGTTCTGAACATATTCAGTAATTTTTACTCCCGTTGACTCTAATGATGTTTGGATGTGTTCGATGAATATTGCAAAAACAATATTCGAGTCCGATCGTATTTGGAACTGAATCCGAATAAATTTGCTCATCTCTACTTGGGAGGACACATGTTTTTTTTCAATGTGTGCTCTTAAGGCCGGTTTCACAAGTCAGTGGCTCCGGTACGTGTAGTAACAGTTTCCTCACATACCGGAGACAATGACACACCTAGACATATTAAAATCAATGTGTCTCTGCACATGTCAGCGTGTTTTCACGGACCGTGTGTCTGTGTAGAAAACGCGGAGACATGTCAGTGTTCGTGGGAGCGCACGGACTGCAAAACGTGCTGTACACGTGCACACTGAGAGCTGTTCACACAGTCCTCCGTGCACACGGACAGCTACAGAAAGCGCTGTCCTCTGCCTGTGGTGCTGAAGCTGCTTGTCATTATTCTCCCTGCTCTGCCGGCAACAGCAAGCAGGGAGAATAAAAGAAAAACCCGACGTGGGGTCCCCCTTAGGTTTTCAACCAACCCGGCAAAACTATACAGCTGGGGGCTGCTATTCTCAGGCTGGAAAGGAGCCATGATTATGGGCCCCCCCAGCCTAAAAACAGCATCCCCCAGCTGCCCAGAAAAGGTGCATCTATTAGATGCCTATTCATTTTTTGCACTTTTTATCATTTTTTGCAGGATGCAGCTAGGCTCCTTTTTGATGGCTTGGTTTTCTGTGTTATGCACATAGTGCTGAACTGCCCGCCTTTCATCATAGGCGTTATAAATAGGCTGTCATCCAGACACTGTGTATTGCACTTTCCTGTGTGACTTATGTCCTAAGCAAGCCTTATTTGTGTGCTTTTTTCCACTAGGCAGCTAACACCTTCATCATCACTGTTTTTGTGATAGGGTGGCTGCTCTCATCAGTGGTAAGCACCTGTGCTTCTCCAACCTTTATCTATGGGAGCTTGCTGCATCCTGCTAGTGCACTTGTCATTTGACAAGATTTGGTAAGACTATTTTTCATGTTGTGTTTCTATCCAAGATTGGTCCTCCAGTAAAACATTTGAGGGGAGGTTCTTGGACAGCTCCACTTCGCTTAACCTCTTCCCAGCTTCCCTGTCTAGGAAAACCCAGGCCTCTCAGCCTGTTGTTCAGCAAAGTCACGTTCTGTTTGGGTTCTTGTACCATGAGCAGTTTCTGCATTTTAGGTTCATTCCCTCCCTTTGCCGCAGAAGGAGTGGCAAGCAAAAGTCCATTCCACTCTGGGAGCTATGGTTGCTGCTGGCCCCCTCTGAGTTAGGCAGTTCTGGAACCGGATCCACAACTGGTCATCCTGGTGTTCCACTAGTTCAGAGCTCTGGTGCCACATTGCGTTGGTGACAGGCATTATCCTCCACTAAGGCACATAACATCTCTTTTGGTCTTGTCTGACCCATTGAGTCATCACGCCTCAGAGTGAGGCAGTGTTTATAAAAAAAATATACAAAGATGTTACAAAATGGGAACAAAACAATACGGTATAAACAATCAGATGTAATAAAATGGATAACAAAAGAAAATTACTAAACCTTATGTCACGGAAATGGCTCAGAAATCAGTGGAATGAGGTACTCTTTAGGAAAACTGACAGAACCCACAGCATGCTGTTCCTTTCAGGGCTGACAAAATCCAAAAATCCAAAATCTGCTCTTTATTATATCAAGGTTACACCCACATACCACCCTTAATGGGCTCATTTGTTCAATGAGAGGGTGGTAGGTCCCCTCTCTGGAGATGTCTTTGTGGAGTTTAATTTTTCTCTATGACAGTATTCCATAAAAATCATGGTTTTCTTGAAATATGCAGACATTTTCCTGTACCACTGCTTGAAGAAAGTGACATCTAAAAACTGGCAGGCGGTTTGGGAGCTGATTTCGAGCCCATCTTAAACTCAAAAATGTCCAACTAGCTCATCTTCAATATTATCAGCCCACAGCAGTACCCCACCTCCACTTTGCTGAGTCAAAATGGACGTCTGTGCCCTTTACTAATTTAGCTACAGGCCCATGCATTTAGTCTGCTAAGAGTCACTTTCATCTCATCAGTCCAAAAAATCTAAAACATCTCTTTGACACTCAATGTCAAATGTCAATGCTGGAGTGCCCAGTAATATAAATCCAGCAGATCGGCCACTCGGATAGGCTCCACTTGAGTAATGAGTGTAAAGGAAATCAATGGAAAATGCAAGCATCTTTCTGGGAAATGCTAACAGGAGGCCTGACGAGGCAGAAAAATTGCTGAACTGGATGGAAACAGCGCTCAAATAGAATGGGAGCAGCATGGAGAAGACGCCTAAATGCATCTCTGACTCCCAAGTCGCTGCTGGGAACAGAATATTACTCCTGTGGTAGATCAACTCTCTCAGCGGTACACAGAGGTAGAAACAGGAAGACTGTCTCTTTAAAGGGAATCTGTCACCCTAAATTGGCAGGATATTTAAATGATGGCAGTCAGGTCAGATGGGCGGTGTTTTGGGTACTTGCCTTAACATGTTGTTAGCCGCTGTCTCCATTATTTCTGGGAATTGTAGTCGTTGCCCTCCATATAACGCGCCTGCGCATTGCAATCTGCGGGCAAAGCATACTGCGTGTGCGCAATTCATGATTGCAATGCGCAGGCGCGTTATATGGAGGGCAACGACTACAATTCCCAGAAATAATGGAGACAGCGGCGAACAACATGTTAAGGCAAGTACCCAAAACACCGCCCATCTGACCTGACTGCCATCATTTAAATATCCCGCCAATTTAGGGTGACAGATTCCCTTTAAGTTCTTCACTGGTATATTAAGTAAATGCGGCATAAACCATGGCGAAGTAAAATAAACACGACCCTTTGGACAAAACCGAAAGGCAAAACAAAATGGTATTTCACAGTCCATACATCTGGTGGATCCGCCCACTCAGGGTTAGCAAAAACACATGGTTTAGTTTAGCACCAACACAAGCACTTTCCTGGAGTTACTGTTTCCCAAACACACTGAACTCTGAATGACGCTGGAGGCCGACTATATAAACACCAGACTACACTCTGGTGTGAAGATAAGGTGGACAACCTCCCACCAGCTCTATGGCTGTCCACAAAAACCCAGCCTTTAAACAAGATGGCAGATTAACCCCTTTCAACACTTAAGGTACTGCCACACTACACAATCCCGCTAGCGATCTCGTTAGCGTCGCATACTAATGAGATCGCTAGCGGGATTGTTTCTATATCGCTAGTAGCTACCTAACTTAGCGATGTCGTTAAGGACGCTATCGCGGTTAGCGATCTCCTTAACGACTTTAGCGGTACAAAAGTACCGCTAAATCGCTAAGAAAAGGTGCTACACTTAGCGATTATACTTACCCAGCGGGAGCGCCGACGATAAAATAGGGTCCGGAACGATTCCAGCGACGAGCGAGATCACAGCAGGAAGCTCGTCGCTGGCAGCTGCCGCACACAACAACATCGCTAACGGGATCGCTAAATAGTGACTTTTTTAGCGATCCCGTTAGCGATGTTGTTTAGTGTGGCATACCCTTTAGTGTGCTGGAGCAAAACTTCTGGGTTTAAAATCACTGAGGCCAAAAGCCTCAGCAAAACATGTATTTCCTCCAGCACTTTGCCAGTGACTTTGTCACACTCCACTTTTACAAACTGACAATAAAACATATAAAAAGTAAGGTAAAATGGATTTTACAGGAATAAATGTTAGGAAACTTTCTTTCTTGAATAATGACTAGTGTTGAGCGATACGATACCGCAAGTATCGGGTATCGGCCGATATTAGCTGTATCGGCCTTTCGATACTTAGTTCCGATATTTTCCATATATCGTATACCGGAATCGGAAGTTCCCATAATTCTTTGAGAGGCAATGTGATTTTAGTCAGCCAATGAGGAATCCTAAGAAGTGTGGGCACATCCTGTACTGCTGCGGTCATGTTAACTAATGGCATGGCTGTGATTGGATGCTGAAATGATGTCAGAATGCACTATAAAAGGCGGCGCCGCCACCCGCCATTTTAGCGTCACTGTGCTGTGAATTCAGTAAGGGACAGAACGCTGCTGTGTTGACTCTGAGGGACAGTTAGAGATTGCGATTTAGTGTACTGTGCTTTAGGCAGGCTAGCACCAACCGCTGTGTAAAGCTTCCTTTTGCCTGCAGTGTTGTTTTAACAGCTCTGCAAGGTGTGTGTGAGTGCAGGTGACGCTGCAGTTTGCTCTGCATGCAACGCTGTCTGTAGGCATCTGCACGTGTCACTCACAGACTCTTTTTTTTTTCTTCAGTGTAATTCTTGCTGCTCCATGCAATTTAAATTTTAGTGTGACGCGCTTCCATCCGTATCCAATACATTGGTTGCAAACACTATAGAAGTAGACAAAGGAGTAGCCTTTCACAGATTGTGAACAGTTGTGTTTCAGTGTTCACTTCAGTCTGTGTTTTTTATTTTTTGAGTGCACATCACGCTCGTTACTTGTTCAAGCACTGCTGCTTGTACTCTGCTGAGCGTGTCTCAGTGCCTCATCCTTTTCATTTCTCTCCAATTGGTTCTGCTCCATTCCATTTAAAATAAATATAATCTATTAGTGTGACGCGCTTACCATCCGTATCCAATACATTGGTTGCAAACACTATAGAAGTAGACAAAGGAGTAGCCTTTCACAGATTGTGAACAGTTGTGTTTCAGTGTTCACTTCAGTCTGTGTTTTTTATTTTTTGAGTGCACATCACGCTCCAGTTACTTGTTCAAGCACTGCTGCTTGTACTCTGCTGAGCGTGTCTCAGTGCCTCATCCTTTTCATTTCTCTCCAATTGGTTCTGCTCCATTCCATTTAAAATAAATATAATCTATTAGTGTGACGCGCTTCCATCCGTATCCAATACATTGGTTGCAAACACTATAGAAGTAGACAAAGGAGTAGCCTTTCACAGATTGTGAACAGTTGTGTTTCAGTGTTCACTTCAGTCTCTGCGTAATAACCACACTTAGGCCTTATAACTTTTCTGACTTTCTTTATCAATCTACCAAGATGAAGAAGTCAGTGAGTAAGGCACGTGGTCATGGCCGTGGAGTTTCAGCAGGGAGAGGACGTGGGGATTCTGTGGCTGCTGCCGCCCTCAGTGACACAGCATCCACCAGTTTTACCCATGAGCGTTCCTTTATGCGCACTTTGGTAGGAGCTCGGCGTGCTCCCCTGCTGCGGGAAGAACAAATTGAAGCCGTTGTTGGTTGGATGGCAGCCAATGCATCGACTTCAATTCCTTCCACCTCCTCTCAGGAACACAACACTGTTGAGCAACCATCTGTCTGTTCACCGCCTGTCAAATTGCCCAGGCAGTCAGAGAGTTCTGTACAGGAGCCAGCTGAGTCTCTGCTTCTGTTCTCAGAATCTGTTGGCTCGCAAACACGGGCACAGGCAAGCAGCATTCTGCAATTTGAAGAAGAGGGAGTATGCAGTGATGCGCAACAGCTGTGTCTCTCTCAATCTGAAGAGGCGGGTGAGCCAGTGCCGATGGACAGCACACCGCAGAACACATCTCATGATGATGATGAGACTCAGGTGCCAGGTTTTGTGGAGCATGGTGCTGCCCAGACCATCCAACAGCAGCAGGTGTTGGAAGAGGGTAGTGGAGATGATGAAGTCCGAGACCCAACATGGCGTGAGCAACAGGAAGGTGGTGGGAGCAGCTCTGAGGAAGAGATTGGCCCAACGGTACAAAGAGGAGAGAGAGGTAGGCTGCAGACTCGCTTGCCTGTAGCCTCCAGTTTGGCACCTGTTGGGAGTAGTTCTCTTACAAATGTCAAAATTGGCGCTCCCATGACTTGCACTGCGTGGTCCTTTTTTGACAGACTTGTAGATGATATTTGCTATGTTAAATGCAAGCTATGTAAGCAAAAAGTTAAAAGAGGTAAAAATATCAGTAACCTGAATACCACAAATATGTGGAAACATGTACGGACAAAGCACGTAGCTGAGTTACAAAGACACACTGGAGATGTAGGCCAACCTACAGCAGCACCTACATCTTCAGGTCGTGTTGGAGCCTCTACCTCCAGCTCACACACACCTGGTTCGGCTTCCTCACAGGATCTCCATGGAAGAACCTCGGTCACTGTTGTCCATAGACAAACTGTTATTCCACCCACAGCAGCAAGTTCACAGTCATCGTCACACTCCCAGGCCACAAAACAGCCATCGGTACCACAGGCATGGGATAAAAAACGGCCATACTCGGCAAACCATCCACGAGCACAGGCTCTGAATTCTGGCATTGCAAAACTCCTGTCCCTTGAAATGCTGTCATTCAGGCTGGTGGAGACTAACAGTTTCAGGAACTTAATGGCATTGGCAGTCCCACAATATAATGTGCCAAGCCGATTTTATTTCAGCAGGCAAGCCGTCCCTGCTCTGCAAAAACATGTCGAGGGAAACATTAAACATGCGCTACTAAACGCCGTCAGTAGCAGGGTCCACCTGACCACCGATGCGTGGACCAGTACCCATGGCCAGGGACGATACCTTTCCCTCACTGCCCATTGGGTCAATGTTGTGGAGCCGGGTACAGATCTTGCCAGTGGCGCTGTACGTGTTCTGCCAACTCCAAGGATTGCAGGAATCCAGTCTGTACACATTGATTCCTCCTACTCCAGTTCCTCAGAATCATCGCTGCACGAGCCGTCACGGTATACCTCCACATGGACCCGTGAACGCTTACCTGTTGCGACCGATATGAGCACAGCCGTGGCCAAACGTCAACAGGCCGTCCTGAAAATGATTTCAATGGGGAATCTAAGCCACACAGCGCAGGAGGTCTGGAATGCCATCAAGCAGGAGAGCGACGTGTGGTTTTTGCCTGCGAATCTCCAGCCAGGCTTGGTAGTGTGTGACAATGGCCGAAATCTGGTGGCAGCTCTGGGCCTTGGCAACCTTACTCACATACCATGTCTGGCACATGTGCTCAACTTGGTCGTGCAGAGTTTTTTGAGGGACTATCCGGATCTTGCTGGACTGCTGCAGAAGGTCCGCCTAGAGTGCGCTCACTTGCGACGTTCCAGCATAGCCAGATCGCGCATTGCTGCTCTGCAACGCCGATTTCGCCTTCCTGAACATCGCATCATATGTGACGTACCCACCAGGTGGAATTCCACGTTACATATGTTGGAGCGGTTGTGTTAGCAGAAGACAGCAGTAATGGAGTATCAGCTGCATCAGGCGCAATCAAGTCGCTCTTTGCGCCGTCCACACTTCACCACTACTGAGTGGGCCTCTATGAAGGACATCTGCAACGTTTTGCGTGCGTTTGCTGTCTCAACGCGGATGGCGAGTGCAGATGATGCACTAGTCAGCATGACTGTCCCCCTTATCTGCCTGCTTCAGAAATCACTGAAAGCACTAAAGGAAGAGGTTTTGAAAGAGGTGGAGGATGAGGAGTCACAAATTCAATTACCTTCAGGACAGTCAGCGCAACGTGGTTCCTCACAAAGGGCTGGGCAGGGCTCACTTTGTGAGGAGGATGAGGAGGAGTCAATGGAGGAGGAAGAAATCCCTACAGAGGGAGGTACACAACGCTCTAGTCAGTATGTAGAGCGAGGGTGGGGTGATGCAGAGGAGGCAGAGATGACGCCTCTTCCACAGGACAGCTTTTGTTGGCCAGTTGGGAGTCTGCAGCACATGGTTGATTTCATGCTTCAGTGCCTGAGAAACGACCGCCGCATCGCCCACATTCTCACCACGTCACATTATTGGATGTACACCCTCCTAGACCCTCGCTACCGGGACAACTTACAAACCCTCATCACTCCGGGGAACCGGGACCGTAAAATGCGGGAGTACCAAGACACACTGGTGCAATCCATACTGTTGTACATTCCAGCCGAGAGAGATGCTGCTGCTACTGCTTTACAAAGCAGCTCTGTGCGTCGAGGCAGTGTAGACACCTCTACAACAAGAGGGAGCACAAGCAGCGCCTCTGCACAGGGCAAGAGCTGTATGTTACAAATGTGGTGAAGTTTTGTGACAGCGCCAGCAAGGTCTACACCATCCGAGACGGCTCCAGTCACCAGGAAGCAACGTTTCCGTAAGATGGTGACAGACTACTTTGTCTTTCCCTCTAAGTGTACTCCCAGATGCCTCTTTCCCTTTCAAATTTTGGGTCTCTAAGTTGGATACATGGCCAGAGCTTAGCCAGTATGCATTGGAGGTGCTGGCTTGCCCTGCTGCCAGTGTATTATCTGAGCGCGTCTTTAGTGCTGCAGGTGGTGTACTAACAGACCGTCGCATGCGACTATCCTCAGAGAATGTAGACCGGCTTACTTTTCTGAAAATGAACAAGGCATGGATATCACCTGAATTTGCCTGTCCGTTTTCAGATTAAATAACTGTTTGGCAACGTTTTCCATGTCTCCTGTTATGTTCATCTTTCTACCACCTGAACTCTACTCCCTGGGCTACAACACCGCCATTTGTTGCTCGTAAGTAATTGGCAGGGGTACTGACTCCTGGCCAGCCTGGTTACAGCACGACAGCTGTTTCCTGGCAGTGTGAACGTCAATTATCCTCCAATAAGTTGTGCTGTCGTGTTGCATTCGGGTTAGCCGACTCTATGGTGCCTGCAGTTTAGGTGATTCCTATGTGTGCTGTGGGATATGTAAATAAAGGCTGTTTCCATTGTGACAATAGGACAAGCACCCACTGTAGGACTGTGTGATTCGGTAACTGCGGACGGCTTGCGTCCTGTCAACTTACATTTTCATGGGTGCGTTCTGCTACCCGTCCGGGGTCCAGTACCATCAACTGGTTCTCCCCAGTGCCTTTGGCCTAGGTGCCTCCATCTCCGTATACGAGTTCCAGCAACGTCTGCTGGTCCTTGGTAGTGCTTTGGAGCACAGGTACCTCCTGCTTAGTAACCGTGTCACAGTAACGTCAGCTGGTACTCGGTTGTGACATTGACTCTTTTCCTTCTGCTGCCCCTCCGGGTTCCAGCACAGTCAGCTGGTCCTCGTTACTTCCATTGTCTCTTGTTCCATCTGATACCCGTCCGGGTTCCAGTAACGTCAGCTGGTTCTCGGAAATTAGACGACCTTAAAGACCACCCAGAAGAAGATGACGACAACAAGGACGACGAGCATGAAGCCAACCAGCCTGAACACCATCACAAAGAAAAAATAAAAGATTACCCTGAAGAAGATCACCAACAGGACAAAGAAGGTTAAGACAAACTACAAGATACAGAACAACAGACAGAATAACAATAAGCAGAAGATCAAAAAGCAGAAGAACATGAAGTATAAGACCAAAATGAAGAGCAAAATATATGCTCTAAATTCTAAGCAGAAGAAGACTAAGCAGTGTATGGGGGTGAGTCCGTTCCTCCTCGTGGTGCCCCTGGAAAATGCCTGCTGCTGCAGGCTAAACTGAACACGGACAAATACTGTTGTAATTTAAATCTTTTGTGACAGCAAGAACGGAAGAATGAAAAATTCATACCTTTACAGATTACAAGTACAGGAATCTCTGTCACAAATAAGAATATGATGAAGAAGATGAAGAGGAAGAAGATGAAGAATTTGAATATGAAGAAGATTAATAGTTTAATAATAACAATATGAGTAATGTAAACAAAAACATGAATAGCAAGAAGTTTAAGAAGAAGATTAAGAAGGTGAAGATGAAGAATAATTTGATGAGAAAGATGATGCTGCTGAAGATTATGAAGGAGAAAGTGTGGCACTGGCAAAAGTTAAAAAGGTGAAGAGCATGGAAGTTGTGAAACATACATATTTGCCAAAATAGAAAAAAGGTAACAACATTGTCAATTTGTTCGTCAATCCAAACGTATTTCCAAAAAAAATATATTAATGCTATTCCAATGCATTGGGTTAAACATGTATGCCTTTATTGTCTCCTCAACCTCCCCAAATACATTCTACATTACTCTTTGTTGTTTTCCTTCATGTACAATTAACCAACAAGGCAAGAATGTTTTTTTTTAATGTCGATATTTGGTTCCCATAGACTTACATTGGACTTCCGGTATCGGTATCGTGTATCGCCGATATTTTAGTGATATCGGCGATACCATTCCGATCCGATATTTTTAGATATCGAGCAGTATCGCTCAACACTAATAATGACTTGTATATAAGGCAAAATTAAAAAAGAAATGAAACACCTCCCCCACTCCTTAAAGCGAACCTGTCAGCAGGATTTTGCTAAACTACAGACACTGTCAGGTTGGCAGTATGAAACTGATTAAAATGATGCCTGGGGTAAAGAAATCTGTCTTGTGGTTCTTGTGTAATCAGTGTTAGACGTTTTCAGTTAATGAGATTCTCCAGATTTGGGGCAGGACTGTAGGCAGGGTCTCATCTTCCTGCTCTAAGCCAGAGAAACCAAGAAAAGACCTACCCACACGCCAGCCCCAAAGCACAAACAGTCTGTCTCTGTGATGAGAAACATGTTTGTGCTTCGGGTAGCCTGTGGGCAGAAAGATAAGACTCTGCCTACGGGTCTGCCCCAGAGCACGGGCATATCATTAGCTGAAAACCTCTAATACTGATTACACAAGAACCACACGATGGATTTCTTCACCCCAGGTATCATTTTAACCAATAAGTAAAGGGGATCTAATGCTGCTCCTTAATGAATATATTTTTGCTGACCCTCCCACTCCTTACTGCGTTTCACAGTTCAAGCAATTTATGTGTAATTTTATTGAAACTCATGCCCACTATGGGTTTAACCCCTTCCTGATATCTGCCATACATGTATGGTGCAAATCAGTAGCGGGTGTATGGAGCAGACTCACAGGGTAAGCCCACTCAATTCATGACAGATAATCACTTTGACACACAGCCAGGATCTGTCTGGAACAGCCATGGGTAAAGTGTTAAATGCCACTGTTAAATGTTAGCCTGCAAATGCCGCTGTCAATCTCTGAAAGTGGCATTAACAGCACTCAGACATATGGTGATCACGGGGCACCAAAGAGTTTCTATGACAGCCATGCGTCTATTGAAGACTTCTGCACCTGTGGCTGAGCTTCAAAGAAGACTTTGATTTTCACTATGCACAGAAATACTTTGGTATTGCTGTATATAGCACAGACGATCACAGATTCAAGTCCCCCAAGGGACTAACAAAAAGAGCAAAGAGTTAAAAAGAAATGTTTTTTTTTTTAAAAAAATGAAGCTCAAATCACCACCATTTTCCCCATTAAAAATAAAGACTAAAAAAAAAAAATGTAAAAATACACATGTGGTATCATCACGTTCATAAGTCTGATATATCAAAATATAAAATGAATCAATTCAATAGATAAACACTGTAACAGAAGAAAATTCACAAAACCAAAATTGAGTTTTTTTTGGTCACTCCGACACCACAAAAAATGATGTAAGAAGCAGTCATATTGATCCTAAAATAGTATCATAAAAATATTGTCCCGCCCAGCAAAAAACAGGCTCTCACACAGCCCCACTGATCAAAGAGTGAAATCGCTACAGGTCTCAAAAAATGGCTGCACAAGCAAAAAAAAAAATTTCTTTTTAGTTTTTTTTTTATTTTTCCCACCACTAACATAATACAAATCTTGACAAGTTTGGTATCTGAGGAGAATCATAGTGCCAGGTCAATGATGTAATATACAATGTACACCATAAAACATATTCCTAAAAAATCATGTCAGAATTGCGTTTTTCCACTTTCCAGTACAGTATGGAGTAAAATGAATGTTGTTATTCAAAATTTCAACGGTACAACCCATGCTGCAAAAAAACAAACTCTTCATACATCTACATCTTTGGGGGCAGAAAACTAAAAAAGTTATGGCGCTTGAAAGAAGGGGAGAAAAAACAAAAATGCATAAATGGAAATTGGCCATGTCAGGAAGGTGTTAGAGCTGCTGTATATCTTTTTGATTTTGGTGCTGCTTTTTCTTTGTAGCTTTAGATGGGATGAAAAAAAAAAACATTAAAAAACACAACTGCATTTTTGAATACAGAATCTCAACATTCATGCACTAAAGCAAACTTAAGCTGCTTCAAATCTACACCAAAAACTTATAAAAAATGGGGAGAAATCAAAAACATAAAACAAAAATCTGCGAAAATCACCGGATTGATTTTTGTGGAAAAAATGCAGTGATTACACTATGTGAGAACATGGTCTTACTCTTCCAATTCTATTTGTCTTCCTCAAAAGCAGTGGATAAAAATGAATGTTGTCTTCATAACCCCGATGTATAAAAAGCATTGTGACCCTAACCTATTTTTGCAGAATTGATTCATCCCTTTATGGGCTACCAGTCATGCAATCATCCTCATCATGGAATGTTAAGCAGCATGATGATGAGTTGACTTCCTTTCTGCAACCACCAAACACTACAAAACATTTTTTATTTCATATGAATTTATTGATGCTAGATTGAATTCTTAGTTGACAACAAAATTTATCTGAGTTACCATTTTTACAGACCCTCTGCATAAGTAAGTGATATTGGATGCCAGAATCTCTACCTGAGGAAGAAGCATTGAACCATGTTATTTTTGGGATCTTTCAGGAGGCTTCAATAGGAGATGCGCCAACTCATACAGTCCAGAAGGTCTCCTCATCCTGGAAGTCTCGTGAACGTGCAGGAATAGCATGAAATAGATTAAGTGGTAACTACTTAAAAAGTAGTGACAATTCCATATGTGGCCTGAATAGAAAAGTATGTTTTCAACATATTTGCTCAGTTAATTGTAACTAACTTAACAGTCATGTCCTATTCTTTTCTCAGTCTTTTTTCAGGGTGCTTCAGAAGATTGCATTTTTGGTATTGTGTGGTCTGTGCGCTCAATGGGGAAGCACACTGTCATGTTTTTACCGCGACAGAGAGGAGTCAGAAGACCGCAGCATCTGATTTCTCCTACTACTGCAGTGGTTAGAAGCACTTCACCATTGTATTCAATGGTGTAAATTTCTTTTGGCAGTGCAGGGTTTAATCTGATCTGTTGAGAGCTCCTGGAGTTTAGGCTCTTAGCTGAACACTGTTAGCCACTCCCATCTCCTATATAATCTGAGCCATCATTGTCAGAGCTAGCTTTTGCTGCATGGTTGGATGCTGATGTTGGTGGCTATTAGAGTAGGCGATTGGTGGATTTATCTGACTGTTGCTAGGTTTTGAGTGTGTGATAATTCCCTTTCTTCTTCTACTTTGGTTTAACCCTATCCTCCAGTCCCTGGTGCATTCCTCTGTTATATGTGTGAGTATATTCATTACCCTTAATCATATTACCTTATTAGTCTGGTTGGTGTATACGGTACGCTACTATTCCCCGCTTTCCTGTGTGTGGGAATAGTACAGACTGACGGAGGATTCAGAAGCTATGGAAAGGTACGTGGTCCCAGTATCTTCGCCATCAGAAGTAATCCGGGGAACAGGGCGAGCTAGGGCGCCCCTAGAAGTAGGAACAGGAAAGGAGACCCTGGTCCAGGGACACCTAACACACACAGATCCAATAGTACAAGTGTGCCTTTGCACACCTGCATCATGTGCTAGTCTGGTCCATTTTACGAATCAGACTGCCTTTCGTGGATATGCAAGTAGCTCCTATACCCATCTTTGGAGCTTAATATGAAGCTGCTTTTTACTAAAGTGATTGCCCCATTTTTTCATAAGTCCATCTGGCCATAGGCTACATTCACACATCAGTATAACTGTTCTTATCCCAAAAAACGACCATTTTTTATACTCAGGTGTCATCCTAGATGTACCCATGTTCTTCTCATTTTTTTTTCAGTGCAACAGATAAACTGTCTGAACTTTTTTATGCACTGACTCTTAACAACATCAGATGAAACTTGTCTGGAAAACCTTGTGTCCAAAGTGTGTTGTCAGTGCTTCATCCATTTTGGGCCGGATTCAGATGTGCGTTTAAAAAAACATCTGATTTTCATTGTGAAAGCTGGGATGATTTTCATCCATATTGTCATTCGTGTTCCATCCATGTGTCCATATTTTATGTCTGTGTGACATGAGTCAGGCATCCATATTTATCCTTCTAAAATGTACATTATCGATTACAATTTAATAAGTTAAACATAGCAATGTTGATGTCAAATGCAATGCAGATGATCTGTATGTAATCTGATTTTTTTTAACACCCATAGACTTGAATAGAAGCATCTAATCTGAAGTTCAAACAAGACTAGTGCACACTGATTTTTTTTTCTCGCAGGTATTTAGTCCGTGAAAAAAAAAACAGCCTTTTTGATTAACAATTATCTGAGGGCTCCCAGTTTTTTTCATGGACAACACTCAGAGTGTAAATATGGTCATGTGAGCTTTATCCGAATGAAAAGTCTGAAACGTTCATATGCTTCACAGGAGATAATCGCCTAAAGTTGCATCCATGACACATACTAGTGCCATCTTTTTTTTCTCAGACAGTACACAGAGCCATACAGTTACAGTGATCCATAAACACATCTGTTTTTAAAATGTATGGCATCTGATTTTAACAGATACATTACAATTCTTTAACCCCTTAACGACCGCCGATACGCCTTTTAACGGCGGTAGTTAAGGGTACTTAAACCACAGCGCCGTTAATTAACGGCGCTGTGGAGAAAGTGTATAGCGCCCCCAAGAGTGATTTCTCTGGGGTCTCGGCTACCGGGTCGGTTTTTACCAACCCGCTTTTGCGATCGCCGTTATTAACCCTATAACGGCGATCGCAAAAAAAAAAGCAATTTTCCATTTAATTTCTCTCTCCTCTGATGTGATCTCACATCAGAGGGGAGAGAAATGGGGTCCCTGGGACCCACGATCAGTCCCCTGTGCCTCCCGGTGTCCCCCCAGGCCTCCCATGTCTCCCCGAGCTCCCCGCGTCTTGTTCCGGCAAAGAAAATGGCGGGCATCTGCGCAGTGCACAGTGTGCCCACCGAGCTGGATTTTCTCCGGGGTCTCGGCTACCAGGGATAGCTGAGACCCCAGAGAACATAATAAGGGTCGCTCGCAGTCCCACCGCTTTTGCGATCGCCATATAACGACGATCGCAAAAGAAAAAAAAAGCCCAGATCCTGCATGTAATTTCTCTCCCCTCTGATGTAATCGCACATCAGAGGGGAGAGAAATGGGGTCCCCCGGTACCTCCCGGTGTTCCCCTGTCCTCCGGCAGCTCCCAGCCTCCCGGCCTCTTCATCCTGTAAAAAAAAATGGCGGGCGCATGCGCAGTGCGCCCCCCAAATCTGCCTACCGGCAGATTCATTCATTCAGTAAAAGTACATTTTGATCACTGTGATAAACTATCACAGTGATCAAAATAAAAAAAATAGTACATAAACCCCCCCCTTTATCACCCCCTTAGTTAGGGACATATAATAAAATAATGAAATTTTATTTATTTTCACTTTTCCATTAGGGTTAGGGTTATAATTAGGGTTAGGGTTGGAATTAGGGTTACGGTTAGGCTGGGTTCATACTGCGTTATGGCAGTCCATTAGACGGACTGCGTTACACTGCGTTATACTGCGGTGTAACGCAGTCCATTAACGCTGCCATTCACCCCTATTTGAGGGCGCTTCGCGACGCATGCCATAAAGCGGCATGCGTTCGCGACATGCCGTCATTCAGTGACGGAGCCTCAGACGCGGCCTGCAGCGTTTGGGGTCCGTCACCGCTAGCACAGATGAATCATCTGCTGATTCCTCTGCGCTAGCGGGTATAGCATAACGCGATCGCGTTATGCTATACCGTTACCAGCCCGTCAACGCTATGTGTTGAACTGGCTGGTAAAACGCAATATGAACCTAGCTTTAGGGTTAGAATTAGGGTTAGGGTTACAATTAGGGTTACAATTAGGGTTGGGATTAGGGTTAGGGGTGTGTTGGGGTTAGGGTTGGAGCTAGAATTGAGGGGTTTCCACTATTTAGGCACATCAGGGGGTCTCCAAACACGACGTGGCGTTCAAAAAGTCAAATGGCGCTCCCTCCCTTCTGAGCCCTGCCGTGCGCCCAAACGGTGGTTTACCCCAACATATGGGGTATCAGCATACTCAGGACAAATTGCACACCAATTTTGAGGTTCTAATTTCTCCTGTTACCCTTGGGAAAATAAAAAATAGCTGGCTAAAAAAAACATTTTAGAGTTAAAAAATTATTTTTTATTTTCACGGCTCTGCGTTTATAAATTTCTGTCAAGCACTTGGGAGTTCAAAGTGCTCACCACACATCTAGATAAGCTCCTTGGGGGGTCTAGTTACCAACATGGTGTCACTTGCAGGGGGATTCTACTGTTTAGGCACATCAAGGGCTCTGCAAACACAACATGACGCCCGCAGAATATTCCATCAAAGTCTGCATTACAAAATGGCGCTCCTTCCCTTCCAAGCTCTCCCATGCGCTCAAACAGTGGTTCCACCCCACATATAGGGTATCAGAGTACTCAGGAAAAATTGCACAACAACTTTTGGGGTCCAATTTCTCCTGTTACCCTTGGGAAAATAAAAAAATACCAGGGTAAAGAATCATTTTTGAGGAAAAAAATTATTTTTTATTTTCACGGCTCTACGTTATAAACTTCTGTGAAGCACTTGGAGGATCAAAGTGCTCACCACACATCTAGATAAGTTCCTTAAGGAGTCTAGTTTCCAAAATGGTGTCACTTGTGGGGGTTTCCACTGTTTAGACACATCAGGGCCTCTACTAACGCGACATGGCGTCCAGCCAATTCTGCGTTGAAAAAGTCAAAAGGCGCTCCTTCCCTTCCAAGCTCTGCCATGCACCCAATCAGTGGTTTACCCCCACATATGGGGTATCAGCATGCTCAGGACAAATTGCACAAAAACTTTTGGGGTCTTGTTACCCTTGGGAAAATAAAAATTGGGGTGAAAAGATTATTTTTGTGGAAAAAATATGATTTTTTATTTTGACGGCTCTACGTTATAAACTTCTGTGGAGCACTTGGAGGTTTAAAGTGCTCACCACACATCTTGATAAGTTCCTTAAGGGGTCTAGTTTCCAAAATTGGGTCATTTGTTGGGGGTTTCCACTGTTTAAGCACATCAGGGGCTCTTTAAACGTGACATGGCTTTCAGCCAATTCTGCATTGAAAAAGTCAAACGGCGCTCCTTCCCTTGCGACCTCTGCTGTGCGCCCAAAAAGTGGTTTACCCCCACATATGGGGTATCGGCGTATTCAGGAGAAATTTCACAACAAATTTTGTGTTTTTTTCTTTTAACACTTGTGAAAATAAAAAAAAATTGGTTCCGAAGTAAAGTTTTTGCAAAAAAAGTTAAATGTTAATTTTTTCCTTCCACATTGCTTCAGTTCCTGTGAAGCACATAAAGGGTTAATAAACTTCTTGAATGTGGTTTTGAGCACCTTGAGGGGTGCAGTTTTTACAATGGTGTCACTTTTGGGTATTTTCTATCATATAGACCCCTCAAAGTTACTTCAAATGTGATGTGGTCCCTAAAAAAAAATGGTGTTGTAAAAATGAGAAATCGCTGGTCAACTTTTAACCCTTATAACTTCGTAACAAAAAAAAAATTTGTTCCCAAAATTGTGCTGATGTAAAGTAGACATGTGGGAAATGTTATTTATTAAGAAATTTGTTTGACATATCTCTCTGATTTAAGGGCATAAAAATAAAATTTTGAAAATTGCTAAATTTTTGAATATTTTCGCCATATTTCCATTTTTTTCATAAATAAACGCAAGTCATATAAAAAATTTTTTACCACTAACGTGAAGTACAATGTGTCACGAAAAAACAATCTCAGAATCAGCTGGATTCGTTAAAGCGTTCCAGAGTTATAACCTCATAAAGTGACAGTGGTCAGAATTGTAAAAATTGGCCCGGTCATTAAGATGCAAATTGGCTCTGTCACTAAGGGGTTAAGACAGGAGACTGTACTTGGTCTGCTGATGTATAAATATGGATGCCATACAGATGAAAAACATTTGTTTTTTTGGTGGGGAGTGAAAATTGGACAATATTTTTTATACGTTTGTGTGAAGTTAGCCTTACTTAATTATCTTCTGTGAAGTCTATCAAGTCTAAAAAGCATATTGAGATGCTGACAATAATCATCCTTCACTATAATTGTGCCATGTGAATGGGAAGATTGACTGAATAATGTCCAAAAAAGCTTGTCTATTGTGCATGAAAATGTTTTTGCAAGCCAAAAAATTCTCGTTCATCTTTCTAAAACTGTGTTATGTCATGGAGATTATTCACTTGGTCACTGATTCGGTTAAATAGTTATAGCTGTCAGTGATTGGTCGATCATGTTCCCAGACAATTGTGCTGTTGCGTTTGGATCACTGGAGAGAGTATATATTGGTTATTATTGTAAATCCTACTGTACTGTTCAAATAAAAGAAATTTATATCGGCCATTTTATCGCCAATTTGATAAAATTATGTGTGCAATACTTTATGAATACATGTATACAAAATAAATAGTATCACTTATAGGATTTGAACATTGAGTATATCTACACTTCAAATGATCTAAAACCTCAGATAAAAACAAAATGAGCAAACACCCTGCAGCAAATAAATAGCAACAGTGCATGAAAACAATATAGGGTACTTAGTCAACATAATTTTGATAAAAAAAAGCCATCCCAGCACGTCACAGTGACTTAGTTTTTATCTTAGGTTTTGGCTGTTTAGTGGCCAGTGTGTTGTGAATGGACTTGAAATGAGTTCTGAGCAGAGGCTCCCTCTGGTGGTTACAAGCGGTACTGGACTGTCCAGTGAAGATTGTGAGGAGTGGGAATCAGGTGTTACTGACTGGTCTTATATAAGGGAGTCGCCTTCCCATCAGGGTTGCCGGTGACCAATTGTTCTGGTCTCACTCCATGATTCCTGTTTCCCTTGTAGCCTGCTGTGTCGTGTCTGCATCTCCTGCTAACAGATAAGACATTTTCTTCTTTTTGTTTTTGTGCTTTATTTTTGCATTTTGTCCTGCACTTCTGTGGGGGCCTTCAGGGTCCCCTCCGGGGGCTTTTGCCCTCTCAGTTTAGTTCAGCCACTGATGTTTGTACTTTTGCTTTTTCCAGTTTCTTCAGTGGCTGCTGTTTTGATTTTGTTACACCAGAGAACTAATTTAGGTGGTAGAGGTCGTGTGATCTCAGGTGTTTTTGAAATTAGTAGAGTTGGTGCTTTGCAGGGTTTTTTTGGGATTGCAGTAAGTACCCTTCCTATCCTTTTCTATTTAGTTAGTTTGGGCCCCAACGTTTGCTCATACTATTTTCTGTCTGTGTCAGTATTTCTTCTTGTCTATCAGCCATTACATGTTTGGGGGCTTTCTATGTTCTTTGGGGATCTGCTCCGGGGCAGATAGCTTTCCTATTTCTATCTTTAGGTGTAGTTAGTTTCTCAGGCTGTGACGAGGCGTCTAGGACCAACATAGGAACGCTCCACGGCTGCCTCTAGTTGTGGTGGTTAGTCAGGGTACTGCAATCTCATAGATTCCATCTGCTCTGGTGTATTGCCTTTTTTACCTGCACTCCTCAGTTGCCGAAACATAACAGTATCACCGGCCTAAAATTTAAAGTTGTATTGTACTCACAGAAGTGAAAAATATTGTGAAAGAAAAAACGGTTGTCAGAGATATTTTTCTGTTTGTTGCATTTTTTTTTTTTTTTTTCCCCTCTGTATCTCTGGGTGCTGGGGAGGATTTTTTTTTTCTCTCAATGGAGTTTGCACAGTTGTCTGGCCGTGTGGATCAGCTTGCCACTGAGGTTCAGAGTATTGCTGCATATCTTGCTAGGTTGCCTGTTGTGGAACCTAGGATTCCCATGCCAGATTTGTTTTTGGGGGATCGAGCTAAGTTTCAGAATTTCAAAAATAATTGTAAATTGTTTTTTGCCTTAAAATCTAAGTCCTCAGGGAACGCAGCGCAGCAGGTTCAAATTGTCATCTCTCTCCTGCGCGGCGATCCTCAGGATTGGGCTTTTTCCCTGACACCTGGGGATCCTGTTTTGAGTGATGTTGATGCATTTTTTCAGGCTTTGGGGTTATTGTACGATGAGCCTAATGTCACTGATCAAGCTGAAAAAGCCTTGTTGGCATTAAATCAGGGGCTTGATGACGCTGAGTTATACTGTCAGAGATTCCGTAGGTGGGCAGTCCTGACCAAGTGGAATGACGACGCTTTGGCGGCCCTTTTTCGGAAGGGTCTATCAGATAATGTAAAGGATGTTATGGTGGGATTCCCTGTCCCCTCTGGTCTCAATGATTCTATGTCATTAGCGATTCAAATTGACAGACGTTTGCGTGAGCGGAGAAGTATGCGTGGAATAGTGTTGCCTTGTGAACCTGCTTCTGAATCCATGCAGTGTGATAGAGTGGTGTCTGGGGCACAGCGTCATGAGTTTCGAAAGCGCAATGGGTTATGTTTCTACTGTGGTGATGCCTCTCATGCTATTTCAGTCTGCCCTAAGCGAAGAAGACGTTTTGCACGCTCAGTTGTCTTGGGTAGTGTTCAGACTAAGTTTTTATTAACTGTCACTCTGATATGCTCTCTGTCCTCATTTTCTGCTCAGGCTTTCGTTGATTCTGGAGCAGCTATTAACCTGATGGATTATGATTTTGCTAAACGTTGTGGGTTTCCCTTGATACCCCTACAGAAGTCTATTCCCCTACTGGGGATCGATTCTACCCCTTTGGCTGAGAATAAACCTCAGTTCTCTACTCAGGTGATAATGAGGGTTGAACCTGATCATCAGGAGTGCTGCAAATTTTTGGTTCTGTATAATCTGCATGATATTATCGTACTGGGTTTCCCTTGGTTGCAGTCTCATAATCCTGTTTTGGATTGGAAAACTGTGTCTGTAACCAGTTGGGGCTGCCAATGTGTTAATACCAACACTCCTGTTTTTTCTGCCTCCCCCCAGGCTCAGGATGTTCCTGACTTTTTGATTGATTTTTCTGATGTGTTTAGCGAAAGTAAATCTGCATCCTTGCCTCCCCATAGGAGCTATGACTGCGCTATTGAATTAGTGCCTGGTAGTAAATTCCCTAAAGGTCGCCTTTTTAACTTGTCTGTACCTGAACATGACGCTATGCGGTCTTATATCAAGGAGTCATTGGAGAAGGGTCATATCAGACCATCCTCTTCACCCTTAGGTGCCGGTTTTTTCTTTGTGGCCAAAAAGGATGGTTCATTAAGGCCGTGTATTGATTATCGTCTTTTGAACAATATTACTGTGAAATATCAATATCCGTTACCCTTGATTTTGACCTGTTTTCCAGGGTGAAAAATGCTACTTGGTTTACCAAGCTTGACCTCAGGGGGGCCTATAACCTTATTCGCATTAAGCACGGGGATGAATGGAAGACGGCATTTAATACCCCTGAGGGGCATTTTGCGTACCTTGTGATGCCCTTTGGGCTCACTAATGCTCCTTCTGTCTTCCAGTCCTTCATGAATGACATTTTCAGGGATTTTGTGGATAAATTTCTGATTGTTTATTTGGATGATATCTTGATTTTTTCCAATGACTGGGACTCTCATGTGAAACATGTTCGAACTGTATTCCAGATTTTGAGAGAGAATGCTCTGTATGTGAAGGGATCAAAGTGTCTTTTTGGCGTACAGAGGATCTCATTTTTGGGATTCATTTTGTCCCCATCTGTTATTGAAATGGACCCGGTCAAGGTTCAGGCCATCTGTGATTGGGTCCAACCTACTTCATTAAAGGCTCTTCAAAGATTTTTGGGTTTTGCCAATTTTTATCGTAAATTTATTGGTAATTTCTCGGTTATTGTTAAACCTTTAACTGATTTGACCAAAAAGGGTTCTGATGTGGTGAATTGGCCTCCTGAGGCAGTCTCTGCATTTCAGGAACTTAAGCAGAGATTCACTTCTGCTCCTGTTCTACGGCAGCCTGATGTTTCTCTACCATTTCAGGTGGAGGTTGATGCCTCTGAAATTGGGGCAGCTGCCGTTTTGTCCCAAAGAGATCCAGAGACCTCTAAAAGTAACCCTTGTGCCTTTTTCTCTCGAAAATTTTCTCCTACTGAACGTAATTATGACGTGGGTAATCGGGAGTTATTGGCCATGAAGTGGGCTTTTGAAGAGTGGAGACATTGGCTGGAGGGAGCCAAACATCAGGTGGTGGTCCTTACGGACCATAAGAATCTGGTTTATCTGGAATCTGCCAAGCGACTTAATCCTAGACAGGCCAGGTGGGCCTTGTTTTTCACACGTTTTAATTTTGTGGTTTCATTTCTTCCTGGCACTAAGAATGTTAAGGCGGATGCCCTCTCGAGGAGTTTCCTGGCGGACTCTCCTGAGTTATCTGATCCTTCTGTTATTTTGAAAGAGGGTATAGTTCTTTCCGCCATCTCGCCCAATTTGAGACTGGCTCTGGAGGGGTGTCAGGAGGATAAGCCCGAGCGCTGCCCTGTTGGGAAATTGTTTGTCCCGGACAAGTGGAAAAAGATTGTGATGTCTGAGATTCATTGTTCCGCGCTGGCTGGTCATCCCGGAATTTTTGGTACCAGAGACTTGGTTAGTCGGTCCTTTTGGTGGCCTACCTTGTCTCGTGATGTCAGGGAATTTGTGCAGTCCTGCGGGACTTGCTCTCGCTCCAAGCCTTGCTCTCGCTCTAGTGGTTTGTTGATGCCATTGCCTGTGCCCAAGAGACCATGGACCCATATCTCTATGGATTTCATTTCCGACCTCCCTGTTTCTCAGAGAATGACCACCATCTGGGTGATTTGTGATAGGTTTTCCAAGATGATACATCTTGTGCCATTACCTAAGTTGCCTTCCTCCTCTGAATTGGTGCCTTTGTTCCTTCAGCACGTGGTTCGTTTACACGGCATTCCTGAGAACATTGTGTCTGACAGAGGAGTCCAGTTTGTTTCAAGATTTTGGAGGACCTTTTGTTCTAAACTTGGTGTTCAATTGTCTTTCTCCTCGGCGTTTCATCCTCAGACCAATGGTCAAACTGAGAGAACAAACCAGACATTGGAGACTTATCTAAGATGCTTTGTGTCGGCTGATCAGGATGACTGGGTCTCTTTTTTGCCTTTGGCTGAGTTTGCTCTTAATAATAGGGCTAGCTCTGCCACTTTGATGTCTCCATTTTTCTGTAATTCTGGGTTTCACCCTCGATTTTCTTCAGGACAGACGGAGGCTTCTGTCTGTCCAGGTGTTGACTCTGTTGTGGAGCGTATGCAACAGATTTGGGACCAGGTAGTGGAGAGGTTGTCCCTCTCTCAGGAGAGGGCCCAGCGGTTTGCTAACCGGCATAGGACTGATGGTCCTCGGTTTAAAGTGGGGGACTTGGTCTGGTTGTCCTCAAAAAATATTCCTATGAGAGTGGCATCTCCTAAATTTAAGCCTAGGTTCATTGGACCTTATAAGATCATGGAGATTCTTAATCCTGTTTCTTTCGTTTGCTTCTTCCAGGGACATTTAAGATCCATAACGTGTTCCACAAGTCCTTGTTGAAGAGGTTTGTTGAGCCAGTGGTTCCTACTACTGTGCCTCCTGACCCTGTTTTGGTTGAGGGCAATCTGGAGTATGTGGTTGAGAAAATATTGAATTCTCGTTTTTCTAGACGGAAACTCCAGTATTTGGTTAAGTGGAGAGGTTATGGTCAGGAAGACAATTCTTGGGTGTTTGCTTCGGACATCCATGCTAGGAGACTCATCCGTGCGTATCATAGAACTCATCCTGACCGACCTGGTTGCTCAAGTGAGGGTTCGGTGACCCCTCCTCAAGGGGGGGGTACTGTTGTGAATGGACTTTAAATGAGTTCTGAGCAGAGGCTCCCTCTGGTGGTTACAAGCGGTACTGGACTGTCCAGTGAAGATTGTGAGGAGTGGGAATCAGGTGTTACTGACTGGTCTTATATAAGGGAGTCGCCTTCCCATCAAGGTTGCCGGTGACCAATTGTTCTGGTCTCACTCCATGATTCCTGTTTCCTTGTAGCCTGCTGTGTCGTGTCTGCATCTCCTGCTAACAGATAAGACATTTTCTTCTTTTTGTTTTTGTGCTTTATTTTTGCATTTTGTCCTGCACTTCTGTGGGGGCCTTCAGGGTCCCCTCCGGGGGCTTTTGCCCTCTCAGTTTAGTTCAGCCACTGATGTTTGTACTTTTGCTTTTTCCAGTTTCTTCAGTGGCTGCTGTTTTGATTTTGTTACACCAGAGAACTAATTTAGGTGGTAGAGGTCGTGTGATCTCAGGTGTTTTTGAAATTAGTAGAGTTGGTGCTTTGCAGGGTTTTTTGGGATTGCAGTAAGTACCCTTCCTATACTTTTCTATTTAGTTAGTTTGGGCCCCGACGTTTGCTCATACTATTTTCTGTCTGTGTCAGTATTTCTTCTTGTCTATCAGCCATTACATGTTTGGGGGCTTTCTATGTTCTTTGGGGATCTGCTCCGGGGCAGATAGCTTTCCTATTTCTATCTTTAGGTGTAGTTAGTTTCTCAGGCTGTGACGAGGCGTCTAGGACCGACGTAGGAACGCTCCACGGCTGCCTCTAGTTGTGGTGGTTAGTCAGGGTACTGCAATCTCATAGATTCCATCTGCTCTGGTGTATTGCCTTTTTTACCTGCACTCCTCAGTTACCGAAACATAACACCAGTGTGAACATGCCCCTACATGCTGCATGCACAACAACTTAGGCCGGAGTCACACACAACTACAAAAAATCACACCGTTTTAGTCGGTCGATTATCGGAGCAAAATGTAAACATCACACATCCGCCTGGCATCCGATTTTCCTTCAAAGATGCGATTTAGTCGCATGTGTGTGTACCTTGTAACATCCGATTTCCATCCGACCACCGTTTTTTTGTTGCAGCTTACCAAAAGGACCAATAACGGTTTTGAGGCCTGATACTCATTTAAATCATCAGGCAGACCTATATTTAAGTGCTCTGCTACAGGTGTGACCCTCCCACCTTTGCACTGGTGTCATTTTGTTCCTTGTGCTTAGTGCTTTCTAGCTGCTTTATCCAAACATGAGCGACACACTCAGATTTACTCCCACTGAGCGTGTGCTGTTCCATTGGGTTATATCCCGACGTTTTGGGGAGCCATATCCTGTAATAGCAGATCCCAGAAGGCGCAGAAGAATGTGGGTACATCCACTTTTGACAAGAAGGATAAATAAAGGCCATTTTCACCGCCTATATTTGTCACTGCGTAGGCATGTAGATAAGTTTTTCCAATATTGTCGAATGAGCATAGCTACCTTTGATACGCTGCTTGACATTGTGCGCCCTGGGATCACATTTCAGGACACCAGGATGAGAAAAGCAATTTCTGCAGAGGAACGCCTTCTCCTAACAATAAGGTATGTGTGTCAACGATATGTTGATGATGTTTGCCTCGACATAGTCACTTTGCAAGTGTTGTAGCACACTTATTGTACACTTATAATGTGAGTAATGTATTTCTAAAGCTTACCTATCTAAATTATTGGCTTTGGTCTATTACACAGAAGGCATGGCTTGTAATATAATTTACAGCATGTGTGCTCTAAGAAACTAAAGCATTGTAAGTGTTGTGAATGCTGTGTTTGTTGTTTTTGTTGCTGATGTCTCCATGTTCTATGTTCTTTGTGTGTTACAGGTTCCTTTCTACTGGCATGTCCTACGCTGCTCTGCACTTAAGAGTTCTTAATAGGGCGCTCAACAATTTCAGGCATTGTGCGGTCAACTTGTGTTGAAATTTGGACCAGACTACATCAAGACGTCATGCCTGAGCCAAAAATGAGGGACTGGTTGAGGATAGCACAGGGTTTTGCAGAAAATTGCCAGTTTCCACACTGTATAGGAGCCCTGGACGGCAAGCACATACGTGTTCGTAAACCTCCTAACTCAGGCTCACAATTCTTCAATTATAAACAATATTTTTCCGTAGTTTTGTTGGCCTTGGTCGACACAAACTACAGGTTTATAATTGTAGACATTGGGGCCTATGGAAGGACTGGAGACTCAAGAGTCTTCAATACTTCCATAATGGGTAGGCGGATACGCAATAACCAACTGGACCTACCACCAGCAAGTCAACTTACAGACTCTATTCCAGAACGTGTGCCTTATGTTATTGTTGCGGATGAGGCATTTCAATTAACCCGTAATGTTATGAGGCCATATCCCAGTCGCTATCTCACCATCGGCATCGAATATTTAATTGTCGCCTGTCACATGCTCGGCAGCTGGTGGAGTGCACATTTGGAATTCTTTGTGCTAAATGGCGGGTACTTCAATCTGCAATTCAACTCAATGAAGATAATGTTAATGTGGTCCTCAAAGCATGTGTGGTCCTACATAATTTTTGTAGAATCCATGAATGCTCCTCACAAGATGTGGGTGAATTAGCCTCTGTGAATGTGTCTTTGGCTATGTCACCACCCATCCATCCCGTCGTCCACCTTCAGGTCTAAAAGTACGTGATGTGTTCACTCAATATTTTGTATCCCCTGAGGGTGCTACTGCCTGGCAAGAGGAGGCATTATTACAGATGTAGTGTGCCTATGTTGCTGTGTCATAAAGACATTTAGCCTCACTTAATTGTAGATGTTGTGTTGTTTTTGGTGTCATATTGTGTGTAAGTTACGCAGCCCATCACCTATTGAAATAATGACATAAATATTGAAATAATCACATACAATCAATGCGACTTAAACAATTTTTTTATGTAATATGTCATGTTTAGTCGCTGTAAACATAATGCAAAATGACTAATGTGTCATAACATTTTTTCAACATTTTTGCTGCTAAATTGGCAGCAGTAAAACAAATTACAATGTTAATAACTTTAAAAAAAAAAAAAATTACATTACACCTATAACTGGTGGTAGGTGTGGGGTGGTGAAGGTGGAGGGCCAGCTTATGAGGGCTGGCTAGACTGCTCTCCAGCCACTGTGTCACCATGAGTGACCATGAGTGGTGGCTGAGTGTGCAGTTTGCTGGCTGCTTTTTGCTTGCTCTGGATGGGGGTTTGGGTTGGGTTAATTATTGTATTGTTAACGTTGTTACCTATGACTTGTGTTTTGAAACTGTTAAACTGTAAAGCGCTGCGGAATATGTTGGCGCTATATAAATAAAGATTATTATTATTATTATTATTTGGGTAAGGGAAGGTTGGGAACTGTTGTGGGTAGTCATAATATGACTGCCCACTTAGACTGTAGCCCCCAAAATGCCCATGTCGACCATACCCATGTTGTGGCCAGCATTGAACATTGGGTATGGTCGAGTGGGCATATTGAGAATGGCCACTCTGTCCCATCTGTGGTACCTGTTGTGTTCCACTTTGGTAGTACTCAGTTTGAGGAGGAGGAGTTGGTCTCTGTGGTCCACAAGGAGGAGGTGGAGGAGGAGCATGATGATGAGAAGGAGGCTGATCAGAGGCTGATGCAGACTCCCCTTGCTGGGTTCCAAACAAACGTAGTAGATTTTCATTGGAACGTTGCCACCTTTCCAGTAAATCTAGGAAGTTGTTGGGATCATTTGGTGGGGTTCCTGCATCCAGCACAATTTGTAGGCCAGTGCTGACGGGGAATGGCCCTGAGGTAAAGAGCCAGACTGCGTCCAAATGCCTCCTCCCCATCATCATGGGCAACAGTGGACAAGTAGTCCAGAACTCCTCTGTCCACCTGCCTCCTTGTGGCAGAACCAACTCCTTCTCTTCTACGCCTGGCTCGCCGTGACACAACTGTAGGAGGCGAAGCCACATCCTGTGGCCTACCAGGGCTGCTGCTGAGGGGAGGGTCTTGGGACTGTAGAGGCAAGCTCTCTGACTCCACTGCTGGTGGTGGTGATGCTGCTGCTGCTGCTGCACTTGCTGATGATGACGGCCCAGCCTCCTCAACATCCCCCACCGGGTCAATCACTGCCTCTGAGTCAGAAGCTGGCTCTCTCTCTGTAAGCTTTGACTCCGTGCTAGATAAGAAAACATTTTGATTACAATTGATACAAAAATATAGCAATACACTTTCTCCAGACATTAACTTACGGTCGCACATCCATAGCTGGGGCCAGAAAATTCAGTCTATCATAATAGACATATTTTCGTTTACTGCTTGCTGCTGCCCCACTGCGCCCCCTCAGCTGTCTCTCTCGCCTGTAGCAGTCTCTACAGCTGCGCCAATGCCTTGTAACATCTGACACTGAAAAAGTAACGGATACAATCAAAAATTATACTTATCTGCCCTTGTAATGTAGTAAAAACAGAAGTACCGTACAGCATCAATATTATCCTTTTTTGGCGTGTTAGGGGTACACAGCAACACTACAAATTGTATGTAGCTAAGATAACAAGTTAATATTAGAAGGGTTCAAACATACAAAGCTCTCTGAGATATGTCACAATAATGACCGTTTATTTGGGACACAGCGATGCCATTAACAAAAGGGACACATATTAAGTACTTCACCTACACATTTATTGCGTATGCAAACATTTTTAACCCCTTCAAGACCCAGCCTATTTTGACCTTAAAGACCTTGCCATTTTTTGCAATTCTGACCAGTGTCCCTTTATGAGGTAATAACTCAGGAACGCTTCAACAGATCCTAGCGATTCTGAGATTATTTTTTCGTGACATATTGGGCTTCATGTTAGTGGTAAATTTAGGTCGATAATTTTTCTGTTTATTTGTGAAAAAAAATGGAAATTTGGCGAAAATTCTGAAAATTTTGTAATTTTCAAATTTTTAATTTTTATTCTGTTAAACCAGAGAGTTATGTGGCACAAAATAGTTAATAAATAACATTTCCCACATGTTTACTTTACATCAGCACAATTTTGGGAACAACATTTTTTTTTGTTAGGAAGTTATAAGGGTTAAAAGTTGACCAGCGATTTCTCATTTTTACAGCAAAATTTACAAAACCATTTTTTTTAGGGACCACCTCACATTTGAAGTCACTTTGAGGGGTCTATATGGCAGAAAATACCCAAAAGTGACACCTTTTATAAAAACTGCACCCTCAAGCTACTCAAAACTACATTCAAGAAGATTATTAACCCTTCAGGTGCTTCACAGGAACTAAAGCAATGTGGAAGGAAAAAATGGACATTTTAATTTTTCCAACAAAAATTTTCTTTTAGCATCAATTTTTTCATTTTTACATGGGCATCAGGATAAAATGGATCCTAAAATTTGTTGGGCAATTTCTCCTGAGTACACAGATACCTCATATGTGGTCATAAACCACTGTATGGGCGCACGGCAGGGCTCAGAAGGGAAGGAGTGCCATTTGACTTTTTGAATAGAAAATATGCTGGAATATTTAGCGGTTGCCATGTCGCATTTGGAGAGTTCCTGTGTGCCTAAACATTGGAGCTCCCCCACAAGTGACCCCATTTTGGAAACTAGACCCCTAAGGAACTTATCTAGATGCATAGTGAGCACTTTGAACCCCCAGGTGCTTCACAAATTGATCCGTAAAAAAAAGAAAGTACTTTTTTTTCACAAAAATTTTCTTTTAGCCTCAGTTATTTTCATTTTCACATGGGCAACAGTATAAATTGGATCCTAAAATTTGTTGGGCAATTTCTCCTGAGTACACAGATACCTCATATGTGGTCATAAACCACTGTTTGGGCGCACGGCAGGGCTCAGAAGGGAAGGAGCGCCATTTGACTTTTTGAATAGAAAATATGCTGGAATATTTAGCGGTTGCCATGTCGCATTTGGAGAGTCCGTGTGCCTAAACATTGGAGCTCCCCCACAAGTGACCCCATTTTGGAAACTAGACCCCCTAAGGAACTTATCTAGATGCATAGTGAGCACTTTGAACTCCCAGGTGCTTCACAAATTGATCCGTAAATAAAAGAAAGTACTTTTTTTTCACAAAAATTTTCTTTTAGCCTCAGTTATTTTCATTTTCACATGGGCAACAGTATAAATTGGATCCTAAAATTTGTTGGGCAATTTCTCCTGAGTACACAGATACCTCATATGTGGTCATAAACCACTGTTTGGGCGCACGGCAGGGCTCAGAAGGGAAGGAGCGCCATTTGACTTTTTGAATGGAAAATATGCTGGAATATTTAGCGGTTGCTATGTCGCATTTGGAGAGTCCCTGTGTGCCTAAACATTGGAGCTCCCCCACAAGTGACCCCATTTTGGAAACTAGACCCCCTAAGGAACTTATCTAGATGCATAGTGAGCACTTTGAACCCCCAGGTGCTTCACAAATTGATCCGTAAATAAAAGAAAGTACTTTTTTTTCACAAAAATTTTCTTTTAGCCTCAGTTATTTTCATTTTCACATGGGCAACAGTATAAATTGGATCCTAAAATTTGTTGGGCAATTTCTCCTGAGTACACAGATACCTCATATGTGGTCATAAACCACTGTTTGGGCGCACTGCAGGGCTCAGAAGGGAAGGAGCGCCATTTGACTTTTTGAATGGAAAATATGCTGGAATATTTAGCGGTTGCCATGTCGCATTTGGAGAGTTCCTGTGTGCCTAAACATTGGAGCTCCCCACAAGTGACCCCATTTTGGAAACTAGACGCCCTAAGGAACTTATCTAGATGCATAGTGAGCACTTTGAACCCCCAGGTGCTTCACAGAAGTTTATAACGCAGAGCCGCGAAAATAAAAAATCATTTTTTTTTCTCAAAAAATGATTTTTTAGCCCACTGTTTTTTATTTTCACAATGGTTACAGGAGAAATTGGACCCCAAAAGTTGTTGTCCAGTTTCTCCTGAGTACGCTAGTACCCCATATGTGGGGGGGAACCACTGTTTGGGCACACGTCAGGGCTCGGAAGGGATGTAGTGACGCTTTGAAATGCCGACTTGATGGAATGGTCTGCGGGCATTTTGTTACGTTTGCAGAGCCCCTGATGTGCCTAAACAGTAGAAACTCCCCACAAGTGACCCCATTTTGGAAACTAGACCCAGCAAAGAACTTATCTAGATGTGTGGTGAGCACTTTGAACCCCCAAGGGCTACACAGAAGTTTATAACGCCCGGGCATGAAAATAAAAAAATCATATTTTTTCCACAATCAGGATCTTTTAGTCCCCAATTTTTTTATTTTCCCAAGGGTAACATGAGAAATTAGACCCCAAAAGTTGTTGTCCAATTTGTCCTGAGTATGCTGATATCCCATATGTGGGAGAAAACTACTGTATGGGCACACGTCGGGGCTCGGATGGGAAGTAGTGACGTTTTGAAATGCCCACTTGATGGAATGGTCTTCGGGCGTCATGTTACGTTTGCAGAGTCCCTGATGTGCCTGAACAGTAGAAACTCCCCACAAGTGACCCCATTTTGGAAACTAGATCCCCAAGGAACTCCTATAGATGTGTGATAAGCACTTTGAATCTCCAAGTCCTTCACAGAAGTTTATAACGCAGAGCCGTGAAAATATAAAATAATTTTTTTTCCACAAAAATAATTTTTAGTCCCCAATTTTTTTTCCCAATGTTAACAGGAGAAATTAGAACCCCCAAAGTTGTTGTGCAATTTTTCCCGAGTACGCTGATACCCCATATGTGGGGATAAACCACTGTTTGTGCATACGTCGGGGCTTGGAATAAAGGGAGCACTGTTTGACTTTTTGAACGCAAAATTTGCAGGAATCAATGGTGGCGCCATGTCGCGTATGGAGACCCCTGATGTGCCTAAATAGTGGAAAACCCTCAATTCTAACTCCAACCCTAACCCCAACACACCCCTAACCCCAACCCTAACCCTACACACACCTAACCCTAATACAAACCCTAATCATAACCCTAACCCCAACACACCCCTAACCCTAATCCAACTCTAACCATAAACCTAACTACAAGCCTAACCTAATTCCAACCCTAACCCTAATTCCAACCCTAACCCTAATTCCAACCCTAACCAAATTCCAACCCTAACCGTAATTCTAACCTTAACCCTAATGCTAACCCTAACCCTAGTTCTAACCCTAAGGCTGGGTTCATATTGCGCTTTACCAGCCCGTTCAACACGTAGCGGTGACGGCTGGTAACGGTATAGCATAACGCGATCGCGTTATGCTATACCCGCTAGCGCAGATGAATCAGCAGATAATCAGCCGCGGATCCGCAGCAAATCCGCCGCGGATCTGCAGCGAATCAGCAGCGAAATCCGCCGCGGATCAGCAGCGAAATCAGCCGCGGATCAGCAGCGAAATCAGCCGCGGATCAGTAGCGAAATCAGCCGCGGATCAGCAGCGAAATCCGCCGCGGATCAGCAGCAAAATCAGCCGCGGATCCGCAGCGAATCAGCAGCGAAATCCGCCGCGGATCAGCAGCGAAATCCGCCGCGGATCAGCAGCGAAATCCGCCGCGGATCAGCAGCGAAATCAGCCGCGGATCAGCAGCGAAATCAGCCGCGGATCAGCAGCGAAATCCGCTGCGAATCCGCAGCGAATCAGCAGCGAAATCCGCCGCGGATCAGCAGCGAAATCCGCCGCGGATCAGCAGCGAAATCCGCCGCGGATCAGCAGCGAAATCAGCCGCGGATCAGCAGCGAAATCAGCCGCGGATCAGCAGCGAAATCCGCTGCGCAGCGAATCAGCAGCAAATCAGTCGCGGATCAGCAGCGAAATCCGCCGCGAATCAGCAGCGAAATCCGCCGCGAATCAGCAGCGAAATCAGCCGCGGATCCGCCGCGGATCAGCAGCGAAATCCGCAGCGAAATCCGCCACGGATCAGCAGCGAAATCCGCCGCGGATCAGCAGCGAAATCAGCCGCGGATCAGCAGCGAAATCAGCCGCGGATCAGCAGAGAAATCAGCCGCGGATCAGTAGCGAAATCAGCCGCGGATCAGCAGCGAAATCAGCCGCGGATCAGCAGCGAAATCCGCTGCGGATCCGCAGCGAATCAGCAGCAAAATCAGTCGCGGATCAGCAGCGAAATCCGCCGCGGATCAGCAGCAAAATCAGCCGCGAATCAGCAGCGAAATCCGCTGCGGATCAGCAGCGAAATCAGCCGCGGATCAGCAGCGAAATCAGCCGCGGATCAGCATCGAAATCAGCCGCGGATCAGCAGCGAAATCCGCTGCGGATCCGCAGCGGATCAGCAGCGAAATCAGCCGCGGATCAGCAGCGAAATCCGCTGCGGATCCGCAGTGAATCAGCAGCAAAATCAGTCGCGGATCAGCAGCGAAATCCGCAGCGGATCAGCAGCGAAATCCGCCGCGAATCAGCAGCGAAATCCGCCGCGAATCAGCAGCGAAATCAGCCGCGGATCCGCCGCGGATCAGCAGCGAAATCCGCCGCGGATGAGCAGCGAAATCCGCTACGGATTCGCAGCGAAATCAGTCGCGGATCCGCAGCGAAATCAGTAGCGGATCCGCAGCGAAATCAGTCGCGGATCAGCAGCGAAATCCGCCGCGGATCCGCAGCGAAATCTGCGGCGGATCAGCAGCGAAATCCGCCGCGGATCAGCAGCGAAATCAGCCGCGGATCAGCAGCGAAATCCGCCGCGGATCTGCAGCGAAATCCGCCGCGGATCCGCAGCGAAATCCGCCACACGTTGCGGATTTTGCTGCGGATCCGCGGCGTATTTTGCTGCGGATCCACGGCGGATTTCGCTGCTGATCTGCGGCGGATATCGCTGCGCATCCGCGGCTGATTTCGCTGCTGATCCGCCGCGGATCCGCAGCAAAGTACGCCGCGGATCCGCAGCAAAATCCGCAACGTGTGCACAGGGCCTAATATGAAAAAAAAAAAAATTATTTTTTTTATTTGTCCCTACCTATGATAAAGGGGGGGGTTCATTTACTTTTTTTTATTTTGATCACTGTGACAGTTTATCACAGTGATCAAAATAAATTTTTGGACACTGGGGGGCGCACTGCGCATGCGCCCGCCATTTTCCAAGATGGCGGCGCCCATGAAGAGGCCCGGGCGGACGCCGGGACCGATCCAGGGACATCGGTGGATCGGGAGAGGTGAGTAGGGTGGTCGGAAGGTTAGGGGGGGATCGGAAGGTGGGGGCACCGGAGCAAAGGAGGAGGGGAGCTGTTAGTGACGGCGGTGACCGATCGCTGCCATCTTTCGGTGGCGGCGGCCGATCGCCGCCGTGACTACGTGTGGGGGGGTCAGGTCTCGGTGTCCAGCCATGGCAGATGCTATTGCAGCATCGGCCATGGCTGGATTGTAATATTTCACCAATTAAATTGGTGAAATATTACAGATTGCTCTGATTGGCTGTTTCACTTTTAACAGCCAATCAGAGCGATCGTGGCCACGGGGGGGTTAAGCCAACCTCCCTGTGGTGAAGCACAAAGGGTCCTGTAACTGCGGGTCGGGTGACCTTTGAGTGACCCCGGTCTCCCGGCCTGCAGGAACGCGATCCTTTCATGACGCAGGGTATGCGTCATAGGTCGGATTGGCACCGACTTTCATGACGCATACGCTGTGTCAAAGGTCGGGAAGGGGTTAAGCTTAAGTTGGCGACCATTACAGTTGTTATGTAAATATTCGAATGTGCTTGGAGTACTGACATAGCACTGGGGGTTTGAACAGTCATAACTGTTGTTTTGGCCACATTTCAGTTTCACATATAAGGCTAAGTGCACACGATCAGGAATAATTGCATTTTTTTCGCGGTTTTTCCGCTATTTTCCGCGGTTAAACCGCGAACAAAACGCAAGCATTAAGCATTCTATACGTTTTAATTGATTCCGCATGTTTTGTACACATGTTGCGTTTTTTTCCGGGGAAAAAACGCTTAGCGGAAAAAAAAGCAACATGTTCATTAATTTAGCGTAACCGCGGTGATTCCGCCGCCATAGGAATGCATTGAACCGCTTACTTTCCGCATGTGGCTATGCCCACTATGCGCAATGTAAGCGGTTCATGTGCGGATGGTACCCAGGGTCTGGAGCAGAGGAGACTCTCCTCCAGGCCCTGGGTACCATATCCCTGGTAAAACAATAATTAAAATAAAAAATAATGATATTTCTCACCTTCCCGCGGCCCCCGCAGCCTTCCCGCCTTCAGCGACGCTCCCGGCAACTTCCGGTCCCAAGAGTCCTTTGCGAGAATCACCCAGATGGCGTAGCGGTCTCGCGAGATGCTACGTCATCGGTGTGATTTGTCGCAAAGCACTCCTGGGACCGCGAGTTGCCGGGAGCGTCGCTGAGAGGCGGGAAGGCTGCGGGGGCCGCCGGAAGGTGAGAATATCATTATTTATTATTTTTTTTATTATTTTTACATTAGATCTTTTTACTATTGATGCGGCATAGGCGGCATCAATAGTAAAAAGTTGGTCACACGCAGTGGCGTAGCAACTGTTTGTGGCGCCCGGGGCGGCAAATTTTAGGCCACACCCCTAGCCACACCCATTTCACTGGTCACACCCATATCCACGCCCTGACCACACCCACTTAGCACTGCTGATCACACTGTTTCATAAACAATAATTATAAGCACATACCTCTCAACCGTCCCGGTTTCAGCGGGACAGTCCCGATTTCGGGACCCTGTCCGCTGTCCCGGCCAGGCGGTTTACTTTCCGCATTAGAATCGTACATACGGAAACCCCGGGGACCTCCCACACATTCTGGCAGCCACAAGTCACGTTCCATCGCTGACTTCATTTCCCAGGATGTGGGGATCTCACCAGCTATGCAGCGCTCCATTCAATACCCGGCTCTCACTGAGCGAGACAGGCAGGATCTGGGGATCTCTTCATCTGTTGAACAGATCACATGTTGAGATCCCCACATCCTGCTTGTCTCGCTCAGTGAGAGTCGGGTATTGTATGCAGCGGTCCGTACAATACCCGGCTCTCACTCCAACAGATCCAGCGGCTCGATGCGTCGCCGTTCTGAAGACTCTCCCGAGAACGAGTTACAGTACCTGCTGCTGTAAGCTGACCGCCGGAAATGAGGTCAGCGGTCATTTCCAGCGTTCAGTTGATTTACAGCACGTCACCTCCGGTGGAACGTGACATGTGGCTGCCAGAACGTGTGGGAGGTCCCCGGGTTTCCGCATGTACGATTCTAATGCGGGAAAGTAAACCTCCCGGCCAGGACAGCAGGACAGGGACCCAGCCCTACACAGATAACAGCATTCGCTCCGTCCGCACGCAGACCCATGCACATAATGGCACCCATCCTTCCCCCTGCAGCCCCCAAGCACACAGATCCCGCAAGTAACAGGACCCTTGTACATGCGCGGCTCCGCTCTTTGTGGCCCTGTACACACATGGCTCCGCTCCACACACCTCACACGCACAAGGTTCCGCTCCGTACACCTCGTACACACACGGCTTCGCTCCGTACACCTCGTACACACACGGCTCCGCTCCGTACACCTCGTACACACACGGCTCCGCTCCGTACACCTCGTACACACACGGCTCCGCTCCGTACACCTCGTACACACACGGCTCCGCTCCGTACACCTCGTACACACGGCTCCGCTCCGTACACACACGGCTCCGCTCCGTACACCTTATACACACGGCTCCGCTCCGTACACCTCGTACACACACGGCTCCGCTCCGTACACCACGTACACACGGCTCCGCTCCGTACACCTTATACACACGGCTCCGCTCCGTACACCTCGTACACACACGGCTCCGCACACCTTGTACACACACGGCTCTGCTCCGTACACCTCGTACACACACGGCTCCGCTCCGTACACCTCATACACACGGCTCTGCTACATCCACACTGTAAACCCAAGTCCCGACCCCCACACACACACACAAACTTACCCTAATCCAGCACCATGACAACATCACAGCAGAGTCTTGCACGCAAGGGGGACACTGATCATCTGACCCCTGACTCCTCCCCTCCTGTGACCTCATCACAGGTCCTGTGGGCACAGAAGACTATAGCAATAGCACTGGAGGACACTGATCATCTGACCCCTGACTCCTCCCCTCCTGTGACCTCATCACAGGTCCTGTGGGCACAGAAGACTACAGCAATAGCAGCGTCATTGCTAGCTGCTGTGAGGCTAATGCTGTAGAGACGGAGGGCAAGGAAAGGGTGCCGCCCCCACACACACGTGCCGCCTGGGGCGGACCGCCCCCCCACGCTACGCCACTGGTCACACGTGTCAAACATTATGTTTGACTCGTGTGACCAACCTGTCAATCAGTTTTCCAAGCGATGCTACAGATCGCTAGGAAAACGCTAGCATTCTGCAAGCTAATTACGCTTGCAAAACGCTATTATTCTGGCGGGAATCAGCATAAAAAAAACGTGCGTATTTCCTGCGGGAGAAGTGCGGGATTGCCGCGGAAATTTCCGCGGCAATTCCGCAACGTGTGAACTTAGCCTAAGGGTAGAGGGACATTATAACACATTGTTGGTGGTAGATACTGAGTAGTCATACAGTATTGTAAGTGTTCTCATTAAGTTACTTACTGATGCGTTCTTGGTCCTCCCTAGACCTGTTGCCAAAATCCGGGAACATCTGGGAACATATTCTCCGCCAAGCAGCGTCCTTCCGCGACCGGTTGGAATAATTGGGATCCCGCTGGTCCCAAAGTTCTGGTCTCTCCTGTACCAGAACGATCAACATCTCCACATTGATGTGACTGGCCATGGTTCTGGACTCCGTGGAGGCGGTTTCCTGTTTGGGTTTGAATTTTCGTAGCCTAATTAGCATGTCAGCCCTTCCTGGCAATTATCCTGATGCAATTTCCTGGCACCTGCAATAGTGGTGCGATTTAATCGCAAGTCACACGTGCGGTCCGTTTGTAATCCGATTTTTCATCGCTCCCATAGACTTGCATTGGCAATTGTCGACCCACAATCGGTGACAATAGCAGCATGCTGCGATTGCACTCGGACGATTAAAACGGACCACAAAAAATCTGATACTGGGAGCTGCTCCATAGATTAACATAGGGCAGACTGCAATGCGATATTTCATCGTATTGCAGTCGTCCGATTCTGTCGCCAGTGTGACGCTGGCCTTATGTTCTGGTTCATTGCTTTTCTTTTATGTCAGATTATCTGTGTGTGAGCACCATGTTTGATGTTATGATGTACCGATTCAACCATGTTATTCACGATCCTGTAGAAACGCTGGCCTGACATCATTTGCTGGTCGGGAGATACTATCGTTCATTGTTTAAAGACTGTGGCCAAACCTGTCGCTATCGAAGGCTTCGACCGACACTCTGAAGTGTATGGGGCTGGGCATACGTCCAATGGACTTGTCCAATTTCAGACCGCGGATCTGTTGGTTCTCCGGAGCGGGATGAGGTGGATGCAGACTTATGGCCATGTAATGTTAATGGGGGCTTCAGAATAGCATTTTGGGACTGTCATACTAAGTGGGTGTTTCTGTAACGCCAGTGGTGCAGTTTCTACCAGGCTGAGGTGCCCATCACCACAAAACATAACTACTGAAAACTAACACTAAAAAGATGTTAAAGTGGCAAAAAGTGGCCGACAGCCCCGCGCCTCAGCAGTATGCACGGTATGTATGGAGGTCACTGACTCCTGCAGATGTCTGTGGCCCGGGGTCGCAGTGTCCCCCAGTGAGGGGACGTCGCCTCAGCACTCTGCTTTGTGTCTGTGCAGAGCCTGGCTACAATCCACGGGGCTTTCCCAGAAGCACATGCCTCTTCTGGCTGAGGAGAGGCGGCTCCTTATAAGCAGCCAGCGGCGCCTCGCGTTCACTCCGGTGCAGACAGTGAGGGGAGGACGAGCTCTGCTGCTGCTGCTGCACACGGGCTCCGCTCTACCACCCGGTGCCAGCCCGAGACTGGATACCAAGTGGACTATTCCCGGACAGCAGCTGTGTGCTCTCCTAGCTGACGTGTTCTGCAACGAGCGGGAGACCCGGGCACGACACAATGCTGGTGAGTCGCCCACTGCGCAGCATGCGACTGAAGTTTAGGAGAGCCGGACCTGGCACAGTCAGTGCCCCTGCTGATACAGCAGACATGGCATTAACCCTGTGTAGACATGTAGTCCTGTGTCTATCTGGCATCAGTCCCACTCACCTGGCAATTACCATTATCTCTGCACTTCTGCATGGCCATGCCCAACTGCCCCATCCCACATCCAGGCTGGTCTCACTCCACTATTATATCAAATCACCAGCTCTTTATCACTCACCTGGCAATTACCATTATCTCTGCACTTCTGCATGGCCATGCCCAACTGCCCCATCCCACATCCTGGCTGGTCTCACTCCACTATTATATCAAATCGCCAGCTCTTTATCACTCACCTGGCAATTACCATTATCTCTGCACTTCTGCATGGCCATGCCCAACTGCCCCATCCCACATCCTGGCTGGTCTCACTCCACTAGTATATCAAATCGCCAGCTCTTTATCACTCACCTGGCAATTACCATTATCTCTGCACTTCTGCATGGCCATGCCCAACTGCCCCATCCCACATCCTGGCTGGTCTCACTCCACTATTATATCAAATCGCCAGCTCTTTATCACTCACCTGGCAATTACCATTATCTCTGCACTTCTGCATGGCCATGCCCAACTGCCCCTCGCACGCTCCCTAAGAAGAAGCATAACGCGAAACGCGGGTCGGGGTGCCATAGCACACTGGAGGTAATTATGTTCTGATCATTTGCCTTGCCCCTCTTTTTACACTTTGTATTTTGCTTTGCAGCAGCACTTTTTTTGTATATTTAAGAGGTGGTTTTGGCTTCAGTTGTTCCCCCTTTCTTTGCATAATTAGCATTTCTTTAGCAGCACTTTTTTATGTAGTTTGAAAGGGCACACAACTTTATTCAGCAAATATTTGATTGCATTTTATTTGCACTATCTTTAAACGATTGCTATGTTTTGGAAGTTGGTGTCCAGCTCCTTAGATACACATAAACACACGTTTATATCTGTTGCATTTTATTGATCATGTCATTATTTTGAGTGTGTATACATATATATTTACATTTATTAATATTATTTTTGTCCTCCAGTGTTTGCTGTTTGTTGCATTTGGTTTCCTCCTTTTTTAAATATATATATATATATCTTTTTTGATATTTTTATTGATACATTAATAAAAAATATATTTTATGGTAATAGTAGCTTCCTTTTTCTTTTTTGATGTATTATGCTTTGTAGATATTATAGGCAAGTTTTCTTGTTTTGGATTCTGCCCCATCCCACATCCTGGCTGGTCTCACTCCACTATTATATCAAATCGCCAGCTCTTTATCACTCACCTGGCAATTACCATTATCTCTGCACTTCTGCATGGCCATGCCCAACTGCCCCATCCCACATCCAGGCTGGTCTCACTCCACTATTATATAAAATCGCCAGCTCTTTATCACTCACCTGGCAATTACCATTATCTCTGCACTTCTGCATGGCCATGCCCAACTGCCCCATCCCACATCCTGAGCCAGGTCTCACTCCACTATTATATAAAATCGCCAGCTCTTTATCACTCACCTGGCAATTACCATTATCTCTGCACTTCTGCATGGCCATGCCCAACTGCCCCATCCCACATCCTGAGCCAGGTCTCACTCCACTATTATATAAAATCGCCAGCTCTTTATCATTTCTGCACCATACTGTACATGTGTTATGGGCTCCGGCGTCTTTATTAACCATATAATGTACAGACCCTTTGCAACCACCAGCGATCAGAGTGCCTTCACTGACACAAGTAATGGGGCGAGGGCTGCGGAGGTCCACAACGTGCTCCTCCTGACCGAGGATGACTATGCTAGCAGGATTATTGCTGCAGGTTCCTTTTCTCTGGTGAAATCCCCTCTCACGTACCCTCCATTAAGGTCGGCTATAGTAACTACAGCAAACCCAGCTGCAGCATGTCCTAAAACCATCGCAGAGCCATTCTAGAAATGCAGATTTGTTGTTTGTGGTGTCACCATGGCTAGTAGGGTGACTAGCTTACCCGGCTTATTCCACAGGTCTCATGGCCCTTGCACCAACATTTCTCATTTCTTTGCGAGCCAAGGAGAAAGACCAGTTGCGCATACGACTAAACGTTTCCTGTATATCCAATCAATATGCTATAGAAGTCTCTTGGAAAAGTTATTCAGAGGAGCTGTGTTGTCATTAAGTTATTTAGTAAAAAGAGTAATGTGATTGAAAATAAATATGCCAGTATGTGAAATTGTTAAAAAATCAGCTCCATCCCATCCCAGTCTAATGTAGCTTAATGATAATCTTTCAGGACGATTTTACTACTGAAACAAAAGGTATGGCTGTATAGGTCATAGTACAACTATAAGTGACACGTGATTGTATTAAATTAGCCCGGGAAATGTCATCCGAGTGTACGGACACATCCCTAATTTTGCATGGATTCAGAGCTTGATTTCTCGACATTGACTTATCAAAGTACTATCTTGATTACTTAGCACTATTCATATAAGATTAATATAAATCAGGTATCATTTCTATTATAGTACGGACCTATATAGCCATATGACTAGTTTCAGTAGTAAAATTGTCCTACAGATTACCTTTAATTAGTGTCACGGAGTGTTAACATATTTATTTATTATTATTACCTAGTGTAATTAAGGAGCCTCTAGACTCATCTGTAGCTTTATACAGATATTCACCTCTCATATTAGTATTGTGACCATAATTTCTAAGGGTTTTACAGATTACAAAGCTAACAATGTATTAAGAGCCCTCCAATAACATGAAACAGAGATTAGGATATTTAAGATATTTAATTGTGTATTTGTGTTAGGCCATCATGTCATGGATTGTCTTTCTGATCTACGCGGCTTCACGCACCTTTGCTGACACGTGTTTGGTTGAAATTTCGGTAGAAAGCAAGATTATAAAGGAAATGGTAAGACATAAATAGAAGAAAGCACACAAAGAATTCTTGTCTCCTATATATTTCCTTCATTTCCTTACATCTGTTTATTTTATCTCTCACAGATTGAAACCCAGGGATATTTTTGTTCAATTCCTGTAGAAATCCTCAGTAAAGAAAAAGTGGTAAGTATTATTATGTGTGGCTTGAAGTAGAGATACAGAAAGTAAAATTCAGTTAAACAGTGTTATCAGTATTTTATAATGTACGTTCCAAGTTTCACAAGAACTGCAGCGATGGCTTATGAGAATTTTAAGCACCCTAGCTTACTCTTTGCAGCTCAAGGCTGAATTGGCATTGGAATGAGAAAAACAGAGAGGGCATAGATGCTTCTTTAGCATCAGTCCAGGCTTTACGTTGTTATCAAACAGATAGACAGATCTGATAGTGTAGTGCTTGGTGCATGAAAACTACATTCATCAAGCCAAATGTTGTTGATGAATGCAGCTTTAAGGGTATGCCACACTAAACAACATCGCTAACGGGATCGCTAAAAAACGTCACTATTTAGCGATCCCGTTAGCGATGTTGCTGTGTGCGGCATGCAGCAACGACGTGGCCCCTGCTGTGATCTCGCTCGTCGCTGGAATCGTTCCGGACCCTATTTTATCGCCGGCGCTCCCGCTGGGTAAGTATATATCGCTGAGTGTGGCACCTTTTTTAGAGATTTAGCGGTACTTTTGTACCGCTAAAGTCGTTAAGGAGATCGCTAACCGCGATAGCGTCCTTAACGACATCGCTAAGTTAAGCCGCTATCAGCGATATAGAAACAATCCCGCTAGCGATCGCATTAGTATGCGTCGTTATCGTGATCGCTAGCGGGATAGTTTAGTGTGGCAGTACCTTTATAGCCAGGAGACAACAGATATCGTGTTATCCAAACTTATCATGCGTGGCTGTCAGGATCCCTGTCCTAGCTCCAATGCTAAAAATACAGACAAATCTGATACATCAGAGCGTGCATGTTCAAGTCAGCGGTAGCGCTGTGCCATTGACCTAAAGTGTCAGTCAAAGAGGAGAGCCCACCCCCAGCAACTTGGAAGTGGGAGAGCATGTGGAGCGGTGCGCTATTCAAAAGGAAACTTGAGAACACCCCTTTAACAAAATAATGTGCTACAGGACACTTAAAGGAAGACTCTCTTATAAACTAACTTTTCATACATTGTATCGTGTAGCGGGCAGATAATTCTCGATTGTAAACAGTAAGCAGTGTCGGTGCTTCTCAGGAGTACAACGCAGAGGCACTTATCTACAGATGTATTGATCTGGTGCCAACAGGACTTTTGGCACTTCCTTTCCTTAATGAAAGATAGCTGTCCTGTGCATTGCCAGAGTTTTTATTTATTAACAGTCTCTTTCCTCTCCATATACTTTGGTATTTGTTGGAAATATTGCTCCTTTAGGAATAATATACATGTAGGGAATAAGATATTCTAAATCTGCTGGGCTGGGATTGTTATGAGAACGATGCATCATTGCTCATAATGTATACATGTCTAATTGATTACATCTTTATTTCAGACAGAGCCTTGCGACCTCTGGGCACTGGTATATGAAGTAGATGGCCTTTTGGAAAAGCTAAACTTCACCCCGGGCACACGTAATTACGAAAATAAGAACAAACTAATAGACTTGGTCAGAGTTTGCTTAGCAGGAGAACAACATAGCGTACTGGTATGTTCTGCATTATAAGCTGAGTAATGTCAAGAAAGCACCATAATAATGCTACATAGTGTTGCATGGGACTGTTTCATCAACTGGTCTACGTTTTCAGATCCAATCTCACTTTGTATAATATCTTTTAGAACATTGTTGAACAAGGCACTACATACAGAGCACTAGAGACAGGGGTCCCTGGGAGAGAGCAGCTTAGATATGTTGCATCTAGTGATGAGCGAGTATGCTCGTTGCTCGGGTTTTCCCGAGCATGCTCGGGTGCTCTCCGAGTATTTAGGCATGCTCAGAGATTTAGTCTCTGTCACCGCAGCTGCATGATTTGTGGCTACTAGACAGCCTGAATACATGTGGGGATTGCCTGTTGGTTAGGGAATCCATACATGTATTCAGGCTGTCTAGAAGTCGCTTATCATGCAGCTGCAGTGACATAAACTAAGTCTCTGAGCACGCCAAAATACTCGGAGAACACCCGAGCAACGAGCATACTGACTCACCACTAGTTGCATCCTTTAACTGGATCGCAAATATTATGCCAAGATCCCTTTCCCGTATCTCTTACAATTAAAGCAAACCTATGTATATGAGGCATAAACCCAAAAAGTCATGGAAAGTGAGGGCAAATATATGCCGTCTTCCCACCCCAAGTATTTAAGAATGTGATGGTGTTAACCAGAACCAAAAAAGGTACTATTTTAATACTCCCTCATCTGCACCCCCAGTGTTAGGGTTCGAGTTCCCGCTTCTGCACAAGGGGAGTCTCGAACCAGTCCCGCTGTGGTCCCCCATTCAGCTCCGTCCACAGTGGAGCCTGCTCAGCAGAGGTGTCGGTCCCAGCGTCTTGCCCATTCCAATACTGTGCAGAGACTTGCTGCTGCCCCTCCTGGATCTTCTATTATAGCCAGTGCTGGAGCAGACGTCTTTGGGACGAAGTCCTGCGTTTCCCCTTCTGAGCATGCCCAGGGTAAGATCTCTTCATTGGAGATCAAGGGTCACATGTTCAGGTACTGCAGCAGCTCCTATTGGTCTGCCAGGAAGGTCCTGAAACTACATGTGTTTTGGAACAGTTTCTCATTGGTCCTTTTTCTGGCAGGTCCTGTAGCTGTTACTATAAAAGGGTGGCATGGCTGGGCCCCCATGCCCTAGTATCAATTGCATTATGTGCTTTGCGCCAGTGTGATCATGTACGCATGTGGTTAGGGCTCGGCTGAGATAAGCCCCTAGAATACTGGCACCTCTGGTGAGGAGATTTGGATGCACGTGGTTAGGGCTTGGCTGAAATAAGCCCCTAGATTACCGGCTTCTCCGGTGAGTTGATTGCGTTGCTGTCTGCATGATCACGGACTGTTATCCGCTCAGCAGTTACCTTTGTATCCCTGTGAGTCTAACAGGACACAGTCTTTTTCTCAGCGGCTCTGTGACGCAACAGGGTTCGCTTTATAACGCTGGTTCAGCGCCCTAGCGTTTTACTTTGCGGCTCACTGAAGCTAAGTGAGTTCGCACTTATCGCCATATAGCGCTGTGGCATTCCCGTTAGCGGCTCTTGGGAGCGGTGCTACGGCGTTTATTTTAGCGACTCTGCGGGATAACAGAGTTCGCTACTCTCGCCATCTTACTAGCAGCGGGCTTCGCCTGCACGGTGGACCCCGGGCTGCGAACGCACCTCTCTACTATATCTATTAGGTGTTTTCCGCAGACCCTAACACCCAGATATACAATAACAAAGAAACCAGAGGTTGAAAGTAATTATATTTTCCATTGCTGGAGATGAAATCCACAATATATTGTGCATACTGCTGATTTGAACATTTTCCCTACAAACTTATTCTGATTTATTTTTTAAACTTTATGGCTTACAATAATTGTTAGGGCAAAACTATGAACCAAACCTAAACAACAATAGCCAAGACTGAAAAAAGAGGTAACAAAATATAGCGCCAAAACTGTATTGTGTGAATTGTGACTATTTAGGGTTGCACTAGGTCATGGACTATGGGTGGAGTTTTCTTTTATGTACTGTTTTACTAGAGCGGATTTTGGTATTGAAAGCAAGACTGTAAATCTTTCTAGTGTAACTAGCGATGCAAAGCAGCCCTGGTTGCAGATAATAGCTGATGTGCCTCTAGTAAATGGTAGTAGGAGAGTCATTGTTGTCTACAGCGGAGCACTGGGCAGCAACACTTTGTGTAAGGCCGGGATCACACATGCGAGTAAATCGGCCGACACTCGCATGTGAAATCCCAGCTCTGGCGCCGGCACTCGGGAGTGGAGCGAGCGGCTGCATGTATTTATATGCAGCTGCGCGCTCCATTCCTAAGTGCCGGCGCCAGAGCTGGGATTTCACATGCGAGTGTCGGCCGATTTACTCGCATGTGTGATCCCGGCCTTAATCTAGTTGCTGCAGGTAACACTGGCAAGTACAAGCATTTCTTCATTTAGCCTAAGAGTATGCACAAGTTGCGAGTTCTGCTGCGGATCCACAGTGGATTTTGCCCTGCGGATCCACAGCAGAACTGCAAGGGATGTACAAAACTATTCTAGTCAATGGAAACCAAAAAAACACAGTGCACATGCTGCGGATTTTTTCGCTCAGATTTGGTGTGGATTTAAAACTGCAGCATGTCACTTCTTTTGTGCAGAACTGCAGTGTTTTGAGACCTGCTCCATTATAGGAATCAGCAGGTCTCAAAACGCAGGGGAAATCCGCACAAAAACTGCAGTAAATCTGCACTAAATCCGCAGGTAAAACGCAGGTCATTTTACCTGCGGATTGAGCAAAATTTGCGCAGAAAATTCCACAGCAGATTCCATAATGTGTGCACATAGCCTAAACAGTGTATATATCATGAAAAATGGTAAAGGTTGCACCATGATTTACCAAGAATGACTACTCTAGAACACTGAAACTGCATTACTGCCACAGAAAATGGGGGAAAAAAGGGGAAAAAGTGCAATTTAATGTATAAATGAAATATTTATCTGCAAAATTGCTATGAAAAATACAGTAAAAAAAGAAGGTATCTAGAGCATAGACTGGTCATACGTATGTGACCCCAACTACATTTTATGTGTATATATCAGTTATCAATTACAAATTCTTGGAAACATGAAAAAAATGCCTCGCATGCACATTAGGCTAATGTGGGCTGAACCTTCTGACAGTTTCATATGTTTATTTTTGGGAGAAAATATCTATTTTATTTCAGACAGCCAGTTGTATTGGGGATAAGCCACCAGCATACATGTCTGGCAGCGGATTTCTCATAGACAATACGAGCAGTCGACTTAAAAAGCGCTCCGGTGTATGGGAGAGCCTTCCGAAATGGCAGCCGGCCGAACAATCTAATGAGTATGGCTGGCTTAAGACAAAACAGTTTTAAATCGTGATCAATAGTATTGGCAATCTGAATTATCTTAGATCTACAGTATGTGATCAGCTTACAACCTCAGTTTTGCTTGCTTACCTAAGTGTCTACGCGCTATCTAAAATAATTCTTTTTTTTTTTCAGGATGCAGTCAAATCTTACCTCCAAACCGTAGATTTGAACCCTATTGAGATTTTGCAGCGAGTAAATACCTCTTTACATAAACTAAATCATTTCCAATCCAGCTCTAGTCCTGTTTCGGAATGTGAATCCTATTACAAGGAACATGGACAGAATAATAAGGATGCTACTAAAGGTAAGACTGAAAATATTTCTGTGCAAAAACTTTCTAGTTTATTGCTATCATTCAGTACATGTCTTTTCTGTTCTCCTGAGCTGCTTGTTATGGTTGTGAATTGTGTAGATTGTACTAGCTATCCTAAGCAGGGATCTCAGCCTTTACGCTGTCCTTTCCAGCATTTATGTTGTTTGTCTGCATAACTTGCCTGGTGTGCTTCATGTAAAATGTCCATTATGCTTGTCACACTAACCAGCCATGTAATTTTGGATGTATATTGTATCCTGACAGATCATGGCTTCACCGAAGCCTCTTTCTGTCTTTTCTGAATCTTGCAGGTCCTCAGTGTGCATGTCCGTCCCCAACAACACCCATTTTCTCAAGTGCAACTTCTCAGCCTTCTCTAAGCTACTTATCAGAAGTTGCAAGCCGTACATATACATCAAGCTATTCACTTCATGCCAGTCCCTTGGCAGAGGACATGAGTGTCAGTTATCCTGACAAGTTGATAAGTCCTCAGAAGACCTCACATGGGTTTGATTCTTCACCATTCATCTCTACGGATATGCCAAATGATTTAAAGTCTCTTACTACCATTGTGGATTATTCGCATTCTGGTTCCACAGGGCAATCTGGGGATCATACAGACATTCCCCTGACTAGTACAGAATTTACTAGAGATATCTACAAACCATCATCTGTTAGTTTAAATCCATATCAAACTAGAACAGATCCTGGGCAAGTTAATAAAGGCATATCAAATTCTGATACTGAGGGCATGCATGAATCAAAGGTGCCTTCTACTACTTTAGAGAATCAAAGCCTTCCCTCACACCTTATAAATGGAGAAATCCCTACTGTCATGGATCCAGATGAAAAACTGGAAACTACAACGCTTGGTTCACAAAGCTCTATTGGGTCTTTGTTTCAGCACTCTCTTTCTGTACCCAGCGAGGAACCAGGCATTGAAATATCGTACAGCTCTGTGACCAAACAACGCCGTTCTATCTTATATATGGATGCAATTTCTAGGGCTGATCTCACAATACAGGCTGATTCTAGCCTATCCAGTAGTAACAATCCTAACCACCCATTTCTAAATTCTGTTCATACAAAAATCCCATCTAGCAGAATGAGCTTTTCTAACACTGAAGCCCCTGAATCTATGTCACAGGGAAAAGTCATAAAGGATAATGGCCTTGACTGGGCTTCCGCTTACCTTTCTTCTACTGTGCTGACTTCTAAAACTGAACCATCCTTGTCTTCTTCTGTGCCTGGAGGCCAAGTTCTTCTATCAGATGTTACACATAACTCAGTGTTAAATGTTCTTAAGTCGCACAATATTCTTCCACACCAAGAGAGAAACATGGCTAGTGATGACAAGCAAAACAGTGTTTCAGGTCCCAACCATAGCTCTAATATGCTCCCATTCATTGCAACAGAACAGTTTGAAGATGGAAGAAAGAAAGAACATGATCAAAGCAAGCTTCCGCTGATCATCATTGTAATCCTCGTGATGTTAGTGTTACTGTTTCTGTGCGGATTTCTCTATTACAAGCATCAATATCAGGTGGGTCATCATCTCATTACATTTTTTATACAGTGTGATGCATTGCAATGATCTAAACCAAGTTCTAGAATATATTTTACTATATATTGTTTCTGATTCCACATAATAAGCATGCTTTAATAAAATAGTATGCTTATTATGCAAAGGCAAAAGCGCAGGTGATAAACTGAAAAAAAATATATAGTCAAAAAGTCTAAAAAATAAGGGAGGGCTTTATCAAGACTGAAATTTGGTATGCTACTCTTGAGCTTATAGCCTGCTATAGCTTGTGACAAATTAAGAGGTGCTCGCTCCTTAATAAACGTACTGCAGTTTTGGGCTGCTCGAGTGCAACAAAATTAAAAGTATACCATCTGTGAGCTAGCATAAATTTCAGCCACAATGTACATCAGTTTTTCTTGCATATATTATATTGAATTTAATATGCTGTTATAGACCACGTGCCGTTTCCTATCCCTCTCCCTCTTTTTGAAAAAGTAGCAAAAGAATAAAAAAAAAAACATTTTGAAAAAAAAAATGCCACATGCACCAAATTTTACTACTTTTTTTCAACCAGTTTTTGTGTTGTAGAGTGGATGGCAAATTCCCCCTTAAGTGTCCTAGGTTTCTAATGAACAGACCTTTAAAGGGAATCTGTCACCCTAAATTGGCGGGATATTTAAATGATGGCTGTCAGGTCAGATGGGCGGTGTTTTGGGTACTTGCCTTAACATGTTGTTCGCCGCTGTCTCCATTATTTCTGGGAATTGTAGTCGTTGCCCTCCATATAACGCACCTTCGCATTGCAATCTTGAATTGCGCACGCGCAGTATGCTTTGCGCGCAGATTGCAATGCGCAGGCGCAGTTATATGGAGGGCAACGACTACAATTCCCAGAAATAATGGAGACAGCGGCGAACAACATGTTAAGGCAAGTACCCAAAACACCGCCCATCTGACCTGACTGCCATCATTTAAATATCCCGCCAATTTAGGGTGACAGATTCCCTTTAAAGGGAATCTGTCACCAGAAAAAATGCTGTTAACCTGCAGATGTGGGGTTTGCAGGTTAATAGCTTTATTAATCTGCCTGGCGCCCACACTTAGCCAAACACTGCGAGGCGAAAATGAACTTTATTCCCCCCGCAGTGCTCCAGTTTCAGTCACAGGGGTAGCACAGCACATGGGTCTGCGTATACAGAGGGTGGCTGTAACCGCGTCCCCGGCCCTGACTGACACTCGCTCTACATTGGCACCAGTGCTGCCCCTGTGACTGAAATGCTGTGGGGGAAATATAGTTCATTTTCTCTCCGCAGTGATTGGCTATATGCAGACGCCAGGTATGTTAATAACGCTATTACCTGCAGATTAACCAGATATCTGCAGGTTAACAGCGTTTTCTGGTGACAAGTTCCTTTTAAACTTAAGGGTATGCCACACTTAAGGGTATGCCACACTAAGCGAGATTGCTAATGAGATCACTACTGCTCACCATTTATGACGCAGTAGCGATCTCGTTAGCGACTTAGCTGTGTGTGACATGTAGCAGCGATGTGGCCCCTGCTGAGATGTCGTTGATCGCTTATGAACGTTCTGAGCCGTTTTTTGGTCGTTGGTGTCCCGCTGGTGAGCCTGAATCGCTGGGTGTGACACCCTTTATGAACGACTTCACCAGCATCGCAGGTGGGACTAGGTTTTCCCAACGACCGCAGAGGTCGTTATACAGATCGCTGATGAGATGTGTTTGGAATCACAGATCGCTGATGAGTTGTGTTTGGAATCTAACTAGTGATCACATAGCGATCACACTAGCGATCTCGCCAGGTTGTTGTTGTGATCGCTAAGTGTGGCAGTGCCTTTAGAGCTGTATCCAAGTTTCTAGGTCTGAAGATGCTCTGTACAGAGCACTAAGTGTATGCACCACATGTAGGAAGAATTTTACACAGACACAGGTTTATACTGTCTAATATAAAGGAATCTTACCCTTGTATACAAGATGCTCAGCCATGTCTCTGTTCCTAACAAACCTTTGTTTGGCTGTAAGACAACTAGCTGTAGCAGCAGCTTCTCCCATTTTGTTCTGTCTACTGTACAGTAGGACTTAATGGGGTATTTCCATCTCCAAAATCCTATCCCAGTATGTAGTTGGTGTAGCAATAATAATAAGAATATTAGCAAGTGCCTCCAATTACTGCAGACATGTACGGTAGTATAGTTTTTCTGATTTATGATTCTTTCATCATGTGCAGGCTTTGCAGAACCTTAGATATCCATGGTTACGACCACCAGCAACTAGCTACCTGTTACTTTTATCTGTGGACGTGACTATGGATACCTAAGGTATTGCAATGCTTGCACATGAGGAAATATACATAGCGAATAAATAAAACTATACTACATTTCTAATTTGAGGTATTTGCTGGTATTATTATACCTACTACATATTGGGATAGGATCTTCGAGATGGAAATACCTCTTTAAGGATAGGGTTACTCTGGAGCTAAATTGCGATAATAAAAATCATGTTATGCTGCCCTACTGGAGTAGCAGCTAAAGGATGAAAATTAACATATCTTCCAGTCATAGGGGCGGTGCAGGGAGCAGTTACAGTCACCCCTTACTATTCAGTGAGTGCAACTGTAATCAATCAACTGCACCTTGACAGCTTACTCTACGCGCGCGCGCGCACACACAACACAGAGCAGGCTGTCAGCCAAAGTGTTGGGAAGTTATTACAGCACGCGAATTGTATACTGAGCAATGACTGTAATCTACACCTCCTCTATACCAGAAGTGAGTGGCCAAGAGGAGGATATAAGTTCATTTTCTCACTGTAGCCACACTTCTAGTGAGGTAGATTAACTGATTTTAATCCTCTTTTCCTGCAGATTAACCCTATAGCTGCAGTGAAATAGAGTTTCTGGACATGAAAGGTTCCATTTAGCTGGAGACGTTACTACGTATACTCTTTATGATTTTTGAATCATTATTTTGTAATGTGTCAGTAAAAATATTATCAGTCTGTGGTTTTTCAATAAGGTAATTTTGAATAATGTGCTTCTCTCCCTCTCTTTTTGCTTCCCACGCTACATAAAAGGAATCGGCAGTAGTATATTTATTGCCCCAAGGGTTGACACATGACACTAAACTTCTCTCTGGCTAAGCACTAATTCATCATTTACATTCTTCTCTTTAAGTCAGTTCTCTTCTTTTGTCTTGTATTTGTTGTCTTTTTTTGCTACAAATTTTTCAAAATGGCACACCTGGTTCATGAATTTTGCACAAAATCAAAAATGCTTTTAATTTTTCTTATAATTTTCTTGTATCTTTTATGTGCAAAAAAAAGTAGCATGTTCCACCAACATTTCAGATGTGCAGAAAATCACTCCAAAAGGGAAGTTAGGCTGGAATAAATTGGGACAAACATTTTGCAATATTTTAAAAAGCAATTGATTAATCAGCCGAAAAGATCTGGAAACTCCAAACCCCGCCCGTGAACAGGCCAGACACCACCCACAATGATGAACATATAAAAAATACACTTTGAAATAGACATTAATTAAAAGACGAATAAGGTGCAAATGAAAACTAGGCAAAAAACACTAAACAGACAAAAAAACAGGCGTAAATGCAATAATGATTCAGGCCCTAATGGATCCTACAGACGTCTGTGAAACTCAGTCCGCGCATATACCACAATTCACAAACTGTCGCTGGTCTCTTGACCTGAGCTCGATAGGCTCATAGATATACAGTGGTGTGAAAAAGTTTTTGCCCCCTTCCTGATTTCCTATTCTTTTGCATGTTTGTCACACTTAAATGCTTCAGATCACCAAACAAATGTAAATTTTAGACAACGATAACACAAGTAAACACACAATGCAGTTTATAAATTAAGGTCTTTATTATTAAGGGAAAAAGAAATCCAAACCTACAGGGCCCTGTGTGAAAAAGTGATTTCCCCTAAACCTAATAACTGGTTGGGCCACACTTAGCAGCAACAACTGCAGTCAAGAGTTTGCGATAACTGACAATGAGTCTTTTACAACTCTCTGGAGCCCTAAATGTGTATGGTGATGTAATTTGTTACCACTGGTATTATAAATACTTAATTTTTCTTATTTCCAGGCGTTACAAAGAAGATTAAATATAAGTTATGACCTAGATCTTGAAAGAAATCCTGGTGCAGTGTTGCCTGAAGAGAGGTGAGTTGTTAGCATTACTTTGTGTTTTCTGATCTTGTATACCTGTGTTTGATCCCATCTTTACATTTTGGGCCTTATCAATACAATTCCTTTTTTTCAGAGTGCACTTGCAAATAATTGAATGTGACACTGTGTAATTGGTAAGTATTTCAACTTTCACTTTTACTCCAATGTAATTTTTGTACCAAGTTTATTTCTTTATTTGTTTTCCTAGTTTAAATACACTTCATTATTCTGCTGGTTGCCACTGAAAACAGGCAGCTATTTATCTGAACCTTGCAGTCAGATGTGTGATCTAACCGGTTAGCTTATAACTGAGCACTTTGGTAACTGGAAACCAACAGAATTGTGAATTTCTCTTTAACCCTGTGACAACCTGAAACAAATGTATCTGCAAACAGTCGACTACATCTGAGTGTCCGTCTCCAATAGGCATGCACACCTGAAAATGATGCACGACAGAGCACACGTTCACTTTGTCTGCACCATTATAGTGTATTGCCCCGTTGGAGCATCCATCGCCAATCCCGTTTTGTGGGGGTTTGGACGTCTGCCCAGACGGAACCAACGAATGGTCGCCAAAACAGAATGTAAAAGCACCCTAACCGTGATTTCATGGGTACTACCCAATGTACCCACAATATATCATGGGTTACTAACCAATTGCTACTGCCATTTCTAGAGATAACACTGAAGCCCCTTAGATGTCAATAGCACCAAAGTGGTTTTGACAGGATAGTGGTGGGGGCATGCAATGAAATTTAAAACTGTTATATAATATATAATGTTCTAATAGTAATGGTATGTATACAAATAAATAAGTAAAAATAACAGTGGTGCAAAGTAAAAGGTGAACAATGGCAGAATTTGATTTTTTTTTTACATTCACCACTTCCTCTTAAAAAAACAAATTATACAACTTAAATTACGAATACCCCAAAATGATGCCATGCATAATAAGTGTCCTGTAAATTTAGCTGTACCCAAAACTAGTTGCAGCAATAGTTTGTGCTCAGAAACTGGACAGCAGTACATATAGTGCATCCATATGGCGCCATATTCTGGAGGGTATAAATTCCTAAAAGCAATGGCTTGTGGAGAGATATCTACTTTGTACCATTTTGATTCTCTTTATGTCTTCATATTGAATTAGGGACGTACATGGGTGCAAGAGGAAGGCTTAGACGTCTGTGGGTGCCATATTATGGCTCTATACAATTTTAAGTCTGTACAGACACACAATACAACATTGTGCTTATGACATAGAGTAATGTACTGTTTACATGCAGAATTTCTTTTTAAAGGAGTTGTGCCTCAGGGGACAGCTGTATATGGCTAGGTTCACATTGCGTTAGGGGCATCCGTTTAATGGATCCGTTAAACGGATGCGCTAACGCTGATGTCATTTTTGACATCTTTATACCCCTAGCACTAACGTATGCGCTAACGCATGGTAGCATTTTGTTACCATGCGTTATCCATACAGGTCTATGCACAGCGAACGCGTCCGTTCGCTGTGCGTTAGACCTAACGCACCCCAAAACGCTGGAGACCGCGTTTGAGGGTGCGTCACAAAGTAACGCATCACCGCTAATGCATGCCGAATTTGGCGTGCTTTAGGATGCGTTACTATAATGGAGGCCAATAGGTGCGTTAACGCATCCGTTAGATAGCGTTAGTGCCGCTATGTAACGGATCCGTTAAACGGATGCTCCTAACGCAATGTGAACCCAGCCTATGGCTGTCTTGGTCAGCCCTGTAGACATTGTATATACTGGCACTGCACACGCACTTCAACTGCTTCATTCATTCTCCTTGTTGCATTCTTGCCGTAAGAAGGAACAGGAGCTAACCTTAGGGTCCCTAATTTAGTGATTGGGGGATTGCAGTAGGACCAGCACTAATCAGACATTTATGAACTATCCAGTGGATAGGTGATAAATCTTCATGGCACAACCCTTTTAATGTTCTGAAACTAGACATACTCTAACCTAGAGCTATATAAGTTATCTCTAAAGACTGTTTTACAGCTGCAGTTCACAACAGGTAGATTAAAGTTTCCTGTAAATTATTGACTCAGACAGGTGTGTCGCAAGTATCCTAAGCAAGGCATTTCAGGAAACCTATGTTGTAAGCGATGTTGTCTCAGTACTGTATTAACTCTTTATTCTGCTTACTACTGTCTTGTAGGTCATATGGAAATGCTTGAAGAGAGCTGGAGAGGTTGTTGAGGGCAGTAGGAGCCCACATGTATGGATTGCACAGGAAGTGTGAATACCTCTGTCATTTGGTGTCATGTGTTTTCATTAATCACAAAGAGGTTAAGACATGTAAGTGACATTGACGTGGGCTTTTGATTCCTACACTGAAGGAGGATCCCTTAACCAGGGAAATACTTGACAGATCATGGTCGTCCAAGTGACTCGCCTTACCGTGTGCATACTGGCTGTTCAATGAAAGGACAGATAAAGTTGGCACAGTCATCCCACTGAAAAATTTGTGGACATCAAGTTCTTAAGGGAATTGTTTGGAAGTCGGCTTGTACAAATATTTTTTGATGAACTTTGTTCTGTGTTTAGCTGATATTTGCACATATAATTCTACTAGATAGGCCTCTAGTAGTCCCGCTAACTTAGGCAGTAGCCTTGCTGTAAAGGGAATCTGTCACCAGGTTTTTGCCACCTAATATGAGAGCTGCATCGATTCCAACGATGTGTCAATTACTGGCTGCTTGCTGTAGTTTTGGTAAAATCAGTTTTATCAACAGGAGATTATTACTTGAGGACTTGTACACCTTCTACCATGTAGTCCTTTGTATTAATGAGCTCTGTATAACATCCATCATTCCCCCAATCATTGATTGGTAGATATCTTCTTACGGTACACAGTTCTGCCAATCAGCAGTAGGGGTTTGGTTATACAGAACTCAGCATTCAGAGAACTGGTAGATAAAACAGTGATTTTTTTTTAATCAAAACTGCAGCAAGCAGCCTGGTAAGTGACACATCACTGGAATCAAGGTCTCTTCCCCTACATCATGTTGTTCTCAGATATGGTGACAAAAAAGTGGTGACAGATTTAAGGACTTGTTTTTTTTTTTCTAAATGGGAATGTTTAGTAAACCGTTATAACTTGGAAATTGATCTGTACATAGCTTCGCAGTCTGTGTAAACACTATTCACAAATGCTTTTATCTCAGTAACCATTAGTTTCAACAATATTTATTTATTTTATACTTTCTACATTTTAAATGGTGACTATTATCTTCCTACTGATGTTGCATTTGTAGTTTTTACAAATTATACTTGTTGTTAATGTCATTTTGATTGTGAACACCTTAGGAAGCAGCTGCCAGCATAGTAAAAGCTATATTCAATTTCCATTTAGCATAGGGAATGCTTATTTGCACTTAAATAGAAATAATACTTTTTTATAGTACCGTATATCTTTTTGATTGTGGCATCCATATTTAATATAGTGGGTAAACTTTAAGGTTGCATTCACACTTGTATTCAGGAGATTTGATCTGTTTCTTGCCATTTTTTGTACCAGAGATAGGATTGAATCCCAACAGACAAGAACTGTATGTGATGTCTTTCCTGCTCTTAATAAAGGGGACAAGAGGGGGTCTTTTTAATGCTAGTATGAATGTAGTCTGTCTATAATGTAATATCATGTAAAAAATGATTTTTCTTTGCAAACTTTTTTTTACAGTGATAGTAGTATTTGCACAGTACACAGTTCTAAAATTCCATTGTATGTTCTCTATAAAAACTGTGGAATATGTTGGCATTGTATAAGAAATAGGAAATATATAACTGCAGAAGAGCAGTTTGTGACAAAATAGGTAATGCACTCCATATAGAACTGTGAGAATATAACTGGGCCATGACTGGTACTTTAAAAAGACTCAACCTTTATATGGACTGAGATAGGCAGCTGCTTGTGCCATTTATTGGAATCTGTGCCAAACGATGAATTGAATGTTATTACGGGTGTATTTGTAGATGCAGGTTTTGTGGCATTTTTTGCTTGTAAAAATGCTGCAGTCTTGCAAAAACTACACAATAGAAGCATATATGAATACAAAGTGAATAGAGCCACAATAATAAATGATTATTACCACTTTGCATAGCAGTACTTGGTATAAAAATCTAAACAGAAGATAAGTATAGATACTGTGCTTATACTGAATGCTGATTCTTCCATAACGAAAAATGAGTGGAATTAAATTAAATAAATCTTCCCTATATGGAATTAAATAAAGCAGTCTATAGGTCTCTTTACACGGACCCTTCAGAGTTTACAGCACAAAGTCGTCAAAGATTATCCATGCAACTACTAAATTGATTCAAGCTGGGGTGCACAGGGAGGAGGGAGGCCTATTATTATTATTTTATGCCTTCGCATTCCCAGTTCCTGGCAGGAGAACTTTAAACTTATTTGCTCTCTTTCCCCTCCATTGTAGGGAAGGACACAGCATGATCTCTGATCCCTTGCTTAGTAACATTGTCTGCTACAGAAAAAAGAGCCCTGTGCAGTTGTATACCGTCCATGTGGAAGATGATGAGGGGACCCCATGAATCAAATGCTGTGGCTCATTTTAATTCACAAACTTTTTTGTTTTGGTGAAATCAGCTTTTAAGTTCATGGCGCAGATAAAAGATCCCTTCTATTTCAAACATTTGAGATGTGAAGATGATCGGAAAAAATGATTAGTCAGCAGATTGTCTTGTCAAAAATAAAGGAAGGAAGCTTAACAATGTGTGATAACCCGTCCATGTTTTGGCTTCCTCCGAATGTGTTTGACTTGCGTCTGTAGCCTTTTTTAATCTAACACAGAAGAAAGTGATCGAGCATCGAAAAATTAACTCTATATCCAACAAAGGCCATTGATTTTTTCTTGTTGGGTCTTGTTAGGTGTTGAGTTACATTCTTCTGCGCCAGCATATCTTTCTGCACGGTGATATATCTTTGTCATTTTAAGAATGGCTACTTTTGTATGTCCCGATGTTAATATGGGTTTTCTAGTAGAGTAGAGTTGATCTCCTCTGGTAGGTGTAGATCTCTCTGTGCTGGGCACAGATTTTTCATTGAGAGTTTTTTAAATGTATTTTTATACTTTTAACATTATGATTGTGTGGTGTTAAGATGTTTATTTAATGGAAATGAATTTTTAATAAATGTTTTAATATATGTCTGGTTGTGTTAGTAATTATGAAACCAAAAATCAACTAAAGCACCATCTTAGTTGTGTTTATTTCAATGTATTGACACTCAAATAGTATACTTATTTACTTTTTTTGATCAGATAGTATTGGGAGGGGTGTAAATCACTATTTTGTGTTTGACTCCTACTTCACATCTGCTATGTGTTATTGAGAGACACTTTCTAATGAAGATAAGAAAGCAGCAGACAAGTTAACATTCTTGGGATTTTTACTGTACTTAGTAAGATGAATGTAAATATCCAATGCAGATAGAGTAAATATAAAGTGACAAATATGAAAAGATGAAGATATGACAATGATTCATGTTGTAACTTCTAATGCAAATAAGAATATGCATTGATTTATTGGGAATGTGCATCTTGCAATTGCAGCTTTTCTTCAAGATTTTTGTTGCATTACTGTAGTGCTTCTCGCAGATGTCTCAAAAACAAGAAAAAAGGTTCAGATGTCCTATAATATTGCAAAATAGCTCTTCACAGGAAGCAGCATGACAGATACAGGCAGTGGAGGAAAAATAGAATCCTCTGAGGCATCCTTGGCAAGTATTCTGTCTAGAGTAGGATCAGACTGCAGCTGGAGATAAAGGAACTTTCTGGTTATCCAGAAATAAAGTTTAATCACTGTATAAACAATGTAACATTCTCACATACTTTGTCTTATAGTTTCTCAACATTTTAAGATACCAGTTTGCACTCAAGAAGCGGTAGCAATCAGAGGCTGAAAGGCAGTACATACCCTGTTCTCCATTTAGCTGACAAATGGATACAACTATATCCAATCATAATTTAGTCATATTTCCAGTACTGCCATTCCTATTCTTTCAGGAATGGAACATACATGTGTGTCAAATATACAGAATGCTCTCAGTTCGGAAAATCAAGATAATGTTGTAGTTATGATACCTTTTTATGGCTAATAAAAAGTAAATAAATGATGTTGCAAAGGAAGCTTTCGAGACATCTTAGGTCTGTTCCTCAGGCATGGTATAACAAAAGGTATCATAACTACAAGATTATCTTGATTTTCCCACTGAGGGCTTCTTTTTTTAACTGCCTAACATGGTAACAAACCCTTTTTTATTTTAATCAAATATACAGATAACAGAGATCACTGAATAAATAGCTTCCGAGAGTCACATTAGAAACTTTTTGAACTGTTGGGACAGAGTTAAAGGGGTTTTCCGCTTTCAGAAAGTGACCCCCAAATGCTTTAAAATATCTTAAGTAGCATAAATAGAGCAGATACTCATATTCTTCTGGACAGCACATATCATTGCTGTAGTCAACCTCTGAGTTCATAACCTATATAAGGCTAGCACCTATCATCCAGAGATGGTGAAAATCAATCACAAGGTGCATTTAATTAGGAGAATTCAGTGCAATAGTAAACTAAGCTCAAAAGATAGAAATGCACACAAGAATTTCAATATAAAAAACAATTTACTTTATTAACAAAATAATAAAATCATGAACAGACAATATAGAAGAGGATGACAGTGGTACCCCTAATGGGTGGAACCACCGAAAAAAACAGGCATATATACAAATTGTAACATCATGTTCCTAATGCACATATACTAGCCAATGTCAAAAGATAATGTACCCCCAATATATATGAAACAAGACTACAATGAGTCACTCGTATATTGGAAAGACAACCATATAAGTAGCCATGAAAAGCTGTAAGCCAATTCAATACTCAAAAAAACAGCTTATGTGCATATAAATTGTAAATAGATCAAATACATACCTGGGTCTCAGTGGTGCCACCCTCCCCAACGCGCGTTTCGGCACTGTGCCTTCTTCCGGGGGAGTGGCATCAAAGGTTAACCAGGGGTATTTATATACCGATAAACCAATCAGTGAGGCTGGGTCAAAATAATCACCTGCTGCATATTAATGGTGCATGACGCGCCAAGAAGACCCGAAGCAAACGTCACCCAGGGCGTCATCAGCCAAGCCCCCAAGCGTCATGAAGGACTGCCCACATAGTACATGAGCGGGCCGACAAACGCGAGCAGGACGAGACTGAGTTCAGCAGGTGTGTTGAGGTGGACGGCTCAAGCTACTGAACTTAGTCATTGGCTAATGCCGTGAATTGCGCTTTCAACCTGACGTCACTGCTGTAGCCAAGACCTAAGCAGTGGTGGGGAGCCAGCAGTTGAAATAGAGCAAATATAGCAGATGGTAATCCCATTATAACAGTATGGGATAGCGTATTGGAGTAAATTTAAATGAACAATCTTTATTATAGAATATTTAAAAACTAAGTAAAGTGCACATGCAAAAACAGACAAATTTAAACACACAGAAACTGTGCAGTAAACCCTGGATATGTTCAAAGGCCAACAGACATACTTAGAAGGGCCTATAATTCACCATTATCCATCAACAGATGTGTCCAGAAGGCCAATCACAGTCCAAAAGGCCTAGTATACATACACAATGGCAGGAGTCATGTGACCCAGATAAACTAATTTAAGTGTATCAAAGCCAGAGTGTCAGCCATTTAATTCAGCATATAGCTATTTATCAGCATAATAATGTATTAGGGTTACTTGTGCAGTAGGTAGAGATTATATCAGCATCAGTCACTAAATGCATTGTATTGTGTAGCCTAGAAGATAAATGCCGTGTACATAGAAAATCCCAGCACACACCTATACATTAGTCAATATCTACAGGTCACCCTAGAGTATGCATTAAAAACATTGTGACCGAGCTTATATCCAACTGTATCCCCTCCAGGGAATCAATAGTCAGCTACCATAAACATATGGCAAAGAGGGAGAGAATTGAGTCCCTGCACAAATAAATTCATACAGGCATACAATGAATTGTGCACTCATATATTTCTCCCCACAGAATAATCAATTTTTGCAACTGTCAAAAATTGCTTGCAACGGTCTCACCAATCTGTTGATTCACAGTGGACCCCATAACATCACACATCTCCCTTTCTCCCGACGCGTTTCATTGACGTTCATCAGGGGAGTCTCAGGAAAATAACATGACCTGTCGCTTCGGTCAAATTGCCATCTCTGAGGCGCTCACGGCGTTCGTCTCATAAAGCACTCGCCGCTGAATACACTTCCGGTTGACCTCGGATCATATCCTGCCTCATGTCTTGCAAGAGACAGGGAATTCCAGTCTATGGAACGCACTAAGACGCAAGTCGGCTTACTGCGCATGCGTGTTCTATGAAATCGCCATGTCTATACACATGATGACCACAGCAATATAAAACAGGCCCACAAGGGACCTGGAACCATCATTCCACAAAACCCCAGCAAAAGTACACACAATTAGTCAAAATATTTATAGGCATTGGAGGGGGAGGAATAAAGAAAGAAACACAAAAATACGATCTCTTTTAAACCATCATACTATGTACATATTTTCATACTCGGCACATTCTCATTATATATGAAATCGGAGGCATGTAATCTCGGATTAGGACAGTCACCAATATAGTATAAGCATAAGAGAAAAAAGCGAGTGCTTAAATCTAATGGTATGTCAATAATAATAAATCACATCCTGGAAATATATTGAAAAATATATAAATCCATTTATTAGAAATTATTCATACAAAAGAACCAGGACACAATGACATAAGAACAATTACAAACATATCGAAATACAACATGTAAAATAGCAATTAGCAGCAGGAGGATAGTAATATACCCACATGGGGTGGTTGTGAACACACAATTTGTATAATTATATGAATAGTAATAGTAATCCCAGGCAAGGATGACCAAATATATATAGAGAGTCTGGAAAACCCAAGATCAGCCGATTTGAATCATGAAAATATAGTTTGTAACAGATAATACTGCAATTACAACTAGAGCATGACAGATCCACTATGTATCTGTGGCTAACATCCACCAGCTATATTATCAAAATACATCGCAATTGCGATCCAGTTAGTAACGCTCGATATAAGCGAGTCACAATTGAGATCAAGTTAATGACGCTATATATCAAGACCCAATGTAAGTACTTGATAGAGATGTGGCCATAAGATTATCTTGCCAGTTTGAAGCAAACAGTGCTGCAATTACAAATAGCGCATGGCAGATACACCATGCATCTGTGGCTAACATCCGCCAGCTATATTATCAAGTTACATCGTAAATGCGATCCAGTTAGTAACGCTCAATGTGAGCGAATCACAATTGAAATCAAGTTAATGACACTATACATCCAGACCCAATGTAAGTACTTAATGAAAATGTGGTCATAAGGTTACCTTGCCAGTAGTGTGTTTGCGTCCCCACACCTCCCGTGAGACCCCGACGCGCTTTCGCACCTCGCTTCTTCGGGGGCGATGTGTACAATCCCTGATTAAGCGTGTTTAAATATACCGCCCTACCAATAGGACGTACAAAGGAGCACGTAAAGGCGGGGCGTCCGATGTCATAACGTCACTTCCGGCGTCGCAGATGCGATGCGTCCCAGGAGCAATCGCTCCAGTGACGTCAATTGGAATGCATCGCACTGAGTCGACGCCTTCAGATGACGAGAACAGTACAGACGCTCCGGCGATGCGCGCAAAGTCACACAGAAAAAATAAATAATTAAAGCACAAGTTAAATTAAGAAATATGTGTAGATGTATTTAATTGTCACACCACGCATCACCAAAACAAAATCAAATTGATAGCGCTAAGTGAGGATACCACCTGAATGTTCGTAAATTCTATCCCATCAAAGTTAATAGCACTACATATCAAAAAATATATATCGCATTTGCAATCCGGTTGATAGCGTTCCATAAAGGCACATAGTACTATGGATAACATAACGAGTCGCACTTATGACAAAAATAGTGATGCTCTATATCAAAACCGTATCACACTTGCGATCAAATTGGTGACGCACAATATGAACAGTAACTTAGTGCTTAGTGTAGAACAATTCAAAGTGCAAACTATTATATTAAGCAATATAGAATACAAAATGTTAAATATTCAATAAATTCAAACAAATATTGAAACAGCAACTACAATGAGTAATGCGATCTGTACGCAGATGAATATATTTAGTAGGAAAGATCCATTTGTATCATGAAGCATTCACACTTGTCGTCCTCACAGGTAATGGCGGTTCATCAGAGGTAAGAATATCGCAAAACTGCATATTATAATTCAAACAAAAATAAAACAAATTAAAATCAAAAACATTTAAAAAGACTCAAAGAGGTATGTCAACATTGCAAGGATGATAGAACAGATATCTGAATATGTCAGATTATATATATAGTGATAACACAAAATGACGCAAGTGGGTTGTGTGGGCTATAAAAATGAAGAAAAGCCCAATTTTTCATTTAATCCAGAAGGGTCATAGTACCCAATCTAACAATCCACTTGCATTCAAGTTGTGATAATCTCCGTTTTAAATTGCCGCCCCTGATACCACCATGAACGCGGTCAATCCCCCGTACTCGAAGTAGGTCAGGGTCGCAATTGTGTTTCAGCTTGAAATGGCGGGGAATAGTTCTCATGGAGGTCAGGTCATCATTCGTTCTAGCTGCCCTAATGTCCCTGACATGTTCCCTAACTCGAACACGAAATTCGCGTGAGGTCAATCGAACATAAATCATGTCACAGGGGCAGGTGGCATAGTACACCACAAAATCACTCGAACACGAAATGTATTCCTGGATCTTGAATGTCCGAGTACCATCAGCCGATTTGAACTCAAAGGCGCTCTCGATGTTCCTGCATGATAAACAGGAACCACAAGGATAACAGCCAATGCGTGGTTTTCCTGTATAGAAGGGAAGAGAAGGTGTACGAGCAATGTAATGGCTCTTGACCAATAGGTCTTTCAAATTATTGCTACGTCTGGCTGTCAGAAGAGGTTTCTCCGGTAATGCCTTACCGATAATTCCATCCGTTTTTAATATGGACCAATGTTTATTAAGTATGTTTCTAATGGTCCCCCACCTATTATTATAGGTGGAAATAAATCAGATTTTTTGATCATCTGTAGGACTCTCCCTTGTGCCGGACAGGAGAGGGTCACGGTCTCATGTTTTAGCTCGATGATAACCATTTTTAATGCATCGTTGGCTATAATCTCGTGCACTGAACCTAGACCGAAGATCAACTGCCTGAGTCTCAAATCGCTCCGTGGTAGAACACAGGCATCTGATTTTCAGGAATTGACCTATCGGAATAGCTCTAACAGTGGAATGGGGGTGGGCCGACGATGCATGCAGAAGTGCATTAACTGAAGTCTCTTTCCTGAACACGTCAGTCTGAATCCCCAGATCATCAGCAATCTCAATCTGTATATCTAGAAAATCAATTCTCCGATGGTGGAACTTATGGGTAAGCCTTATGTTATATGAATTATCATTCAGTTGTAACATGAATGTATTCAGATCATTCTCCGTACCTTGCCAGATGATCAGTAGATCATCTATATAGCGATGCCAGCACTGCACATGGAGGTCGGCCTGCGCGCCATTCCCAAACAAACCCCTCTTCCAAAAACCGAAAAAGAGGTTAACATAAGAAGGCGCACAGGCCGCCCCCATGGCAGTGCCACGCTTCTGAAGGAAAAAACGATCTTTAAAAGTAAAAAATTGTGATGCAAAACAAACTCCAAAAGCTCCAAAATCAGAGAATGCAAAGATGCATCTAGATTGCTGGTTCTCAAAAAGAATTCAGTGGCCCTAAGTCCATGCTCATGCTTAATGCATGTATATAATGACTCTACATCAGCCGTGACCAAAATCATGTCCGGCTCAAGGGAGAGGCCATCCAGCCTCCTCAGGACGTCCGTAGTGTCTCTGACGTAGGAGGGCAAAGTCTCGACCAAAGGATGTAAATAATGTTCAATGAACCGACAAATAGGGTCACAAAGACCTCCCACGCCAGAGACAATCGGACGTCCCGGGGGAATTAGTGGATCTTTGTGTATTTTTGGTAATAAATAAAAGGTAGGCACCACCGGAAATTGCACAAAAAGGCCCTCAAACACTTTTTTGGTAATAACACCATCAGATAATGCTTTGTCCAAAATCTGAAGCACAATTTTCTGATACCCATTAATTGGGTTAGCGGAAAGTGTTGAATAAGCATTAGTGTCTCTAAGTTGCCTAAAGACTTCCCTTTCGTACGTCGTGACAGGCCAGACCACCACATTTCCCCCCTTGTCAGCTGGTTTAAAGACGACATCATCCAATGCTTATAGCTGGCATAAGGCTTGACGTGGTCTGGTGAGATTATCACCAATTCTACCATTAGATACCAATTTGAAGTCATTGGTTACCAACCTGCAGAAAATTTCTATCTGTGGACACAGAGAGAAGGGAGGAAATGTGGTGGATTTGGAAAGAACAGAAGCAGAAAAATTACCTGCAGATGTGCCTGAACCTTCATTGGCTAATTCTTCAAGAATACAAACAGCTTCCTGTTCAGCTGCACTATTAAGTTCAGAATCAGATTTCCCCATATGTAGGCGTTTCAGTATGAGTTTCCTCAAAAATAAATGGAGGTCCTTTACTGCAGTAAAGAAATCAAAATTATTATTAGGGACAAAAGACAAACCTAATTGGAGAACCTCACACTGAACATTGGTCAATACATGAGAGGAAAGGTTGATTACCTCCAATTTGTTGCCCTTGCTCTTTTTCTCCAAAGACTGAGGTGGAGTCATACATAGTTTATTTTATCCTTTACGCCAGCTGGTCGATTTGTCTGGACCCAACCGTTCCAAAAGATTAATGTTAGAACTTGTGCTTGTTGTAGTATCGTCATCAACAGAAGACATTGAAGAAAAAGAGCTGGTACGTCTACCCGTGGGGGGTCGGTTGCCCCTACCTGGGTACATGTGTCGCCATTTGTACACATGATTTGTTTTAAAGTCATTACAGTCGCGTTGATACTTTTTAGTTTTATTTTCTACCAAGTCTTTCTCCCATTTGGCGAACTCCAAATCCAAGTCCCCATTCAACTTAGTCAGTGCTTCAGGGGAAAGAATTTTAATTAATGCATCCTGAATAGACTTAATTTCAATTTCAATATCTTTAATTGATGTGTCATTAAGTTGTATAAGAAGGCTCATGTACCCTCTTGAACAATTAGCAGACAGTTCCTCCCAACGTTGTTTAAATTTATCATCCTCAATTGGAATTGAGGGAAACACCTGAATCCGCAAACCACGGGGTATCAAACCCTTAATGACATAACGCTCCAAGAAAGCCTTGTTCCACCACCACTTCATGCGTTTATTGCATAAATTCTTCAGCCTTGCAATTTGACTGGTCACCTCAATAGAGTCAGAATGTGGACCCACGGTAGGGTTATCACCAAACACCTGCTCCAATTTGGTCAGCCACGTTTTGTCACGTGTCTGAAAATCCATTTGTCCAAGCGAAAAGAGTGTGAAAACACACAGTAAAATAATCATAGAAACATAGCTAGGAACATGGACAACCATAATCATAGATAAGAGAAGATACCCTCTATAGACAATATAAGCATAAGAGAAAAAAGTGAGGGCTTAAATCTAATGGTATGTCAATAATAATAAATCACATCCTGGAAATATATTGAAAAATATATAAATCCATTTATTAGAAATTATTCATACAAAAGAACCAGGACACAATGACATAAGAACAATTACAAACATATCGAAATACAACATGTAAAATACCAATTAGCAGCAGAAGGATAGTAATATACCCACATGGGGTGGGTGTGAACACACAATTTGTATAATTATACAAATAGTAATAGTAATCCCAGGCAAGGATGACCAAATATATATAGAGAGTCTGGAAAACCCAAGATCAGCCGATTTGAATCATGAAAATATAGTTTGTAACAGATAATACTGCAATTACAACTAGAGCATGGCAGATCCACTATGTATCTGTGGCTAACATCCACCAGCTATATTATCAAAATACATCGCAATTGCGATCCAGTTAGTAACGCTCGATATGAGCGAGTCACAATTGAGATCAAGTTAATGACGCTATATATCAAGACCCAATGTAAGTACTTGATAGAGATGTGGCCATAAGATTATCTTGCCAGTTTAAAGCAGACAGTGCTGCAATTACAAATAGCGCATGGCAGATACACCATGCATCTGTGGCTAACATCCGCCAGCTATATTATCAAGATACATCGTAAATGCGATCCAGTTAGTAACGCTCAATGTGAGCGAATCACAATTGAAATCAAGTTAATGACACTATACATTCAGACCCAATGTAAGTACTTAATGAAAATGTGGTCATAAGGTTACCTTGCCAGTAGTGTGTTCGCGTCCCCACACCTCCCGTGAGACCCCGATGCGCGTTTCGCACCTCGCTTCTTTGGGAGGCGATGTGTACAATCCCTGATTAAGCGTGTTTAAATATACCGCCCTACCAATAGGACGCGGTGACGTACAAAGGAGCGCGTAAAGGCGGGGCGTCCGATGTCATAACGTCACTTCCGGCGTCGCAGATGCGATGCGTCCCAGGAGCAATCGCTCCAGTGACGTCAATTGGAATGCATCGCACTGAGTCGACGCCTTCAGATGACGAGAACAGTACAGACGCTCCGGCGATGCGCGCAAAGTCACACAGAAAAAATAAATAATTAAAGCACAAGTTAAATTAAGAAATATGTGTAGATGTATTTAATTGTCACACCACGCATCACCAAAACAAAATCAAATTGATAGCGCTAAGTGAGGATACCACCTGAATGTTCGTAAATTCTATCCCATCAAAGTTAATAGCACTACATATCAAAAAATATATATCGCATTTGCGATCCGGTTGATATCGTTCCATAAAGGCACATAGTACTATGGATAACATAACGAGTCGCACTTATGACAAAAATAGTGATGCTCTATATCAAAACTGTATCACACTTGCGATCAAATTGGTGACGCTCAATATGAACAGTAACTTAGTGCTTAGTGTAGAACAATTCAAAGTGCAAAATATTATATTAAGCAATATAGAATACAAAATGTTAAATATTCAATAAATTCAAACAAATATTGAAACAGCAACTACAATGAGTAATGCGATCTGTACGCAGATGAATATATTTAGTAGGAAAGATCCATTTGTATCATGAAGCATTCACACTTGTCGTCCTCACAGGTAATGGCGGTTCATCAGAGGTAAGAATATCGCAAAACTGCATATTATAATTCAAACAAAAATAAAACAAATTAAAATCAAAAACATTTAAAAAGACTCAAAGAGGTATGTCAACATTGCAAGGATGATAGAACAGATATCTGAATATGTCAGATTATATATATAGTGATAACACAAAATGACGCAAGTGGGTTGTGTGGGCTATAAAAATGAAGAAAAGCCCAATTTTTCATTTAATCCAGAAGGGGTCATAGTACCCAATCTAACAATCCACTTGCATTCAAGTTGTGATAATCTCCGTTTTAAATTGCCGCCCCTGATACCACCATGAACGCGGTCAATCCCCCGTACTCAAGTAGGTCAGGGTCGCAATTGTGTTTCAGCTTGAAATCGCGGGGAACAGTTCTCATGGAGGTCAGATCATCATTCGTTCTAGCTGCCCTAATGTCCCTGACATGTTCCCTAACTCGAACACGAAATTCGCGTGAGGTCAATCCCACATAAATCATGTCACAGGGGCAGGTGGCATAGTACACAACAAAATCACTCGAATACGAAATGTATTCCCGGATCTTGAATGTACGAGTACCATCAGCCGATTTGAACTCAAAGGCGCCTCTCGATGTTCCTGCATGATAAACAGGAACCACAAGGGTAACAGCCAATGCGTGGTTTTCCTGTATAGAAGGGAAGAGAAGGTGTACGAGCAATTTAATGGCTCTTGACCAATAGGTCTTTCAAATTATTGCTACGTCTGGCTGTCAGAAGAGGTTTCTCCGGTAATGCCTTACCGATAATTCCATCCGTTTTTAATATGGACCAATGTTTATTAAGTATGTTTCTAATGGTCCCCCACCTATTATTATAGGTGGAAATAAATCTGATTTTTTGATCATCTGTAGGACTCTCCCCTGTGCCGGACAGGAGAGGGTCACGGTCTGATGTTTTAGCTCGATGATAACCATTTTTAATGCATCGTCGGCTATAACCTCGTGCACTGAACCTAGACCGAAGATCAACTGCCTGAGTCTCAAATCGCTCCGTGGTAGAACACAGGCGTCTGATTCTCAGGAATTGACCTATTGGAATAGCTCTAACAGTGGAACGGGGGTGGGCCGACGATGCATGCAGAAGTGCATTAACTGAAGTCTCTTTCCTGAACACGTCAGTCTGAATCCCCAGATCATCAGCAATCTCAAACTGTATATCTAGAAAATCAATTCTCCGATGGTGAAACTAATGGGTAAGCCTTATGTTATATGAATTATCATTCAGTTGTAACATGAATGTATTCAGGTCATTCTCCGTACCTTGCCAGATGATCAGTAGATCATCTATATAGCGATGCCAGCACTGCACATGGAGATCGGCCTGCGCGCTATCCCCAAACAAACCCCTCTCCCAAAAACCAAGAAAGAGGTTAGCATAAGAAGGCGCACAGGCCGCCCCCATGGCAGTGCCACGCTTCTGAAGGAAAAAACGATCTTTAAAAGTAAAGAAAGTGTGATGCAAAACAAACTCCAAAAGCTCCAAAATCAGAGAACGCAAAGATGCATCTAGATTGCTGGTTCTCAAAAAGAATTCAGTGGCCCTAAGTCCATGCTCATGCTTAATGCATGTATATAATGACTCTACATCAGCCGTGACCAAAATCATGTCCGGCTCAAGGTCTGGATGTATAGTGTCATTAACTTGATTTCAACTGTGATTCGCTCACATTGAGCGTTACTAACTGGATCGCATTTACGATGTAACTTGATAATATAGCTGGCGGATGTTAGCCACAGACGCATGGTGTATCTGCCATGCGCTAATTGTAATTGCAGCACTGTCTGCTTCAAACTGGCAAGATAATCTTATGGCCACATCTCTATCAAGTACTTACATTGGGTCTTGATATATAGCGTCATTAACTTGATCTCAATTGTGACTCGCTCATATCGAGCGTTACTAACTGGATCGCAATTGCGATGTATTTTGATAATATAGCTGGTGGATGTTAGCCACAGATACATAGTGGATCTGCCATGCACTAGTTGTAATTGCAGTATTATCTGTTACAAACTATATTTTCATGATTCAAATCGGCTGATCTTGGGTTTTCCAGACTCTCTATATATATTTGGTCATCCTTGCCTGGGATTACTATTACTATTTGTATAATTATACAAATTGTGTGTTCACACCCACCCCATGTGGGTATATTACTATCCTCCTGCTGCTAATTGGTATTTTACATGTTGTATTTCAATATGTTTGTAATTGTTCTTATGTCATTGTGTCCTGGTTCTTTTGTATGAATAATTTCTAATAAATGGATTTATATATTTTTCAATATATTTCCAGGATGTGATTTATTATTATTGACATACCATTAGATTTAAGCCCTCACTTTTTTCTCTTATGCTTATATTGTCTATAGAGGGTATCTTCTGTTATCTATGATTATGGTTGTCCATGTTCCTAGCTATGTTTCTATAGTCACCAATATAGGACTATATTAGTGAAATAAAAAAAAGGGGGTTATCAGGGAAGGGAGGGGACAAAAAAATATATAACATCACAGATGCGTACATAGGTTGACCTCAGGAAAACCATAGTGGATAGAGAATACAGAGGAAAAGTGGAAAAGACAGATAAGAGATGACATTAAGGGTAGCACGGTGGGGGCTACCGGGCCCTAGGATGCCCTAACTAGAACGTCAGGGGGGTTGGGGGGTTTAGCTCAGGGCTAAACAGGAGATAGGGTCAAGTCGGTGACTTGGGCCTCCCTACCTTCAAGGGTACCCCCAAGTTACGGAAAGAGAGGGCACCCCCTTAGCCTGAGGGGCAGTTCAGGGGCCCAGGTTCCTCATCCCCTGTTTTCCCACTACTGCCCCGTGACATTATCACCAACCTACACATTGTTTCTGGTGAGCCATGGCCCAAATGCAGGCCTTTGCCCAACTGCTTCAGACCCTCACCGATGAGCTTAATGTGCTGCGGGTGAGGTGGTGCAGCAATTGGTGGGGTTCTGGGCCTCGGCTCAGGTGCAGGCTCAACCAGAACCTAAGATATCTCTCCCTGACAGGTTTTCTAGAGGGAGAGATAAATTTCTGTTTTTTCAGGAGGTCTGTAAATTATACTTTAGGCTTCGCCCTCGTTCATCAGGGAGTGAGGAACAGTATGTGGGGATTATTGTCTCCCTTCTCAAGGGTGTAACATAGTTATTAAGGTTGAAGGAAGACTTTAAGTCCATCTAGTTCAACCCATCCTCCCTGCTGATTCACCATCTTTACGGTCGGTGGACGGGTTTTTTGCGGCTCTGGCGCTGGTGTAGGGAGATCCTGATGGCGTCTCCTTGGCAGAATCCCGACTCCGTAAAATCAAGCAGGGGGGCCGGCCGGCTGAGGAGTACTGCTCAGAGTTCAGGAGGTAGGCCACTGACACACAGATGCTTAGGAGTCATTTTGTGCAGGGTCTGTCCCCAAGGTTGCAGGATACTCTGGTGCAGTACGCCACCCCTAGGTCGTTGGAGGCCGCCATGTCCCTTGCTATCCGGGTGGATAGACGCTTGAGGGAGAGGCGTTCACCAAATGTGCCCCCTGTAGTCCTTGCTAGGGAGGAGGACACACCTGAGCAGCAGGGCCGGCGTCAGCACCCGGCACACCTGGGCAAGTGCCGGGGCCCTGAGCAGGCTGGGGGGCCCACTCGCAGTCTGGCACCCCCCCGCCCATTAGCGGAGGAGAGCGGTGTCAGCGCCGCCACCCGCCCCTGCCCCCGCCTGCTCAGGGCCCCGGCATCAGCTGGCCTAATACTTACCTCTCCCGTGCCTCCGCTGCTGCAGCTCCGGGCTCCAGGGGGCGTCCGCGCTTCCTCTCACAGCAGCGCCGCTGAATAACGTCATCATTCAGTGGCCGGCTGTGACAGAGAGCGGGGACGCTGGACAGGTAAGACGTGTCTCTGTGTGTGTCTGTGTCTATGTAGTGCGGTGCTTTGTGTGTGTGTGTGTGTGTGTGTGTGTGTATGTATGTGAGAGAGTGCTTATGTGCTGTCTGTGTGTGATGATGGGCAGCCCAGGGCAGGTATTGCTGATAATGGGGAGGCATTGATGATGATGGGGAGAAGATGATGATAATGGGCAGGCATTGATGATGGGGAGAAGATGATGATGGGCAGGCATTGATGATGATGGGGAGAAGATGATGATAATGGGCAGGTATTGATGATAATGGGCAGGCATTGATGATGGGGAGAAGATGATGATGGGCAGGCATTGATGATGATGGGGAGAAGATGATGATAATGGGCAGGTATTGATGATAATGGGCAGACATTGATGATGGGAGAAGATGATGATGGGCAGGCATTGATGATGATGGGCAGGCATTCATGATGATGAGGAGGCGATGATGATGATGGGCAGGCATTGATGATAATGGGGAGGCATTGATGATGATGGGGAGGCGATAAATGATGATGGGGAGGCGATGATGATGATGGGCAGGCAATGATGATGTTAAGGACTCAATGATGATGATGAGGAGTCTTTCCACAGCGCCCTTTCCTGAGCCGTAACAGTGCAGAACGCAGTACAGCGCAGAGGAGAGCTCCATATTTTGTATGGAGCATTATATGGGGACCAGTATCCTGTATGGAGCATTATATTGGGTCCAGTATTCTGTATGGAGCATTATTTTGGGTCCAGTATTCTGTATGGAGCATTATATGGGGGATGACATCCTGCATGGGGTATTATATGGGTGATGAGGGGGAGACTGTGGTGCCCATAATATTGTATGGAGGACTGTACTGTCCAGTCTGTTCTGTGCGCTGTGAGGATTTCGCGGTTTTTGAGCTATTGTACAATTTACAATAGATATCACTCATGTAATGGAAGAAGAGAAGTGTTTGGCATTGTGCTATACCCATATTTCTCTGCTGTATCTGTGCATCATGAATCGTGGTCTGTGTTAAAGGGGCCCACTGAGGCTCTTTCGCCCGGGGCCCATAAAAACCTGGAGCCGGCCCTGCTGAGCAGTTGGACTAACCCATGCAGGTGGGAGGAGTTGGTTCACAAACGGGGTTGCCTGCAGTTCGCCATGGTGTGGGGGCATGTTTTTACTGTGGGCAGACTGGTCATTTCATCGGGTTCTGCCCAGCTCGCGCCAAAATGCCTGGACCATCTTAGAAGCCAGGTCCACCTGGTCGTGTGGAGGGAGGCGACCAGGGAGTGTATATTTTCTCCATTTTTTCCCCTCTGTGTACCATGTCCGCCGAAGTGGTGGTTGGCAGAGTAACTGAGGGAATACCCGTGCTTTTGGACAGTGGAGCAGGAGTCGTAGACGATATACACCTGTGTATAGGGTCTCATCATGAAGAGTCCCTGTCGTGCTATGTCTTGGGGAGAATGTCAACATCCCATCGTTTTAGGCCTCCCTTGGTTGAAAAAACGCAACCCGGTCATAGATTGGCGGTCCAGGGAAGTTGTCAGTTGGATCAGTTGTGTGAGGGCTGCTGCCCGGGGCTACTGCCTCTGCCGTCCTTCTACATCCTACCCCTTCTTCTCCAGTGGGGGCAGCAGAGGTGCTGCCAGGGAGTAGGTGCAAGTCTCAACCCTCACCACAAGCTAACCCTGAGTGTCGGAGTACTCTTGGGAGGAGGGATCAGGGAGTTGGTGTTTTCCTCTGAGCATTGTGGGGGTGTGAGTGTGGCAACACAGGGAGACGCCTCTGTTGTCAGTTCTGTAAAGAGTTCTCCATCTTGTGGCAAACGTGTGTGTGGCAATAAACGTTCAGGTCTGGACCTGTATGTGAATGAGTATGTGTGGGTGTCCACCAAAAACATCCGGTGGAAGTGTGCTGCTGGGGTCTGCAGATCTCGGGTGATTGGGCCATATTGGTTGTTGGGCATTCTCGGCCTGGGGACTTACCAGCTGGAGATTCCCCCAGTAATGCCCGTACACAACTCATTCCCCAGGTCGGCGCTCTGGAGATTAGTGGCACCTCCGTAGCATGCGTTATTGTCACTTCCATCAGTCTGCGTTTGCCATAAACCTGAGAGTCAGGTGACTGCAGGGGTGAACTCTGGTGGATCGAGGCGTCCTCACCATAGGTTGTATTCTGGTGAGGTGTGGTGTTGAGGGTCCAGAGGCCCCTCATTGAAAGGGGTGTACTGTCACTATCCATTTTTGGATCTGTGGCAGATTTTGCTTTTTATATTAAAACTTTTTCCTTTCAATGCATCGGGGGTTAATGTCAGTCTTTTCCCCCGTTGGCCGCTGGTGTAATTACATTACTGCTGAGTTTGCTGATGCAGGTGGTGACCACTCCCACCATCCTTTAAAAGGTCACCTCATGCATCAGCTGACGGTTGGTAATACACTTCCTCTTTGGAGACCAACCAAGCTGGAGTCAGGAGCTTGCTGAGTGCAGTGGTACTTCAGCTATTACCTTGATCTGGTGCCTTACTCTGCTGTGCGGTGCCTTGCAGCAGAGAAAGCTACCGTATATACTCGAGTATAAGCCAACCCGAGTATAAACCGACCCCCCAAATTTTGCCACAAAAAACTGGGAAAACTTATCGACTCGAGTATAAGCCTAGGGTGGAAAATGAGGCAGCTACTGGTAAATTTCAAAAATAAAAATAGATACCAATAAAAGTTAAATTAAAGTAGGTTAAATGTTTTTGAATAGCCATATTGAATCAGGTTCCCCATATGATGCTCCATAGAATATGCCCCATATTTTGCTCCACAGATTATGCCCCATATGCTGCCCCATATATTATGCCCCCATATGATGCTCCATAGATTATGCCCCATATGCTGCCCATGTATTATGCCCCACAAGATGCTCCATAGATTGTGCCCCATATGCTGCCCCATGTATTATGCCTCACAAGATGCTTCATAGATTATGACCCCATATGTTGCTGCGAAAAATAATAATAAAAAAAAAATTACATACCTCTCGTCGCTGGGGGCCAGGTGCTGGTGTCCTGAGCAGGCGGGGACACCGGTGCGCTATTGGGGACAGGTGCCGGTGTCACTGCTGGCTCAGGCCCCGGCACCTGCAATATTCACCTGTCCCCGGTCCACCGCTGCACGCCGCTGTCTTCAGGGTCATCCAGCAGTGAGCGCTCAGGCAGAGGGCGTGGCGCCCACTAACCACGTCATCGCGCCCTCTGACCTGAACATTCACAGCTAGAGGACGCGAGGACACAGCGACGCGCAGCGGTGGACCGGGGACAGGTGAATATCGCTTATACTCACCCCCTCCTGGCACGGTCTCTGCAGCCCCTCCTCTACTCCAGCGGTCTCCGGCAGCTATTCCTAACTTCAGCGGTCACGTGGTACCGCTCATTGAAGTCATGAATATGCTCATATTCATGACTTTAATGAGCGTACCACGTGACCGCTGAACACAGGCGTCGGAGACCGTGGGAGAAGAGCAGGGGCTGCAGAGACCGCGCCAGGAGGGGTGAGTATATAGGACAGCTGCGCTCCCCCTCCCCCGCCGACCCCCTGGTTAATGACTCGAGTATAAGCCGAGAGGGGCACTTTCAGCCCTAAAAAATGGGCTGAAAATCTCGGCTTATACTCGAGTATATACTGTAAGTTTTGTTTTTTAATTGCCTTGTCCCCTAGATGTCTGTCTTTTCTTTCCTTTTGTTATATTGGTGCTGTTCACTTTATTCCCTGTCTCACCTCCTGGGGAGGGGGTTTGGAGGTTTAGCTCAGGGCTAAACAGGAGATAGGGACAGGTCGGTGACTTGGGCCTCCCTACCTTCACGGGTACCCCCAAGTTAAGGAAAGACAGGGCACCCCCTTAGCCTGATGGGCAGTTCAAGGGCCCAGGTTCCTCATCCCCATTTTCTCACTACTGCCCCATGACAGGAGAAATATGTGATGCATTATACTATATGGAGGACTATGGGGTGAATTATACTATATGGAAGAATATGGGGTGCATTATACATAATGGAGGACTGTGCTATATGGAAATCAATGGGGTGTCCAATATATTGTATGTAGCGCTGTGTGAGGCCCATTATACTATATGGAAAGCAATGTGGGTGCCATTATAATATTTGGAGGGCTATGTGAGGGCTATTACAATATTTAGAGGGCTATGTGGAAGTCTTTATACTTTATAGAGGGCTATGTGGGGGCAATTATACTGTATGCAAGCAGATACAGTGTGAATATTTGTGTGAGGTTCATCATCTTGTGTTTAGCGCTGTGTGGGGGTGATTAATGGGTACAATCAAGAGGAATCTAGGGCTTCAGTTGGTAAAACTAACTTTTTAAAGGTTACCATGTTGTAAGATGTTTTCTCATTTGTAACCTCGCCAAATATTTTATGGAGTGGGGTGAGGGCACCCAATTAGGCCCCATGATTTCTTTGTACGCCCCTAGCTTAAACTATTGAGAATGAAGTCACCCACATGTTGTATTGTAAGCAGATTGATTGACAACCATTATTATCCATATGGTCCTTATATGAATTTAAAATATATCTGGAGTGATGATGATTTTGCATTACTAACCTGGTGTCTAATATCACTAAAGAACATTTTGGGAGGAAGAACCAATATTCATTTATTTTGGGCACAGAGTGCTTTCTGTTTTTTTTGGGCTGATCATGTTAATAGATAACTCTGGATTCCTGTCTCTGATAAGTAGAAAATTTTAGTTTTAAAAACCTTTTGAAGTTACGGATCCAGTAATCATCCCAGCATTGCTAAGATTCTTCACTATCTACAGCTAAAGTTAAAGGAGTAGCTTAAATGCACAACATTAAACTATTAGTTTGCAACTATCTTTATTTTATGAAATGTTTTGGTAACATGACTTTATGGCACTAATATGTAAATATTACCGGTTAGCATGTCATTTTTACGTAACAGTGAACGTCATAATAATAAAACCCACCAAACAAAACAATGACAACAGAATTTCTGTTTGTTTGTTTTCTCAATTACAGTCAAATTGATTTTTTTTATTCTATCAGTGTATTGTATGGTCAAATGAGTTGTACCACTGAAAACTGTAGCTCGTCCCAAGAAAAAATAGCTCTCGTATAGCTATGTAAAAAAAAAAAATGAACGAGGAGGAAAAAACAAACATGATAAAAAAAAGGAAAATTGCATTTTCACTGGGTTAAGGGTTCAGGTCTCTGTTCTTTACTTTGTTCTTGATTAATAGTTAAGTAATCTGTTTTTGGTAAGTGTACTGTAATGACAAAATATTCCAGCATAAGATGTAAACTAAAACCTGTTTTTTCTTTTTTAAGCTTTTAATGCTTAAAATCTTGTTTCTGATAGTCATTTCATTTGCACAAACATTTGAGGGGTTAAGGCTCTTTCACTAATCAGTCCTTTCCTACAGTTGTTTGGACAATAGTTCTGTGCTCAGATTCATTCCAGCTCTTCTATAAATGTGTTAACACATGAATTCATATTTCATGATGTAGGGTGATAGCAGATGCTGCATTTTGCTCCATGCATCTGTGAAATGCTGAAGAGCGGTAATCATGACCGAGTTTCCATCCAGTTTTATGCCGTGGCATTTTACAGGCAAACGGTGTCCCAGTTCCAGTGTGCTGTAGGGTGTGGGGTGCATCACACTCACTTCTAGGCCAAAGGCCAAAGGCCTCCGCTGCCTCCAGGCTTCCTTCCTCAGGAGCCGCATCGCACAATTCAGGGGACACGAAATTATTTACAACAGGCAAACATTTACTAGTCAGTTCAAATTCATCAGGTAGTGACATGTGGGATAGGGCACAGCAATTCATGTTTGCTTCCTCATTGATACAACTCCTCTAGTCCTCTTCAGTCCTGCCACTAGTTCGTCCTGGACAACCCCTAAGCCCACTGACTCTGTCAGCCTCAGGGATTTCCTGTCCACTTTAGCAGTGCATCCAGGACCGTCCATCACCTTCCATCTATGCGGGTCCCTGTCCATCTTCCACTGTATGCCAGAGGACATGTTGTGTCCGACAGCCCCTATACCAGACTTTGGGCTCTAGACGTTACAGGAGAGGCCACTCGGGATACCAGTTATGCCTCCGACTGCCTGGAACAAGGGACACATGCTGCCCTTAGCAATACCTCGCACCTGAACTTGACCTTCAGTATGCACTTCTCTAACTTCTCCTCACTCCTGCACTACCAGGAGGTGCCCCCCTTTTTATCAACACTAGTTTCCACCAACTGGGCTGGGCTGGTCTATCATTAACTATTTCCTATACTTTACTATCCTGTAAACTGAGTCTATTATTCTTATCCTATGTTTACCCTGCACTATACACTACTCACATTGTACATTAACACTTCACATTATGCTGTACAATACCATGCTGCGATCAAATGCGTGATTGGAGCGGGTAAAGAACCCGAGGTTCTGCGGTTGAAGACCTGCGTCTCATGGTAACAGAGGAGGAGGCAGAAGCAGCAGATGCGATTGATGAGGCAGCTGATGGCTGTTGAGGTCCGCTGTTTGACATTTTTGCACAGTGGGATTCCCACAGTAAAGCATGCTGATTGTGCATGTGAAAGTTCATACATGTAGTAGTCAAATTATTACACTTTTACCTCAACTAAGTTTTTTTTGCAAAGTTGGCAGATTACGTGAGTTGGATCATCCTTTGCAGTGTCAAAAAAGGCCCTGGCTAGGCAACCCTTGCCTCCCTTGCGAGCTGCAGACCTGTGGACACTGCTGGTTCCAGCCACAGTTGTGACTGAGGATGCATTGCTCATCGTGGCTGCATCACTTAGTGTCTGCGACGTATGGCGCAATGTAACCTCCTCGTCTTCCTCCTCAGATGACTTAGCGGTGTGCCTCTATGTTCACGCCAACTGGGGTCTAACACCTCATCATCATCATCCTCTGTGTTATTGTAAGGGGGTGAAGAGGAAGAAGAGTCAAAAAGAGGTTACTTTTCCTGCTCTGTATCCGGAACCACCTAGCCAGACAGCAGGGTTTCCGGAGGGAAGACTTTCTGCCCTGGACCGACTGGAGGATGTGACTGTAAGGGGCAGGGAGGAAGAGGAAGGGGCAGTGGATCGGAAGGTGTGCAGGCAGAGGGTGCAAAAGCAGAGCGCGCCTGGGACGGAGCTGAGCGTGCCAGAGACAGGGGAGAGCGCACCAGAGAGAAAGCAGGCTGCAGCACCGCGCTCCCAGAGAGAGAGAACTCCCCGTCAGAAGACTGGGATTGAAGTACAAGAACTAGTGAATGCTGTATGTGAGTACGTGGACTCTGTAGCCTCTGTGACCAGAAGAGACTTCCCCCTGACCATGCAGAGACAGTGACCCATGAGCGCAGTCCCGGTGACCACAGTGGCAAGCCGTGGCCTCTGAGTGTGGCAAAGAGACTTCCCAGTATGCGCAGCATCGTTCCTGTGGAGGGACTGTCAGTGTATCTCACAAAGACTTAGAGCAGGGGAGACTCAGGTTCGCAGCGTTCCCCTGCTTCCTGCTTTAACACCTGAGGTCCCAGTTACATCCAGAGAAGAGACTACAGAGACTGCAAACGCTGCTGGTGATGGTGCCGACGTGGGAGAAAGAGACCCTGCAATCAAGTTCTTCCCCGGACTGATAAGTTATAAGAATTCTAGTTTAACTGTTTCAACTCTGCATAACTGTTTAATTGCTTCTCCCTAGCTTTTCTACTGTTTTACCGTTTACTCTGTTACTGTTAACCCCCACTGCTTCTCCCTGCATGGAGAGTAAAGTCCCTGTAAATAAACCCTTTAACCAGGGCCGGCGTCAGCACCCGGCATACCCGGGCAAGTGCCGGGGCCCTGAGCAGGCGGGGGGCCACTCGCTGTCGGGCACCCCGGCGCCCGTTAGCGGTGCCAGCGCCGCCACTGGGCCCCCCTGCTTGCTCATGTCACGGCAGCAGCCTGCGGGGCACCGGCGCTTCCTCTCTCACAGCAGCGCCGCTGAATGACGTCATCATTCAGCGGCCGGCTGTGGCAGAGAGAGCGTGGACGCCGGACAGGTGAGAGGTGTGTGTGTGCTGTATGTGTGATGGTGGTGATGATGATGGGGAGGCAAATGCAATGATGATGATGAAGATGATGATGATGGGGAGGCAATGATGATGGGGAGATGATGATGATATTAATGGGGAGGCAAAGATGATGATGATGGGGAGGCAATGATAATGGGGAGGCGATGATGATGATGATGATGATGATGGGGAGGCAATGATAATGGGGAGGCGATGATGATGATGATGATGATGAGGGGAGGCAATGATAATGGGGAGGCGATGATGATGATATTAATGGGGAGGCAATGATGATGATGATGATGATGGGGAGGCAATGATGATGGGGAGATGATGATGATATTAATGGGGAGGCAATGATGATGATGATGATGGGGAGGCAATGATGTGATGTGGGGAGGCTATGATGATGGGGAGGCAATGATGATAATGATGATGGGTAGGCAATGATGATGATGATGATGGGCAGGCAATGATGATAATGGGGAGGCAATGATGATGATAATGGGCAGGCAATGATGATGATAATGGGGAGTCTTTCCACAGCGCCCTTTCCTGAGCCGTAACAGTGCAGAACGCAGCACAGTGTAGAGGAGAGCTCCATATTTTGTATGGAGCATTATATGTGGTCCAGTATGTATGGAGCATTATATTGGGTCCAGTATTCTGTATGGAGCATTATATAGGGGATGGGGGGGTGACATCCTGCATGGGGTATTATATGGGTGATGAGGGGAGACTATGTGGTGCCCATAATATTGTACGGAGGACTGTACTGTCCAGTCTGTACTGTGCGCTGTGAGGATTTGGCGGTTTTTGAGCTATTGCACATTTTACAATAGATATCACTCATGTAATGGAAGAAGAGAAGTGTTTGGCATTGTACTATACCTATATTTCTCTGCAGTATCTGTGCATCATGAATCGTGGTCTGTGTTAAGGGGGCCCACTGAGACTCTTTCGCCCAGGACCCATAAAAACCTGGAGCCGGCCCTGCCTTTAACTCTTGGTCTGTCTCTGATCCGTGGCGACATCCACCATACCTGCAGTATCTTACAAGTGGCGTAGTCAGCAGGATGTCACACAACGGCACGGAGGGGGCAGACCTAGCAGTTTGGGAAGGCCCCAGGTCTAGCATCTCCCTTGGAGCCATGTTAATTAATTTGCCAAAATTTTCTGGGAGCAATGTTATGTTGTGGAGTTGGACGGAGCGCATCCAAGGGATGATGCAGATGCATCCCATGATGCCGGCCCTGGAGGCAGAAATTGCTGTGATGGCCCTCGGAGGGGATGCATGGGACTCTCTTATGCTTAGACCCCCCCCAGAAGAGAGATTCCCTGGACACAGTTCTACGTATACTTGAGGAGACACATGGGGACCCCACTGACGTAGGGGAACTGCGCATGCGTCTGTTCCACCGGGTTCAAAGAGAGGGGGAGACGGTGGTGCAGTACATGAATGCCCTACAGGAACTGTATGCTGCCATTACCCATAAAGACGGGCATAGGGCCGATTGATGAAGTGCTGCGGGACCAGCTAGTGACGGGTCTGTGTGACATGATGGTGAAACAGGGAGCGCATGCGGGTGAAGCCAAGTATGATTTTCTTTGAAGTGGGGAGTGAAGCGCGAACAGGAGCAGGGAGTGATAGTGCTGGTGGGGAAGGTATGGAGCGGAGAGGTAGCTGCCACCACGGCCGTTGCCCCCCAATGGGTGGAAGACTTGAAGAAGGAGATTAAGCGGATCCGTAATGAAATGGCTGAATATAAGAGGACCCCTGCTGTAGAGTCCAGCCCACTGGTGCGAGATAGAGACCGGCCCCAACGTGAGACTAGGGCCGCCCGGCGAAGAGGACCACCCACATGCTACAACTGCGGAGTACCCAGCCCCAATGAAGAAGAGACGGCATGGACCCGTGATTCATGGCTGAAGATAAGAAGAATTTTAGAAAACATCTAGAGTCTGGGGGAAGCCCTTACTGCTGTCTTGGGGACCAGTGGCATACCCTGAGGTAACGCGTGGAAGCAGACGGAGGGATTTAGGGGAGAGGTGCGGAGCATGAAGAAGGCTTCAGTGGCGGGTCCAGAGTGTAACCCCGTATCCTGGAGTGAAGAGCAACTGCAGATGAGAGATGCTTCCCACCGAGGTCGACAAACCAGACCAAAGCACCCACCTGATGCAGACGTGAGTGCTGGGCATGTAGAAGAGTGGGACACCTGTCCAGAAATTGCCTAACCTGGAAAAAGCGATAGCAGAGATACGCTCACCCCGCTGAAGGCCCTGCTAATTGGAGGTAATGTCGCCCCTGGAGAGAATGGTACGGCGGAAGGAGAGCTCCACTCAGAGCAAGACAGTGTTACAGCGTCGGACGCCACGAAGAGATAGAGATGGTGTCGACTGTCCACGGTCAAATGTCTGTGCTGTCCCGACGCATGGAAGCGAGCTTAGCAGAACTCCAACATGGGGCTAGAGGTCCCGACGGTGAGATTCTGAAGAGGAGAAGGGGACGACTGCCTGCGTGGTTCATTGGAGCAAGTCACCACCAGGATCGCCACAAGCTACTGGCAAAGGAGAAGAGGTTCTCGTCAATGACAAGGAAGAGCCGCTAGTGTCATCCCTGAAGTGGAGAGTGTGCCGGTCATCAGCTCACGAGATCCTAACCGGACGGAAGAGATGGAGCAGCTGTGTGAGACAGAAAGTGTGGCTGAGGAGCCATGGGAAGTGATACCCGCAGGGCCCGGTGTGGATGACGAAGGCTCCGGCTTGCATGGTCCTAATACATCTAATTCTAGTTTTGACGAGGATGCTCCTGTCAAAGGGGGGGGAGCTATGGAGAAGAATTACCTGTACTAAGCCTCCAGGCCGAGGAACCCGAGCAAAAAATCCCCAAAGTTGTTGATAGCGACAGAGAAAAAGAGGAGCCGTCTACTCAAACGTCTGCTAGCGGCAAAGCAAAAATAAAGATGAAAAAGAGGAAGACAAAGTCAAGTTCATCCAAGGTATTCTCTCCTGCAGCTGATGAAGATGAAGACTGGGGTACCTTCGACCAGCCTTACTGTAAGGAATAAGGAGCCAGCAAGACAAGAGGAGTTGCGAAAGTTGTGGGCAGCTGTAGGTCCTCAGGTAGACATAGTGGAGTATGACAAACCCTCGCCCATGGAATGGCGAGCTTTAAGAGAGGGGAATGTAAGGGGGTGAAGAGGAAGAAGAGTAAAAAAGGGGTTACTTTTCCTGCTCCGTATCCGGAACCACCTAGCCAGACAGCAGGGTTGCCGGGAGGAAAACTTTCTGCCCTGGACCGACTGGAGGATGTGACTGTAAGGGGCAGGGAGGAAGAGGAGAGGAAGGGGCAGTGGATCGGAAGGTGTGCAGGCAGAGGGCGCGAAAGCAGAGGGTGCCAGGAATGAAGCTGAGCGCGTCAGAGACAGGGGAGAGCGCATCAGAAAACAGGCTGCAGCACCGCGCTCCCAGAGAAAGAGAACTCCCCGTCAGAAGACTGGGACTGAAGTACGAGACCTAGTGACCGCTGTATGTGAGTGCGTGGACTCTAGTCTCCATGACCAGAGGAGACTTCCCCATGACCATGCAGAGACAGTACCCCGTGAGTGCAGTCCCGGTGACCACAGTGGCAAGCCAGATCCTCTGAGTGTGTCCCAGTTACACCCAGAGGAGAGACTGCAGAGACAGTAACAGAAGTTGTCACTTCTCTTTGCATAGAACGTGACATTGCTTCATTAGTGCTTTCACAAACATTACCATCTACCCCACATACACTTTGAACACCAAGCCTAATTCCCCTTCCACCATGGCTTCGCTTTTTCCCAGTCATGACCAAACGATCAGCATGGATTGAATGAGCTGGGACCTCCGAGCGATCCTTCAGACCATACCCTTTCCAATGTACCAAATACTGCAAGGTACGGTGAACCCAACGGAATCCACAATGCGCCCCACCTCGTACTCCATGTGACCATCCACCAAAACTGGTTCAACAGAAGTCGAAGGCTCCTCCACAGCCCCCACTGGTTTCAGAAGAGCCTTATGGAAAACATAAGGGATTTTACTTTCATTTATGTTCTGTGGGCGCCTGCGCTGCTGTAACAGTCCTCGGGCATGCGCAGTGCGTGCTGCCCGAGAACTGTCAAAAGACTGTTGCGCCCCGCAGTGTGTTATCATGTATTCACACTGCGGGCTGGCAATCTGGCGCTTGCGCAGTCTACATGTTTAGCATGTTTTGTGGCGGTGATATGAAGCTGTCTGCAGACCTCACGCACATTAAAATATTTATTTTTTTTCTGTTGATAAACGTGATACAGCCTGCTATATCTAACTTGTTCATTTAATGGCATTGAAATTGTTCTGTGTGCAGACCTGTTGTACATTAAAATGTATTTATTTTATTTTTTAAAACGTGATACAACAGCTGAGATCTGAGTTTGAAATTGTTTTGAACCTATATTCCAGATTATGTGCATCATTGGCATCCAATTACTCATGGGCATCTTTTATGCCTAGCTTGAGACACGCATCTGTTACACCTATCTTCTGACGAGCATCAACGCTCTCTGGTAATTGGTGTTGGGTAAACGAGTAATCCTGGATCTCGTACCTCCCGTAGCTGCCCTGTTATTGATCCTGTTGTACGATCCCATTCCTGCCGTCATCATGACCCTTTTCCTGATCAGTTCATGTAACGACACGTCGGCCATATTTCTGAAGAAACCTGCACCTTACCAGCAGCAGCTGTAGGAAAGAAAGCATTCCAATGCCAAGGACAATCTTATAGATTATACAGGCCTCATCCACACTAAAAATAATTATTTTTATGTTACTAATGTGATACAGAAGGGGAGATCTCAGTTTGAAATTGTTTTGAGCATCTAGTCTATGTTATACAGGCCTTATCGACAGGCCCAAAAAAATTCTTCTGTTACTTACATAATACAGTAGGGACATCTCACATAGAAATTGTTTAGAACATGTAGTCAATGATATACAGGCTTCATACACACAAAAAAAATTCTGTTACTAACTTCATACAGTAGGGGACATCTCACTTTGTAATTTTTTGGAGCAGATCTTTGTCATACAGGCCTCATCCACACTGAAAATTTTTTCTTCTGTGAGTAACGTGATTCTTCACGCCATATTTCACCTTCTAATTTTGTGCCGCTGAAATTCAGCTGTGTGCAGAGGTTGTGCAGAGTGAAAAATCTAATTTTTCGTTGGTAATAGTGTGCTCCTAGCACACTATCTAAGCAACATGACTGGGAAAAGCGAGGTCGTGGTGGAAGGTCGTATTAGGCTTGGTGTTTGAGGTGTTTGTGGGGTAGATGTTAATGTTTCTGAAAGCACTAGTGAACCAACAACGTGACGTTCTATCCAAAGACAACTGACAATTTCTGTTAATGGATGTTGTAGTTTTTAGTGTGCTGTATTGTTCTCATGTAATTGCAGTCTCTGATATCTTTATTGGGGCTTATGTGCCTGCTGTTGCTGCTGCTGATGGAGATGTTCACACTAATTTGTGGAAATATGAATAATCCTGCTTGGGTGTCTATCTGCTGAGTTGATGTAGTGAAATTCCTGTCGGTCCCTATTATACTATTTCTACTGTGGTAAAATTTATGCCACTTTGTTGTTGTCTGCCAGTAATAATTGGAAATGTGAACATTCCTGGTTGGGTGTCCAACTGTCCATCTGCTGGGTTGGGTGTAGTGGAAGACCTGTCGGTCCCTATTAGACTATTTCTACTGTGGTGAAACTGATGTCACTTTGTTGGTGTGTGCAAATAAATTTTTGTAAATGTGTAGATTCACATTGTTTCTCCTTCATGTGTGCTGCCTGTAGCAGTAGGTCTCCGATACCGGCAGTCCTCTACTGTCATTGAGTCAACAACCTGTGTTACTATCCTTACATTTTTCTAATAGTAATCTACGAAACTGATATGTGTGCCACCTGAGCAGGGTCGGACTGGCCCACCGGGACACCGGTGAAATGTCCGGTGGGCCCCAGAGAGGAGAAAGAAGAAAAAAAAATTTAGGGATGAGGTCCCTTTAAAACTGAAGGAGGCCCAGATGCACGGCGCTCGAGTACACGGGACACGCGCAGTTCCAGTGTACCGCCAGGACCAGGGCCGACAGCACCACCACCTGGCGTACCCAGGTAAGCGCTGAGGGCCCTGGGCAAACGGGGAATGGGGCACAGCACGGGATTCGTAATTCGGGGGAGCCCGGTGCTAGCGCTGGCATCGGAGCCCCCACTCTAATACTCACCTCTCCTCGTTCCGGCAGCTGCTGTCTCTAGCGCCCTCTGACTGCGATGTCTCAGGGCAGAGCGAGCTATGACGTCATCACTTCGCGCTCAGCCTCTCTGTCCTGAGCATTACAGAGTCAGGAGAGACGCAGATTGTACCGGACCTGCTGCGGAACGGGAGAGGTGAGGATTTGATTTTTTTTTTCTTTATGTATGCAGCATTACATGGGCCCCATGATGTGCTGCATGGAGGATCAGGGGGATCCATAATGCTGCATGGAGGAGCAGGGGGCCCATAATGCTGTATGGAGGAGCAGGGGGCCCCATAATGCGGTATGGAGGAGCATGGGGGGCCCATAATGCTGTATGGAGGAGCAAGAGGGCCCATAATGCTGTATGGAGATGCAGGGGCCCCATAATGCGGTATGGAGGAGCATGGGGACCATAATGCTGTATGGAAGAGCAGGGGGCCTGTGATGTGCTGTATGTTAGAGCAGGGGGGCCTGAGATATGCTGTATGTTAGAGCAGGGGGGCCCATAATGTTGTATGGAGGAGCAGGGGGCCCCATAATGCTGTATGGAGGAGCACGGAGCCCCATAATGCTGTATGGAGGAGCAGGGAGCTCCATAATGCTGTATGGAAGAGCAGGAGGCCCCATAATGCTGTATGAAGGAGCATGGGGCCCCATAATGCTGTATGGAAGAGCAGGGGGGTCTGTGATGTGCTGTATGGGTGAGCAGGGGGCCCTTGATGTGCTGTATGGGGGAGCAGGGGGGCCCGTGATGTGCTGTATGGAGGAGCAGGGGGCCAGTGATGTGCTGTATGGAGGAGCAGGATATGCGGCCCGTGATGTGCTGTATGGAGGACCCGTATATGGGGCCCGTGATGTGCTGTATGGAGGAGCAGTATATGCGGCCCGTGATGTGCTGTATGGAGGACCAGTATATGGGGCCCGTGATGTGCTGTATGGAGCACCAGATTATGGGGCCCGTGATGTGCTGTATGAAGGACTAGTATATGGGGCCCGTGATGTGCTGTATAGAGGAGCAGTATATGGGGCCCGTGATGTGTTGTATGGAGGAGCAGTATATGGGGCCCGTGATGTGCTGTATGGAGGAGCAGTATATGGGGCCCGTTATGTGTTGCATGGAGGAGCAGTATATGGGGCCCGTGATGTGCTGTATGGAGGAGCAGTATATGTGGCCTGTGATGTGTTGTATGGAGGAGCAGTGTATGCGGCCTGTGATGTGCTGTATGGAGGAGCAGTATATGTGGCCTGTGATGTGCTGTATGGAGGAGCAGTCTATGCGGCCTGTGATGTGCTGTATGGAGGAGCAGTATATGGGGCCCGTGATGTGCTGTATGGAGGAGCAGTATATGTGGCCTGTGATGTGCTGTATGGAGGAGCAGTATATGTGGCCTGTGATATGCTGTATGGAGGAGCAGTCTATGCGGCCTGTAATGTGCTGTATGGAGGAGCAGTATATGGGGCCCGTGATGTCCTGTATGGAGGAGCAGTCTATGCGGCCTGTGATGTGCTGTATGGAGGAGCACTATATGGGGCCCGTGATGTGCTGTATGGAGGAGCAGTATAAGGGGCCCGTGATGTGCTGTATGGAGGAGCAGTATATGGGGCCTGTGATGTGCTGTATGGAGGAGCAGTATATAATAATAATAATTTTTATTTTTATATAGCGCTAACATATTCCGCAGCGCTTTACAGTTTGCACACATTATCGTCGCTGTCCCCGATGGGGCTCACAATCTAGATTCCCTATCTGTATGTTTTTGGAATGTGGGAGGAAACCGGAGTACCCGGAGGAAACCCACGCAAACACGGGAGAACATACAAACTCCTTGCAGATGTTGTCCTAGGTGGGATTCGAACCCAGGACTCCAGTGCTGCAAGGCTGTAGTGCTATCCACTGAGCCACCGTGCTGCCCATATGGGGACCATAATACTGAATGGCGGACTATGTGGTTGCCCATAATGCTGTATGGCGGACTATGTGGTTGCCCATAATGCCGTATGACGGACTATGTGGTTGCCCATAATGCCATATGGCGGACTATGTGGTTGCCCATAATGCTGTATGGCGGACTATGTGGTTGCCCATAGTGCTGTATGGCAGACTGTGTGGTTGCCCATAATAGTGTATGGCAGACTATGTGGTTGCCCATAATAGTGTATGGCGGACTATGTGGTTGCCCATAATAGGGTATGGCGGACTATGTGGTGCCCATAATACTGTATGGCGGACTATGTGGTGCCCATAATAGTGTATGGCGGACTATGTGGTTAGCCATAATAGTGTATGGCGGACTTTGTGGTGCCCATAATACTGTATGGCGGACTATGTGGTGCCCATATATTGTACTATACCTGTATTTTTTTTATCTGTGCATCAGGAATCATGGCATGTGTTAAAGGGGCCCACTGATACTCTTTTGCCTGAGGCCCACGAAAACCTGGAGCTGACCCTGGCAACAACGCACATCAAGATGAATGCCGGCTGCAGCTATGACAGGGCACTCTTCTCTGTGACAGGCCATGCGTTGATGTCACATAGCAGTTATGTTAAATGACTCCTGCAGCCTTTGATAGGCTGGAGTCCTTTCAATGTTACTGCTATGTGATGTCAGCATGCGGCCTGTCACAGAGCAGAGTGTCCTGTCATAGCTGCAGCCGGGAGCTATTTTAACGACCATGCCGAATACGAAGCCACAAGATGACGCCGGGGAACGCAACAAGGTGAGTTGAATCCCCCCCTCTGTGATTGGGCAAGGTAGTGGCCATAGGGGCCCAGGGAAGGTACATTAAATAACTGGGCCCAGGATGGGGACATTATTAGTGGAAGGGGCCAAGGATGGGGACCTTATTAAAGTGGACATTGGGGTCCAGGATGGGGACATTAAATAAAGGGGCCCAGGATCTAAATAAAGGGGTGACATAATTACTGTATGGAGGTCAGGATGAGGAACATACATTATTGGTTTATGTTGGCAAGTGGAGATATAATTAATGTAGGGGCCATTCAGGGACATTACTACTAGAATCATAGAATCATAGAATGGTAGAGTTGGAAGGGACCTCCTGGGCCATCTGGTCCAACCCCCTGCTCAAAGCAGGATTCTCTAAATCAGTGTTTCTCAACTCCAGACCTCAGGACCCACCAACAGGTCATGTTTTCAGGATTTCCTTAGTATTGCACAGGTGATAAAATTATCACCTGCTCAAGCATTAATTCCATCACTTTTGCAATACTAAGGAAATCCTGAAAACATGACCTGTTGGTGGATTCTGAGGACTGGAGTTGAGAAACACTGCTCTAAATCATCCCAGACAGATGTCTGTCCAGCCTCTGTTTGAAGACTTCCATTGAAGGAGAACTCACCACCTCTCGTGGCAGCCTGTTCCACTCATTGATCACCCTAAGTGTCAAAAAGTTTTTTCTAATATCTAATCTGTGTCTCCTCCCATTCAGTTTCATCCCATTGCTTCTAGTCTTTCCTTGTGCAAATGAGAATAAAGATGAACTTTCTACTATGTGACAGACCTTGAGATATTTGTAGACAGCTATTAAGTCTCCTCTCAGTCTTCTTTTTTGCAAGCTAAACATTCACAAATCCTGTAACCGTTCCTCATAGGACATGGTTTGCATACCGGTCACCATTCTGGTGGCTCTTCTCTGAACTTGCTCCAGTTTGTTGATGTCTTTTTTAAAATGTGGTGCCCAAAACTGGACACAGTATTCCAGATGAGGTCTGACCAAAGAGGAGTAGAGGGCAATAATGACCTCACGTGATCTAGACTGTATGCTTCTGTTGATACATCCTAGAATTGTGTTTGCCTTTTTTGCTGCTGCATCACACTGTTGACTCATGTTCAGTCTGTGATCAATTAGTATACCCAAGTCTTTTTCACATGTGCTGTTACTTAGCCCTATTCCTCCCATTTTGTATATGCTTTTTTCATTTTTATTGCCCAGATGTAGTACTTTGCATTTTTCCCTGTTAAAAACCATTCTGTTAGTTGCTGCCCACTGCTCCAGTTTATTTATATCTTTTTGAATCCTCTCTCTCTCTTCTCTAGTATTAGCTACCCCTCCTAGCTTTGTGTCATCAGCAAATTTGATCAGTTTACCCTCAATTCCTTCATCTAAATCATTGATAAAGATGTTGAACAATACAGGGCCCAAAACAGAGCCTTGTGGTACCCCACTTGAGACATTCTTCCAACTGGATGTGCAGCCATTTACGACCACTCTTTGGGTCCGATCACTAAGCCAGTTATGAATCCACCCAACAGTTGCCTTGTCCATTCCATACTTAGTAATTTTTTCAATAAGGATTGTGTGAGATACTTTGTCAAATGCTTTGCTGAAGTCAAGATATACTATATCTACAGCATTTCCCTGATCCACCCAGTCAGTGATTCTGTCATAGAAGGAAATTAAGTTAGTCTGACATGACTTATTAGTTACAAACCCATGCTGACTGTTTAATCACTTCATTCTTATCCAGGTACTTGCATACATGTTCTTTAATAATTTGTTCAAAGATCTTTCCTGGTATAGAAGTCAGACTCACCAGCCTGTAGATCCCTGGGTCCACCTTCTTCCCCTTTTTGAAGATAGGAACAACATTTGCTCTTCTCCAGTCTTCTGGGACTTCTCCTGTTCTCCAAGAATTTTCAAAGATTATGGACAGTGGTTCAAGATTTTCTTCTGCTATCTCCTTCAGTACTCTGGGGTGTAATTCATCTGGTCCTGGAGACTTGAATTCATTTAGGTTATTTAAGTGTTTCCTCACTGTCTTTCTATTTATAGATATCCTGGATTCTTCTATTCCTTTAATAGGACAGTGAAGATCAGTTGATGTTACATTTCCTTTCTGAGAGAAAACAAATGCAAAATAGGAATTTAAAAGTTCAGCCTTCTCAACATCCTGTCTTACCATTTCATCATTTTCGTCCTGTAAAAATCCTATAGCATCTTTGACTTTACTTTTACTTTTGACGTATCCCCAAAATCCTTTTTTGTTGCTTTTGACGTCTCTTGCAAGCCTTAATTCATTGTCAGCTTTAGCTAATCTGATTTGTGCCCTGCAGGTTCTGCAGACGGCATTATATTCTTCTTTAGATATGCCTCCCTCATTCAATTTGATAAACATTTCTTTCTTCCTTTTTAGCATATGTTTAAGTTCTGTGTTCATCCATCCTGGTTTCCTTAAATGCTTCCCATTCTTCCCTCTTTTCGGAATTGTTAACAATTGTGCTTTGAGAATCTCATTTTCAAGATTTCCCATCCTTCCTGGTCCATTTTTGTCCTTAAAGATATCCAGCCATTGGATCCCTCCAATTCTCTTTCTGAGTCCCTTAAAATCTGCCTTTCTGAAATCTAACCTTGATGTCTGAGTCTTCACAGGTCTTCCTCCTCTTGTTATTCAAAATTCTAAAATAGCATGGTCACTACCTCCTAGGGTCCTGCCACTCTTACCTCCTCAACCATTTCCTCCCTGTTTATAAGGATTAGATCCAAGGTAGCAGATCCCCTTGTTTTCTCCCCTACCTTTTGGAAGATAAAGTTGTCAGCAAGAGAGGATAAGAATTTCCTTGACCTGTTAGTTTTGCCTGAGAGAGATTCCCAACAAATGTCTGGATAGTTGAAATCTCCCATGACCACTACAGTCATGGCCAAAAGTTTTGAGAATGACACAAATATTATATTTTCACATGATCTGCTGCCCTCTGGTTTTTATGTGTGTTTGACAGATGTTTTTATCACAGACAGAAATATAATAATTGCAAACATATGAGTAACAAAAGCTTATATTGACAGGTAGAATGAGTTAATACAGCAAGTCAATATTTGCAGTGTTGACCCTTCTTCTTCAGGACCTCTGCAATTCTCCCTGGCATGCTCTCAATCAACTTCTGGACAAAATCCTGACTGATAGCAGTCCATTCTTGCACAATCAATGCTTTCATTTTGTCAGAATTTTTAGGTTTTTGTTTGTCCACCCGTCTCTTGATATTGACCACAAGTTCTCAATGGGATTAAAATCTGGGGAGTTTCCAGGCCATGGACCCAAAATCTCTATGTTTTGTTCCCTGAGCCATTTAGTTATCACCTTTGCTTTATGGCAAGGTGCTCCATCATGCTGGAAAAGGCATTGTTGATCGCCAAACTGCTCTTGGAGGGTTGGGAGAAGTTGCTCTTGGAGGACATTCTGGTACCATTCTTTATTCATGGCTGTGTTTTTAGGCAAGACTGTGAGAGAGCCGATTCCCTTGGCTGAGAAGCAACCCCACACATGAATGGTTTCAGGATGCTTAACATTTGGCATGAGACAAGACTGGTGGTAGCGCTCACCTTGTCTTCTCCGAATGAGGCGTTTTCCTGATGTCCCAAACAATCGAAAAGGGGATTCATCAGAGAAAATAACTTTACCCCAGTCCTCAGCAGTCCACTGCCTGTACCTTTTGCAGAATATCAGTCTGTCCATGATGTTTTTTCTGGAGAGAAATGGCTTCTTTGCTGCCCTCCTTGAGACCAGGCCTTGCTCCAAGAGTCTCTGCCTCACAGAGCGTGCAGATGCACTCACACCTGCCTGCTGCCATTCCTGAGCAAGCTCTGCACTGCTGGTAGCCCGATCCTGCAGCTGAAACACTTTTAAGAGACGGTCCTGGCGCTTGCTGGTCTTTCTTGGGCGCCCTGGAGCCTTTTTGGCAACAATGGAACCTCTCTCCTTGAAGTTCTTGATGATGCGATAGATTGTTGACTGAGGTGCAATCTTTCTAGCTCTTCCCCGTTAGGCCATTTTTGTGCATTGCAATGATGACTGCACGTGTTTCTTTAGAGATAACCATGGTTAACAGAAGAGAAACAATGATGCCAAGCACCAGCCTCCTTTTAAAGTGTCCAGTGGTGTCATTCTTACTTAATCATGACAGATTGATCTCCAGCCATGTTCTCATCAACACCCACACCTGTGTTAATGGAGCAATCACTGAAAAGAGGTTAGCTGGTCCTTTTAAGGCAGGGCTGCAATGATGTTGAAATGTGTTTGGGGGATAAAGTTCATTTTCTAGCCAAATATTGACTTTGCAAGTAATTGCTGTTAAGCTGATCACTCTTTATAACATTCTGGAGTATATGCAAATTACCATTAGAAAAAGTGAAGCAGTAGACTTTGTAAAAATTAATATTTGTGTCATTCTCAAAACTTTTGGCCATGACTGTATGTCATTTTTTTGGATAACTTGGCCATTTGATTCATAAAGAGTTCATCCATATCTTCAGCTTGCAAAGGTCGCCTGTAGTAAATGCCTACAATGGTGTCCTTTCCATTGTTCTGTCCTTGTATTCTTACCCAAACAGTTTCCACAGAACTCCCAGTCTCTGAAGCGTCAATCTCTGTGCAGATATACGCTTTTCTAACACACAATGCGACACCTCCTCCTCGTTTATCAAGTCTGTTTCTTGCAAATAAGTTGTATCCTTCTAGCCTTGTATTCCAATCATGTGTATCGTCCCACCAAGTTTCAGTGATTCCAATGACATCATATTTCTTCTCCTGCGTTAGCAGTTCCAGTTCTCCTTGTTTGTTGCCCATGCTTTGTGCATTCGTATAGAAACATTTTAGTTTGTGATTGGTTTCTCTTTCTTCAATATTTTTATTATGTAGATTTTTTTGTCTTTGTTCTTCCCCTTCACTTCTAATAGCAGAATTCTCAATAGTATTTGTCAGGTGTATGGCTTTTGCTGGCGTTTTGCTTCCCTTCCCACATTGTTCTAGTTTAAAGCTCTCCTGATGAGTGTAGCAAGGCGACTTCCAAATACGTGTTTTCCAGTCTTCGTAAGGTGCACCCCATCTCTAGCAAGTAGTCCATCGTATAGGTAATTCACTCCGTGATCCAAAAATCCAAATCCTTGCTGACGGCACCATCGACATAGCCAGTTGTTCACCTGCAGAATCTTTTTCCACCTCCTTGTTCCATGGCCATCCACTGGAAGGATGGAAGAGAAGACCACCTGCGCTCCCAGTTCTTTCACTTTCTTACCTAAGTTTTCAAAGTCACTGCAGATGGTTGCCAGGTCGTTTCTTGCGGTGTCATTTGTCCCCACATGTATTAGCAGGAATGGGTAGTCATCTGTAGGTCTGAAGAGTCCTGATATCCTGTCAGACACATCTTTAATTTTTGCACCTGGAAGACAGCACATTTCTCTTGAGGTTAAATCCGGTCTGCAGATAGCGGCCTCTGTTCCTCTCAACAGGGAATCCCCCATGACAACAACTCTCCGTTTCTTCTTCACAACAGTTTTCTTTCTCCATTCAGGAGGACTCTGAGGGCGTACAAGGTTATTGTTTGTGGCCAAAGTCTTATCTTGGTGTATTTCTTCATCGTTCTCCTGTGTAAGAGCATGGTACTGGTTCCTGAGCAGTATGGGTACTGACTGCCTCCCGATCCTCCTGCTTCTCTGCGTCACATGCTTCCATTCCTCTGTTTCTTCAGGTGCACTTCAAATTTCTTCTCTTTCTGTACCATGAAGAGATAATTCTGCTCTGTCTAAGAACTCTTCACCTTCCTTAATGGTTTTCAATGTAGATAACCTCTCTTCCAGATTTTGCAACTTTTCCTCCAACAGGGACACAAGCTTGCATTTCTGGCATGTGAAGTTTGGCTTTTCCACTGGTAAGTCTGTGAACATGTAGCAAGAAATGCAGCTCACCAAATGGCTCCTGGCCTCTTCCATGTTCTTATTGTTCAAGAGATATTCAAGCGGTGAAATATATGGTTTACTGATGTCCTCCTTTCTGCTGCAACAGCCAAAATCCAGTGTTCCTTGAGCTCACGGAGACTCTTCACTTATCCCAGAAGGCACTGGGAATATGCAAATTCTCTCCTTGGGACTCTTCCCCTGGTTTACTGATGTCCTCCTTTCAGCTGCAACGGCCAAAATCCAGTGTTCCTTGAGCTCGCGGAGACTCTTCACTTATCCCAGAAGGCACTGGGAGTATGCAAATTCTCTCCTCGGGACTCTTCCCCTGGTTGCTGCTGTACTGCTTTAATTTAATTTACTTTTGAGGTTACTGTCTTCCATGGGGGAGAACAAAAGGGGGGGTCCTGCTAGTGTGCAGGGCGGCACTATGTATTTTTTTTTTCATCTGACATAGTGTAGCAGTCGGGGAAAATAGTGGGGAATGTGCTCTGGATTAGCTATAAATAACTGTGTTATTTTCTGCAGAGACGAGTCCTTGCTGGAACAAGTGATGACGGCACTTGATGAAGATGAAAGATTTCAACTACAGACATCACCGGTGAGTCAGTGTGTTACGTGTACACTTAAGGGTATGCCACACTAAACAGCGTCGCTAACGAGATCGCTAAAAAACGTCACTATTTAGCGATCTCGTTAGTGACGTTGTTGTGTGTGGCATGTACTAACGACGTGGCCCCTGCTGTGCCCCTGCTGTGATCTCGTTCATCGTTCTCATCGTTCCGGACCCTATTTTTATCGTTGGCGTCCCGCTGGTGAGTATATATCGCTGAGTGTGGCACTTTTTTTTAGCGATGTGCGGTGTTTTTGTACCGCCAAAGTCGTTAAGGAGATCGCTAACCGCGATAGCGTCCTTAATGACATCGCTAAATTAGTGCGCTACTAGCGATATTAAAACGATCCCGCTAGCGATCGCATTAGTATGCGTCGTTATCGTGATCGCTAGCGGGAGCGTTTAGTGTGGCAGTAGCTTTACACTATATACTGTATACTCTGTACAGAGCTCCTCTGTATAATGTCACTGGTGATCACTGTATTACCTGTACACTGACACTATATACAGAGCTGCTGTGTATAATGTCACTGGTGATAACTGTAATACCTGTACACTATATACAGAGGTCCTGTGTATAATGTCACTGTTGATCGATCACTGGATTACCTGTACACTGACACTATATACAGAGCTCCGGTGTATAATGTCACTGGTGATTATTGTATTTCCTGTACGCTATATACAAAGGTCCTGTGTATAATTTCACTGGTGATCACTGTATTACCTGTACACGGAAACTATATATACAGCACTCCTGTGTATAATGTCACTGGTAATCACTGCATTACCTGTACATTGACACCATATACAGATCTCCTGTGTATAATGTCACTGGTGGTAATAACAGTGTTAGTATTGTGGTTTGTATTCATGATCAGTATTGTAGCATTCGGTCACTATGTGGTGGTAACTTGTGGTCTGGTCACAGCGTGGCAGTATTTCTCCTTGTATGTGGTATTATTTCATCCCTATATGCTGGTAATATGTCATATTATTCAGTCAATATATGGTCTGATCATGGTGTGGCGTATTTGTCCCTTGTATTTGATATTATGCGGTCACTATGTGGTGCTAATGTGTGATCTAGTCATGGTGTGGCTGTATTTGTCCCTTGTATGTGGTATCATTTGGTCACTATGTGTTTTGGTCATAGTGTGGCGGTATTTCTTCTCTGTATGTGGTATTATTTGGTCACTATTTGGTCTGGTCATGGTGTGGTGGTATTTCTTCTCTGTATGTGGTATTATTCAGTCACCATGTGGTGGAATATGTAGTCTAGTTATAGTGTGGTGGTATTTCTCCTTGTATGTGGTATGTTTTGGTTGCTATATTCTGGTAATATGTAGTATTATTCAGTCACTATGTGGTCTGGTCATGGTGTGGTGGAATTTCTTCCCTGTATGTGGTATTATTGGTCTTGGTATAGTGGATTGTGTTGTGTATGGCGGTCATTTGTTCTCTTTGATATTAATTAGGAGAAGATTATTTCCATTAGAGATTAAATACTTGGATCACAGCGGCAGAGATGCACTTACAGGGGTTTTCCTGTGAAAAAAGTAATCATCTCTCCACAAGATAAGTGATAACGTATTGATTGGTGGGGGTCTGACTACTTGCACTCAATCAACAAAATGTGGAACTTTTTATCCCCATTAGACTGGAGTGGCATGTACAACTCGATCACTGATCCATTCATTCCCTCAGTGCAGCATTTGTTTCTTTATAGAAGCCACAAAGAGACTGAATGGAGCTGCGGTCAGATATCCCACCTGCCACTCCATTATAAAATGGAGATAAGTTTCCTATTAATGATAAAACTTCCTTATTTTTCCGATAGGTGCAGTTTCTAATGGTCGGACCTAAGTGATCACCTATCCTGTAGAGCTCATGGATCGGTGATAACTTATTTTAACCAAAGAACCCCATTAATGTAAACTACCGTAATTATACATCCCAGTTATGGGGGCGCACAGTAGATGTGCAAGAGCTGCCTGTTTTACAGTCGATGGTCCGTTATAATCAGGGTAACGCCTGACAAATATTTGCATATAGCTGTAGGGTGGGCCCCTAGAGTCCATTTTCCTGGTGGGCCCCAGACACCCCAGTCCGACCCTGCACCTGAGTGTGGCTGAGCATCATTTAAAATTTTTTGGGTGGTTTTATCACTTATATAGCGCCAATAATTCAACATTCGCTTTACCGACATTTACAGACATTACTAGCACTGTCACTATTGGGACTCACAATCTAAATTTAATATCTGTATGTCTTTGTACCGTGGGTAGAAAAATAACTACTGGGAGTAAACCTTTGCAAAGACGGGTAGAGCATACTAACTCTGCAAGGCTGCTAATGTTTTTGTGTTGACAACTGAACGTGTCTGTGGTTGGAAGGCTATCACAGCAATGTAAACTGTGTGCCTTAATGCTGTCTTGGGTAAAACCACTGTCAAGTCTGTCTTCCAGCATGTTTTGTACTGCAGCATAGGCACGTCCCTTTCCAGGGGGGAAGCAACTGGCAAAATTGACTTTTGTATTGTGGATAGAACACACTGGCAACCCAGTAGTCAACATTATTTGGAATCATAACTATACGGGTAACAATCATGTTGCAGAGAGTGCTGTAAGAAGGCACTCATGGGTCGGTTTCTTTCATGAGGTCCAACTCCACAGTGTGTTGGTGGCAGATTAACACTCAAGCTTTCTTCCTCCATCCCTTCCTGACAACAACGGACAACATAGAGGGAATCATTATCGTCTTTATCTCCTAACCGTTGCGCGTTCATCACCTCTTCCTTCTTATCTTTTTCATGGTCCTTCTCCATTTGTTCCTCCCATGGCAACTGTCTGTGAGACAACAGACCTGAACTTATAGATATTGTTAACCCTAAAGGTATCCTCTTCTGCTTCCTCTTCTTCCCCCGGGACTACCACCACCACCTCCTCACCCACACTATTTGTAGAGTGCTCCAGCATGTAGATGACAGCAATAGGGATGCTGATGACGGCATCATCACTGCTAACCATTTTAGTAGCATTAAGAAAACGTGCAGAAGGGTGGAGAGGTCCTTGATCTGTATCCACTTCGCAAGTGTGAATTGCATCACGTCCGTACTGCTTGTGCCAGGCTATGAAAAATGTCATACTGCACCAGGTCTCAATGCTGCTGGCAGAGTCACTGTGACATGTGCAGAGTTTAATTCCATGATGTGGTCATATCGCATATCAACCGGATAACCGGTAATCTGAAAGATCTCTATATCAACTGAAGTGGAAAGGTGGAAGTCAGCACACAACGACAGTGGTTTCTGAAACAGCACATCCAGGCAGGGACCATGGCGGAGGAATTGCTGTACCATCATGTTGAGGATGCGAGCCATGCAAGGCACGTTGTGTAAGGTTGGCCAGGCGTAGGGCCGCCAACAAGTTTACACCGTTATCGCACACGACCTTTCCTGGATCCAGGTTGAGTGTAGACAGCTATTGCCCAAACTCGGCATGGATACCTATCCACAACTTTTGATCTGTATGACTGCGATTTCCAAGGCATATTAATGTATACACTGAATGATTACGGTGAGTCCTGGCTGCACAGTACGGAGGTGGAGGCATTCTCTCTGCAGTGTTGGAACGTGTGTTTAATTAAGGCAGAGGTTGAGGGTACAGGTGGAGGCCCTAGAGGAGGTGGAGGAGGCAGAACCTCTGGAGTAACTGTTAAATAAAGAGGTTTGTTCCGCAATCCCTATGGATTCAAAGACTTGGTGTCTAGTGACACCTTGGTGTCTTCTGCTTTAGTTCTCCATCCCCTGGTGTGTACTAGCTTAGTTCTCCAACCCAAGCAGTTTAGTAGTTTAGTTCGCCAACCCCAGTTGTCTATTAGTCTAGTTCTCCATGTTTTGGTGTGCATTTCTTTTCTTCTTCAATCATGGCTGTTTAGTAGTTTAGTTATCCAACCCCTGTTGTCTATTAGTTTAGTTATCCATGTTCTGGTGTTAATTTGTTTTATTATGCAATCATAGCTGTTTAGTAGTTTAGTTCTCCAACTCCTGTTGTCTATTACTTTAGTTCTCCATGTTCTTGTGTTAATTTGTTTTGTTCTACAACCCTAGCTTTTTTGGAGTTTAGTTCTCTAACCCCTGTTGTCTAGTAGTTTAGTTATCCATCATGTGGTGTGTAGTGGTTTAGTTCTACAACCTTAGCTGTTTAGGAGTTTAGTTCTCCAACCCCTGTTGTCTAGTAGTTTAGTTATCCATCTTATGGTGTGCAGTGGTTTATTTCTCCATCCCCAAGCGCCCTGCAAGCCTTGGGGATTGCAAGACTTGTGGAGTAGCCCCTTGTCCAACTGCTCCCACAGCCACCAGAGTCAACCAGTGCCCAGTCATCGAGATGTAGCTCCCCTGTCCATACTTGCTCATACAGGTGTCATTATTGAAATGCACCCTGGCAGACATAGAACTTTTCAGGGAACGGGTGATGTTGTCTGTGACTTGTTGCTATAGCGCAGTCACATCTTTCTTAGTGAAGCAATGGACACAGGTCAACTGGTACTGGGGGACTGCGACGGCCATCAACTTTCTGAAACCGTCTGTATCCACAAAGCAGAAAGGCTGCATTTCCATGGACAATAGATTGGAGTGCCAATATAATAATCACAGAGATCACAGGCCATGAGTCATACAGAAACAAAAGCTGTGATCTTTGTAGTGAATAGCTCTAAGCTGGTCCCTATCGTCCAGACAATGACCCGATTGGGTGACGAATCATCCAAGGAGGCAGCAGGCTGTTCACGGAAAGTAATAGTGAGCGTACGGCTTATCCATATCCAGATTACAACACATGGAATATGTCTATATCCCGCCGTGCGATCACTGCTAACTCTACGATAATCCTACACTCCTCGCTGCTAACAACAATCCTGTTTTTAACCAAATAGATACAGGCCAATTGGATGCCATTCTTCTTTTGAGGTTCACACCATCAGGGTATTCCATTCCCTCTCCCTCAGAGTAGCAGTCATATACCGGCCCCCAGGCTCACTCACCCACTGCCTTGACCACTTTAATGCATTGCTGCCACACTTCATGTCCTCAGAATTGACAACCCTTATCCTGGAGACTTCAACAGCCCCACCTCCTGAACTGCATCCCAGCTTCTATCTATAGCCATTTCTCGTGACCTCTCACAACTTTCAAACTCTGAGACAGACAAAGATGGTAACACCCCTGATCTGGTCTTTGAATGGCTCATTTCAATCTCCTACCGAGATGACTCACCTCTTACCCTTTGTCCCCCATGAAATTAGGAGTATAACCACAACTTAGACATTTTTAGGTTCTCCCTAAAAGCACATCTGTTTAGGGTGGCCCACTTTCCCTAATCAAAGTCCTTTTTATATACATTATATAGCTTATTCTCTACTTCTCTGAACATAATTCGACTTCAAACTCAATCGTACCCAAAAGGATTATGCAGCCTTTATCTTATTTACAATGATGGTTGTACCACCATTGTAAATAAGCACCTGTAATTTGTGTCACCCCCATCTCATTGTAGATAATAAACTCTGTGTCACAATGTGACACGACCCAATGGGTGGTTGGTCACCGGACGGTACAACTCACAATCAAGGGATGGAAACGTGAGAGGAAGGCCCTAACAATAATGAATGAGGGATGATCACCACCTGAGCTCAAACCTGAGTCTGTCACTGCATTCCCTTAATGCCCTATGCGGGTCCTTCCCCCCGCCGCCGTCAGGATACCTCCTCCCTAGTTGTCACCTATTACTGCCCTAGCTAGTGCACTGGCCGGCAAGGACCACTAGCCTCACCTCTGCAGATAATAAAACAAGGGGAAGTGACAAACACCAAAGGGACAAGGTAAACAACACCACACAAGGCTTATGTACACTTCTGCTCAGCTCAACACTGCAGATAACAGCAACTGGACTCCAAACACCAGACGTGGCTGACCGGAGAGCTGCTCCTGCTAGGCTCTTCTCCAGAAAGGAACTGTATCACCAACAGTCAACTGACACATCAGGTGACCTTTTAAATGATGGTGGAGTGGTCATCACCCGCATCAGCTGACCCAGCAGCACTGCAGTAACACCAGATTGCCAGCGGCAAAAACTGACATTAACCCGATGGTCCAAAAGGAAAAAAGTTTTAAACTGAGTGGAACCAGAGCTGTCACAAATCCAAAAATGGATCGTCGCACTCTGAAGAGCAAGGTCATCATTATTTTTGCTTTGTTTGATTATCTTAAACTTGGTAACTTTGGACTGTTTTATATGAACTGCTGACTTGTAAAGCTATGTTGTTGTGAAGACTCTGGAGGCGACTTCTGAGCTGGGGCTCCCTCCGGTGGTTGCTGAGGGTAATGAACTAATTCCTGAATGGCCTTCAGCTGGCTCTGAATGGTCTGATATAAGTGACCTGAGTTCCCATCAGCCTTGCTGGTAATCAATTATTCTTCCTGGTTTTGCTTGGAGCTCAGCTTGCATTCCTGCTCTCTTTCAGATAAGTGATTTGCTATTTTTTTCCTCTTGTTGGATTTTACTTGCCTGTTTTGCTGCTTGCAGGGGACGGCAGCCTGGTCCCCTTTTGGGGTCTGGCGCTGCAATTGTGCTCATTTTGTATTTGCACTTTTGCTCTGTTCCTTTGTCACTTTTTTGCTGAATTGCTGTGTGTTACACCAGAGATCTGATTTAGGTGGTAGAGATCGTGTGATCTCAGGTTTTTTGTTAATCAGAAGTGTTGGTTTTTTGTCAGGGTTTTTTTGGGTTGCAGTCAGAATTCTTTCCTATACTTTTCTATCTAGACAGATTGGGCCCCAGCGTTTGCTCATTCTATTTTCTGTCTGTGTCCGTATTTTCTCCTTGTCTAACCGCCATTACATGTTTGGGGGCTTCCTATTTCTTTGGGGGATCTCCTCCGGGGCAGATAGCTTTCATCTTTCTGCCTTTAGGTGTAGTTATCTCTCCGCCTGTGACGAGGCGTCTAGGATCACCGTAGGTACGCTCCACGGCTACTTCTAGTGTGGTGGTTAATTTAGGGTACTGCAATCCAATAGTTTCCAGCCTCTCTGGTGTATTACTACTTTTGCTATTTTTGCAATTTCTCCTCAGCTACCGAAACATAACATATGTGGAATGTGTTTGCGATATACAGTACAGACCAAAAGTTTGGACACACCTAATTCAAAGATTTTTCTGTATTTTCATGACTATGAAAATTGTAGAATCACACTGAAGGCATCAAAACTGAATTAACACATGTTGAATTATACATTACACTTTACAAAAAAGTGTGAAACAACTGAAAATATTTCTTATATTCTAGGTTCTTCAAAGTAGCCACCTTTTGCTTTGATTACTGCTTTGCACGCAGAAAAGGTGAACGGATGGACTCTACATGCCTGGTTCCCACCATGAAGCATGGAGGAGGTGGTGTGGTGGTGTGGGGGTACTTTGCTGGTGACACTGTTGGGGATTTATTCAAAATTGAAGCGGTGAGTGGTCCAGCTCACCCCAAACCATCTCGATTGGGTTCAAGTCTGGTGACTGTGGAGGCCAGGTCATCTGGCGTAGCACCGCAACACTCTCCTTCTTGGTCAAATAGCCCTTACACAGTCTGGAGGTGTGTTTGGGGTCATTGTCCTGTTGAAAAATAAATGATGGTCAAACTAAACGCAAACCGGATGGAATAGCATGCTGCTGCAAGATGCTGTAGTAGCCATTCTGGTTCACTATGCCTTTAATTTTGAATAAATCCCCAACAGTGTCACCAGCAAAGCACCCCCACACCATCACACCACCTCCTCCATGCTTTACGGTGGGAACCAGGCATGTAGAATCCATTTGTTCACTTTTTCTGCGTGCAAAGCAGTAATCAAAGCAAAGGTGGCTACTTTGAAGAACCTAGAATATAAGACGTATTTTCAGTTGTTTCACACTTTTTTGTAAAGTGTAATGTATAATTCCACATGTGTTAATTCATAGTTTTGATGCCTTCAGTGTGATTCTACAATTTTCATAGCCATTAAAATACAGAAAAATCTTTGAATGAGAAGGTGTGTCCAAACTTTTGATCTGTACTATATAAATAAATATTATTATTAGTAGACTGAAAATGGCGAAGTTCAAGCTGTTTGCTTTGTCATATGTAGGAGGAAAGAATATTTTACGTGAGCACAACTGCACAAATGAGGGTTTGCTGCTGTGCTGACACAGAGTGGAGTAGGGTGAACACGACAAGGTGCTGGACTGTGAGAGAGGTGCAGGCGGAGACAGAGGTGTATCTAGGCTTTCTGGCACCAGGGGCAAGAATTCGGTTCGGCGCCCCCCCTAAGCACACATGCGATTTGCACACTTAGTCATGTACCAACAAGCTGCTCTCCCTAATGCTTTCAATGTTCAGTGAAAAACTGAGAAAAGCAGGAAGAGAAGCTCGTTGTCACAGGACCATAAGTATGAAAATCGCATATGAGTGAAGTGTCCATGTGATGACTACTGGAACCCCAGAGATGAATCCTGACATTGCAGCATCTGAATTATCACAACGAATCCACTGCACACTTTTAGGATTCTCCCTTACCGGTGGCGAGAGTACACGGTCATGTCAGCACAAGCATGTGATTTATATACGTCGGGCCACATTCCGACTAGACGTGCCCAGCCTCACTCTGTTCATTTTCATTGCGGCCACACATGTCTAGTCAGCATGTGACCGCATGTATGTAACTCACCGGCATGAGAGAATCCTAACCGGTGCAGTGCGCACTGTGAGAATTCAGAAGTCTGCAGTCACATAGAACGACTGCAGACTCAGCACAAACCTCGACAACCCTTTAATGCTCCTAACATAAAAAAAAACCCATGAGAAATAGTCAGTTTCACAAATAATATTTACACCCAGGTACCTTATAGATGACGTCGTCTCTGGAGTCGTTCTCCTTCTTTTCTTCTTCTTGTCCAGACCCCATGATGAGTTTTCTCATCCACAGCTGTCTCTGCAGACCTCCATCTTCTCCGGTCTTCTGCACCAACTCTCCACACGACGCCCTTAAAGGTAGAAGAGTCATTATAATGCTCCTAAATAAAAATATCTGCAATATACTGTCACCTCACACTATTCCCCTCCCTCCTCATTCTGTCTTCTCTCACATCCCCCCTGTTCACCATACTGTCTCTTCATATATGTACCCCTCACTCTCTATACTTTCTGCTCACGCATACCCCTGACTCCCCATACTGTGTCTGCACACATCCCATCACCCTCTCTCCCCATACTGTCCACATACATTCACCCGTTCACTCCCCATACTGTCTGCACCCATCCCCCATACTGTTTCCTCATACATACTCTTCAGTGTCCTCAAATCCCCCCACACACATTAAATCCCCCAGCCCCACTCCAAATACCCTCTACACATTAAATGCCCCCATCCCCACGCCTAATCCCCCACACACATTAAGTTCCCCCCATCCCCACGCCAAATCCCCCACACACATTAAGTACCCCCATCCCCAAGCCAAATCCCCCACACACATTAAGTATCCCCCATCCCCATGCCAAATCCCCATACACATTAAGTACCCCCATCCCCACTCCAAATCCCCCACACACATTAAGTATCCCCCATCCCCACTCCAAATCCCCCCACACATAAAATAACCCCCATCCCCACTCCAAATCCCCCCACACATAATGTATCCCCATCCCCCTCCAAATCCCCCACACATAAAATAACCCCCATCCCCACTCCAAATCCCCCCACACATAATGTATCACCCATCCCCACTCCAAATCCCCACACACATAAAATAACCCCCCCATCCCCACTCCAAATCCCCCACACATAAAATAACCCCCCCTTCCCCACTCCAAATCCCCCCACACATAAAATAACCCCCATCCCCACTCCAAATCCCCCACACAAAAAATAACTCCCCATCCCCACTCCAAATCCCCCCACACATAATGTATCCCCCACATCCCCACTCCAAATCCCCCCACACATAATGTATCCCCATCCCCACTCCAAATCCCCCCACACATAATGTATCCCCATCCCCACTCCAAATCCCCCCACAAAAAAATTACTCCCCCATCCCCACTCCAAATCCCCCCACAAAAAAAGTACTCCCCCATCCCCACTCCAAATCACCCCACACATAATGTATCCCCATCCCCACTCCAAATTCCCCCACACATAATGTATCCCCATCCCCACTCCAAATCCCCCCACAAAAAAATTACTCCCCATCCCCACTCCAAATCCCCCCACAAAAAAGTACTCCCCCATCCCCACTCCAAATCCCCCACAAAAAACTAATCCCCATCCCCACTCTAAATCCCCCCACAAAAAAGTACTCTCCCATCCCCAATCTAAATCCCCCCCACAAAAAGCACTCCCACATCCCCACTCTAAATCCCCCCCACAAAAAAGTACTCCCCCATCACACTCTAAATCCCCCCCAGACACATTATGTCCCCCTGTTAATCTTCGGTTGTTCTTCAGCTCCATAGTGGAGCACACTTACCACCCATGTTCCTCCTTCTGGACGCCGCCGGCTAGTGACGTTAGCAGCGTGATCACATGACCTGATCACGCTGCTGGCGTCGCTCTGACCCGGCGGTCAGAGCTTCAGTTGTACTGGCGTCTGTATAGGCGCCAGTACAATTGGTCCCTGGGAGCTGGCAGGTTCCCTGTGTCAGCTTGACAGCAGGCACAGGGAACCACCGACTCTCAGGCCGGGGGCGGCAGAATGCAGCAGCGGGGGAGACACTGCGGATCGCCGCATTAGGCAGCCCGACTGCGCCCCCCTGCCAGCTGCGCCCGGGGCACATGCCCCGGCTGCCCCCCTGGATACGCCTCTGGGCGGAGATGTTACGGTGGATTGAGAAAGATGGGGTGTGCTTAGTATGTAAGATCAGTTAAAAACAACAGGCAATGACCAATTCCATATTAGCTGACAGGCTCTCAGTCACCCCAACTGTAAGGGGTAAACAAGTGGAGGTTCTTAGACCAGAGAACTGTCTGACAACACTTGCCACGGTGAGGGAGGAGGAAGAATCAGAAGATGCGGTTGATGGCGTGGAAGGTGATTGGCAAGGCCCACTAGTCTGCATTTTAACACAGTGACATTCCCAGATTAAAGCATGTTGTTCGTGCATATGCCAGTTCATGCATGTTGTACTGAAATTATTTCATTTTTTTTACTCTACTAGGTCTATTAAAAAAGTTGACAACTAGCGTGATTTTTTTTAGATTTTTGCCAGTATGAAAAAAGACCCAAGATACGCAGCTGCAGAACTGCGAATGCTGCTGTCCACTGCCAGAGTTGGGGCTCAGGATGCATTGGTTGTCATGGTTGCATAACTCTGGGTCTACGTAATCTCCTCATCTTCCTCCTCTTCGTCCTCTGCGGAGCTACTCAGCTGCATGCTTCTGGGTTTACGCCAAGTGTGATCTACTACCTCACTGTCATCCTCTCTGTTCTCCCACTCCTCATCCTGACAGCCTCCTCCTCTTCCTGCCTTGACAGCACAGAACAGGCCAAACGCACCTCAAGTATCTGAGTCTCGTCACAAATGGATCACCTTCACCCAACGGGGTTAACATCTGTTGACGAGGGTTTGGATTAAGCCCCAGTCACACTAAGCGAGATCGCTAGCAAGATCGCTGCTGAGTCACAAGTTTTGTGATGCAACAGCGATCTCAGCAGCGATCTTGCTATGTTTGACACGTACCAGCGATCAGGCCCCTGCTGTGAGATCGCTGGTTGTGTCAGAAATGCCTGGACCTTTCTTTGGTCGTTGAGATCCTGCTGGGTAGCATGCATTGATGTGTTTGACACCTTTTACCAACGATCTCGCTAGCAACTCAGCACTGAGATACATAGGAGATACATCATTACACAGGTCGCTACGGGTCGTCGATCGTTGCTGCGTCGTTGGGAAGATCTGACTGTTTGGCATCTCACCAGCGACCACAAAGCGACGCAGCAACGATCCCTGCCAGGTCGTATCGTTGTCGGATCGCTGCTGCGTCGCTGAGTGTGACGGTACCCTTATGCTCGGTCCCAACGTTGTCCGGCCATGGATCAAACAGAGAAAAAATTTGGCCATTGGTGCAGATGATTTCCTCGTCTTGACTCTGTGAATCTTCAGAGTACACTTTCTGGCCCATGACATACAATGTGTGAAGAGACCTGCAGACTCAGCCATTTGTGGTTCCTAACAGTCAGTTGGGTGGATGGAGAGTTGTGATGTGGAGGAAAATTGGGGTGCCACCACCAGGGCCGCCATCAGGGCATTACAGCCCTGACTGGCGTATGGGGCCCGATCAGCAGAGGGGGTCCGCACCGGGCCCCGTCACCTACCCATCGGGCCCCACTGCCCTGCCCCCAGCGGCAGGATTCTGCCGCTCAAGTAACTGAACCTGCATCCAGGACGCAGATTCAGTTACTCTATTACCGTGCGGGCCCGCACGGTAATAGTTAACGCTGTCAGCCAATCGGAGGTTGGCAGCTGACGTCAGCGCACACGTCGCCGGCGCCTGACGTCATTGTCAGTTGCCGGCAAGTGCGCGCTTTCTGTGGAGTGTGCATCTCTCGCCGCTGGAATGCGGCAAGGTAAGGAGAAAGATTTTTTTTTAATATTGCAAGCCGGAGCCGCGGCAGAATGGAGAGTGGGCAGGATTGGGGGCAGAATGGAGAGTGGGCAAGACTCGGGGCAGAATGGAGATGGGGCAGGACTGGGGCAGAATGGAGATGGGGCAGGACTGGGGCAGAATGGAGAGTGGGCAGGACTGGGGCAGAATGGAGATGGGGCAGGACTGGGGGCAGAATGGAGAGTGGGCAGGACTGGGGGCAGAATGGAAAGGGGGCAGGACTGGAGGCAGAATGGAGATGGGGCAGGACTGGGGGCAGAATGGAGAGTGGGCAGGACTGGGGGCAGAATGGAGATGGAGCAAGACTGGGGCAGAATGGAGATGGGGCAGGACTGGGGGCAGAATGGAGAGTGGACGGGGAAGGATGGAGACGGGGCAGAATGGAGAGTGGGCAGGACTGGGGGCAGAATGAAGATGGGGCAGGACAGGGGGCAGAATGGAGATGGGGCAGGACTGGGGCAGAATGGAGATGGGGCAGGACTGGGGCAGAATGGAGATGGGGCAGGACTGGGGGCAGAATGGAGATGCGCAGGACGGTGCAGAATGGAGAGTGGGCAGGACTGGGGCAGAATGGAGATGGGGCAGGACTGGGGGCAGGATGGAGAGTGGCAGGACTGGGGGCAGAATGGAAAGGGGGCAGGACTGGAGGCAGAATGGAGATGGGGCAGGACTGGGGGCAGAATGGAGAGTGGGCAGGACTGGGGGCAGAATGGAGATGGAGCAAGACTGGGGCAGAATGGAGATGGGGCAGGACTAGGGGCAGAATGGAGATGGGGCAGGACTGGGGGCAGAATGGAGAGTGGACGAGGAAGGATGGAGATGGGGCAGAATGGAGAGTGGGCAGGACTGGGGCAGAATGGAGATGGGGCAGGACTGGGGCAGAATGGAGATGGGGCAGGACTGGGGCAGAATGGAGATGGGGCAGGACTGGGGCAGAATGGAGATGGGGCAGGACTGGGGGCAGAATGGAGATGCGGCAGGACTGGGTGCAGAATGGAGAGTGGGCAGGACTGGGGGCAGAATGGAGATGGGGCAGGACTGGGGCAGAATGGAGATGGGGCAGGACTGGGGGCAGAATGGAGATGGGGCAGGACTGGGGGCAGAATGGAGATGGGGCAGGACTGGGGCAGAATGAAGACAGGGCAGGACTGAGGGCAGAATGGAAAGTGGGCAGGACTGGGGGCAGAATGGAGACGGGGCAGGACTGGGGCAGAATGGAGACTGGGAAGGACTGTGGGCAGAATGGAGACAGGGCAGGACTGGGGGCAGAATGGAGAGTGGGCAGGACTGGGGGCAGAATGAAGACTGGACGGGGAAGGATGGAGACTGTGCAGGAATCAGGATGGAGACGGGGCAGGATGGAGACTGGGCAGCACTGGGGGCAGAATGGAGATGGGGCAGGACTGGGGGCAGAATGGAGATTGGGCAGGACTGGGGGCAGAATGGAGACTGGGCAGGACTTTGGGCAGAATGGAGATGGGGCAGGACTGGGGCAGAATGGAGACGGGCAGGACTGGGGGCAGAATGGAGAGTGGGCAGGACTGGGGGCAGAATGGATACGGGCAGGACTGAAGGCAGAATGGAGACTGGGAAGGACTGTGGGCAGAATGGAGACAGGGCAGGACTGGGGCAGAATGGAGACGGGGCAGAACTGGGGGCAAAATGAAGACTGGACGGGGAAGGATGAAGACTGTGAAGGAATCAGGATGGAGACGGGGCAGGATGGAGACTGGGCAGGACTGGGGCAGAATGGAGATGGGGCAGAACTGGGGCAGAATGAAGACTGGACAGGGAAGGATGGAGACGGGGCAGAATGGGAGACACTGGGGGCAGAATGGAGACGGAGCAGGATTGGAGACACTGGGGGCAGGATTGGCCATACAGACAGTGGGCAGAATGAAAGACATGGAGGCATTATTGGAGACACTGGGGCAGAATGGAGAAGGGGCAGGATTGGAAACAGGGCAGGATGGAGAAGGGGCAGGATTGGAGACACTGGGGGCAGGATTGGTGACACTGGGGGCATGATTGGAGGCACTGGAGGCAGGATTGGAGGCACTGGGAGCAGGATTGGAGACACTGGGGGCAGAATGGAGACGGAGCAGGATTGGAGACACTGGGGGCAGGATTGGCCATACAGACAGGGGGCTGAATGAAAGACATGGAGGCATTACTGGAGACACTGGGGGCAGGATGGAGACAGGGCAGGATTGGAGACACTGGGGCAGGATTGGAGACACTGGGGGCAGGATTGGAGACACTGGGGGCATGATTGGAGGCACTGGGGGCAGGATCGGAGGCACTGGAGGCAGGATTGGAGGCACTGGGGGCAGGATTGGAGGCACTGGGGGCAGGATTGGAGGCACTGGGGACAGGATTGGAGACACTGGGGCAGGATAAAAGACATGGGGCAGGGTTGGAGACAGATGGGGCAGGATGGGGAGATCATATGGAGCAGAATGGATACTCATGAGGGCGGGATGGGAAAACATATGGCTGAAGCCAGGAATGAGACACACGGGGCGAGGATGAGGGATATTATTACCATAGGGGCTAATTAAGGGATATTATTACTGCAGTGATGTATTTTATTTTTTTGAGAATACTGTTTTAAATGGGGAGGCGGTCCTGTTACTGTGCAGAGCGACACTATGTTGCCTTTTTTTCTTCATCTGGTGTAGTTTAGAAGTTGGGAAAAAAATAAGTAATGTGTTCTGCATGTGGAGCTCTAGATAACTGTGTTATTTCCTGCAGACGAGCCCTGGCTGGAAGACGTGATGGCGGTCTGTGCTGGATGAAAGATGAAAAGCAAAGATGAAGGACTTCACCTAGAGACATCACTGGTGAGTCAGTGTTACCTGTACACTGACACTATACACTGTATACAGAGCTCCTGTGTACAATGTCACCGGTGATTACTGTATTACCTGTGCACAGACACTGCATACTAAGTACAGATCTCCTGTGTATAATGGCACTTATGGTGATAGTATTGTGTTTTTTTTTATTACTGATCAGTATTGTAGTATTCAGTCACTATGTGGTGGTAATTTGTGGTCTGGACATGGTGCGGTGGTATTTGTCCCTTGTATGTGGTATTATATGTCACTATGTGGTGGTAATATGGTGTCTGGTCATGGTGCAGCGGTATTTGTTCCTTGTATGTGATATTATTTTGGTCACTGTGGTGGTAATATGTGGTCTGGTCATGGCGCGGTGGTATTTGATCCTTGTATGTGATATTATTGGTCATTTTAAAAATTGAAAAATAAATAAAAATATACCTAAATTGTAGTGGATATTTAAACAAATATTTAATAGGTTACAGTAGAGTAGGGCCCGGCCAAAAGTGTCTAATGTGTTACGGTGGCAGCTTAAAAAAATCTTTTGGCCAAAACTAGAGCTGCCGGCTATATGTGTGATCTGGTGATGGGAACTGTTAATGTGTGATTGGTGAGAAGTGGAATTTTTCCAAGAGAGAATGGTGGGACTGTGGACAGTTCGAGGGGTGGCGCCTGGGTGGAGTCTCAAGGGGGCCCCAAAAATTTTGCCAGTATGGGGCCCCGAAATTCCTAGTGGCAGCCCTGGCCACCACTGAGAACTATACTGTGTGTGATGTTAAGGTGGTGGAAGAGGAGCAAAGTCCACTTGATGCAGCGCTTGCCATCTACTGGAGCACATGTTCTTTCTGGCCCTCATATACAAAGCATACCGCTTTATGGCTGCCAAAGAAAGGGAGTGAAATAGCCCGTCCAGTAACAGAAGTTGTAAAAATGCTGCGCAATTGCTCACTGCAGCAAAACAAACCGACTTCTCATCCCTCATATCATTCCTATCTCACAACCCTAAACAGGTATTCAGTACTCCTCTCATCTCAGCTGAAGACTTTGTCTCACCACCTGTGAACTTGACACAATAATGTCCCACCTCATTCCAAAGTTTACCACAGTCTGCATCACAAGCCTAACCCACGTGTTCAACCTTCACTTACAACTGGTGTCTTTCCTCGTGATTGAAACATATTTCGATCTCATCCATCCTCAAAAAGCCCACCCTTGACCCATCCTCTGTGTCTAGCTATCTCCCCATATTATTTCTCCCCTATGCCTCCAAACTACTGGAACAAAACGTCAATTTTGAACTGTCCTCCCACCTCTCCTCTTGCTCCCTCTTTGCCCGCTTACAATCTGGCTTCAGACCCCACCTTCCACTGAAACTGCCCTGACTAAAGTCACCAACGACCTACTAACCGCCAAATGAAAGCGACGTGAGATTGTCCTCTTCCTTCTCCTGGATCTGGCATCTGCATGGCATCTGCCTTTGACACAGTGGACCATTCACTCTTACTACAGACTTTCTGATCTGTTGAAATTACAGACTTGGCCTTCTGTTGAATCTCCTCATACCTAACAGACAGGACATTCAATGTCTCCCTCTTACACACCACCTCCTCATCTCGCTCCCTGTGTCGGTGTAAACCAAGGTTTAGTTATAGGACCGGGCAATATGCTTAGGAGGCAGGCACGCTCTCCCTCTCTCTTAAAGGGACTGCCCGCATCAACTTAAGGTATTCTCAGCCTACAGCTGGGCGACACCTTCTATTTAAAGCTTCTCCTCCAATATAGTCAGGTTCCGCGGGTCTGCCCGACTGCTTGCCTACCCTGTACCCGTCTGCTGTCACCTGTCTGTGCCCATCTGCTCGTACCTGCTTGTGCTCTTCTGTCAATCAGCCAGTCCAGGTCACTCCTGCCAATGCCCATCTGTCTAACACCCAGTCCAGCCCGCACCTGCCAGTGCTTTTCTGTTCCTTAGCCTTAGGGGGTCAGCTGCCACCTTCTGTAGGTTAGCTATGGAGTAGCACCTGGTGCCACCTCTTTGTCCCTCCTTGGGTCACAGTTTTCACCTGCTGCCACTTGTCCAAGTTTGGATTTGGTACACCTCCTAGTTACGTCCCTCCAGGCTTTCAGAGGGATATGGCATAGTGGTTCCACCACCTTGCACTTTTCCGTCTACATCTGCTGGGTTGGCTGTAGTGGAAGAGGTGTCAGTCCCCGCTATACTAGTTCTACTCTATCGCAATTGATGGCACTTTTTTGAAGTCTGCCACTAATTTTTGTAAATGTGTAGACTCCTGGTTGGGTCTCCTTTATGTGTGTTGCCTGTAGCAGTTGACCTCTAAGACCATCAGGCCTCCACTTCCTTGGAGTCAACTACCCGTGTTACCATCCTATCTACTATACTATCTATTACTATAGATTTTTTATGACAATAGTAGTCAACGAAACTTATATGATATTTGTGTCACCTGAGTGTGGCTGAGCATGAAAGCAGGTTGAACTGTTGCACGTGGTATCAGGGCTCCCAGCACAGGAGGCGTACACTGATCCCTCACCCACCTCGTCTTACTGTGACATTCAATTGAAATCTGTAACTGCTGTCCCAGACAACAATACCTCATGCCTGGCTGATTGCTGCAGTGCTATGTTACAATGTACTGTGTGTGAATTGAGGCCACTTTACTAGTGTCTGTCCCTCATTTGTTGTGTCTTGGCAGCATTTGGGGCCGTTATAAGGTGTTGTGCATGCGTTTGTTTTTGCCTCCCACTGACATGAAGTGCGTTCGGTTATGTTCAGCGAATTTTCGCCGAATTAATTGACGAATATTGCAAATTCAGCGATCGTAATCCGAACCGAACATTCGCTCATCTCTATTTCTAACGTCATACAGTAGGGGACCTGACTTTAAAATACTTTGTAGCATCTAGTGTGTTATAGAGGCCCGATCCAGAGGCCACCAAAAAATTATTTTATTCTTCTGTTCCTAGTGTCATACAGTAGGGGACCTGAATTTAAAATAGTTTGGTTTGTAGCATTGTGTGTGTTATGCAGGTCTGATCCCGAGGCCAGCAAAAAATTATTGTGTTCCTAACGTCATAACAGTAGGGGACCTGACTTTAAAATAGTTTGTAGCATCAAGTGTTGTATACAGGCCTTATCCAGAGGTAAAAAAAAAATTCTTCTGTTCCTAGCGTCATTCAGTAGGGGACTTGAATTTAAAATAGTTTGGTTTGTGGCATCTTGTGTGTTATAGAGGCCTGATCCCGAGGCCACCAAAAACAAAAAATTATTGTGCTCCTAACGTCATAACAGTACAGGACCTGACTTTAAAATAGTTTGTAGCATCTAGTGTGTTACAGAGGCCTGATCCAGAGGCCACAAAAAATTTCCTATGTTCCTAACGTTATACAGTAGGGACATCTGACTTTCAAATTCTTTGTAGCATATCTTCTTTGTCATACAGGCCTCATCCACACTCAAAAATTCTTTCTTCTGTGACTAACGCGATACAGCATGCCATATTTCACCTTGGAATTTACTGCTGCTGAAATTCAGCTGTTTGCAGAGGTGGTGCAGAGTTTAAAATCTAATTTTTTGTTGCAAATACTGTACTCCTACCACACTATCTGAGCAACATGCCTGGGAAAAAGCAAGACCGTGGTGGAAGGGTCTTAGGCTTGGTGTTCAAGGTGTACGTGGGGTAGGTGGTAATGTTTGTGAAAGCACTTGTGAAGCAACGTCACTTCCTATGCAAAGACAACTGACAACTTCTGGTACTGGACCAGCTACTCCACTACTAGTGATGAGTGAATGTGCTCGCCACCACTCGTTACTCGCCCGAGTATCACTGTACTCGGTGTACTCGGCGAGCACCGAGCATTTCCGGTATTATTCGGCGGGAGCTCGGGTCTCCGCCTTGCAATTTTTGGCTCTTTAGAGCACCAATGAACATGCAGGGATTGTCTGCCATGCACTGTAATGCCGCAGCCATCTTTGTTGTGGTATTACAGTGATTGGCTGGCCGCACAACGTCATCAGGTCTATAAGAGACCAGACGCTGCCCTGCTCGACGCATTCAGCTCCGGATTCAGACAGTGTAGGGAGAGTTGCTGCTGAAATAGGGAGAGATTTGTGCTTTTACTAGTCAGTGTGGGTCTACCATTGTTCAATCCACAAATCCAGCTAAACCAACAGTCCTTTTAAGGGCTAATTAGGGGGTATATAGATTGCAGTGCTAGGTAGGCATATCCACATCAGTGCAAGGTATGCAGGCACTGTGAGTGTATAGATCTTACTGCATATCATATTTTTCGGACTATAAGACACACTCTTTCCCCCAAAAAATTGTGAGGAAAATGGGGGTGCGTCTTATAGTCCAAACGCAGTTGCGGCAATGCGGAGGCACGGTGGGCGTTACAGCGTGCACCTGAGCAGGGTCCCTTCCTCAGGTGATGTGACGCCGCGGCACGGTGTCCACAGAGAGCAGATCCGGGTTTCTCAGTGGCGGCGGCCATCTTCCTGAGGCCGTGCGTGCGCAGATTCAGTTCTCTGCTTCACGGAGCTTAAGGAAAATGGCCGCGGGAGGCTGCGCGTGCGCAGATAGAGATTGTGGTGGCCATTTTCCTGAAGCCGAGTTCACAGATTGAGAGCTCGGCTTCAGTAAAATGGCTGCCGCGATCTCCATCTGCGCACGCGCTGCCTCCCGTGGCCATTTCTTGAAGCCCTGGGAAGCAGAGTACTCTATCTGCGCACACGCGGCTTCAGGAAGATGGCTGCCACCACCGAGAAACTCGTGATTAACCCGGCTTTGCTGCTCGCCTTGTATACCGGGCCGCGGCATCACCTCACCTGAGGAACGGACCCTGTATCAGCATCACCGCACCTCTGCCACACCACTGCTGCAACCCCCCGTGGACACCAGGCTGCAGCGTCGCCCACTTTAGCAGGAAGGGATCCTGCTTAGGTGCACTCCCCACAGCCTACACCAAACATTAGCACCGCCGACACCGGACCGGACTTATCCCCAGGAAGACACCATGCCTCCTGTGTCCCTGCTGTACCACCGCCGGCCCTCAGGTAAGATACCTTAAATTCGGACTATAAGACTGACCCCCATCTTATAAAAATCTTTTTTTCTGCTATTTTCACCCCCAAATTTGGGGTGCATCTTATGGTCCGGTGCGTCTTATAGTCCGAAAAATACGGCACTTCAAAAGGGTCCATTACTGTCTGGTGCTGCCTATTATATATATACCTAGCTGCAGGTATCCGTGGCTAGGAATATTTTTTTTTTGCACCTGAATCCTGCTAATTTTATTACAAAGCAATCCAGAGCCTCCATTTTTTTCTACATTTATTTGCTTGGTCACACTGCAGACTACAGCCAGGTGATTTTAATACAACAGCGTGAAAATCTGGCAATATAAAACGGCGTTGTTTTGTCCCAGGCATCAGATCTGAGTGCGCAGAAATGTCTTTTTTTTTTTGTTACTGTAGTATTTTTTGGAGTGTCTTACAACATTTTTTGACACTATTTTGCTGACCAAAAGAACTTTAGGTGTCCAAAAAATATTTATCTACAGTTCTTATATTTATCACTGTGTTTTTTGCGACACAGTCATCGCTTATCATTGCGATTAATATTTTACAATTTTAGTACTCCAACAATTTTTATTTTTTAGTGTCACAGCCTAGTTATTGACACCATTTTGGTGAGCCAAAATAATCCAGCCCACATATTTAACATTGTTCTATCTCCATCAGACGCCTAGTGTATCTGTGCTCTACAAATAGTTGCTTTTCAGGCCTACCTTGCCTTTTTTTGCTGTCTGCTACCCTAGGTCTAGTATACACTATTTTGGGCTAAAAACTAAAAAAAATACTGGCCTCATTTTCAACAGTCTGGTATCTGGGAACCTGGCCAGAGGCTGAGTGAAAAAACACACAAAGCAGGAGTGAGTCCCAAGCTGTCAGTGTATGAGCAGCAAGGGGGCAGTGCACTACACAACCGAAGGACTGGCGCTGCGAAGAACTGCAGCAGACATACCCCGTGACCTAGAGGCAGGGGTCAGCTTAAGAGAAAGTGGGTACGACAGCAGAGATTTTTGGAGTGGACAAGCAGCGCATAGGAGGCTGATCAGCGTGCTCCATCCTTAGAGCACTGGCGCCGCAAAGGACTGTTCCCATTGGCTCACACCACAAAAAGCAGTACTGCCTGAGAGCGAGGCGCCGTGTTTTCAGTGACCTCCAGAGAGCGAGGCGCCATGCGCTCCATGACCGTGAGTACAGCGCACGTGCACAGTAGAGAGAGCCAGTTCATGCCACGTGTTCAGATTTGCTAAGCAAAAATTATAAGGGACAGAGGAATGACAGAGGATGTTGGTACGGTCAAACAAGGTACTCCCTCAGCATCTTCCCAAACTTTGAACTCCTTGTGAGAGTCACACGCACCTCAGGGCCAGGGCGATGGGAGGGTCTGAGAAAACTCTCCCAGAACTTTGCCAGTGTTCCACTACCTCTGATGGATTGGAGTTGTGTCTCTCTCACCTGTACTCCTTGCTTTGCCAACGAACTGTGTCTGTGACCTCTGCTGCCAGCACTTTCAGATGGGAATGTTTTTAATAATTCCGCAAAATGGTCCTCCAACATTTTAGTACACATGTCAGCCTCTGGAATAAGAGATATAAAGTTCTCCTTGTAGCATGGGTTTAGAAGTGTCACAAATCAGTATTGCCTGTCACCCTAAATGTTGAGAACGCAAGGGTGACGGGAAAGGCTGCGTGACATAAAGTCAGCCATGCGTGCAAGACTGGTAACAGTCAAAATTTCCGTGTCCTCACCAAGAGGACAACTGACCATGCTCTCCTCCTCCTCCTTGTCCTCAGGCCTCCACAACTTTTGACTAACCTCAGTACTATCGTTGTAAATACATAATTGAAAATATATAATTGTAAATACACCCCTGTAGTTTCTATCTCCACCACCTCATTGTAGATTTTAAGTTATCATGAGCAGGATCTTTTTGGTTTAATTATTTTTATCGTTGTTACTTAGTATAGATTGTAAGCTGTCCTGATCAGGGTCGTTTTATTTTAGTTTAATTATTGTATTATTGTTATCGTTGTTACTTAGGACTGTTGTGTTTGAAACTGTTAAACTGGAAATATGTTGGCGCTATATGAATAAATCTAAATATTATTGTTAGAACACAGAGAAGCAGGATGGAGACGTTAATTATGGCGTCATTGCCACTCACCATCTTGGTGGATTCGTCAAAGTTTTGGAGGATGGTACACATGTCTGACATCCATGTCCACTACTGAGATCTTATGTGTGAAGTCAGAACTGAATACCGACGGCCTTGTTGATGATGGTAGTCACCAACTGCCCTCTTCTGCTCACAAATCCTTTCCAACATCTGCAGTGTGGAGTTCCAATTCATGGGGACATCACACACCAGTCTGTGACCAAGAAGCTGCAAGCGCTGGTGAAGCACGGCAAGGGCGAATGAAGCTCTAGCTGACTTTCTAAAATGGGTACACAGGACGTGGTAATTTCCCTAGCAGATCCAGCACCTCCATGTCGGTTTTCATAAACCATTGAACAATGAGTTTAAGCACATGGGCTAGGCATGGCACGTGTGTGAGCTCGCCTCACCTCAGAGCAGCCACCAGGTTCCGGCCATTGTCACGTACGACCATGCCTGGCTGTAGGTTCAGCGGCGTCAGCCACAGATCTGACTGCTCTTTCAGAGTTGTCCACAAATCTTCAGCATTGTGCGGTTTGTCACCTAAGCATATTAGCTTCAGCACAGCCTGTTTCCGCTTGGATGAGGCAGTGCTGCAGTGCTTCCAGCTTGCGACTGATGTGCTACTTTTGGAGATGGAGGCTGAAAATAATAATAATAATCTTTATTTATATAGCGCCAACATATTCCGCAGCGCTTTACAGTGTAGCAGTTTCAAAACATAAGTCATAAGTAACAACGTTAGCAATACAATAATTAAAGCAAAATAAGCCGACCCTGCTCGTGAGAGCTTACAATCTACAAAAAAGACAGAAAAGGAGGCGAGGAGGAGGTGAAGGAGCTATTGACTGTGGGGGCAACCCAGATTGACATAGGGCCGGCAATACTCGGGGTTGGGAGGATGTGCACCATCCCAAGGTTGGACTGGATCCTGGCTTCCATTATGTTAACCCAGTGTGCCGTCAGCGAGATATAATGTCACTGACCATAAGCGCTTGTCCACATGTCAGTGGTTAGGTGCACTTTCCCAGTAACAGCATTGTGGAGGGCACGGGTAATGTTGTGGGACAAGTGCCAGTGTAATGCCGGGATGGCACACCGTGACAAATAGTCGACTCTGCCCTCTCTTTCAAGCTACATATCCAAGCCCTTGCCGCCTCCTGCCCAATGCAACTCTAAAACATTTCCCAGATCCGTAAATTCCAAGAAACTGCAAAAACGTTTGTGCACGCCCTCATCATCTCCCACCTCGACTATTGCAACCTTCTGCTCTCTGGCCTCCCCTCTAGCATGCTTGCACCACTCCAATCTACCCAAAACTCTGCTGTCCGAGTAATCCAACTGTCCCTCTGTTATTCCCCAGCCTCTCCTCTCTGCCAGGCCCTTCACTGTCTTCCTCTTGCCCAGAGGCTACAGTTCAAAACCCTAACTATGACATACAAATCCTTCAACAACCTGTCTCCTTCATACATCTGTGACATGATCTGCCAATGTCCGACTGGGTCATGGCCTCCTCTATGCTAACCCAGTGTGCCATCAGCGAGATGTACCATTCCTGCCCAAAAGCACTTGTCCATGTGTCCGTGGATAGGTGCACTTTCCAGTAACAGCATTGTTGAGGGCCAGGGTACTGTTGTAGGACATGTGCATGCTTGCGTAATGCCGTGCCGGCAGGCCAGGAGAAATTGTGGCAGCTGGGGGTTGAGTACTTTGTGACGGTCAACGCCATCAGGTTGCGTAAATCTTCCATCTCCCACGAGCCAAAAATGCAACATTTTGAGCGCAAGCAGACGAGAATTGTGTGAATTTAGTGCTGTGGCCTGTGTAGCATTGGCTGTGTATTTACGCTTGTGTTCCAAGGACAGGGGTATGGACAACTGAACGCTGCACTGAGACAAGGACGTGGATGTGCTTGTTGATGGTGCTAGTTGAGTTTGTGTGCAACTACAGATGCAAGGCAGGAGGCATCTTTGCATGCACCATGGACAGGGGATTGGCTTGCACGCACAACAGCGGAAGAAGCAGTGGTATCACCCAAAGACACTGTTCATGGAGCCTGGTGTTCGGCCAACAAAGACCGGTGCTTTCTTGCCATTTGCCTGATCATGCTGGTGGTGGTTAGGCGGGTAGTTTTGCTACTCCTGCTGATGCTGACATGGCCGGTGGTGCAAATGGCCTTTTTGGGATTATCGGCAGAGTTTAAAAAAAAAAAAAAAAAACTTACGGAGACATTCAGTGTCTTCATCTCCCACACCACCTCCTCACCTCGACCCTTGTCTTTCGGTGTTCCCCAAGGCTAAGTTCTAGGACCTCTACTCTTCTCCATCTACACATTCGGCCTGGGACAGCTCATGTAATGGCACAGTTTGCAATATCATCAGTACGCCGATGACACAAAGATCTACCAATCTGTACCTGACATCACCTCCTTACTGAGCAAAATCCAACGTCTTCCCGCTATTTCATCCTTCTAAAAAGTGGACATGGACAAAATGAAATACATCATCTTTCAACCATCTCACGCTGAGTAGACATGAGAGCTGTGTATGCATCATTCGGTACCACTTTAGTAACAGGGAAAGTTTGCCCAAGAGAAAATGAATTTCTAGACATACACAGCCTTTTTTGAACATTGTTGTCAGCTGTGATCTTCATGTTCTAGGTGGAGATGTGGTAAAGTTCAAAATCATCATCAATACCATCATCGTCCATATCTTATAAAGAGGAAATCTGATGTTTCCCAGGGTCGTGGTTATCTACGTTTTGTGGCATTCCTTTAACAGTGTTCGTTACAGTAGAACAAATAATTTTTGGCAGTGACATTTTGATATTATTGGTAATGTATGGGTGAAGATGAAGAACCTTGTGCCACGGGTGTGTTGATAGTTACAGAGAGTGCACGCCTCTTTAACCCCTAAATGACCGCCGATATGACTTTTAACGGCTGTGGTTAAGGGTATTTAAACCACTGCGCCGTGAATTGACGGCGCTGTGGAAAAAGTATATAGCGCCCCCCAGAGTCGGATTTTCTCTGGGGTCTCGGCTACCGAGGATAGCCGAGACCCCAGGGAACATGATTCGGGCTGGTTTTTACCGACCCCGCTTTTGCGATCACCGTTATTAACCATATAACGGCGACTGCAAAAAAAAAAACACGATTCTGCTTTATCTTTCTCTCTCCTCTGATGTGATCGCACCCCGGTACCTCGCGGTGTCCCCAGACCCTCCTGCCTCCTCCGGTGGGCGCCGCCATCTTGGTCCAGGAAGAAAATGGCGGGCACATGCGCAAGTGAGCCTGCCGAATCTACCGGCTGGCAGATTCATTCATTCATTGCAGGTACATTTTGATCACTGTGATAAACCCTATCACAGTGATCAAAATAAAAAAAATAGTAAATAAACCCCCCCCTTTATCACCCCCTTAGTTAGGGAAATATAATAAAAAAAAGAAAATATATTTATTTTCATTTTTCCATTAGGGTTAGGGTTAGGGTTGGAATTAGGGTTACAATTAGGGTTAGGGTTACAATTAGGGTTGGAATTAGGGTTAGCTTTGGAATTAGGTTGGGATTAGGGTTAGGATTAGGATTAGGGTTGGGATTAGGGATAGGGTTGGGATTAGGATTAGGGGTGTGTTGGGGTTAGGGATGGAGCAAGAATTGAGGGGTTTCCACTATTTAGGCACATCAGGAGGTCTCCAAACACGACATGGTGTTCAAAAAGTCAAATGGTGCTCCCTCCCTTACGAGCCCTGCCGTGCGCCCAAACAGTGGTTTACCACAACATATGGGGTATTAGCGTACTCAGGACAAATTGCACACCAATTTTGGTGTTCTCATTTCTCCTGTTACCCTCCTGGTAAGCTCCTTGGGGGGTCTAGTTTCCAAAATGGTGTCACTTGTGGGGGTTTCTACTGTTTAGGCACATCAGGGGCTCTGTAATCACAGCATGATGCCCGCAGAACATTCCATCAAAGTCTGCATTACAAAATGTCGCTCCTTCCCTTCCAAGCTCTCTCATGCACCCAAACATTTGTCCCCCCACACATGGGGTATCAACGTACTCAGGAAAAATTGCACAACAACTTTTGTGGTCCAATTTCTCTTGTTACCCTTGGAAAAATAAAAAATAACGGGCTAAAAAAATCATTTTTGAGGAAAAAAATGATTTTTTATTTTCACGGCTCCACGTTATAAACTTCTGTGAAGCACTTGGAGGTTCAAAGTGCTCACCACACATCTAGATAAGTTCCTTAAGTGGTCTAGTTTCCAAAATGGGGTCACTTGTTGGGGGTTTCCACTGTTTAGGCACATCAGGGGCTCTCGAAACGCGACATGGCGTCCAGCCAATTCTGCGTTGAAAAAGTCAAACGGCGCTCCTTCCCATTGCGACCTCTGCCGTGCACCCAAAAAAGTGGTTTACCCCAACATATGGGGTATCGTCATATTCAGGAGAATTGCACAACAAATGTCTTGGTTTATTTTCTCTTTTAACACTTGTGAAAATAAAAAAAATTGGTTCTGAAGTTAATTTTTTGCAAAAAAAGTTAAATGTTAATTTTTTCCTTCCACATTGCTTCAGTTCCTGTGAAGCACATAAAGGGTTAATAAACTTCTTGAATGTGGTTTTGAGCACCTTGAGGGGTGCAGTTTTTAGAATGGTGTCACTTTTGGGTATTTTCTATCATATAGACCCCTCAAAGTGACTTCAAATGTTATGTGGTCAATAAAAAAAAATGGCGTTGTAAAAATGAGAACTCGCTGGTCAAATTTTAACCCTTATAACTTCGTAACAAAAAAAAAAATTGTGTTTCAAAAATTGTGCTGATGTAAAGTAGACATGTGGGAAATGTTATTTATTAAGAAATTTGTGTGACATATGTCTCTGATTTAAGGGCATAAAAATTTGCATTTTGAAAATTGCTAAATTTTCAAAATTTTCTCTATGTTTCCGTTTTTTAATAAATAAACGCAAGTCATATTAAAAATTTTTTACCACTAACGTGAAGTACAATATCTCACAAAAAAAATCTTAGAATCAGCGGGATCCGCTAAAGCGTTCCTGAGTTATAACCTCATAAAGTGACAGTGGTCAGAATTGTAAAAATTGGCCCGGTCATTAAGCTGGAAATTGGCTCTGTCACTAAGGGTTAAACCTAGTTTTTCCAGAGCATCCATCAGTTTGTTTGTTTTTCCTCCAACACTGATCTGCTTTCTCTAATTCAGCATCTCATGAACATGTTGCACTTTGCCGTTTATACGGACACTTGCATCTTTGGCAACATATTTTTTACTGCCATTTTTCATGCCCAGCTTCACGCGCACATCTTTTACACCAATCTTCTGATGGGCATGAAACACATTATGGTAATTGGTGGTGAGCCGGCTAAACAACTAATCATTGTAGGCTGTATCCTGGATCTCACACCTCCCATAGCCACCGCTGTTATTAATCCTGTACGTTACCATTCCTGTCATCACCATGCCCCTTTTCTTGATCGCTTCATCCAATGATTCATCCGCCAGATATTTACTAAAAACCTGCACCTTTCCAGCAGAAACTGTGTAGGAAAACACATTACTGTTTTCCAAGGTGTTTATGATGCCCCTAAAAAAAATTACACACTATGTTGATATCTACCCCCCAGGGGGAAATGTTTGTCAGCCCATACATTTAGTGTATGGGCATTTCAAGTATAGGAGACCCGCTCCTTTAAACTGGGAAGACCGTTGTCATAGGCCATACTCCACGTCTCTTCCTACACCAACCCTAGATCACCAGGGTGACCGTGTTCCGTCATGAAACAGCCACTTTATTGTTTTTATTGTTATGCACTTAGGGTATGGCCATTACAAGTATAGGAGACCTGCTCCTTTGTAATGGAAACTGATTTTTAGGAGGACTTCATACAGGTTCTTCCAAGTGGTATTCTGGTTTGTCATCACAGAAAAAACCTACTTACAACTCCAACAACTACCTGCTCTTTATCTTCCTACTCCTACTGACTTCAAGGGACATCTCCCCCCACCCTGGTCCACCATCCCCCAACCTCAATCCCTACCCTAACTCATATCGAAACCATAATAATCTTATTAATATTACTTGCACTCCCTCATCTCCTTCTTTCAATTGTGCCCTCTGGAATCCACGCTCTGCATGCAACAAACTATCCTTCCTGCACAACTACTTTCTGAACAACTCTCTTCATCCGTTGGCCCTCACTGAAACCTGGATTCAGGATTCTGACACGGTCTCCCCTGCTGCCATTTCCTATGGTGGCTTACAGTTCTCCCATTCCCCAAGACCCGCAAACAGACATGGTGGTGGAGTTGGCATACTCCTGTCCCCACAATGCACTTTCCAGGTCATCCCCCCAATTCCATCACTCTCATTCCCTTCTTTTGAGGTCCACACCATCAGGCTCTTTCGTCCCCTCTCCCTCAGAGTAGCGGTCATATATTGGCCCCCAGGCTCGCCCACCCGGTTCCTTGACCACTTCCCAGCCTGGCTGCCGCACTTCATGTCCTCAGAGCTACCAACCCTTATCCTTGGAGACTTCAACATCCCCATTAACAGCCCTACTTCCACATCTGCATCTCAGCTTCTATCACTAACCACTTCTCTAGGCCTCTCACAGCTTTCAACCTCTGAGACACACAAGGATGGTAACACCCTTGACCTGGTCTTTGTCCGCCTCTGTTCAATCTCCCACCTAAATAACTCACCGCTTCCACTCTCTGACCACAAAATTCTCTACTTCATCCTCACTAATCCTCGACCACCCCAGCGCACTCCTACCTACCACACATTCAGAAATCTACAAGCCATTAACCCTCAGACACTTTCAGACTCCCTACACTCTTCGCTGTCCCCAATCTCCTCTTTTTCTTGTCCTAATCTGGCTGTTCATCACTACAATGACACTCTTAGAAGCACCCTTGACCAAGTAGCACCGCTCACCCTCAGAACTTCCAAACACACAGTAAAACAGCCCTGGCTCACATTGCAAACTCAACTTCTTCAGCGATGCTCTAGGAGTGCTGAACGCCTTTGGAGAAAAGCCCGCACACCAGAAGACTTCATCTACTTTAAATTCATGTTAAGAACTCATAATGCTGCCCTTCACCTCGCCAAACAGACCTACTTCACAACCCTGATCTCCTCACTAGCCAACAACCCCAAGAAACTTTTTGACACTTTTCACTCCCTCCTCAGGCCAAAAGCACAAGCCCCTATCACAGACATTTGTGCTGACGACCTGGCCTCCCACTTTATAGAAAAAATAGATAATATCCGTCAGGAAATCTGCTCTCAACCACCAAGTGCTGTGACTCCCATCCCTTCCTGCATTTCCCCTGGCTCAATTTCCACATTTGATCCCATCACAGAAGAAGAAGTCTCCAGACTCCTCTCTTCCTCTCGTCCGACTACATGCACTACCGACCCCATTCCCTCACACCTCCTCCAGTCTCTCTCTCCAGTTGTCACAACTCACCTAACTACAATCTTTAATCTCTCACTCTCCTCTGGCATTTTCCCATCCTCCTTCAAACACTCCATCATTACTCCACTACTAAAGAAACACGCTCTCGACCCTTCCTGCACAAACAACTACAGACCGGTCTCCAATCTCCCCTTCATCTCTAAACTTTTGGAGCGCCTAGTCTACTCCCGCCTTACCTGTTACCTCTCCACTCACTCCCTCCTAGACCCTTCACAGTCCGGCTTCCGACCCCTACATTCGACTGAAACTGCACTCATCAAAGTGACCAATGACCTTCTGACAGCAAAACGTAACAGTGACCACTCTCTGCTTATTCTTCTCGACCTTTCTGCAGCTTTCGACACAGTTGACCACCGTCTCCTACTGTCTAGGCTCCAGTCACTAGGTATTAAGGACACTGTTCTCTCCTGGTTCTCCTCCTATCTTTCTGATCGCTCTTCAGTGTTTGTTCTCTGGCTCCACGTCATCTCCTCTTCCTCTCACTGTCGGTGTACCCCAGGGCTCAGTCCTTGGCCCCCTTCTCTTCTCTCTCTACACGGCCCCAATTGGACAGACCATCAGCAGATTTGGCTTTCAGTACCATCTTTATGCTGATGACACACAACTATACACAACTATACACGTCATCCCCTGACCTTACCCCCGCTGTACTACAGAACGCCAGTGACTGTCTGTCCGCAGTCTCCAACATCATGTCCGCTCTCTATCTGAAACTCAACCTCTCCAAAATTGAACTTCTTCTGCTCCCGCCATCTACTAACCTCCCTAAATCTGACATTTCCCTCTCCGTGGGCGGCACCATAATAACACCCCGGCAGCAGGCTCGCTGTCTGGGTGTTATGTTTGACACCAATCTCTCCTTCACCTCCCATATACAATCTCTTGCCCGCTCTTGCCGCCTACACCTAAAGAACATCTCTAGAATCTGCCCTTTTCTCACCATGGAAACAACAAAAACCCTCACTGTAGCATTGATCCACTCCTGCCTGGACTACTGCAATGCTCTATTACTTGGCCTCCCCATTACTCGACTATCCCCTCTCCAGTCCATCCTTAATGCAGCAGCCAGGGTTATCCATCTGGCTAATCGGTCCGCTCTTCGCCAGTCCTTACACTGGCTGCCCATTCATTATAGGATCCAATTCAAAGTACTGGTTCTCACCCACAAGGCTCTGCACAGTGCAGCACCCCCCTACATCTCCTCCCTCATTTCTATCTATCGGCCTAACCGACTGCTGCGCTCTGCAAATGACTTTCGACTAACCTCTGCACTAATCCGTACCTCCCACTCCCGACTCCAAGACTTCTACCGCGCTGTGCCAATCCTCTGGAATGCTCTACCCCAAGAAATTAGGACTATCCACAATTTGCATGTTTTCAGGCGCTCCCTCAAAACACATTTGTTCAGAGCGGCCTATCACATTCACTAATCAAAGTCATTCTATGTGTAATGTGTGTGTAGCCCATTCACTATCTCCATCCATCCCTCACTCCCTCAAGATCGCTAAATGCACCATTGTATATACACACCTGTACTTTGTATCTCCCCCACCTCATTGTAGATTGTAAGCTCTCACGAGCAGGGTCGTCTTATTTTGCTTTAATTATTGTATTGTTAACGTTGTTACTGATGACTTGTGTTTTGAAACTGTTAAACTGTAAAGCGCTGCGGAATATGATGGCGCTATATAAATAAAGATTATTATTATTATTTGTCCAAATTTAGGGCAGGCCTTCCATTCAATGCATAGGCAAATAGTATGGGAGACCCACTTCATAATAACGTGAACTTTGTTGGTTGTTAAGATTTTTCAACAATGCAATTCTTCTATGTCAGTTCTTCAGCCTCAACACTGCAATGCTAAAATGCAGAGTCTTCTGACTCACCACAGCAATTGATCAATGCAGGCTCTTAAGCCTCAACAGTGCAATTATCCACCGCAGTCTTTAGCGTCAACACTGCAATTGTCCTCCACTGGGTCTTTAGCATAAACACTGCAATTGTCCACAGCCGGATCGTCAGCGTCAACAATGCAATTTTAAACTGCAGGGTCTTTAGCGCCAACACTGCAATGTTACACCGCTGGGACTTCAGCGTCAACACTGCAATTGTCCACCGCTGGGTTTTTAGCATCAAAACTGCAATTGTCCACTGCCGGGTCTTCAGGCTCAACTATTCACTGCATAGCCAAACAACATAGGAGTAACAAATTAATAGGAAGAATGCTTTCAGGTGGCCTCAAGTACATGAGTTCAAAGGATTATTGGGGTGTGTTTAAATTTGATGCAGGGTGGGCCTTGAAGTCAATGTATAGGCTAACAGTATGGCAGAACAAAATGAATAATCTGAACTTGGTTTTCCTGTGTACATCGACTAGATCACTTTAAAGCATTTTTGGAGTGCGTTTGAATTTGATGCAGGCCGGGCCTTGCATACAATGCATAAACTAACAGTATGGGAGTGGCAAAAGAGTAATGTGAACGTGGTTTTCCTGTGTACATCCACTAAGTCGCTTCTAAGCCTTTTTGGGGTGCGTTTGAATTTGATGCAGAGCGGGCCTTCCATTCAGTGAAGAAGCTAACAGTGTGGCAGTGGCAAAAGAGTAATGTGAGCGTGGTTTTCCTGTGTACATCCACTATGTCGCTTCTAAGCCTTTTTGGGGTGCGTTTGAATATGATGCAGGCAGGGCCTTGTATTCAATGCATAAACCAACTGTATGGCAGTGGCAAAAGAGTGATGTGAACGTGATTTTCCTGTGTACATCCAGTACCTGAGTACAAAGGCTTATTGGGGTGTGTGTTACTTTGCTGCAGGGCAGTCCTTGCATTTAATGCATAGGCTAACAGTATGGGAGACCTGTTTTCTTATAATTGGAACACTTTTTCATGAGGCCCTCCTGCACATCTCATCACAGGGGTATTGGGGTGCATCCTAATTTTTGGCAGCCCAGCCACTCAATGCCTAGGCATTAATAGTATAGGAGACCCACTGTTCAATATTGGCACTTTAACCCCTTCCCGACCCATGACGCCACGTAGGCGTCATGAAAGTCAGTGCCAATCCAACCCATGACGCCTATGTGGCGTCATGAAAGGATCTCGTCCCTGCGGGCCGGGAGACCGGGGTCACTCAAAGGTCACCCGACCCGCAGTTACAGGACCCTTTGTGCTTCACCACAGGGGGGTTGACTTAACCCCCCCGTGGCCACGATCGCTCTGATTGGCTGTTAAAAGTGAAACAGCCAATCAGAGCAATGTGTAATATTTCACCAATTTAATTGGTGAAATATTACAATCCAGCCATGGCGATGCTGCAATAGCATCTGCCATGGCTGGAGACCGAGCCCTGACCCCCCCACACTGAGTCACGGCGGTGATCGGCCGCCGCCACCGAAAGATGGCAGCGATCGGTCACCGCCGTCACTTACAGCTCCCCTCCTCTTTTGGTCCACTGCCCCCACCTTCCTATCCCCCCCCCCAGCCTTCCGACCCCCTACTCACCTCTCCCGATCCACCGATGTCCCACAATCGGGCCCAGCGTCCGCCCGGGCCTCTTCATGGGCGCCGCCATATTGGAAAATGGCGGGCGCATGCGCAGTGCGCCCGCCGGCCGGCGCATGCGCAGTGCGCCCCCCAGTGTTCAAAAATTTATTTTGATCACTGTGATAAACTGTCACAGTGATCAAAATAAAAAAAAGTAAATGAACCCCCCCTTTATCATAGGTAGGGACAAATAAAAAAAATAAAGAATTTTTTATTTCTTTTTCCTAGCGGATTTTGCTGCTGATCCGCAGCTGATTTTGCTGCGGATCCGCGGCGGATATCGCTGCTGATCGGCGGCGAATTTCGCTGCTGATCGGCGGCGGATTTGTGCTTGGGGCGATTCGGCGCGGATTTCGCTGCTGATCGGCGGCGGATTTCGCTGCTGATCCGCGGTGGATTTTGCTGCGGATCGGCAGCAGATTTCGCTGCTGATCCGCTGCGGATTTCGCTGCTGATCGGCGGCGGATTTCGCTGCTGATCCGCGGCGGATTTCGCTGCTGATCGGCGGCGGATTTCGCTGCTGATCCGCAGCGGATTTTTGCTGCTGATCGGCAGCGGATTTCGCTGCTGATCCGCAGCAGATTTCGCTGCTGATCGGCGGCGGATTTCGCTGCGGATCCGCGACTGATTTCGCTGCGGATCCGCGACTGAAGTCGCTGCGGATCCGCGACGGAATTCGCTGCTGATCCGCGGCGGATTTCGCTGCTGATCCGCGGCGGATTTCGCTGCGGATCCGCGGCTGATTTCGCTGCTGATCCGCGGCGGATTTCGCTGCTGATCCCGGCGGATTTCGCTGCTGATCCGCGGCGGATTTCGCTGCGGATCCGCGGCTGATTTCGCTGCTGATCCGCGGCGGATTTCGCTGATGATCCGCGGCGGATTTCGCTGCTGATCCGCGGCGGATTTCGCTGCTGATCCGCGGCGGATTTCGCTGCTGATCCGCGGCAGATTTCGCTGTGATCCGCGGCGGATTTTGCTGCTGATCGCGGCGGATTTGCTGTATCCGCGATGATTTTGCTGCTGTTCCGCGGCTGATTATCTGCTGATTTATCTGCGCTAGCGGGTATAGCATAACGCGATCGCGTTATGCTATACCGTTACCAGCCGGTCAACGCTACGTGTTGAACGGGCTGGTAAAACGCAATATGAACCCAGCCTTAGGGTTAGAACTAGGGTTAGGGTTAGCATTAGGGCTAAGGTTAGAATTACGGTTAGGGTTGGAATTTGGGTTAGGGTTGGAATTAGGGTTAGGTTTGGAATTAGGGTTAGGCTTGTAGTTAGGTTTATGGTTAGAGTTGGGATTAGGGTTAGGGGTGTGTTGGGGTTAGGGTTATGATTAGGGTTTGTATTAGGGTTAGGTGTGTGTAGGCGTTAGGGGTGTGTTGGGGTTAGGGTTGGAGTTAGAATTGAGGGGTTTCCACTATTTAGGCACATCAGGGGGTCTCCATACGCGACATGGCGCCACCATTGATTCCTGCAAATTTTGCGTTCAAAAAGTCAAACAGTGCTCCCTTTATTCCAAGCCCCGACGTATGCCCAAACAGTGGTTTATCCCCACATATGAGGTATCAGCGTACTCGGGAAAAATTGCACAACAACTTTGGGGGTTCTAATTTCTCCTGTTAACATTGGGAAAAAAAATTGGGGACTAAAAATTATTTTTGTGGAAAAAAAAATGATTTTATATTTTCACGGCTCTGCGTTATAAACTTCTGTGAAGGACTTGGAGATTCAAAGTGCTCACCACACATCTAGAGGAGTTCCTTGGGGGATCTAGTTTCCAAATGGGGTCACTTGTGGGGAGTTTCTACTGTTTAGGCACATCAGGGACTCTGCAAACGTAACATGACGCCCGAAGACCATTCCATCAAGTGGGCATTTCAAAAGGTCACTACTTCCCATCCGAGCCCCGACGTGTGCCCATACAGTAGTTTTCTCCCACATATGGGATATCAGCATACTCAGGACAAATTGGACAACAACTTTTGGGGTCTAATTTCTCATGTTACCCTTGCGAAAATAAAAAAATTGGGGACTAAAAGATCCTGATTGTGGAAAAAATATGATTTTTTTATTTTCATGCCCGGGCGTTATAAACTTCTGTGTAGCCCTTGGGGGTTCAAAGTGCTCACCACACATCTAGATAAGTTCTTTGCGGTGTCTAGTTTCCAAAATGGGGTCACTTGTGGGGAGTTTCTACTGTTTAGGCGCATCAGGGGCTCTGCAAACGTAACAAGATGCCCGCAGACCATTCCATCAAGTTGGCATTTCAAAGCGTCACTACATCCCTTCCGAGCCCTGACGTGTGCCCAAACAGTGGTTCCCCCCACATATGGGGTACTAGCGTACTCAGGACAAACTGGAAAACAACTTTCGGGGTCCAATTTCTCCTGTAACCATTGTGAAAATAAAAAATAGTGGGCTAAAAAATCATTTTTTGAGAAAAAAAAATGATATTTTATTTTCACGGCTCTGCGTTATAAACTTCTGTGAGGCACCTGGGGGGTTCAAAGTGCTCACTATGCATCTAGATAAGTTCCTTAGGGTGTCTAGTTTCCAAAATGGGGTCACTTGTGGGGGGCTCCAATGTTTAGGCACACAGGAACTCTCCAAATGCGACATGGCAACCGCTAAATATTCCAGCATATTTTCTATTCAAAAAGTCAAATGGCACTCCTTCCCTTCTGAGCCCTGCCGTGCGCCCAAACAGTGGTTTATGATCACAAATGAGGTATCTGTGTACTCAGAAGAAATTGCCCAACAAATTTTAGAATCCAATTTATACTGTTGCCCATGTGAAAATGAAAAAAACTGAGGCTAAAAGAAAATTTTTGTGAAAAAAAAGTACTTTCTTTTTTTTACGGATCAATTTGTGAAGCACCTGGGGGTTCAAAGTGCTCACTATGCATCTAGATAAGTTCCTTAGGGGGTCTAGTTTCCAAAATGGGGTCACTTGTGGGGGAGCTCCAATGTTTAGGCACACAGGGACTCTCCAAATGCGACATGGCAACCGCTAAATATTCCAGCATATTTTCCATTCAAAAAGTCAAATGGCGCTCCTTCCCTTCTGAGCCCTGCCATGCGCCCAAACAGTGGTTTATGACCACATATGAGGTATCTGTGTACTCAGGAGAAATTGCCCAACAAATTTTAGGATCCAATTTATGCTGTTGCCCATGTGAAAATGAAAAAACTGAGGCTAAAAGAAAATTTTTGTGAAAAAAAGTACTTTCTTTTTTTTTACAGATCAATTTGTGAAGCACCTGGGGGTTCAAAATGATCACTATGCATCTAGATAAGTTCCTTAGGGGGTCTAGTTTCCAAAATGGGGTCACTTGTGGGGGAGCTCCAATGTTTAGGCACACAGGGACTCTCCAAATGCGACATGGCAACCGCTAAATATTCCAGCATATTTTCCATTCAAAAAGTCAAATGGCGCTGCTTCCCTTCTGAGCCCTGCCATGCGCCCAAACAGTGGTTTATGACCACATATGAGGTATTTGTGTACTCAGGAGAAATTGCCCAAAAAATTTTAGGATCCAATTTATACTGTTGTCCATGTGAAAATGAAAAAACTGAGGCTAAAAGAAAATTTTTGTTGAAAAAAAAGTACTTTCTTTTTTTACAGATCAATTTGTGAAGCACCTGGGGGTTCAAAATGATCACTATGCATCTAGATAAGTTCCTTAGGGGGTCTAGTTTCCAAAATGGGGTCACTTGTGGGGGAGCTCCAATGTTTAGGCACACAGGGACTCTCCAAATGTGACATGGCAACCGCTAAATATTCCAGCATATTTTCCATTCAAAAAGTCAAATGCGCTCCTTCCCTTCTGAGCCCTGCCGTGCGCCCATACAGTGGTTTATGACCACATATGAGGTATCTGTGTACTCAGGAGAAATTGCCCAACAAATTTTAGGATCCATTTTATCTGATGCCCATGTAAAAATGAAAAAATTGATGCTAAAAGAAATTTTTGTTGGAAAAATTAAAATGTCCATTTTTTCCTTACACGTTGCTTTAGTTCCTGTGAAGCACCTGAAGGGTTAATAATCTTCTTGAATGTAGTTTTGAGTAGCTTGAGGGGTGCAGTTTTTATAAAGGTGTCACTTTTGGGTATTTTTGCCATATAGACCCCTCAAAGTGACTTCAAATGTGAGGTGATCCCTAAAAAAAATGGTTTTGTAAATTTTGCTGTAAAAATGAGAAATCGCTGGTCAACTTTTAACCCTTATAACTTCCTAACAAAAAAAAATGTTGTTCCCAAAATTGTGCTGATGTAAAGTAGACATGTGGGAAATGTTATTTATTAACTATTTTGTGTCACATAACTCTCTAGTTTAACAGAATAAAAATTAAAAATTCAAAAATTACAAAATTTTCAAAATTTTCGCCAAATTTCCATTTTTTTCACAAATAAACGCAAAAATTATCGACTTAAATTTACCACTAACATGAAGCCCAATTATGTCATGAAAAAACAATCTCAGAATCGCTAGGATTCGTTGAAGCGTTCCTGAGTTATTACCTCATAAAGGGACACTGGTCAGAATTGCAAAAATGGCAAGGTCTTTAAGGTCAAAATAGGCTGGGTCATGAAGGGGTTAAGAATAGTAATGCCTTTGCCGACTGATGCCGCTATAAAAATTGGCTTTGTGACTTTAGGAGTCCCTCCTTCATAAATGAAAATAGATGTGTCTGATGATGTGTCACACACCACATGGCCAGCTAAGATTGTTAAATGCTACAATGACATTTCACAGTAAATTAATTTGTCATGGTTGAAAGCAATGGTAACGTTAAAAACCTCATGAAAAACGCTACGTGTAAACGTAGACAAATTGGTGGAGGAACTTTTTTACTTTGGGTTAATTATTTTGCCTTATATAAAAGTCATTAGCCTGGAAAAGATGACCCTTGACATATTTCCCAGGAAAATCCATTTTGGTTTTGTTTTTGTATGTTTTTTGGTGAGCCTGTAAACAGGCGTAAGACTCTGACAACATTGCTCACAGCTGTGACCTGGGACTCAGAATG
>JARQOD010000002.1:460765384-460812855 GCA_033576555.1 Oophaga sylvatica | reverse complement strand
TTTTATTTCTTTTTCCTAGCGGATTTTGCTGCTGATCCGCAGCTGATTTTGCTGCGGATCCGCGGCGGATATCGCTGCTGATCGGCGGCGAATTTCGCTGCTGATCGGCGGCGGATTTTGCTGCTGATCGGCGGCGGATTTCGCTGCTGATCCGCAGCGGATTTCGCTGCTGATCGGCGGCGGATTTCGCTGCTGATCCGCGGTGGATTTTGCTGCGGATCGGCAGCAGATTTCGCTGCTGATCCGCTGCGGATTTCGCTGCTGATCGGCGGCGGATTTCGCTGCTGATCCGCGGCGGATTTCGCTGCTGATCGGCGGCGGATTTCGCTGCTGATCCGCAGCGGATTTGCTGCTGATCGGCAGCGGATTTCGCTGCTGATCCGCAGCAGATTTCGCTGCTGATCGGCGGCGGATTTCGCTGCTGATCCGCGGCGGATTTCGCTGCGGATCCGCGACTGATTTCGCTGCGGATCCGCGACTGAAGTCGCTGCGGATCCGCGGCGGATTTCGCTGCGGATCCGCGGCGGATTTCGCTTCGGATCCGCGGCTGATTTCGCTGCTGATCCGCGGCGGATTTCGCTGCTGATCCTCGGCGGATTTCGCTGCTGATCCGCGGCGGATTTCGCTGCGGGTCCGCGGCTGATTTCGCTGCTGATCCGCGGCGGATTTCGCTGATGATCCGCGGCGGATTTCGCTGCTGATCCGCGGCGGATTTCGCTGCTGATCCGCGGCGGATTTCGCTGCTGATCCGCGGCGGATTTCGCTGTTGATCCGCGGCGGATTTTGCTGCTGATCCGCGGCGGATTTTGCTGCTGATCCGCGACTGATTTTGCTGCTGATCCGCGGCTGATTATCTGCTGATTTATCTGCGCTAGCGGGTATAGCATAACGCGATCGCGTTATGCTATACCGTTACCAGCCGGTCAACGCTACGTGTTGAACGGGCTGGTAAAACGCAATATGAACCCAGCCTTAGGGTTAGAACTAGGGTTAGGGTTAGCATTAGGGCTAAGGTTAGAATTACGGTTAGGGTTGGAATTTGGGTTAGGGTTGGAATTAGGGTTAGGTTTGGAATTAGGGTTAGGCTTGTAGTTAGGTTTATGGTTAGAGTTGGGATTAGGGTTAGGGGTGTGTTGGGGTTAGGGTTATGATTAGGGTTTGTATTAGGGTTAGCTGTGTGTAGGCGTTAGGGGTGTGTTGGGGTTAGGGTTGGAGTTAGAATTGAGGGGTTTCCACTATTTAGGCACATCAGGGGGTCTCCATACGCGACATGGCGCCACCATTGATTCCTTCAAATTTTGCGTTCAAAAAGTCAAACAGTGCTCCCTTTATTCCAAGCCCCGACGTATGCCCAAACAGTGGTTTATCCCCACATATGAGGTATCAGCGTACTCGGGAAAAATTGCACAACAACTTTGGGGGTTCTAATTTCTCCTGTTAACATTGGGAAAAAAAATTGGGGACTAAAAATTATTTTTGTGGAAAAAAAATGATTTTATATTTTCACGGCTCTGCGTTATAAACTTCTGTGAAGGACTTGGAGATTCAAAGTGCTCACCACACATCTAGAGGAGTTCCTTGGGGGATCTAGTTTCCATAATGGGGTCACTTTTGGGGAGTTTCTACTGTTTAGGCACATCAGGGACTCTGCAAACGTAACATGACGCCCGAAGACCATTCCATCAAGTGGGCATTTCAAAAGGTCACTACTTCCCATCCGAGCCCCGACGTGTGCCCATACAGTAGTTTTCTCCCACATATGGGATATCAGCATACTCAGGACAAATTGGACAACAACTTTTGGGGTCTAATTTCTCATGTTACCCTTGCGAAAATAAAAAAATTGGGGACTAAAAGATCCTGATTGTGGAAAAAATATGATTTTTTTATTTTCATGCCCGGGCGTTATAAACTTCTGTGTAGCCCTTGGGGGTTCAAAGTGCTCACCACACATCTAGATAAGTTCTTTGCGGTGTCTAGTTTCCAAAATGGGGTCACTTGTGGGGAGTTTCTACTGTTTAGGCGCATCAGGGGCTCTGCAAACGTAACAAGATGCCCGCAGACCATTCCATCAAGTTGGCATTTCAAAGCGTCACTACATCCCTTCCGAGCCCTGACGTGTGCCCAAACAGTGGTTCCCCCCCACATATGGGGTACTAGCGTACTCAGGACAAACTGGACAACAACTTTAGGGTCCAATTTCTCCTGTAACCATTGTGAAAATAAAAAATAGTGGGCTAAAAAATCATTTTTTGAGAAAAAAAAATGATATTTTATTTTCACAGCTCTGCGTTATAAACTTCTGTGAGGCACCTGGGGGGTTCTAAGTGCTCACTATGCATCTAGATAAGTTCCTTAGGGCGTCTAGTTTCCAAAATGGGGTCACTTGTGGGGGAGCTCCAATGTTTAGGCACACAGGAACTCTCCAAATGCGACATGGCAACCGCTAAATATTCCAGCATATTTTCTATTCAAAAAGTCAAATGGCACTCCTTCCCTTCTGAGCCCTGCCGTGCGCCCAAACAGTGGTTTATGATCACAAATGAGGTATCTGTGTACTCAGAAGAAATTGCCCAACAAATTTTAGAATCCAATTTATACTGTTGCCCATGTGAAAATGAAAAAAACTGAGGCTAAAAGAAAATTTTTGTGAAAAAAAAGTACTTTCTTTTTTTTACGGATCAATTTGTGAAGCACCTGGGGTTCAAAGTGCTCACTATGCATCTAGATAAGTTCCTTAGGGGTCTAGTTTCCAAAATGGGGTCACTTGTGGGGGAGCTCCAATGTTTAGGCACACAGGGACTCTCCAAATGCGACATGGCAACCGCTAAATATTCCAGCATATTTTCCATTCAAAAAGTCAAATGGCGCTCCTTCCCTTCTGAGCCCTGCCATGCGCCCAAACAGTGGTTTATGACCACATATGAGGTATCTGTGTACTCAGGAGAAATTGCCCAACAAATTTTAGGATCCAATTTATGCTGTTGCCCATGTGAAAATGAAAAAACTGAGGCTAAAAGAAAATTTTTGTGAAAAAAAAGTACTTTCTTTTTTTTACAAATCAATTTGTGAAGCACCTGGGGTTCAAAATGATCACTATGCATCTAGATAAGTTCCTTAGGGGGTCTAGTTTCCAAATGGGGTCACTTGTGGGGGAGCTCCAATGTTTAGGCACACAGGGACTCTCCAAATGCGACATGGCAACCGCTAAATATTCCAGCATATTTTCCATTCAAAAAGTCAAATGGCGCTGCTTCCTTCTGAGCCCTGCCATGCGCCCAAACAGTGGTTTATGACCACATATGAGGTATTTGTGTACTCAGGAGAAATTGCCCAAAAAATTTTAGGATCCAATTTATACTGTTGTCCATGTGAAAATGAAAAAACTGAGGCTAAAAGAAAATTTTTGTGAAAAAAAAGTACTTTCTTTTTTTTACAGATCAATTTGTGAAGCACCTGTAGGTTCAAAATGATCACTATGCATCTAGATAAGTTCCTTAGGGGGTCTAGTTTCCAAAATGGGGTCACTTGTGGGGGAGCTCCAATGTTTAGGCACACAGGGACTCTCCAAATGTGACATGGCAACCGCTAAATATTCCAGCATATTTTCCATTCAAAAAGTCAAATGCGCTCCTTCCCTTCTGAGCCCTGCCGTGCGCCCATACAGTGGTTTATGACCACATATGAGGTATCTGTGTACTCAGGAGAAATTGCCCAACAAATTTTAGGATCCATTTTATCCTGATGCCCATGTAAAAATGAAAAAATTGATGCTAAAAGAAAATTTTTGTTGGAAAAATTAAAATGTCCATTTTTCCTTACACGTTGCTTTAGTTCCTGTGAAGCACCTGAAGGGTTAATAATCTTCTTGAATGTAGTTTTGAGTAGCTTGAGGGTGCAGTTTTTATAAAGGTGTCACTTTTGGGTATTTTCTGCCATATAGACCCCTCAAAGTGACTTCAAATGTGAGGTGATCCCTAAAAAAAATGGTTTTGTAAATTTTGCTGTAAAAATGAGAAATCGCTGGTCAACTTTTAACCCTTATAACTTCCTAACAAAAAAAAATGTTGTTCCCAAAATTGTGCTGATGTAAAGTAGACATGTGGGAAATGTTATTTATTAACTATTTTGTGTCACATAACTCTCTAGTTTAACAGAATAAAAATTAAAAATTCAAAAATTACAAAATTTTCAAAATTTTCGCCAAATTTCCATTTTTTTCACAAATAAACGCAAAAATTATCGACTTAAATTTACCACTAACATGAAGCCCAATATGTCATGAAAAAACAATCTCAGAATCGCTAGGATTCGTTGAAGCGTTCCTGAGTTATTACCTCATAAAGGGACACTGGTCAGAATTGCAAAAAATGGCAAGGTCTTTAAGGTCAAAATAGGCTGGGTCATGAAGGGTTAAGAATAGTAATGCCTTTGCCGACTGATGCCGCTATAAAAATTGGCTTTGTGACTTTAGGAGTCCCTCCTTCATAAATGAAAATAGATGTGTCTGATGATGTGTCACACACCACATGGCCAGCTAAGATTGTTAAATGCTACAATGACATTTCACAGTAAATTAATTTGTCATGGTTGAAAGCAATGGTAACGTTAAAAACCTCATGAAAAACGCTACGTGTAAACGTAGACAAATTGGTGGAGGAACTTTTTTACTTTGGGTTAATTATTTTGCCTTATATAAAAGTCATTAGCCTGGAAAAGATGACCCTTGACATATTTCCCAGGAAAATCCATTTTGGTTTTGTTTTTGTATGTTTTTTGGTGAGCCTGTAAACATGGCGTAAGACTCTGACAACATTGCTCACAGCTGTGACCTGGGACTCAGAAATGCTTCCAGGGCATTCCCCATGATGTTCCCGTGTCATTTGAGCTGTGTTTCCATCATTTACAGACGTTTTTAGACTTTAAAAGGACCCCAGGGGGGAATCACGGCAAAAATGCTCAGTTTTCCCATAGACTTACATTGGGCTCGTTGCTCAGGTCGAGTACCTGAGTATTCCAATTTGCTTGACCCGAATATAACGAGCACCCGAGCATTTTAGTGCTCACTCATCACTATCTACTACCTTTCATTGGCAGACGCACAGCGGTACGCCTTGCTGATGAGGCTCAGAAAGAGCATGTGCTCAAATGGATGGCAAGCGCAGCTTCAAGTGGCCTCTCCTCCTCTTCCTCCACCTAACATCCCACCAATTAAAGTCCACAGAGGTGGCATCCAAATTCCCTTTGCTTCCCCTCGCGTCCCAACTCTTCAACTGTATATTTGACTGTACGGAACAACAGATGGGTGAATCTGAAGAGCTGTTCATACATTCTACGCCATGGTCATTAGAAGTGTACTCAAAAGCTTCACAGAGTAGGAAATCTGCACCGATGTCCAAAATTTTTTTAGCTTGGTTCTGGGGCAGGATAACTATGGTCCAAACAGGATCCTGACCCTCGTCATCAACATTAACCTAGGGAGATCTATGAGACCTTCAGGCACTGACTGTAATGTGTGTCAGGGAGAAAGTACTGCACATAGTTCTCGTAGCGATTCATAACGACGCAACTATAATCGTTTTGGATCGTTTTAATTCCTGTAGCTGCCACACTAGTGACCGTTACGACGCTAACGTTAGCGATCTCATTAAGACTTACGGTCATTGCGAGTAAAACAGCGCACACGCCACAAGGTGCAGACAGCGTTAGCTCCAGGACCAGATCAAATCGGCCAGATCTAGGAACGTCGCGAGTACAGAGGCACGTCGTTGCTACAGCCACACACTAGCGTCACGAAGATCGCTAATAGTGACGTATTTTAGCGATTGTAGCGACGCTGTTTAGTGTGATACCCTGAAGAGAGTTGACTCAAGGCGGGATGTGATAACACAAAGGATGGTGATGGAGAGACCCGTAGCTGACATGAGCACCAGCTGAGTAGGTCATCTTAGGAGTTATTCAGCCAATATGTCTCAAGGACAATATCATTTACCCTCAGGTTTAACAACAATATAAGCAGATAGGGTAACCTAATTTACCAGTTAAAACATAACCTTTAATCAATGGTATAAAAACAACCCTTCAGTGCAAGACATATAACATACTGTGGTGTAATGACCCCTGATGCAGCTAGGGGGCACTGTGTATGGCCCTCGGGATATGCATGGAGGCATGTGATGGATGGACGTTATGTATCACAGAGGTGGGTGGCCCTGTGATGGAAGCCTGGATATGTTTTGGTTCAGCAGATCTACTGCTGAGTTGTACTATATATTGGGAGGCTTCCAGGTGACTAGAGAGCTGGGCGGGTCCAGTCACCTACAAACCCACCCAAGGGCTTGTGTCTAAATACCTGGGATAAAACCTGTATGTAATGGTGTAGCTAAAAGACCTGTGGTGAGGTCATGACCATGTGACATAACCATGTGATTCCTGACCTCACCTGTGGGTGGAGTTACACCTATGTAATGGAGTGTGTTTTGCACCTGTGAGGGAGTGTGTGGGAGTCTGCCAGTGTGGACAGGCTTCCATGTGTCCAAGGCAGGACATTACAGAGAGGTCTCTGTGACTGAAGAGTGAGGCTCCAGGCAGGAGCTGAAGCATTGAAGAGTTGTATTATATGTTACCATATGGTTTATGATGTAATAAACCTAAGGACTTTTTTGCATAAGAAAGGTGTCTCCTGATTTACCTCCGAAGCAGTCGAGTGAGTAAAACCTTACAATTGGTGGATGGAATGCTGGCAGCGACCCAAGGAGCACATGTTCCAGGCCTGGGAATCAGGAACCAGAGGAGGAACGGACGGTCTGTGAAAACCGTGAGTGTGACCAGTGGTCACGAATAAACTGTGTAGATGTTTATATGTGGTGCCTCTGAAGATAAGAGGTATCTGAAGAAACTGTTAAGCAGTGGTGACAGACAGGAGTCTGTGTTATGTGACCGGGGTCATTGAGAAGTAAGCAAAAAGCATGCTGAGAGGATACCTCAGAGGAGGTGTCCGGAAACCTGCGTGGCCAACAGGTAACAGACAGGAGTCTGTGGTGTACTGACGGGTCAGTGAGACTGTTTTTTCCTTTGTGGGATGCCTCTCTGAGAGAGGAGGTGTCCGGAAATCTCTGTGGCCAAGAGTGACAGACAGGAGTCTGTGGTGTGCTGACGGGTCAGTGAGAAAGACTGTATTTTTGTGTTTGCTGGGTACCTCTGAGGCTGAGGTCTCCAGTAACCTGTGTGGCTGACGCCAACAGGGGACGGTCTTGACAACCGTGCTAGGCTTGTCGGGATCAGTGAGAAGAATCAGTGAGAAACTATTTTTTTTTTGGTGTTTTTTTTCTCTGGAACATGTGTGAGGTGTGTGCTGTGGCTCATCGGAGTCCACGAAGGTGACAAGCGGCTGGCTGTGACTCGTGGGGTCACGAAGGTGACAAGCGGCAAGACAGCGCAGCGTGCAGAAACTTGTGGTAGCAGGAGCTACAGTGACTTGCAGCAAGAGGTTCTGCAGCAGCAAGAGCTGCAGTGGCAGCAGCAGCTTGTGCGCGGCAGCCGGAGGTGCTGGCGGGTGGTGGCAGTACCAGCAGGAGCTGGTGAGGTACCATAAGGACATCAGGTCCAGAGTGGGTGACCTCTTAAAGTGACGGTACCAGCCCCGAGAGACATAAGGGTCTGTGCGAACTGGGGTCTGGTAGAGCCGTGAGGGAGTCCACGGTGTATAACCCAAGGAGGGGTGATGGCCCAAAAGGGGGCGCAGTTCCAAAAGGGGGTGGCAACCCAAAAGGGGATGATGGCCCAAAAGGGGTGGAGTCTCAAAAGGGGGCGGTTGGCAAAAGGGGGTGGAGGATCCCAACGTTAAAGGGGAGGTGCAGACCAACTGTTGCCCGGGGCAAATATGTTATATGTGTCCAGTCTGCCTTAGGAACTATCCGCCCGGCACATTACTCCGGGGGTGTACCCTGCAGATACACGATGAAGAGGTGGTGGGTCTGGTCGACTCGGGGAGTCTGGTGACTCTAGTGAGGGTTGCACCTGACGGGTTTCAAATACCTGGAAGAAAGGTCGGGGTCACCTGTATCCATGGGGACACTAAAGATTACCCAGTGGCCAGGGTAGTCTTTGAGACAGGCTGGGACATTGCAGGACAGGATGTCGCTATAGTCCCTAATTTGTCTTGTCCAGTGGTCATAGGTCGGGACTCTAAACTGTTCTCTGGCTTGTGGGACAGGGGAGTTCCTCTACAGCAGGAGGGAGGCCTCTCTACTGTTGGGGTGGCAGACATTGGGACAGTGACACCTCCCAAAACTGACGAGTCAGACGGTGACACAGGAGGAAAGGATGCGTCTGCCCAACTTACTGACATGATGTCCTCTGAAATGTATGACAACAGAACCCATGACGATGTGGTAGTTAAGACCTCTAGAACGGATACTCAAGAGGGTAACGGGAGGGGCCCCGAGAGTGACTCTTGTGCAGACTGTGACTCGACCGCAAGGGAAAGCGAGTACAGTAAGGTGGAGCCGAGTAAAAATGGCCGATCTTCCTCTCGCCGCAGGGGCCGCGGAAAGGCGGGACAGGCTACATCCTCTAAGAAGAGAAATCATGAGGAAGAGTCAGGGTCAGGTACCGGTCAGGTGACTGTCCTTGATAAGGAGGCAGAGCTGGAGCTCTCGAAGTTACCGAGCGTCGTGAGACAGTGGATACTGCGGATGCAGGAACGGGCGGAACTCTGGAGAGGCAGAGTGTGTGTAGGCAAGAGTGCCCAGCCGAAAATGTAATTAAAGAGGTGATGGTGCGACATGTGCTGGCTAAAAGAGAGCAGGACCAGGAGATAGAGCTGTTTAAAGAAACAGTGAAAGAGGCAGTTGAGCAAGAAAGGGTCCTGAGACGAATAATTGAGCACAGAATGGAGGAGCTGGAGAAGGAAGTCTCTAAGCTCAGAGAGGCCCAAGTGAAACACCAGCAGGAGCTTCTCCAGAGGGAGGATGAGTGTCGCTGTTTGGCAGGGGAGCGAGATAAAGTTCTCCGTATGCTCAAGATACAGGAGGAGACTGGTGTACAGCTCCAGAAATCTACGGGAGAAGAAGTCCAGCAGGGAAGTGCCATGCAGATGGCCACACAAAGGAGATCGAGGTCTTGGAAAACCGTACTAACGCTCAGGACAAGGAGGTACAACAGTCTGTCCAAGAAGGTGACGGGTCCGTTTTCAAGTGTGTAATAGAGATACCCGAAGACAGGCGAGAAGTGTGTGCCATTGAGGAGGTGCATGAGACCTTTAGAAAGGCAGTAGAAGCATGCAGTGTGAACTGGGTGCCAGAGTTGAAACAGTTGGTCATACTGTCAACTAGGGAAGTCACGATGAAGCGGGTGGCTATCCTGAGGGACATGCACCTACATTGTCTCCGCACGAAACAGGTGATCCTGTTGAGAAATAAAGAAGCCGCTCGACGTCTGGAGCAAGCAAGAAAGACTCAAAATCAGCTTGGCTTGATGGAAGACATCATTCAAGTGCCCAGAGGTCTGGTGAAGAAGGTCATCGGAAGACTCGGGAAAGTGATGCGGGAGATGGTGAATAAGTCCGGTGTGACGAGAGTCAGGATTCCGGCTGATGACGAAGTCCAGGTCGTGGGTGAAGACGGGATGGTTCCGTTCCTCATTGTCGGATCCATGGAGAGCCTTGGGAATATCCGGATGCTCCTGGAGTATCGTGTGTCCAAGAGGACAACTGACCATGCTCTCCTCCTCCTCCTTGTCCTCAGGCCTCCACAACTTTTGACTAACCTCAGTACTATCATTGTAAATACATAATTGAAAATATATAATTGTAAATACACCCCTGTAGTTTCTATCTCCACCACCTCATTGTAGATTTTAAGTTATCATGAGCAGGATCTTTTTTGGTTTAATTATTTTTATCGTTGTTACTTAGTATAGATTGTAAGCTGTCCTGATCAGGGTCGTTTTATTTTAGTTTAATTATTGTATTATTGTTATCGTTGTTACTTAGGACTGTTGTGTTTGAAACTGTTAAACTGGAAATATGTTGGCGCTATATGAATAAATCTAAATATTATTGTTAGAACACAGAGAAGCAGGATGGAGACGTTAATTATGGCGTCATTGCCGCTCACCATCTTGGTGGATTCGTCAAAGTTTTGGAGGATGGTACACATGTCTGACATCCATGTCCACTACTGAGATCTTATGTGTGAAGTCAGAACTGAATACCGACGGCCTTGTTGATGATGGTAGTCACCAACTGCCCTCTTCTGCTCACAAATCCTTTCCAACATCTGCAGTGTGGAGTTCCAATTCATGGGGACATCACACACCAGTCTGTGACCAAGAAGCTGCAAGCGCTGGTGAAGCACGGCAAGGGCGAATGAAGCTCTAGCTGACTTTCTAAAATGGGTACACAGGACGTGGTAATTTCCCTAGCAGATCCAGCACCTCCATGTCGGTTTTCATAAACCATTGAACAATGAGTTTAAGCACATGGGCTAGGCATGGCACGTGTGTGAGCTCGCCTCACCTCAGAGCAGCCACCAGGTTCCGGCCATTGTCACGTACGACCATGCCTGGCTGTAGGTTCAGCGGCGTCAGCCACAGATCTGACTGCTCTTTCAGAGTTGTCCACAAATCTTCAGCATTGTGCGGTTTGTCACCTAAGCATATTAGCTTCAGCACAGCCTGTTTCCGCTTGGATGATGCAGTGCTGCAGTGCTTCCAGCTTGCGACTGATGTGCTACTTTTGGAGATGGAGGCTGAAAATAATAATAATAATCTTTATTTATATAGCGCCAACATATTCCGCAGCGCTTTACAGTGTAGCAGTTTCAAAACATAAGTCATAAGTAACAACGTTAGCAATACAATAATTAAAGCAAAATAAGCCGACCCTGCTCGTGAGAGCTTACAATCTACAAAAAAGACAGAAAAGGAGGCGGAGGAGGAGGTGAAGGAGCTATTGACTGTGGGGGCAACCCAGATTGACATAGGGCCGGCAATACTCGGGGTTGGGAGGATGTGCACCATCCCAAGGTTGGACTGGATCCTGGCTTCCATTATGTTAACCCAGTGTGCCGTCAGCGAGATATAATGTCACTGACCATAAGCGCTTGTCCACATGTCAGTGGTTAGGTGCACTTTCCCAGTAACAGCATTGTGGAGGGCACGGGTAATGTTGTGGGACAAGTGCCAGTGTAATGCCGGGATGGCACACCGTGACAAATAGTCGACTCTGCCCTCTCTTTCAAGCTACATATCCAAGCCCTTGCCGCCTCCTGCCCAATGCAACTCTAAAACATTTCCCAGATCCGTAAATTCCAAGAAACTGCAAAAACGTTTGTGCACGCCCTCATCATCTCCCACCTCGACTATTGCAACCTTCTGCTCTCTGGCCTCCCCTCTAGCATGCTTGCACCACTCCAATCTACCCAAAACTCTGCTGTCCGAGTAATCCAACTGTCCCTCTGTTATTCCCCAGCCTCTCCTCTCTGCCAGGCCCTTCACTGTCTTCCTCTTGCCCAGAGGCTACAGTTCAAAACCCTAACTATGACATACAAATCCTTCAACAACCTGTCTCCTTCATACATCTGTGACATGATCTGCCAATGTCCGACTGGGTCATGGCCTCCTCTATGCTAACCCAGTGTGCCATCAGCGAGATGTACCATTCCTGCCCAAAAGCACTTGTCCATGTGTCCGTGGATAGGTGCACTTTCCCAGTAACAGCATTGTTGAGGGCCAGGGTACTGTTGTAGGACATGTGCATGCTTGCGTAATGCCGTGCCGGCAGGCCAGGAGAAATTGTGGCAGCTGGGGGTTGAGTACTTTGTGACGGTCAACGCCATCAGGTTGCGTAAATCTTCCATCTCCCACGAGCCAAAAATGCAACATTTTGAGCGCAAGCAGACGAGAATTGTGTGAATTTAGTGCTGTGGCCTGTGTAGCATTGGCTGTGTATTTACGCTTGTGTTCCAAGGACAGGGGTATGGACAACTGAACGCTGCACTGAGACAAGGACGTGGATGTGCTTGTTGATGGTGCTAGTTGAGTTTGTGTGCAACTACAGATGCAAGGCAGGAGGCATCTTTGCATGCACCATGGACAGGGGATTGGCTTGCACGCACAACAGCGGAAGAAGCAGTGGTATCACCCAAAGACACTGTTCATGGAGCCTGGTGTTCGGCCAACAAAGACCGGTGCTTTCTTGCCATTTGCCTGATCATGCTGGTGGTGGTTAGGCGGGTAGTTTTGCTACTCCTGCTGATGCTGACATGGCCGGGGTGCAAATGGCCTTTTTGGGATTATCGGCAGAGTTTAAAAAAAAAAAAAAAAAACTTACGGAGACATTCAGTGTCTTCATCTCCCACACCACCTCCTCACCTCGACCCTTGTCTTTCGGTGTTCCCCAAGGCTAAGTTCTAGGACCTCTACTCTTCTCCATCTACACATTCGGCCTGGGACAGCTCATGTAATGGCACAGTTTGCAATATCATCAGTACGCCGATGACACAAAGATCTACCAATCTGTACCTGACATCACCTCCTTACTGAGCAAAATCCAACGTCTTCCCGCTATTTCATCCTTCTAAAAAGTGGACATGGACAAAATGAAATACATCATCTTTCAACCATCTCACGCTGAGTAGACATGAGAGCTGTGTATGCATCATTCGGTACCACTTTAGTAACAGGGAAAGTTTGCCCAAGAGAAAATGAATTTCTAGACATACACAGCCTTTTTTGAACATTGTTGTCAGCTGTGATCTTCATGTTCTAGGTGGAGATGTGGTAAAGTTCAAAATCATCATCAATACCATCATCGTCCATATCTTATAAAGAGGAAATCTGATGTTTCCCAGGGTCGTGGTTATCTACGTTTTGTGGCATTCCTTTAACAGTGTTCGTTACAGTAGAACAAATAATTTTTGGCAGTGACATTTTGATATTATTGGTAATGTATGGGTGAAGATGAAGAACCTTGTGCCACGGGTGTGTTGATAGTTACAGAGAGTGCACGCCTCTTTAACCCCTAAATGACCGCCGATATGACTTTTAACGGCTGTGGTTAAGGGTATTTAAACCACTGCGCCGTGAATTGACGGCGCTGTGGAAAAAGTATATAGCGCCCCCCAGAGTCGGATTTTCTCTGGGGTCTCGGCTACCGAGGATAGCCGAGACCCCAGGGAACATGATTCGGGCTGGTTTTTACCGACCCCGCTTTTGCGATCACCGTTATTAACCATATAACGGCGACTGCAAAAAAAAAAACACGATTCTGCTTTATCTTTCTCTCTCCTCTGATGTGATCGCACCCCGGTACCTCGCGGTGTCCCCAGACCCTCCTGCCTCCTCCGGTGGGCGCCGCCATCTTGGTCCAGGAAGAAAATGGCGGGCACATGCGCAAGTGAGCCTGCCGAATCTACCGGCCGGCAGATTCATTCATTCATTGCAGGTACATTTTGATCACTGTGATAAACCCTATCACAGTGATCAAAATAAAAAAAATAGTAAATAAACCCCCCCCTTTATCACCCCCTTAGTTAGGGAAATATAATAAAAAAAAGAAAATATATTTATTTTCATTTTTCCATTAGGGTTAGGGTTAGGGTTGGAATTAGGGTTACAATTAGGGTTAGGGTTACAATTAGGGTTGGAATTAGGGTTAGCTTTGGAATTAGGGTTGGGATTAGGGTTAGGATTAGGATTAGGGTTGGGATTAGGGATAGGGTTGGGATTAGGATTAGGGGTGTGTTGGGGTTAGGGATGGAGCAAGAATTGAGGGGTTTCCACTATTTAGGCACATCAGGAGGTCTCCAAACACGACATGGTGTTCAAAAAGTCAAATGGTGCTCCCTCCCTTACGAGCCCTGCCGTGCGCCCAAACAGTGGTTTACCACAACATATGGGGTATTAGCGTACTCAGGACAAATTGCACACCAATTTTGGTGTTCTCATTTCTCCTGTTACCCTCCTGGTAAGCTCCTTGGGGGGTCTAGTTTCCAAAATGGTGTCACTTGTGGGGGGTTTCTACTGTTTAGGCACATCAGGGGCTCTGTAATCACAGCATGATGCCCGCAGAACATTCCATCAAAGTCTGCATTACAAAATGTCGCTCCTTCCCTTCCAAGCTCTCTCATGCACCCAAACATTTGTCCCCCCCACACATGGGGTATCAACGTACTCAGGAAAAATTGCACAACAACTTTTGTGGTCCAATTTCTCTTGTTACCCTTGGAAAATAAAAAATAACGGGCTAAAAAAATCATTTTTGAGGAAAAAAATGATTTTTTATTTTCACGGCTCCACGTTATAAACTTCTGTGAAGCACTTGGAGGTTCAAAGTGCTCACCACACATCTAGATAAGTTCCTTAAGTGGTCTAGTTTCCAAAATGGGGTCACTTGTTGGGGGTTTCCACTGTTTAGGCACATCAGGGGCTCTCGAAACGCGACATGGCGTCCAGCCAATTCTGCGTTGAAAAAGTCAAACGGCGCTCCTTCCCATTGCGACCTCTGCCGTGCACCCAAAAAAGTGGTTTACCCCACATATGGGGTATCGTCATATTCAGGAGAAATTGCACAACAAATGTCTTGGTTTATTTTCTCTTTTAACACTTGTGAAAATAAAAAAAATTGGTTCTGAAGTAATTTTTTGCAAAAAAAGTTAAATGTTAATTTTTTCCTTCCACATTGCTTCAGTTCCTGTGAAGCACATAAAGGGTTAATAAACTTCTTGAATGTGGTTTTGAGCACCTTGAGGGTGCAGTTTTTAGAATGGTGTCACTTTTGGGTATTTTCTATCATATAGACCCCTCAAAGTGACTTCAAATGTATGTGGTCAATAAAAAAAAATGCGTTGTAAAAATGAGAACTCGCTGGTCAAATTTTAACCCTTATAACTTCGTAACAAAAAAAAAATTGTGTTTCAAAAATTGTGCTGATGTAAAGTAGACATGTGGGAAATGTTATTTATTAAGAAATTTGTGTGACATATGTCTCTGATTTAAGGGCATAAAAATTTGCATTTGAAAATTGCTAAATTTTCAAAATTTTCTCTATGTTTCCGTTTTTTCATAAATAAACGCAAGTCATATAAAAAAATTTTTTACCACTAATGTGAAGTACAATATGTCACAAAAAAAAATCTTAGAATCAGCGGGATCCGCTAAAGCGTTCCTGAGTTATAACCTCATAAAGTGACAGTGGTCAGAATTGTAAAAATTGGCCCGGTCATTAAGCTGGAAATTGGCTCTGTCACTAAGGGGTTAAACCTAGTTTTTCCAGAGCATCCATCAGTTTGTTTTTCCTCCAACACTGATCTGCTTTCTCTAATTCAGCATCTCATGAACATGTTGCACTTTGCCGTTTATACGGACACTTGCATCTTTGGCAACATATTTTTTACTGCCATTTTTCATGCCCAGCTTCACGCGCACATCTTTTACACCAATCTTCTGATGGGCATGAAACACATTATGGTAATTGGTGGTGAGCCGGCTAAACAACTAATCATTGTAGGCTGTACCTGGATCTCACACCTCCCATAGCCACCGCTGTTATTAATCCTGTACGTTACCATTCCTGTCATCACCATGCCCCTTTTCTTGATCGCTTCATCCAATGATTCATCCGCCAGATATTTACTAAAAACCTGCACCTTTCCAGCAGAAACTGTGTAGGAAAACACATTACTGTTTTCCAAGGTGTTTATGATGCCCCTAAAAAAAATTACACACTATGTTGATATCTACCCCCCAGGGAGAAATGTTTGTCAGCCCATACATTTAGTGTATGGGCATTTCAAGTATAGGAGACCCGCTCCTTTAAACTGGGAAGACCGTTGTCATAGGCCATACTCCACGTCTCTTCCTACACCAACCCTAGATCACCAGGGTGACCGTGTTCCGTCATGAAACAGCCACTTTATTGTTTTTATTGTTATGCACTTAGGGTATGGCCATTACAAGTATAGGAGACCTGCTCCTTTGTAATGGAAACTGATTTTTAGGAGGACTTCATACACGTCTCTTCCAAGTGGTATTCTGGTTTGTCATCACAGAAAAAACCTACTTACAACTCCAACAACTACCTGCTCTTTATCTTCCTACTCCTACTGATTTCAGGGGACATCTCCCCCCACCCTGGTCCACCATCCCCCAACCTCAATCCCTACCCTACCTCATATCGAAACCATAATAATCTTATTAATATTACTTGCACTCCCTCATCTCCTTCTTTCAATTGTGCCCTCTGGAATCCACGCTCTGCATGCAACAAACTATCCTTCCTGCACAACTACTTTCTGAACAACTCTCTTCATCCGTTGGCCCTCACTGAAACCTGGATTCAGGATTCTGACGCGGTCTCCCCTGCTGCCATTTCCTATGGTGGCTTACAGTTCTCCCATTCCCCAAGACCCACAAACAGACATGTTGGTGGAGTTGGCATACTCCTGTCCCCACAATGCACTTTCCAGGTCATCCCCCAATTCCATCACTCTCATTCCCTTCTTTTGAGGTCCACACCATCAGGCTCTTTCGTCCCCTCTCCCTCAGAGTAGCGGTCATATATTGGCCCCCAGGCTCGCCCCACCCGGTTCCTTGACCACTTCTCAGCCTGGCTGCCGCACTTCATGTCCTCAGAGCTACCAACCCTTATCCTTGGAGACTTCAACATCCCCATTAACAGCCCTACTTCCACATCTGCATCTCAGCTTCTATCACTAACCACTTCTCTAGGCCTCTCACAGCTTTCAACCTCTGAGACACACAAGGATTGTAACACCCTTGACCTGGTCTTTGTCCGCCTCTGTTCAATCTCCCACCTAAATAACTCACCGCTTCCACTCTCTGACCACAAAATTCTCTACTTCATCCTCACTAATCCTCGACCACCCCAGCGCACTCCTACCTACCACACATTCAGAAATCTACAAGCCATTAACCCTCAGACACTTTCAGACTCCCTACACTCTTCGCTGTCCCCAATCTCCTCTTTTTCTTGTCCTAATCTGGCTGTTCATCACTACAATGACACTCTTAGAAGCACCCTTGACCAAGTAGCACCGCTCACCCTCAGAACTTCCAAACACACAGTAAAACAGCACTGGCTCACATTGCAAACTCAACTTCTTCAGCGATGCTCTAGGAGTGCTGAACGCCTTTGGAGAAAAACCCGCACACCAGAAGACTTCATCTACTTTAAATTCATGTTAAGAACTTATAATGCTGCCCTTCACCTCGCCAAACAAACCTACTTCACAACCCTGATCTCCTCACTAGCCAACAACCCCAAGAAACTTTTTGACACTTTTCACTCCCTCCTCAGGCCAAAAGCACAAGCCCCTATCACAGACATTTGTGCTGACGACCTGGCCTCCCACTTTATAGAAAAAATAGATAATATCCGTCAGGAAATCTGCTCTCAACCACCAAGTGCTGTGACTCCCATCCCTTCCTGCATTTCCCCTGGCTCAATTTCCACATTTGATCCCATCACAGAAGAAGAAGTCTCCAGACTCCTCTCTTCCTCTCGTCCGACTACATGCACTACCGACCCCATTCCCTCACACCTCCTCCAGTCTCTCTCTCCAGTTGTCACAACTCACCTAACTACAAACTTTAATCTTTCACTCTCCTCTGGCATTTTCCCATCCTCTTCAAACACTCCATCATTACTCCACTACTAAAGAAACCCGCTCTCGACCCTTCCTGCACAAACAACTACAGACCGGTCTCCAATCTCCCCTTCATCTCTAAACTTTTGGAGCGCCTAGTCTACTCCCGCCTTACCTGTTACCTCTCCACTCACTCCCTCCTAGACCATTCACAGTCCGGCTTCCGACCCCTACATTCGACTGAAACTGCACTCATCAAAGTGACCAATGACCTTTTGACAGCAAAACGTAACAGTGACCACTCTCTGCTTATTCTTCTCGACCTTTCTGCAGCCTTCGACACGGTTGACCACCGTCTCCTACTGTCTAGGCTCCAGTCACTAGGTATTAAGGACACTGTTCTCTCCTGGTTCTCCTCCTATCTTTCTGATCGCTCCTTCAGTGTTTCGTTCTCTGGCTCCATGTCATCTCCTCTTCCTCTCACTGTCGGTGTACCCCAGGGCTCAGTCCTTGGCCCCCTTCTCTTCTCTCTCTACACGGCCCCAATTGGACAGACCATCAGCAGATTTGGCTTTCAGTACCATCTTTATGCTGATGACACACAACTATACACGTCATCCCCTGACCTTACCCCCGCTGTACTACAGAACGCCAGTGACTGTCTGTCCGCAGTCTCCAACATCATGTCCGCTCTCTATCTGAAACTCAACCTCTCCAAAATTGAACTTCTTCTGCTCCCGCCATCTACTAACCTCCCTAAATCTGACATTTCCCTCTCCGTGGGCGGCACCATAATAACACCCCGGCAGCAGGCTCGCTGTCTGGGTGTTATGTTTGGCACCAATCTCTCCTTCACCTCCCATATACAATCTCTTGCCTGCTCTTGCCGCCTACACCTAAAGAACATCTCTAGAATCCGCCCTTTTCTCACCATGGAAACAACAAAAACCCTCACTGTAGCATTGATCCACTCCTGCCTGGACTACTGCAACGCTCTATTACTTGGCCTCCCCATTACTCGACTATCCCCTCTCCAGTCCATCCTTAATGCAGCAGCCAGGGTTATCCATCTGGCTAATCGGTACTCGGACGCGTCCGCTCTTCGCCAGTCCTTACACTGGCTGCCCATTCATTATAGGATCCAATTCAAAGTACTGGTTCTCACCCACAAAGCTCTGCACAGTGCAGCACCCCCCTACATCTCCTCCCTCATTTCTATCGGCCTAACCGACTGCTGCGCTCTGCAAACGACTTTCGACTAACCTCTGCACTAATCCGTACCTCCCACTCCCGACTCCAAGACTTCTCCCGCGCTGCGCCAATCCTCTGGAATGCTCTACCCCAAGAAATTAGGACTATCCACAATTTGCATGGTTTCAGGCGCTCCCTCAAAACACTTTGTTCAGAACGGCCTATCACATTCACTAATCAAAGTCATTCTATGTGTAAGTGTGTGTGTAGCCCATTCACTATCTCCATCCATCCCTCACTCCCTCAAGATGGCTGGACCATCATTGTAAATGCACCATTGTATATACACACCTGTACTTTGTATCTCCCCCACCTCATTGTAGATTGTAAGCTCTCACGAGCAGGGTCGTCTTATTTTGCTTTAATTATTGTATTGTTAACGTTGTTACTGATGACTTGTGTTTTGAAACTGTTAAACTGTAAAGCGCTGCGGAATATGATGGCGCTATATAAATAAAGATTATTATTATTATTTGTCCAAATTTAGGGCAGGCCTTCCATTCAATGCATAGGCAAATAGTATGGGAGACCCACTTCATAATAACGTGAACTTTGTTGGTTGTTAAGATTCTTCAACAATGCAATTCTTCTATGTCAGTTCTTCAGCCTCAACACTGCAATGCTAAAATGCAGGGTCTTCTGACTCACCACAGCAATTGATCAATGCAGGCTCTTAAGCCTCAACAGTGCAATTATCCACTGCAGGGTCTTTAGCGTCAACACTGCAATCGTCCTCCACTGGGTCTTTAGCATAAACACTGCAATTGTCCACAGCCGGATCGTCAGCGTCAACAATGCAATTTTAAACTGCAGGGTCTTTAGCGCCAACATTGCAATGTTACACCGCTGGGACTTCAGCGTCAACACTGGAATTGTCCACCGCTGGGTTTTTAGCATCAAAACTGCAATTGTCCACTGCCGGGTCTTCAGGCTCAACTATTCACTGCATAGCCAAACAGTATAGGAGAAACAAATTAATAGGAAGAATGCTTTCAGGTGGCCATCAAGTACATGGGTTCAAAGGATTATTGGGGTGTGTTTAAATTTTATGCAGGGTGGGCCTTGAAGTCAATGTATAGGCTAACAGTATGGCAGAACAAAATGAATAATCTGAACTTGGTTTTCCTGTGTACATCGACTAGATCACTTTAAAGCCTTTTTGGAGTGCGTTTGAATTTGATGCAGGCCGGGCCTTGCATACAATGCATAAACTAACAGTATGGGAGTGGCAAAAGAGTAATGTGAATGTGGTTTTCCTGTGTACATCCACTAAGTCGCTTCTAAGCCTTTTTGGGGTGCGTTTGAATTTGATGCAGGGCGGGCCTTGCATACAATGCATAAACTAACAGTATGGGAGTGGCAAAAGAGTAATGTGAACGTGGTTTTCCTGTGTACATCCACTAAGTCGCTTCTAAGCCTTTTTGGGGTGCGTTTGAATTTGATGCAGGGCGGGCCTTCCATTCAGTGAAGAAGCTAACAGTGTGGCAGTGGCAAAAGAGTAATGTGAGCGTGGTTTTCCTGTGTACATCCACTAAGTCGCTTCTAAGCCTTTTTGGGGTGCGTTTGAATTTGATGCAGGGCGGGCCTTCCATTCAGTAAAGAAGCTAACAGTGTGGCAGTGGCAAAAGAGTAATGTGAGCGTGGTTTTCCTGTGTACATCCACTATGTCGCTTCTAAGCCTTTTTGGGGTGCATTTGAATTTGATGCAGGGAGTGCCTTGCATTCAATGAAGAAACTAACAGTATGGCAGTGGCAAAAGAGTAATGTAAATGTGGTTTTCCTGTGTACATCCACTAGGTTGCTTCTAAGCCTTTTTGGGGTGCGTTTGAATTTGATGCAGGGCAGGGCCTTGCATTCAATGCATAAACTAACAGTATGGCAGTGGCAAAAGAGTAATGTGAATGTGGTGTGCCTGTGTACATCCACTAGGTCGCTTCTAAGCCTTTTTGGGGTGCGTTTGAATATGATGCAGGCAGGGCCTTGTATTCAATGCATAAACCAACTGTATGGCAGTGGCAAAAGGGTAATGTGAATGTGATTTTCCTGTGTACATCCAGTACCTGAGTTCAAAGGCTTATTGGGGTGTGTGTTACTTTGCTGCAGGGCAGTCCTTGCATTTAATGCATAGGCTAACAGTATGGGAGACCTGTTTTCTTATAATTGGAACACTTTTTCATGAGGCCCTCCTGCACATCTCATCACAGGGGTATTGGGGTGCATCCTAATTTTTGGCAGCCCAGCCACTCAATGCCTAGGCATTAATAGTATAGGAGACCCACTGTTCAATATTGGCACTTTAAGAATAGCAATGCCTTTGCCGACTGATGCCGCTATAAAAATTGGCTTTGTGACTTTAGGAGTCCCTCCTTCATAAATGATACAAGATGTGTCTGATGATGTGTCACACACCACATGGCCAGCTAAGGTTGATAAATGCTACAATGACATTTCACAGTAAATGAATTTGTCATGGTTGAAAGCAATGGTAATGTTAAAAACCGCATGAAAAACGCTACGTTTAAACGTAGACAAATTGGTGGAGGAACTTTTTTACTTTGGGTTAATTATTTTGCCTTATATAAAAGTCATTAGCCTGGAAAGGATGACCCTTGACATATTTCCCAGGAAAATCCATTTTGGTTTTGTTTTTGTATGTTTTTTGGTGAGCCTGTAAACATGGCGTAAGAATCTGACAACATTGCTCACAGCTGTGACCTGGGACTCAGAAATGCTTCCAGGGGCATTCCCCATGATGTTCCCGTGTCATTTGAGCTGTGTTTCCATCATTTACAGACGTTTTTAGACTTTAAAAGGACCCCAGGGGGGGAATCACGGCAAAAATGCTCAGTTTTCCCATAGACTTACATTGGGCTCGTTGCTCAGGTCGAGTACCTGAGTATTCCAATTTGCTTGACTCGAATAACGAGCACCCGAGCATTTTAGTGCTCACTGATCACTATCTACTACCTTTCATTGGCAGATGCACAGCGGTACGCCTTGCTGATGAGGCTCAGAAAGAGCATGTGCTCGAATGGATGGCAAGCGCAGCTTCAAGTGGCCTCTCCTCCTCTTCCTCCACCTCAACATCCCACCAATTAAAGTCCACAGAGGTGGCATCCAAATTCCCTTTGTTTCCCCTCTCGTCCCAACTCTTCAACTGTACATTTGACTGTACGGAACAACAGATGGGTGAATCTGAAGAGCTGTTCATACATTCTACGCCATGGTCATTAGAAGTGTACTCAAAAGCTTCACAGAGTAGGAAATCTGCACCGATGTCCAAAATTTTTTTAGCTTGGTTCTGGGGCAGGATGAACTATGGTCCAAACAGGATCCTGACCCTCGTCATCAGACATTAACCCCTAGGGGGAGGTGATCCTGATGAGACTCAGATATCTGAGGCACACGTGGACTGTACTGTGCTGTCAAGGCAGGAAGAGGAGGTTTGACTCAAAGGGCGAGGAATGTGATAACACAAAGGATGGTGATGTTGAGGTGTTAGATCACAGTTAGCGTGAACATAGAGGCACACAGCTGAGTAGGTCATCTTAGGAGTTATTTAGCCAATATGTCTCAAGGACAATATCATTTACCCTCAGGTTTAAGAACAATATAAGCAGATAGGGTAACCTAATTTACCAGTTAAAACATAACCTTTAATCAATGGTATAAAAACAACCCTTCAGTGCAAGACATACAGTATAACATACATACATAAAGTGCTCGTGCTATGTGCTTATTAAAAGAAAAATGGATCAATCTCACCCATTAAGATGAATGTCCTGTATGGTCCAGTTTGCGTCTCATCTACCCAGTAACTTGGTGTGGACCCCAAGACTGATAGGTGTACCAGCGCAGAAGTCTTGTTCATATAGACAATATTTGAATAGGGGTCTGAAAAAACTAGGGAGTAGTATATGGTTCAGACTAACATTCCCTGTCGTGCCCCTGCAAGACTCCTGTCCTCACAAGGACAGTACCCAAGTATGGTCTCAAACTAATGTACCTCATGGACCATAAATTGTGTTACATTTCCCAACGCGTTTCTTCCCCTATCTTGGGGATTCATCAGGGGATCATAATATATGGGTATGGTGGGGATATCGCAGTGGCTAATATCACCCCAAAATATAGTTCTCTTAGGTGCATCAATATGCCTGGCAGCCCATGTGGATGAAGATCAGCCTATGTTAGGCATCCACATGGGCTGCCAGGCATATTGATGCACTTAAGAGAACTATATTTTGGGGTGATATTAGCCACTGCGATAACCCCACCATACCCATATATTATGATCCCCTGATGAATCCCCAAGATAGGGGAAGAAACGCGTTGGGAAATGTAGCACAATTTATGGTCCAGGAGGTACATTAGTTTGAGACCATACTTGGGTACAGTCCTTGAGAGGACAGGAGTCTTGCAGGGGCACGACAGGGAATGTTAGTCTGAACCATATACTACTCCCTAGTTTTTTCAGACCCCTATTCAAATATTGTCTATATGAACAAGACTCCTGCGCTGGTATACCTATCAGTCTTGGGGTCCACACCCAGTTACTGGGTAGATGAGATGCAAACTGGACCATACAGGACATTCATCTTAATCGGTGAGATTGATCCATTTTTCTTTTAATAAGCACATAGCACGAGCACTTTATGTATGTATGTTATATGTCTTGCACTAAAGGGTTGTTTTTATACCATTGATTAAAGGTTATGTTTTAACTGGTAAATTAGGTTACCCTATCTGCTTATATTGTAGGTCATCTTAGGAAGAAGATGAGGAGGTTACGTTGCGCTGTACTTCTGTAAGGAGGTGGTGGGGACCCTCGCGTGCCTCCTCTCCCCTGGACACTGTTCTCACAATTGCATGCGGCAACTCATTGTTTATTAATGTGAAATGTAATGTTTATGTACTGTAATGTCATGTATCTGTCATGTACTGTGCATAGGCTTAGGGCTAGGATAGGATCTTAGATAGTATATGACCATAGGGATTAGAATAGAGGGGGGTACATTAGAGATAGAGACTAGGATAGATAGGAGTGTTAGTTAGCATAGGGGTTTAGCAGCTGGGAGGAGTTCCAGGACAGGGCAGTGCAGAGCCAGGGATATAGGAAAGGAACTTCCTGTATAGGCAGCAGAGCCCAGGCAGGCTTGCCCAGGGCAAGGTGTGAGCAGCAGATGAAGCAGACGGACGGCCATGGGGATAAAGCTGCTGCGGGAGTAAGGGGTCCCAGGCACAGAGTAGTGCAGATGGGCACCGGCTCAACAGGATCATCCTCAAGAGGGATCCCAGGGTCTATGACCGAGGCTGGAGCAGTTGAGATGACACTCGTGGCACCTTTCCCAATTGGAACCGGACGAAGGACTGATAAGCACCTGGTAATGCTGGAAACATGGATGAGACACAAATTGTCCAAAGAGGCTGCCCAAATGGCAGGGAAAAGCTGCTAGTAAGGATCGAGACTGTCCGGATGGCAGGAAGAGATTGGAAGAAGATGTCTTTGTGTATAACCTCTGCTGCCAGTGTAATGAATGTCCTCTTGACTAGTAAAGTTCAACTGTTGGAAAAGAACTGTGACTCTGTGGTGTTTTGTGGAATGTGGGAACGTTGAGCCGTAGTGACAGAACTGGAAAGGACTCTGACAGTGACCGTAAGTGTTCTGCTGCATAAGCTGCACATGCAGCAAAAAGAAAATTGTGTTTTTTCTGAGGGGCGCCAGGGTGGGGGAACCGTACAGCCCGTTGCCACGTCTACCACCCTGGCCGCCTTACACTTCGCAGACACGAAGTGATGCAGCCACGACGAGCAATGCATCCTCAGCCACAACTGTGGCTGATACCAGCAGCGTTTGCGGATCTGCAGCTCGGAGGGGTGGCAAGGGTTGCCTAGCCTGGGCCTTTTTTTACATTGCAAAGGATGAGCCAACTCATGTAATCTGCCAACTTTGCAAAAAAACAGTAGGAGTTAAAAAGTGCAATAATTTGACTTCTACTTGTATGAACCTTCACATGTGCAATCAACATGCGTTACTGTGGGAATCCCACTGTGCAAAAATGCGGATCAGCGGACCTCAACAACCATCAGCCGCCCCATCAATCACATCTGTCACTTCTTCCTCCTCTATTACCATGCCAACTATTGAGACTCAGGTCTTTGACCGCAGAACCTGCTGTCAGCTGTAACGGAAGCTGACATGCCTGCTGTTTTTGACCGATCTCAGAGAAAGAGCACACCACAACCTTCTCAATCCACCGTAACATCTCCACCTGCACCTCTCTCATGGTCCAGCAGTTTGTCCGGCTCACAGAACTCTGCCCTCTCTCAGCACTGCAGCCATCCCCCGGTACTGCAGTTTTGGTCATGTAAAAGATTGCTTCCTCCTACGCATGAGAAAGCTAAGAGGTTGAACTCCACCATCTCCAATCTGTTGTCCACGGAAATGATGCCTTTCCGCCTGGTAGATTTAGACGGTTTCCGATGCCGATGGCCGTCGCAATCCCCAGTACCAATTGCCCAGTCGCCATTGCTTTTCTAAGAAAGCTGTGCCTGCGCTACACCAGCATGTACCAGACAATATCACCCGTTTCTTGACTAAATCTATGTCTTCCATGGTGCATTTCACCACAAACACTTGGACGAGTAAGCATGGCCAAGGATGATGTCAACGCTCTGGATCTGACTTCTGAGTTTGGGCTCCCCCTGGTGGCTGCTGATAGCAATGAAGCTGTTTTGGCTAACAGAGGTCTATCAGCTGGGGGCGATGACTGGCAATCAGGTGTTGCTGACTGGGCAGATATAAGTGAGCAACCTTCCCATGATCCTTGCCGGTGATTTGTTGCTTCCTGGTCCCTTTTGGAAGTCAGCTTGCTTCCTGCTCTGTCCTGAAACTTTCAGATACGTTTTTGCTGTTTATTTCTGTGGCATTTGTTTTTGTCTATCTTAGTTAGTACAGCCAGGTTCCCCTGCGGGGGCCTGCGCTGGACTCTGTTTCTCATTTGCCACTGTTTATGTATTTTCAGTTCCCTGTTACTTCAGTATCTGCTAATTTGCTACCAGTTCACACCAGAGATAGTTTTTGTATTTTCAGTTCCCTGCTATTTCGGTATCTGCTGATTTGCTACCAGTTCACACCAGAGACAGTTTTTGTATTTTCAGTTCCCTGTTATTTCAGTATCTGCTGATTTGCTACCAGTTCACACCAGAGTTCTGATCTAGCGGGGGAGAGATCGTGTGGTCTCAGTATTTTTGTATATCAGACGTGTTGGAGTTTTTCTTAGAGTTTTTGCTGGATTGCAGACAGTATTCTTTCCTGTCCTGTTCTATCTAGACAGTTTGGGCCCCAGGGTTTGCTTGCTCTATTTTCTTAACACATGATCCACCGACGAAAATATCCTCCATGGATGTGAAGTGAAAGAGATAGAAAAATTTTTACTAAAATTATTATTTTTATTGAAAAATATTTTAAATACATGAACATGAGAATACAGGAGTTTCCAAAAGATTCAGGCTAAGTGCACACGATCAGGAATAATTGCGTTTTTTTCGCGGTTTTTCCGCGGTTTTCCGCTGTAAAAACGCGATAAAAACGCAAGCATTAAGCATCCTATACATGTTAATTGATTCCGCATGTTTTGGCCACATGTTGCGTTTTTTTTCCGCGAAAAAAACGCTTTGCGGAAAAAATAGCAACATGTTCATTAATTTTGCGGAATGTAAGCGGTTCATGTGCGGTGGTACCCAGGGTCTGGAGGAGAGGAGACTCTCCTCCAGGCCCTGGGTACCATATCCCTGGTAAAACAATAATTAAAATAAAAAATAATGATATTCTCACCTTCCGGCGGCCCCCGCAGCCTTCCGCGGCCCCCGCAGCCTTCCCGCCTTCAGCGACGCTCCCGGCAACTTCCGGTCCCAAGAGTCCTTTGCGAGAATCACCCAGATGGCATAGCGGTCTCGCGAGATGTACGTCATCGGTGTGATTTGTCGCAAAGCATCCTTGGGACCGGAGTTGCCGGGAGCGTCGCTGAAGGCGGGAAGGCTGCGGGGGCCGCCGGAAGGTGAGAATATCATTATTTATTATTTTTTTTATTATTTTTACATTAGATCTTTTTACTATTGATGCGACATAGGCGGCATCAATAGTAAAAAGTTGGTCACACTTGTCAAACACTATGTTTGACTCGTGTGACCAACCTGTCAATCAGTTTTCCAAGCGATGCTACAGATCGCTAGGAAAACGCTAGCATTCTGCAAGCTAATTACGCTTGCAAAACGCTATTATTCTGGCGGGAATCAGCATACAAAAAACGTGCGTATTTCCTGCGGGAGAAGTGCGGGATTGCCGCGGAAATTTCCGCGGCAATTCCGCAACGTGTGAACTTAGCCTCAAAGAGATCTGGGATAAGAGATGCAGAATATATCACAGTAGTTCAAAATATAAGAGTATGGATACTAACATTATATACTATTTTCATAGAATCTAAATGCAATTAAGCAGCATAGAGTGCAAACAATTGAGAATATTAATTTATAAAAAGATTTAACTTTTGCACAATGTCAGCGTGTATAATGAAGAAATCAAAGAGGCATTAGTAACAGACTTGTGCCTTCATTAGATATATATGGAACACGTCTGACACTTGCAGAAAAAACTCACAATGTTTTATAGCTACTTAAAAGTGTTATAAAGACTGCCAACCTGAATAGAGAGTGCATCACAAATGCAAACATATCTTATAGGGGAAAAGCATATGAAAAAAAGCTGCCTGCATAATGCCCTGAATACAAAAATATAAAAATATAAAAATATATGCACATAAATATACCCATGCATGTCATGGAACCGTAAAAGTCCTCACGCTTGAAGCAAGCAGAAATATGGGTAAGATGTGTCAAATACTCACTGAGAGCCGACACCATAAAGGTGGAGGTACTGGAGGGAAAAATGCACGGCAAGAGTGTCTGCAGAGCTCAAATCCCAGCGCCCGACGGGCACCGTTTCGCTGAATAGGTATTCAGCGAAACGGTGCCCGTCGGGCGCTGGGATTTGAGCTCTGCAGACACTCTTGCCGTGCATTTTTCCCTCCAGTACCTCCACCTTTATGGTGTCGGCTCTCAGTGAGTATTTGACACATCTTACCCATATTTCTGCTTGCTTCAAGCGTGAGGACTTTTACGGTTCCATGACATGCATGGGTATATTTATGTGCATATATTTTTATTTTTGTATTCAGGGCATTATGCAGGCAGCTTTTTTTCATATGCTTTTCCCCTATAAGATATGTTTGCATTTGTGATGCACTCTCTATTCAGGGTGGCAGTCTTTATAACACTTTTAAGTAGCTATAAAACATTGTGAGTTTTTTCTGCAAGTGTCAGACGTGTTCCATATATATCTAATGAAGGCACAAGTCTGTTACTAATGCCTCTTTGATTTCTTCATTATACACGCTGACATTGTGCAAAGGTTAAATCTTTTTATAAATTAATATTCTCAATTGTTTGCACTCTATGCTGCTTAATTGCATTGAGATTCTATGAAAATAGTATATAATGTTAGTATCTATACTCTTATATTTTGAACTACTGTGATATATTCTGCATCTCTTATCCCAGATCTCTTTTAATCTTTTGGAAACTCCTGTATTCTCATGTTCATGTATTTAAAATATTTTTCAATAAAAATAATAATTTTTGTAAAAATTTTTCTATCTCTTTCACTTCACATCCATGGAGGATATTTTCCTCGGTGGATCATGTGTTAATAACCTGATTGAAGTGTCAATTGCCTATAAGATTTAGGACTATGGGTTTAATTGCTCTATTTTCTGCCTGTGTTTGTATTTCATCTTGTCTCACCGCCAATATATGTTTGGGGGCTACCTATTCCTTTTGGGGCTCTACTCCGGGGCAGTTAGCTTTCCCCTTTCTCTCTTTAGGCTTAGTTAACTCTCTGGCTGTGTCGAGGCGTCTAGGGCACCGTAGGCACGTCCCACGGCTGCTTCTAGTTGTGCTGTCAGTTTAGGGGTCTGCAATCCGCTAGTTATCAACCTCTCTGGGTGTCTGGTTGCCTACGCTATTTTGGCTTCTGTCCTCCTCGGCTACCAAATCATAATACAAGGGCATTACATTTCCCTGAGTGGGCATTGGTTGACTCTAGTGGCTGTGGGGGCAGGCGATGCTCCACAAATCAAGGAATCCCCAAGGCTTGCAGTTAAAACCTATACATTTAACACTTCCTCCACAGCTTCTGTCTCTTCCTCTTTCTCATCTAGGGACTCCACCTGCGCCGTCAACATGTGCCTTAATGATACGCGTGTTCCAACAGTGCAGAGCAAATTTCCACAACCTCCGTACTACACAGCCAGGGCTCACTGCAATCAGGCAGTGTTAAAATTGATATGCTTTGGAGATCTCAGTCATACAGCTGAAGAGTTGTGGACAGTAGAGATGAGCGACTTTGCCTTTTTAGGGTCGAGTCGGGTTTCATGAAACCCGACTTTCTCAAAAGTCGAGTCGAACGAAATCGGCTGACTATCAGGAAAAGTCGGTGGTCCGACTGAAACACAAAACCCAATGCAAGTCAATGGGGAAGCAAAGTCGGCAGGGAGTGGAGGACAGTAAACACACCTACAGTGGCCATTTCAATGCCAACGACATCATTTCTTATTATTTAAGCTTGCTTGGCAACCTTAATTTACTTTACAATAATAGTTACTGTGAAGGACAGCCCCCGTCCTTCCATGTCACCAATGTGACGTAACTCCACAGGCAGCTCTCCAGCGCCACCTTTGTCTCTTAGGTCAGTAAGGGAACTGCACCTAGAGCAAATGGCCGCCGGGGAGGGTGTCCTGTTACCCACTGGGTATTCTAAGATTCATGATCAGAGTAAAAGCATCAGCCCAAGATTAATTTTATGGTTTAATTGCCTTAAGGGCACACTAGATAATTACAGAAATATACAGTAAGCTATACAACGGAATTACAATGGATTTGCAGTCAGAGTAAGATACAACAATAATGGTACAAGGCTTAGAGGTATTAGCTAGAGGTCAATATTACCAGGTTGTAGGGGCATGTGGAGGCAGGGAGCTCTGCGATCCACAGGTGAAAGTCTTAGTTGCTGGACAGTCCCCCAAAACGTGTACCGCTGCTCCCTTGGCAGATCTGTCCCTTGGTCCTTAGTTCTTCATTGTCTTGCTGCTGTGAGAATGGATCCAGTCTGCCCATAGCTCACAGTTCTTAAACCTGCTAGGTCCCTCCCCTCGGTGTCCGAGGGTGGGATGATAATCTCCACCCTTAGCCCCCTGCAGAATTTATTCCCAATACCTAATAAAGGGGTTAACTTTCTCCAGGACGATCGGATCAGGACACGAGAGGTACCAGCGGATGCAGTATGTTTTGCCTGTCGCGTGGAGATCAAACCTGGCCCGATAGGGTCTCTTTGGAGTGCCAATCTCTATATCTCAGACCCCCGAGCCATCACCGACTCGGGAGTTGCACCATCAGATGCCCGAGGTCCGCAGGATCACGCAGATATTTTTTATGAGTTTGTACCTAGAAAGATGTGCTCATAATTCATAATCCTAGAACGGAGCCATTATGGCTGGGAGACACAATAGATGTGTTTTCTGTGTCTAGCTGGCAGGTATAATCTAATTGAAGCCCCCAGCTTTGAAGTATTGCTTGGCCTGGCCTACTTAGCATACTAACAGGCCTGGCTATTCACATTGAGCAGTAAATCCTGTCTTGAGTCGAATCTACTCAGCATACTAATAGACCTTTTCAAAGACCAAACCCTATTGTATCGAATATGCCCAGAGGCCATAGGGAATTACAGCAGTTAGCTGCTGTGAATCTGTGAATTCAGACAACATGGCAGCTGGAGCAAGCCATATCCAAGATGGTGGCTGTTCCTTCTTCACACCTCCCTGCTTTAGAGGGCGCTAGGGGGTATCACATTCCTGTGTTCCCCCATGCGCCCTTCCGCACCCTCTTCTTGCCGGGACAACCCACCAGCGTTACCATGGTCCCTGCCTCTTTTGTGGGAATGGTGAAGTGGTACTGCTGGAGAGCAAAGCTCCAGCATAGCTACCTCCCATTTGTCCCAGAGACCGTGTGTAACCAACTGAGGGGGTTGTGGTCTGTTTCCATGGTGAATTGGCGTCCGTACAAGTATGGCTGCAGACGCTGCAGGGCCCACACAATTGTCAGACATTCCTTCTCCATCGTGGAATAGGCCACTTCCCTCGGCAGGAGCTTCCGGCTCAGGTACAAAACGGGGTGTTCATGGCCCGTAGTGTCAACCAAGGCCGAAGTCGCTCCCGTCAGTCTGCACTAAGAACGGCCGCGTGAAGTCGGCTGCCTGTAGTACAGGAGAGCTAGAAAGGGCGGTCTTGAGCGCCTGGAAAGCTCTCTCGCAGGCGACTGTCTAGTCGACTGCGACAGGCAGCTTTTTCTTGGTGAGGTCCGTCAGGGGCGTGGCCAGGGCACTATAGTGTGGAACAAACCTCCTATAGTACCCAGCAGTCCCCAAGAAGGACATCACCTGCTTCTTGGTCCTGGGGGTGGGCCAGGATGCGATGGCATCCACCTTCCCGGGCTCTGGCTTCAGAGCTCCCCCACCTACCCGGTGTCCCAGGTAGTGGACCTCACTCATACCCAGCTGGCATTTTTCCGGCTTAATGGTAAAGCCTGCTCGCTGGATCCGCCCGAGTACCTGTGCCAGGTGCTCTAAGTGATCCTCCAAGGTGGGACTGAAGATGGCAATGTCATCCAGGTACGCGGTTGTATACCCTTCCAGTCCCTCGAGCAGCGTGTTGACCATCCGCTGAAAAGTGGCAGGGGCATTTTTCATGCCGAAGGGCATCACCGTGGACTCGTACAGTCCAAATGGGGTGATAAAGGCAGAGCGTTCCCGTGCCCCAGGGGTCAGGGGAATCTGCCAATACCCCCTGCTCAAATCCATGATGGTCAGGTAATTAGCCCCGGCCAGCTGGTCGAGCAGGTCATCGATGCGCGGCATTGGGTACGCATCGGTGACCGTCACAGCGTTGAGCCCCCGGTAGTCCATGCAGAACCGCGTAGTTCGGTCCTTTTTTAGGGACCAGGAATATAGGCGAAGCCCACGCGCTGTTGGACGCTTGGATCACCCCCAGCTTCAGCATCTCGTCTATCTCTTGGTGCATTTGCTGCTGCACCTCAAGAGAGACCCGATATGCTGAACGCCGGATCGGGAGGTGATTGCCGGTGTCCACGTCATGGACTGCTGTCTCAGTACTTCCGGGCAGGCTGCTGAACAGCTCCCGAAAGCGGTGTATGGTGACCCCCAGCTGGGAAGGTTGGTCCTCCGAGAGCTGGTGGCCAACCCCCACATCCTCCATGGATCCACCCGCCTTGGCTTGGGTGAGCAGATCCGGGAGGGTTTCTGTCTCTCCTTCCTCGGGAAGATTGCACACTGGGAGGGCACAAGCCTCCCGCTCATGATGGGCCTTCATCATGTTCACATGGAAGGCCTTCCTCCTTCCACGGGCGTGGTCCAGGGTGACCAGATAGGTGACGGCGTTGAGCTGCTCGTGCACGAGGTATGGACCCTCCCAGGCCACCTGAAACTTGTTTTGAGGTACGGGGACCAGTACCAACACCTTTTGACCCACCTGGTAGGTCCGCTCACAAGCATTCTGGTTGTACCACCGCTTCTGGTCAGCCTGGGCTTGGGCCATATTGTCATGCACCAGACGTGTCAAGGCCATCATTCGGTCCCGGAAGCGCACGACATACTCAATGACCGACACTCCAGGGGTGGCTAAATCCCCTTCCCATGCTTCCTTCACCAGAGCAAGGGGCCCACGTAGACGTCGCCCGTACAGGAGCTCAAAGGGGGAGAATCCCGTTGAGGCCTGTGGGACCTCCCGGTAGGCAAACAGCAGATGTGGGAGATACCGCTCCTACTCTCTCCCGTGGGAGTCGACCAACATCTTCAGCATCTGCTTTAAGGTGCCATTGAACCGCTCACACAGGCCATTGGTCTGTGGGTGATATGGGCTGACTACCAGATGTTGCACCTGTACCTGCTTACAGAGAGACTCCATCAGCTGCGACATGAACTGGGTCCCTCGGTCGGTGAGCATTTCCTGGGGAAACCCCACTCTGGAGAAAATCTCCAGTAAGGCAGTGGCCACTTTGTCGGCCCGAATGGACGACAAAGCTACCGCCTCTGGATACCGGGTGGCATAGTCCACTACTGTTAGTATGAAGCATTTCCCGGAGCGGCTGGGAGTGGACAGAGGTCCAATGAGATCCACAGTCACCCTCGAGAAAGGCTCTTTGATGATGGGCAGAGTTACCAGTGGGGCTTTGGGGCGCCGCCCCGCCTTCCCCACCCTCTGACAGGTGTCACACGAACGGCAGTAGGCTATCACCTCAGTCCTCATTCCAGGCCAGTAGAAATGCTGAGCTAGCCTGGCCCTGGTTTTAGTGATACCTAGGTGTCCGGCCATGAGAATCTCGTGTGCGATCTGCAACAATTCCGCCCTGAATTGATAGGGTACTACTAACTGTCGGTTCCTGGGCCATGCCTCCGGTGAACCCTGCTGGACCGTTACCCGGTACAGCCGTCCCTGGTCCCAGACCACTCGCTCGCGGTCGGACTCCAGGGGAGGCTGTGCCGCCTGCTCCTTGAGAGTTTTCAGGCTAGCGTCAGCTTCCAACGCTGCCTGAAATCCCTGACTTGATGTGGCAAGAATTGATGAAACTGCCACACCCTCTGTCAGTTCCCCGGGATCTATCTCCTGGCCTCTGTTTGACTCGGCAGCCACTTGGTCGGAGAGGGGGAAATCGTCGGACCTCCGATAGGCTCCTTGGGCTTTGGCGCTCCCACCCCTGGTAACAGCAGCCACGACCGCTGAGACCACGGGTAGCGCCTGCTTCCCCTCGTCCCCTGACCAAGTCGCCGGGTCAGGCAGACTTCCCTGGCCTCCTGACATCCCGGATGTGGGGAACTCCTGCCCTGGGGTCTTACCTGGTGGCTCCTCTCCTGGGATGCACCCTCCCCTCATGGCCTGTTCCTCTTTCTGCAGAGGCCCTAGACTCAGCAGGCTGGATTCACTTAGGGGCCCTATTCTGCCCATAGCAGCCCCTCCCTCCACCTCTGAGCTCTCCCCTGCAGCCTCCTCCCCAGTCCTCACTGTGAGCCCTGTATGTGTAGTGTCAGTGCATGGCTTACCATCAGGTTTCACTCCCTCCTCCACTGTTGGAGGCACATTCAATACATTAACATTAGCATTCACAGTAGAGTCATGACATTCTTGGGGAGCGGAACTTGGAGGTTCAGTGGCAACATACTGGGACACTAGCCGCCCCAAATCGGTCCCAAGCAACACATTGGCAGGAATATTTGGCGTTACTACCACCTCCCGCATCCCCCTCCCGGCGCCCCAGTCCAAATACACCTTGGCGACGGGCAGCGCCGGTTCAACGCCTCCAATTCCGGAGACGGAGAGGGTTTTCCCAGGCACCAAGTCTTGAGGGGACACCACCTCAGGACGTACCAGGGTTCGTTCAGCGCCTGTGTCCCGCAATCCCATGACCGCTGAGCGGCCGATGGTGACGGGTTGGTAATTGTCCAGGGACCTCCCACCACCCCCTCCCACACACAAAACAGTGGACGGTTTCTGGGACAGGGATGGGGCCTTATGGCGCTGGGGACACGCAGCCTTAAAGTGTCCCGGCTGGTTGCAATGATGACAACGTCTGGGTTCTGTTCCTGGCCTGGAGAGGGCAGCAGGGGGGTACACCCCTTGCACTCTGGGGGCTGGATATGTGGCCAGGGCAGGATTGGGCTTACCCCCTCTCCAGGTGCTGCTGGCAGGCTTCTTCGGCTCAGGCGCCCTGTTGTTGGCATACTCGTCTGCCAGGGCGGCTGTCGCAGAAGCCCCCTTTGGTTTCCGGTCACGGAGGAACTGCTGGAGGTCCTCTGGGCAGTTCCACAAGAACTGCTCCGTGACCAACAGTTCCTAGACCTCCTGGTGGGTGGTGAGCTTTAGACCCGAGGTCCAGTGCTCCGCAGCTCTCAGCAGGGCCCGCATGTGGTCAGTCCAGGTGTCCTTTGGACCCCGCAGCAGGCTCCTGAACTTCCTGCGGTACGACTCCAGGGTGAGGTTGTAGTGCTGGATCAGGGCCCGTTTGATGCTGTTGTAGTCCTGCTCCTCCCTGGCAGGTAAGTCCCCCAAAACTTCCAGGGACTTACCCCTCAAACAGGGGGTCAGGTACCTTGCCCACTGATCCAGGGCCAGATGATGTTGGAAGCAGGTTTTCTCAAAGGCCAGCAGAAAGGAATCCAGGTCTCCATCCTTTTCAAGCAAGGGAAAGTCCTCCGCCCGGACCTTGGAAGCCTTGGTCTCCGGTAGGGCTGGAGCGTCCAGCGGGAGCCCGTGCTGAGCTATCTCCAGTCAGTGCCGGCGCTCCGCAGTCTGCAACACACAATCTGCATGCTCACACTCTGCCGCTTTCTCTGCTGCCACCAGGAGTCTGTCATGGGTCATTACCAGCCTTGAGCTGTGCCATAGCCGCTTGGAAAAGGGCCTCTGATCTGGACAGGCTGGGACCGGGAGGGGGTGGACAGTCCACTGCGAGACTGAGGGTCTGGCTCCTTGGGGAGCCCTGGCTGAGCTCCCCCTCGCCTTCATCGGTATCGAACGGTATCGAACCCCTCATAGACCGTAGCATTGGCCTCCCCCTTTGCCTTACTCCTGGTGCCTTCCGCCATCTTGGGAACCTTTGGTTACTGACACAGCTGCAACCCTGACCTTGCACACAACTTATTATATTTACACTCTGACCATCTAGTGCGGGGCTGACCTTAAGACCCCAGCAGTAAAAGTTACCGCTGGTAGTCTTTAGTGTCGGAGAGTAGGGGTCCCAGGCACACTATTATTCTGATCCCACCGCTGCCACCAGATGTAAAGGACAGCCACCGTCCTTCCACGTCACCAATGTGACATAACTCCACAGGCACAGCTCTCCGGCGCCCCATTTGTCTCTCAGGTCAGTAAGGGAACTGCACCTAGAGCAAATGGCCGCCGGGGAGGGTGTCCTGTTACCCACTGGGTATTCTAAGATTCGTGATCAGAGTAAAAGCATCAGCCCAAGATTAATTTTATGGTTTAATTGCCTTAAGGGCGCACTAGATAATTACAGAAATATACAGTAAGCTATACAACGGAATTACAATGGATTTGCAGTCAGAGTAAAATACAACAATAATGGTACAAGGCTTAGAGGTATTAGCTAGAGGTCAATATTACCAGGTTGTAGGGGCATGTGGAGGCAGGGAGCTCTGCGATCCACAGGTGAAAGTCTTAGTTGCTGGACAGTCCCCCAAAACGTGTACCGCTGCTCCCTTGGCAGATCTGTCCCTTGGTCCTTAGTTCTTCATTGTCTTGCTGCTGTGAGAATGGATCCAGTCTGCCCATAGCTCACAGTTCTTAAACCTGCTAGGTCCCTCCCCTCGGTGTCCGAGGGTGGGATGATAATCTCCACCCTTAGCCTCCTGCAGAATTTATTCCCAATATCTAATAAAGGGGTTAACTTTCTTCAGGACGATCGGATCAGGACACGAGAGCTACCAGCGGATGCAGTATGTTTTGCCTGTCGCATGGAGATCAAACCTGGCCCGATTGGGTCTCTTTGGAGTGACATTCTCTATATTTCATACCCCCGAGCCATCACCGACTCGGGAGTTACACCATCAGATGCCCGAGGTCCGCAGGATCACGCAGATATTTTTTATGAGTTTGTACCTAGAAAGATGTGCTCATAATTCATAATCCTAGAACGGAGCCGTTATGGCTGGGAGACACAATAGATGTGTTTTCTGTGTCTAGCTGGCAAGTATAATCTAATTGAAGCCCCCAGCTTTGAAGTATTGTTTGGCCTGGCCTACTTAGCATACTAACAGGCCTGGCTATTCACATTGAGCAGTAAATCCTGTTTTGAGTCGAATCTACTCAGCATACTAATAGACCTTTTCAAAGACCAAACCCTATTGTATCGAATATGCCCAGAGGCCATAGGGAATTACAGCAGTTAGCTGCTGTGAATCTGTGAATTCAGACAACATGGCGGCTGGAGCAGGCCATATCCAAGATGGTGGCTGTTCCTTCCTCACAGTTACATATTGAAAACTGGGGGTTATTTGGCTAAAGTTGTGGGGGGGGGGTAGGGCTGGCTCCAGGTTTTCGTGTGCCCCGGGCGAAAGAGTGTCAGTGGGCCCCTTTAACACATACCACAATTCATGATGCTCTGATACGGCATAGAAATATAGGTATAGTACAATGACAAATACTTCACTTCTTACATTACATGACTGATATCTATTTTAAATTCTACAATAGCTCAAAAACCGGACAGTATATTCCTCCATACAGTATTATGGTCACCACATAGTGCGCCATACAGAATAATGAGCCCCATATATAGCTCCATACATAATTCGTCCCATATAATGTTCCATACAGTATATGATGAGCTCCACATAATGCTCCAGTATATGATGGTCCCCATTTAATGTGCCATACAGTATAGGACGGTCCCCATAGAGTACAATGAGTCCCACATATTGCTCCATACAGTATAATGAGTCACATATAAAGCTCCATACAGTATATGATGGGCCCCATATATTGCTCCATACAGAATAGGCCCCATATGTGCTCCACATGATGCTCCATACCCTATATGATGTCCCATAAGGTCTGCAAAAATTTTTTTTCAAGAGTTGTTTTGGTTATTCCACGTAATCTTTATGTTTTTGAGTGCGCTGAATCCGAAAATGACCTCCGTTTTGTCATAGGACATCACGTTTTCTGACAATTTAAGTAACTATGTTAAATAAGACAATACCTCAAAATAAATGAAAATAGACTCATAAAATTAATTTTTTTTGACAAACGTTTCATGAAAATCATTTTTTTAACTGCAATGAGCTCACTAACACACACGAAAATCGATTCTTCTTCCCTGTGAGGCTTTTCTTGGTACATTTACGCTTGTGAGTAGCATCTGTAATGTCTCTCTGAAGCGTCCAACAGTAGTCTGCCATCATTGTAATGCTCCATCTTCCCTGGTATCTTCTTTCCATCTCTTTAATGTCCTCGTGGAATCGTTCAGCTTGCTCTTCACTCACAGCTCCCAAATTTTCAGGAAAGTTGTCAAGGTGGGAATGGAGGAAATGCACTTTCAAACTCATCCGGCAACCTAAAGCTTGAAATGCTTTCAGCATTCGTCCGACGATTTTTTTGTAGTCAGGGTCTTTGTTTTTGCCTAAAAATTTCTCTACAACCTCTTTAAATGCAATTCACCCTTCTTTTTGAGGATGCGTCATGGTATTGATAAAATCTTGATCAGCTATAAGCCTTCTAATGTCTGGTCCGACGAACACACCCTCCTTCAATTTTGCCTCCGAGAGGCCTGGAAACTTGGTGACCAAGTAATTGAAGCATTTTCCATCTTTTGGAAGTGATTTTATGAATTGCTTCATCAATCCCAATTTTATGTGGAGAGGTGGTAGAAGAACTTTATGGGGAGGAACCAAAGTTTCTCGGAGGACATTTTTTTCACCAACTGTGAGCACCCTCGGCTGCCAATTCTTCTTGGTCCAGTGATTTTGTCAGTATCAATTGTCCCATAGACACAGAAAACAAGGGTATTTGGTATACCCAGCTTGTTGCCCGAGCAGCATGCACAAGACTTTCAAATCCCCGCACACTTGCCAACCGTGGTCTTCATATTTAAGTTTATGAAGAACCAATTCCAAGTACTCGTGGGCTTCCTTGAGGTGTACGGAATGACCTACAGGGATGGAAGCATAAAAACCGCCGTTGTGGAGTAAAACTGCTTTGAGACTTCTTTTTGAAGAATCTATAAAAAGATGCCATTGCGCTGAATCATATTGGATTTTGAATTGACCCATCAAACCTTCGACATCGATGCAATAAACCAACTTATCTTCTTGGGCAAAGTAAGGAACAAACTCGTTTTCACGATGTCTGAACCATGAAAAAGACACTCCTGGCAACAATAAATTCTTGCTTTTGAGCCTTGATCCGAGTAACTCAGCGGCATCTTTGGGAAGATTCAAGTCTCTTACCAAATCGTTCATCTCCTCCTGGGAAAACAAATTTGGTCTGGTATCATCTTCAAAGTCAGAACTTGATTCATAATCTGGTTCAGGTATGATTCCACCTTCATCGGAGCTAGGTATCTCTTCCAAGGTAGCAGGGGCCTTGGGTACTGGTATATCTGTGCCATGGGGATGGGACGAATTGCTGAGTGAATATTGGGGTATGAAATGGAATTCTTACATTTTGAATTATACCCTTTCACATCGCATGAACAAAAGTAACAATCGTCACTATGGTTCTTTTGCTCTTGCCATATCAGGAATCCCATAACGGAAAGCTTTTTTCTTACCCTTGAACCAATTTCGGAGGTCCTCAACACACCGTTTGCACACTTTATGAGGCGCCCAAGCTTTATCTTGATCTCCAAGCTTTAGTCCGAAATATGCGAAGAATACTTTTTTCACAAAGTCTGTAATATTCAGCTGTTGCTTCAATGCTGTATAATCACCACAAATGTAACAGAAACTGTCAGGTGAATTAATACACTTCCGCTGAGCCATAATGCTAATTTTGGGAAACACGGTTGAATATGACGAGCTAACACGAACTGAGATGAAAAAGTGTGAACAGGCGAGAACCAAGATAAAACAAGATAAAACAATTGAAACAAGCCCGGACATGTCATAGCCCGCTCGTTCAGCTTGCAACATGTTGATGCTGGTTTCATTAGCTCACTCTGAAAGTTCTTTTCTTTGAAAGTTATATTTTTTTGGCATTGTATATCTTCAATGCATTGATGTGAATTAATTAATATTAATTTTGACTTTCAAAACCCTATGATAAAAAAATACCAAAAATTTAGAAAAATTTACTAAATTTGAAGAGAATTTTGCATTTTGTGGCAAATCCTGACGTCCAGGATTTTTATCAATATTTTTTTTGTTTTCAGCAAACCAAAATACATGGAAATTAGATGAAAACAGCTTTTTAGTCGCAGACCTGTGTATTGAACCCGATATGATGCTCCAGTATATGATGGGCCCCATGGAGGATGCTCCAGTGTATGATGGGCCAATATAATGCTCCATATGTAATGGGCCCCATTTATAATGCTCCAGTGTATAATGGGCCCCGTACATGCTGCTCCAGTGTCTGATGTGCCCCATTTATAATGCTCCAGTATATGATGGGCCCCATGGATGATGCTCCAGTGTCTTATGAGCCAATATAATTCTCCATATATAATGGGCCCCATTTATAATGCTCCAGTGTATAATGAGCCCCATATATGCTGCTCCAGTGTCTGATGTGCCCCATTTATAATGCTCCAGTATATGATGGGCCCCATGGATGATGCTCCAGAGTATGATGGGCCTATATAATGCTCCATATATAATGGGCCCCATTTATAAAGCTCCAGTGTATAATGGGCCCCGTATATGCTGCTCCAGTGTCTGATGTCCCCCATTTAGAATGCTCCAGTATGTGATGGGCCCCATGGATGATGCTCCAGTGTATGATGGACCAATCTAATGCTCCATATATAATGGGCCGCATTTATAATGCTCCAGTGTATAATGGGCCCTGTATATGCTGCTCCAGTGTCTGATGTGCCCCATTTAGAATGCTCCAGTATATGATGGGCCCCATGGATGATGCTCCAGTGTATAATGGGCCAATAAAATGCTCCATATATAATGGGCCCCATTTATAATGCTCCAGTGTTTAATGGGCTCCGTATATGCTGCTCCAGTGTCTGATGGGCCCCATTTATAATGCTCCAGTGTGTGATGTGCCCCATGGATAATGCTCCAGTGTACGATGGGCCAATATAATGCTCCATATATAATGGGCCCCATATGATGCTCCAGTATATGATGGGCCCCATGGATGATGCTCCAGTGTATGATGGGCCTATATAATGCTTAAGTGTATAATGGGCCCTATCTATGATGCTCAAGTGTATGATGGACCCCATATATAATGCTCCAGTGTATAATGCTCCCCATATATTGCTCCAAACATTAAAAAAAAATGAAATACCTCTCCTCTCTGGGCACTGCTCTACTCTGGACTCCTCAGCATCGCCATCTTCCAGCTCTCTGCACTTGGACTGTTCAGGCAGAGGGCGTACAGACGTGAAGTCATCGCGCTCTCTGACCTGAATGTCACTGTCAGGAAACGCAGAAGACGTCACAGCGGTGGAGCAGGGAGAGGTAAGTATTGCAAGTGCTGGGGCCCTGAGCAAGCGACGGCACTGGCACAGGGCCCCTCATAGTACGCCGGTGTGTCTGACGGCGAGTGGGCCCCCCCACCATCAGAGACGCTTTTGCGTACTATGAGGGACCCTGTGCCAGTGCCGTCGCCCACGAGTGGGCTCCCCCCACCTGCTCAGGGAACCGGCACTTGCCCGGGTGCGCCAGGTGCTGATGCCGGCCCTGGGGGGGGACATCCCAGTTAGGGAGGTGGAAAAGCTGGCATATGTTGCGGTGTAGGCTGGACGTTCAGCAACTGCAAATGGAGGAATTGGAGAAGTCGGAGGAAGAGAAGGACAAAGCGAGCCATTTTGCTGGCAACCTTTGTGTCATCAGGGGAAGGAGGTACAAAATCCTTTGAAACCCGGGCATGGTTCATTTTTATGAAGGTGAGGTCACCAACATTTTGGGTCGACACCCGGGTCCTTCTTTCTGTCAGGATTGATCCAGCTGCACTTAAGACTCTTTCTGATAGCACACTACCAGCAGGGCAAGCGAGCTACTGTAAAGCACATTGGGCCAATTCAGGCCCTGTGTCCATTTTACAGGCCCAGTAGTCAAAGGGGAATGAACTGTGAGGGAGAACATCGATAGGGAAGGAGAGGTAATTTTGAACCATAGTTGACAACTGCTGTCTCCTGTCTGTTGCAATCGATTCAGTATTACCAGTCGTGTGAGCGTTACTCGAGAAATCAGTCCAAAACATGGTCATGAAACCCCTGTCTCCAACGCCACTTCGGCTGTGTGCACCACGAACACCTCTTCCGTTTGGCCCAGTACGGCTCGTGGTAGAACCTGCACTGCTGCTGTGTGCTGAGAATGCCTCTAACAAACGGTTTACCAGAGTTGATTGTTTGTTTGCCAATATTAGCTGTAGTGTTATGTTTGGGTAGCTGAGGAGAAAAAGCAAAAACGGCAATACACCAGAGAGGCTGGAACCTATTGGATTGCAGTAACCTGAACTAACCACACAACTAGAGGTAGCCATGGAGCATTCCTACGTTGATCCTAGACGCCTCATCACAGCCTGAGAGATAACTACACCTAAAGGTAGAAATATGAAAGCTATCTGCCCCAGAGCAGATCCCCAAAGAAAATAGGAAGCCCCCAAACATGTAATGGCGGTTAGGTTAGACAAGAAGAAGCAGGGACACAGACAGAAAATAGAATGAGCAAACGCTGGGGCCCAACCTGTCTAGACAGAAAAGTACAGGAAAGAACTCTGACTGCAATCCAACAAAAAACCCTAAAAAATACCAACTCCTCTGATTGCAAAAACACGATCTCCACCACCTAAATCAGATCTCTGGTGTAACAAAACTAAGCCGCAGCCACTGAAAAAACAGGAAAAAGCAAATGAACAAATAACAGTGGCTACAGATAAACTGAGAGGAGCACAGGCCCCAGGAGGGGACCCGGCTGACCTCCTCAAAAGTGCAGAAAATTATGCAAAAAACAAGCACAAAAAGAAAAGCAGAAAATATCTTATCTGAAAGCAGCAGATGAATGCAAGACTCCAGAAGACTTCCAAATGAACCAGGAACCACAATTGAGACAAGAACAATTGATCACCGGCGACCATCATGGGAGGGAACCTCCCTTATATCAGTCCAGTCCGTGATCCCAGATTGCCATTCCTCGCTGTAAGGTTCTGTACTGTCTGCAACCACCAGAGGGAGCCTCTGCTCAGAAACCCTCTCCAGCACATTCATAACAGTACCCCCCGCTTGAGGAGGGGTCACCGAACCCTCACTTGTGCAACCAGGCCGATCAGGATGAGCTCGGTGATAGGCACGGATCAGTCTCCTAGCATGGATGTCCGAAGCAAACACCCAAGAATTGTCCTCCTGACCATAACCTCTCCACTTAACCAAATACTGGAGTTTCTGTCTAGAAAAACGAGAATCCAATATTTTCTCAACCACATACTCCAGATTGCCCTCAACCAAAACAGGGTCAGGAGGCGCAGCCATAGGAACCACTGGCTCGACAAACCTCTTCAATAAGGACTTGTGGAACACGTTATGGATCTTAAATGTCCCTGGAAGAAGCAAACGGAAGGAAACAGGATTAAGAATCTCCATGATCTTATAAGGTCCAATGAACCTAGGCTTAAACTTTGGAGATGCAACCCTCATAGGGATATTTCTTGAGGACAACCAAACCAAGTTCCCCATTTTAAACCGAGGACCATCAGTCCTATGCCGGTTGGCAAACCGTTGGGCCTTCTCCTGAGAGAGAGACAACCTCTCCACTACCTGGTCCCAAATCTGCTGCATACGCTCCACAACAGAGTCAACAACCGGACAGACAGAAGCCTCCGCCTGTCCCGAAGAAAATCGATGGTGAAACCCAGAATTGCAGAAAAATGGAGACATCAAGGTGGCAGAGCTAGCCCTATTATTAAGAGCAAACTCAGCCAAAGGCAAAAAAGAGACCCAGTCATCTTGATCAGCAGACACAAAACATCTCAAATAAGTCTCCAAAGTCAGGTTTGTTCTCTCAGTTTGTCCATTGGTCTGAGGATGAAATGCAGAGAGAAAGATAATTGAACACCAAGTTTAGAACAAAATGTACTCCAAAATCTGGAAACAAACTGGACTCCTCTGTCAGACACAATGTTCTCCGGAATGCCATGTAACCGAACCACGTGCTGAAGGAACAAAGGCACCAATTCGGAGGAGGAAGGTAACTTAGGTAATGGCACAAGATGTATCATCTTGGAAAACCTATCACAGATTACCCAGAAAACGGTCATTTTCTGAGAAACAGGGAGGTCTGAAAAAAAAACCATAGAGATATGGGTCCATGGCCTCTTGGGCACAGGTAATGGCATTAACAAACCACTAGAGCGAGAGCAAGGCTTGGAACGAGAGCAAGTCCCACGGGACTGCCCAAATTCCCTGACGTCACGAGACAAAGCTGGCCACCAAAAGGACTGATCCACCAAGTCTCTCGTACCAAAAATCCCGGGATGACCAGCCAACGTGGAACAATGAATCTCAGACATCACACTCTTCTTCCACTGGTCTGGGACAAACAATTTCCCAATAGGGCAGCGCTCAGGTTTATCCTCCTGACACCCTTCCAGAGCCAGTCTCAAATTGGGCGAGATGGCGGAAAGTACTACACCCTCTTTCAAAATAACAGCAGGATCAGATAACTCAGGAGAGTCCGCAAAGAAACTCCTCGAGAGGACATCCGCCTTAACATTCTTAGTGCCAGGAAGAAAAGAAACCACAAAATTAAAACGTGTGAAAAACAAGGCCCACCTGGCCTGTCTAGGATTAAGTCGCTTGCTGAATCGAGATAAACCAGGTTCTTATGGTCCGTGAGGACCACCACCTGATGTTTGGCTCCTTCCAGCCAATGTCTCCACTCTTCAAAGGCCCACTTCATGGCCAATAACTCCCGATTACCCACGTCATAATTACGTTCAGTTGGAGAAAATTTTCGAGAGAAAAAGGCACAAGGGTTACTCTTAAAGGTCTCTGGATCTCTTTGGTACAAAACGGCACCTGCCCCAATTTCAGAGGCATCAACCTCCACCTGAAATGGTAGAGAAACATCAGGCTGCCGTAGAACAGGAGCAGAAGTGAATCTCTGCTTAAGTTCCGGAAACGCAGAAACTGCCTCAGGAGGCCAATTCACCACATCAGAACCCTTTTTGGTCAAATCAGTCAATGGTTTAACAATACCGGAGAAATTACCAATAAATTTACGATAAAAATTGGCAAAACCCAAAAATCTCTGAAGAGCCTTTAATGAAGTAGGTTGGACCCAATCACAGATGGCCTGAACCTTGACCGGGTCCATTTCAATAACAGATGGAGACAAAATGAATCCCAGAAATGAGTCCTTCTGTATGCCAAAAAGACACTTTGATCCATTCACATACAGTGCATTCTCTCTCAAAATCTGGAACACAGTCCGAACATGTTTCACATGAGAGTCCCAGTCATTGGAAAAAATCAAGATATCATCCAAATAAACAATCAGAAATTTATCCACAAAATCCCTGAAAATATCATTCATGAAGGATTGGAAGACGGAAGGAGCATTAGTGAGCCCAAAGGGCATCACTAGGTACTCAAAATGCCCCTCTGGGGTATTAAACGCCATCTTCCATTCATCCCCGTGCTTAATGCGAATAAGGTTATACACCCCCCTGACGTCAAGCTTGGTAAACCAACTAGCACTTTTCACTCTGGAAAACAGGTCAGAAATCAAGGGTAACGGATATTGATACTTCACAGTGATCTTATTCAAGAGACGATAATCAATACACGGCCTCAATGAACCATCCTTTTTGGCCACAAAGAAAAAACCGGCGCCCAAGGGTGAAGAGGATGGTCTGATATGACCCTTCTCCAATGACTCCTTGATATAAGATCGCAAAGCATTGTGTTCAGGTACAGACAAGTTAAAAAGGCGACCTTTAGGAAATTTACCACCAGGCACTAATTCAATAGCGCAATCATAGCTCCTGTGAGGGGGCAAGGATGCAGATTTACTTTCACTAAATACAATCGAAAAATCAGTCAAAAAGTCAGGAACATCCTGAGACTAGGGAGAGGCAGAAAAAACAGGAGTGTCAGTATTAACACATTGGCAGCCCCAACTGGTCACAGACACAGATTTCCAATCCAAAACAGGATTATGAGACTGTAACCAAGGGAAACCTAGTACAATAATGTCATGCAGATTATGCAGCACCAGAAATTTGCAACTCTCCTGATGATCTGGTTCAACCCTCATTATCACCTGAGTAGAAAACTGGGGTTTATTCTCCGCCAAAGGGGTAGAATCAATGCCCAGTAGGGGAATAGACTTCCGCAGGGGTATCATGGGAAACCCACAACGTTTGGTAAAGTCAAAATCCATCAGGTTAATAGCTGCTCCTGAATCAACAAAAGCCTGAGCAGAAAATGTGGACAGGGAGCAAATCAAGGTAACAGTCAACAGAAATTTAGTCTGAACACTACCCAAGACAACTGAGCATGCAAAACGTCTTCCCCGCTTAGGGCAGACGGAAAGAGCTTGAGAGGCGTCACCACAGTAGAAACATAACCCATTGCGTTTTCAAAACTCATGATGCTGAGCCCCAGAAGTCACTCCATCACACTGCATGGGCCCAGGAGCTGGCTCACAAGGCAACACCATCTCACGCATACCTCTGCGCTCATGCAAACGTCTGTCAATTTGAATAGCCAATGATATAGAATCATTGAGACGAGAGGGGACAGGGAATCCCACCATAACATCCTTTACATTCTCTGACAGCCCCTTCCGAAAAAGGGCTGCCAAAGCATCATCATTCCATTTGGTCAGGACTGCCCACTTTCGGAATTTCTGACAGTACAACTCAGCGTTTTCAAGACCCTGATTTAATGCCAACAAGGTTTTTTCAGCTTGATCAGTGACATTAGGTTCATCGTACAATAACCCCAGAGCCAGAAAAAATACATCAATATCATTCAAAACAGGATCCCCAGGTGTCAGGGAAAAAGCCCAATCCTGAGGGTCGCCGCGCAGGAGAGAGATGACAATTTGAACCTGCTGTGCTGCGCTCCCCGAGGACTTAGGTTTTAAGGCAAAAAACAACTTACAGTTATTTTTGAAATTCAGAAATTTAGCCCGATCCCCCAAAAATAAATCTGGCATGGGAATCCTAGGTTCCACAACCGGCAACCCAGCAAGATAGGTAGCAATACTCCGAACCTCAGTGGCAAGCTGATCCACACGGCCAGACAACTGTGCAAACTCCATTAAGAGAGAAAAAAAAATCCTCCTCAACACCCAGAGAAAAAGAGGGAAAAAATGCAACAAACAAAAAAAAAAATCTCTGACAACTCTGACAACCTTTTTTTTTTTTTTTTCTTTCCACACTATTTTTCCCTTCTGTGAGTACCATATAATCTTCAGTTTTGGCCGGTGATACTGTTATGTTTGTGTAGCTGAGGAGAAAAAGCAAAAACGGCAATACACCAGAGAGGCTGAAACCTATTGGATTGCAGTAACCTGAACTAACCACACAACTAGAGGTAGCCGTGGAGCGTTCCTACGTTGATCCTACATGCCTCGTCACAGCCTGAGAGATAACTACATCTAAAGGCAGAAAGATGAAAGCTATCTGCCCCAGAGCAGATCCCCAAAGAAAATAGGAAGCCCCCAAACATGTAATGGCGGTTAGGTTAGACAAGAAGAAGCACGGACACAGACAGAAAATAGAA
>JARQOD010000002.1:460623660-460765284 GCA_033576555.1 Oophaga sylvatica | reverse complement strand
CCCTAATCTCCCATTGCCTCTCTGGCATGGCACGTGGTACAGGCAGTATTTCAGAAAATACCACCTTGGAGGTCCTTGGTTTAAGCTTGCAGCCTAATTCCCTGAAATCATCTTTAAGGACCTTCCAGCTACCTCTAACTTTGTCATTTGTGCCAATGTGCACCATGATCACTGGGTCCTCACCAGCCCCTCCCAGTAATCTGTAAATCCGATCAGCGATGTGTCGGACTCGAGCGCCAGGTAGGCAGCACACTGTTCGACGATCCCTTTCTTTGTGACAGATTGCCCTATCTGTTCCCCTAATAATTGAGTCCCCCACTACCAGCACCTGTCTGGCCTGCCCTGCTCTCCTATTTCCCCACTTACTGGAGCAGACACTCCTCCAGCTTTCAGAGGACATGCCTTGCTGCAGCAGTGCTACCCCTGTACTGACACCCCCCTCATCTGCCAACTTAGCAAACTTATTGGGGTGTGCCAGATCAGGACTAGCCTCCCTGGTGCTCTTCTCTCTACCCCGCCTTCTAACTGTCACCCAGCTTGCTGCTTCACTGTCCTGCTGCTCCATCCTAGCATCCCCCCTCATCTATCCCATTGAGCAGCTGCTTAGTGAGCAGAAGACTCCTTTCCATATTGTCTGTGGATCTCAGTGTTGACAGCTGCACATTTAGATCCAGTATCTGGGCTTCCAAATGCACAACATGCTCACATCTCGCACAGCAGTATGCTCCCTCAACCGGCTGTTCAAGGATTGCATACATGTGACAAGATGTACACTGGATGGCATTGGCAATAGTGGAGCACATTTCTAATGGGGATTTCACCAGACAGAAAAGATAAGTAAAAATAAATAAAAAGTATTAATAAAATATAACAGCAATTCAGTAATTTCTCCCTTGGAAACTCCCTGAATCCAAAGTCACTGAATCCCAAGTCACACATTTACCACCGTTCACACTTACGCTCCGGTCACACTCAGCTCGCTCACACTCGCTGAAGCAGATTTAAAGAGAATTTTTTTTTCCTTCAATAGCAAACCACCCTGCTGCTCAATGCAATTCCCCCAAAAAAAGCCGAACCACTATAGACACAAGGATACACACAGCAGGTGGGAAAGGCTACAGACAAGGATGCAATGAACACAGAAATAGGACTGCATACAGACAAGGTCAGGTAAAGGAACAGGTACAAGAACTAAGGACAAAGGCCTGGGTATTCTGCCCCCAGGGTGGCGGACTAAGCAAGAAACACTGTTATAGACCAAGGTATGTAAGAACAGTAACAGGTCTGGGTATTAAGCCGTAAGAGAAGGCAGAAAACAGGACAGGACCTGGCAGCTCAGCAGCAAGACACTGACTGAGATAGAGCGTTGCATAGGCATCCTCCTATGGGCAGGGATGCCTTAAGTATCAGAGGTCTCTTGGCAATTGGCTAAAGACACCTTAAGAAGGTGCACACTGACTCTATAAGAACCAGGAAGTGCTGGTGCCACCCCCTATGCACACAGCCAGGAAGTATGCAAAGAGCAGGCAGGAGACATGAGGTACACAGCATGGAGTAGCAGAAGACAGAACTCACAGCATTCTCTGAAGTAGTGAGTAAGTTGGTTTGTAAGGCTGATGGGGATGGGAGGCCATGCAGTGATGCCGGCAGAGTTGTTACAGCCACAAGGTCATCTCCAAGGAGGTGAAGAGAATGTTGAGCCTGGGAGTCATGGAGGAGTCAAAAAGTGGCTGGTCCAGCTCTACTGTCCTGGTGCCGAAGCCAGATGGGGAGTGGCACTTCTATAATGATAACAGGAAGCTCAATGAGGTGTCCAAGTTTGACGTGTTTCCGATGCCCCGAATCAATGAGCTTATTGACAGGCTATAGTCAGACAGATACATCACCACCCTGGACCTAACGAAAGGGTACTGGCAATTTCTCCAAGAATTCGCCAAGGAGAAGAAGGCCTTCTCTACACCTGACGGGTGCTTTTAGTATACCCGGATGCCGTTTGGCCTACAAGGAGCCCCAGCTACCTTCCAGAGGGCAATAGACCGGATACTGGTCCCTCACAAGAAGTATGCCGCTGCTTACTTGGATGACATCATAATCTTCAGCCCTGATTGGGGAGGTCACCTACAGAAGGTCCAGGCGGTACTGGATTCACTAAGGAAGACAGGGTTTACCATAAACCCAAAGAAGTGCGCCCCCGGGAAAGAAGAAGCAAAGTACTTGGGCTACATCGTTGGAAGAGGAGATAAAGCTACAAATAGACAAAGTGGAGGCAATTCAAAAGTAGCCTCAGCCGATCTCCAAAAAGCAAGTTAGAGCGTTTCTGGGAATTGTGGAATATCATCAGCGAATTTCGCTTTGATAGCTGGTGACTAGGTGGTTTCTGGTGCTCCAGGACTGTAATTTTCATGTGGATCACAGGCCAGGGAAGTTGCATGGGCACACAGATCACCTGTCCAGAGTCCCCAGCATAGCGAGTGAAGGTGCCAAAACCCTTGGCTTTGGGCAGAGGGGGGTGATATGCAACAAAGTCACTGATAAAGTGCTGGAGGGGAGATATGTTATACTACGCCTAATGGCTTCAGTGATTTAAAACCCAGAGTTTTTCCTCCAGTACATTAAGTGTTGTGAGGGTTAAGCTAAGTTGGCTTTTATGTGGACATCCATAGAGTAGGATGGAGAATGTCCACCTTATCTCCACCTGCAGAGCCGGAACCACCGTGTGCTGACAGGACCTGTGTGATGTCACAGTCGTTCAATCAGTCACATGATGGAGGAGTAACATGGTCTAGTGCTTAAGTAGCTGGCTTCCAAAGGCAGCAGTGTTCAGTGTGCCTTGATAAGAAGCACTCCAGGAAAGTGTTTGTGCCATTGTAGTTTGTTAAAGGACCTGAATCATGGACATTGCTAACTATGAGCAGGCTGATCCCCGCTAGGAGACGGACTGTGTTTTGTTTTGTGGTTTTGCCCTGCGGGCCATGTTTACTTTTTTCCAGCTTGGCTTATGCTGCCTTTAATAAACCAAGCACGACAGTGTTCAGTTTCTACCTCTGTGTCCAGCCAAGTGAGCCGCTCTACCACACCTTACTACTCTATATCTTATTGGTATAATACATCTATTTATGTAGTTTCAATTGCTGCAGTATTTGACCATTAAGGTCTATGGGATATTTGATATCTATAATTTTTGTTCAGAGATAATGAATTATTATCTGTATCTATGGTGTTCTGCCTATATAAAGTGGCATGTAAAAGTTTGAGCACCACTGGTCAAAATTACTGTTATTTTGAACAGTTAAGCAAGTTGAAGATGAAATGATCTCTAAAAAATCTAAAGTTAAAGATGACATTTTTCCATTGTATTTGTATTTTTATTTTAGGCAAAAAAGCAAAACAAAATTTTGTAACAAAAAACAGAAGTCATGGGTTTTTCTAAGCGGCTACCTAGCACTCTGAAAATTTAAATGGTGAAGACCCACAAAGTAGGAGAAGGCTGTAAGAACATAGCAAAGTGTTTTCAAGTTGCCTTTTCCTCAGTTTGAAATGTCGTTAAGAATGGCAGTTAACAGAAACAGTGGAGGTCGAGATAAGGTCTGGAAGACCAAGCAAAATTTCAGTGGGAGCTGCTCGTAGGATGGCTAAAGAAGAAAATCAGAACCCACACTTGACTGCAAAAGACCTTCAGAAAGATTTAGCAGACTCTTGAGACTCTTCTAAACAAACCTGATGCATTTTGGAAGGTATGTGTGGAGAAAAAAGGGCACAGAATTTCAGGGAAAGAACATCTCGTCACCCATTAAGTATGAGGTTGGATCAGCCAATGGCACAGGGAACATTTCATGGGAAGATGGAAGAATGGATTAATTGAAATTTCAACAAATTTGTGATGCAAACATAACACCCTCTCTAAAAAAGCTGAATTTGAAAAGAGGATGGCTTCTACGAATGGATAATGATTCTAAACATGTCAAAATACACAATATACTACCTCAAAAGGCGCAAACTGAAGGTATTGCAATGGTGCTCACCGTCCCCTGACCTGAGCGTCATTGAAAATCGGTGGGTAGGCCTCAAAATAGCAGTGAATGCAAGTTGACCCAAGAATATCACAGATCTGCCAGAATTTTTAAAGAAAAAATGGATGAAAATCCCTCAAACAAGAATTGAAAGACTTTTGTCAGACTACAAAAAGCATTGATATTTTCAAAAGGGGATGCTACAAGGTACTAACGATGCAAAAGACCAAATCATAAATTTCTGGACGAGGCCAAAATTACACTAATACAGCCTTGAGAGAGAATTGACCCCTAAAAATTAACTTTTATTAATTTATCTAAAACAAATGTAAACACAGACAACACCAGGGTGTATTCTTTAGTGACCAGAGTGACCGAGCTATTACTAGGAAGTAGGTATATGATCGTAAGAGATACCTATCTCTTCCTAGGATCTCTCCCTTCCTTACAGCAGAGGTTGGCATCATAATTTCTTGATGTCCCTACTCACCCTATTGCACCCTAGCCCAAAGTGAAGACATATATATACACAAAGAAAGAAAATGGGAAAAATTAAAGGTAAAGTGCACCAAGTCTCTTAACTAGGTCTGTTAGGTATCATTGTAAAAGCAGCCTGCTTACAGGGAGCCTCTAAAGCATGTATTGTATAAGCATAGAGTTTACCTATGATTAGCTCAATGTGGTAGAGGATCCAAGAAGGGGTCCCTCACATGGGGTATTAGGAGGTCACTAATGTACATTTTCTTCAGTTATGATGCTTAAGTGTATATAGAGAGTGCATCTATTCAAGAGGTTCTAAATACACTGCTCAAAAAAATAAAGGGAACACTCAAGGAACACTCAAGGAACACATCCTAGATCTAACTGAATGAAATATTCTCATTGAATACTTTGTTATGTACAAAGTTGAATGTGCTGTCAACATAATCACACAAAAATCATCAATGAAAATCAAATTTTTGAACCAATGGAGGCCTGGATTTGGAGAGACCCCCAAAATGAAAGTGGAAACAAGTCAAAATGAAAATCAAAACAAGACAAAATTAAAGTGGAAACAAGTCAAAATGATGCTCAGAATTGTGTGTGGCCTCCACGTGCCTGTATGACCTCCCTACAATGCCGGGGCATGCTCCTGATGAGGTTGTGGATATTCTCCTGAGTGATCTCCTCCCAGACCTGGACTAAAGCATCCGTCAACTCCTGGACAGTCTGTGGTGCAACGTGACATTGGTGAATGGAGCGAGACATGCTGTCCCAGATGTGCTCAATCAGATTCAGGTCTGGGGAACGGGCAGGCCAGTCCATAGCTTCAATGCCTTCATCTGCATTGTCCTGCATTAGGAGGAACCCAGGGCCAACTGCACCAGCATATGGTCTCACAAGGGGTCTGAGAATCTCATCTCGGTGCTCATCAGGAAAATGCCAAGGCGTTGTAGGGAGGTCATAAAGGCACGCTCAATACTGAGCATCATTTCGACTTGTTTCCACTTTAATTTTGTCTTGTTTTGATTTTCATTTTGACTTGTTTCCACTTCATTTTGGGGGCTTCTCCAAATCCAGGCCTCCATTGGTTAAAAAATTTGATTTCCATTGATGATTTTTGTGTGATTATGTTGACAGCACATTCAACTTTGTACACAACAAAGTATTCAATGAGAATATTTCATTCATTTAGATCTAGGATGTGTTATTTGAGTGTTCCCTTTATTTTTTTGAGCAGTGTATCTCAGTATAGTAAAATCAGAATAGACCTTTAGATGACCTCAGTACAGATATACTGCAAAGCACCATCCCCCACCAACAATATGGCATTCAAAACAAAGGGGGTACAATAGGTGCAAACCAATGATATGCTAGTTCCATTTCAGAGTATCACCCTCCAAAACGATCTCTGATGTCACCACCAAAAAACTATCCACCGAGGATTTTTTAACGTGTTTTGAATTGTCATGCAATTCAAAAATTTGTGGTATATTACAGGCTGTAGTAATGCCAGATGTACTATCAAAATCAGTCCTCACACTCTAGTCAAACATAGATACAGTGGTTACGGAAAGTATTCAGACCCTTTTAAATTTTTTACTCTTTGTTTCATTGCAGCCATTTGGTAAATTCAAAAAAGTTCATTTTTGTCTCAGTAATGTACACTCTGCACCCCATATTGACTGAAGAAATGTAGAAATTTTTGCAAATTTATTAAAAAAGAAAAACTGAAATATCACATGGTCATAAGTATTCAGACCCTTTGCTCTGACACTCATATTTAAGTCACATGCTGTCCATTTCCTTGTGATCCACCTTGACATGGTTCTGCTCCTTCATTGGAGTCCAGCTGTGTTTAATTAAACTGATAGGACTTGATTTGTAAAGGCACACACCTGTCTATGTACAGTAAGACCTCACGGCTCACAGTGTCAGACCAAATGAGAATCATGAGGTCAAAGGAACTGGCCAAGGAGCTCAGAGACAGAATTGTGGCAAGGCACAGATCTGGCCAAGGTTGCAAAATAATTTCTGCTGTACTGAAGGTTCCTAAGAGCACAATGGCCTCCATAATCGTTAAATGGAAGAAGTTTGGGACCACCAGAACTTTTCCTAGACCTGGCCGTCCAGCCAAACTGAGCAATCTTGGAGAAGAGCCTTGGTGAGAGAGGTAAAGAAGAATCCCAAGATCACTGTGGCTGAGCTCTACAGATGCAGTAGGGAGATGTGAGAAAGTTCCACAAAGTCAACTCTCACTGCAGCCCTCCACCAGTCGGGCCTTTATAGCACAGCGGCCAGACGGAATCTTCTCCTCAGTGCAAGAAATATGAAAGCCAGCATAGTTTGCTAAAAAACACATGAATAACTCCCAGACTATGAGAAATATGATTCTCTGGTCTGATCAGACAAAGATATAATTTTTTGGTGATAATTCTAATCGGTATGTATGGAGAAAACTAGGCACTGCTCATCACCTGCCCAATACAATCCCAACAGTGAAACATGGTGGTGGCAGCATCATGCTATGGGGGTGTTTTTCAGTTGCAGGGACAGAATGACTGGTTGCAATTGAAGGAAACATGTGTCAGCCAAGTACAGAGATATCCTGGATGAAAACCTCTTCCAGAGTTCTCTGGACCTCAGACTTGGCCAAAGGTTCACCTTCCAACAAGAAAATGACCCTAAGCACACAGCTAAAATAACAAAAGGAGTGGCTTCAGAACAAATCTTCTTGACTCGCCCAGCCAGAGCCCTGACCTAAACCCAATTAAGCATCTCTGGAGAGACCTGAAAATGGCTGTCCACCAACGTTCACCATCCAACCTGACGGAACTGGAGAGGATCTGCAAGGAAGAATGGCAGAGGATCCCCAAATCCAGGTGTGAAAAACTTGTTGCATCATTCCTAAGAAGACTCATGGCTATACCAGCTCAAAAGGGTGCTTCTACTGAATACTGAGCAAAGGGTCTGAATACTTATGACCATGTGATATTTCAGTTTTTATTTTTTTAATAAATTTGTAAAAAATGTCTACATTTCTGTTTTTTTTCAGTCAAGATGGGGTGCAGATTGTACATTAATGAGAAAAAAATATGAAAAATATCCATTTAGAGACACTTATCACTTTAAGAAGTCCCTTGTGCATGGTCCCGACTTGTTTCCCCTTGTGGTGTCAGGGTTCATCAGGGGACAGCATAGGACATCTCAATCTATCTCCATGCGAGCAGACAGTACTGTGTGTGAGGGCCCAATCCAACCATAAGTATAATTATCTCAGTTGTCTCATATATCGGTGATTACCCCATTTAGGCCCCATCTTCTTATTTCCATGTTGTGTATGGCGCTCATTCTGAAGCACCACCACTACTTCCAGAAGCGCACAGAAAGTACATCACTGGACCACTGTCCAGTGACCGTCGCGGCTGGTCATCTGTTCCACCGAAGACATTTTCTTGCACTGCAATGACATAATTTCCAGTTCTGGTGGGCATGCGGTCCATTGATGTACTTTCTTTGCGCTCCACTGCCGCTACTTCCAGTGGCGGAGCTTCAGGATGATAATAACTAATCCAATGTAAGTCAATGGAAAAGCCAAATTTTTTTTGCTGGACCGAACAGACAGTTCTGGAGGCATGAGAAAAAAGCTGAAATGGATGGAAGGAGCTAAAACTAAATGGGAACAGCATGGAGAAGAGGCCTTTCTGACTCACATATAGTATGTGGGAAAAACGTTTTCAGAATATTGCACCAGTTTTACGGATTTATGAGAAGACCAAACCAAACCTAATTTTTTTTAAGGGAATAATGCTAAGAAATATTTTTCCCTTCATAATTCCATGTACATGTACAGACCAAAAGTTTGGACACACCTCATTCAAAGATTTTTCTGTATTTTCATGACTATGAAAATTGTAGAATCACACTGAAGGCATCAAAACTATGAATTAACAGATGTGGAATTATACATTACACTTTACAAAAAAGTGTGAAACAACTGAAAATATGTCTTATATTCTAGGTTCTTCAAAGTAGCCACCTTTTGCTTTAATTACTGCTTTGTATGCAGAAAAGGTAAACGGATGGACTCTACATGCCTGGTTCCCACCGTGAAGCATGGAGGAGGTGGTGTGATGGTGTGGGGGTGCTTTGCTGGTGACACTGTTGGGGATTATTCAAAATTGAAGCGGTGAGCGGTCCAGCTCACCCCAAACCATCTCGATTGGGTTCAGGTCTGGTGACTGTGGAGGCCAGGTCATCTGGCATAGCATTCCAACACTCTCCTTCTAGGTCAAATAGCCCTTACACAGCCTGGAGGTGTGTTTGGGGTCATTGCCCTGTTGAAAAATAAATGATGGTCCAACTAAACGCAAACCGCATGAAATAGCATGCTGCTGCAAGATGCTGTGGTAGCCATGCTGCTTCAGTATGCCTTCAATTTTGAATAAATCCCCAACAGTGTCACCAGCAAAGCACCCCACACCATCACACCACCTCCTCCATGCTTCACGGTGGGAACAAGACATGTAGAGTCCATCAGTTCACCTTTTCTGCGTGCAAAGCAGTAATCAAAGCAAAAGGTGGCTACTTTGAAGAACCTAGAATATAAGACATATTTTCAGTTGTTTCACACTTTTTTGTAAAGTGTAATGTATAATTCCACATGTGTTAATTCATAGTTTTGATGCCTTCAGTGTGATTCTACAATTTTCACAGTCATGAAAATACAGAAAAATCATTGAATGAGAAGGTGTGTCCAAACTTTTGGTCTGTACTGTATATAACGCAAATTAAAAGAAATATATAAAAAATTATACCTCCTTACCTCCTCTTTAGCATATGTTCACACGGAGCAGTTTGGCTTTATTTTTTCCCTTAACATTTGTGAAGGCTCCCACTCCTACATTTGGGAGGTTCCTCCCTCATTCCAAATTGTTAGCTAGAAAGTGGAATACATATTCCTCATCACTTTACAATGCCAGCTAAAACATGCTCATTTGCGTCCTTTGCTTCACATTTTCAGAGGGCCACCATGTGCCGTGAAACCTGAGTTTGGGAAGGGTCTTCAGGTGGCCCTGTATCATACATTTGTGAGAGCTCTCACTCCTATATTTGGGAGGTCCCTCCCTCATTCCAAATTGTTAGCTAGATAGTGAGGAAAACACTTACAGAAAGCACAGAGCAAAAATTACAACAATACTATAACAAACTACGGACCTTTCTGATTCATAACAAGGAAAAGAAACTACACAGACTGCGCCTCAATTGCGGACTCTATACAAACAGATACAAAACAAAACCTGACAACCCTGACAACCACTCCATTCCAGACACAAAAGCATCTAACTGTGTCATCAATCTCTCAGATTACAAACCCAACAAAGTGGAGCTTGCCGTGCTTTCTAGAGGACTCTCATTTTGTCCTACTAAGGCCCTGGATAAAACCGAACTCTGCAGTGATATGGAACATTTTTTCAGGAGACTGCGCCTGAGAGAATACTTCAATGATACAGAAGATCCACAGAACACTCGGACTGAAGGAAAAGGGATCCCAACAACCAAGAAGAGGTTAGACTGGACACCTCCACCTGGACGTAACCCTCATTTGGATAAATATATAGACTCATTCAGATATAGGAAAGATGTGTATCTTCGTACCGTGTTAGCCAGTAGATAGAAAAATATTTAGACTTGAGAGTCCTCAGTGGTTGATACCTTTTAATGGCTAACTGAAAAGATGGTAACAAATTGCAAGCTTTCGAGACTACTCAGGTCTCTTCATCAGGCATAGACTAATACAACATCTGAAGAATCACATATTTATACACAAAATAGCACAGAAAAAATGCAATAGGTAGGACAAGTGACATGAAGCAGAACTGTCATTATGGCAGAGGGATTAACATAAATATGACTAGTTCATAGATAAGGAGTGAAGGTTTTATTACCCTCTGATTGGGGTCTGGTATTGTGTTGTGATGACCCTAAAAGGTCAGGGAGGCAGATTCCTTAATTGTTGTAGAACAACATAAAACTCTGGGATATATTCATCCCAGCACTAAGAATGCAAGACCTGTACATCTATAATGACCACGGACAGGATAAAGATCCCCAACTCCCATCAGGACTACAAGATACCAGGTACTTTCAGCTGCATCACATCTAATGTGGTGTACCTAATTATATGTACTAAATGTCCAACTGGGGGTCTGTATGTGGGGGAGACAGGGCAAAAACTGAGAACAAGGATGAATTCTCATCGCCACACGATAAGAGAAAAAAGAATGGATTTACCTGTGGCCAAACACTTTTGTATGCCCGGTCATAGCATGACAGATATGGAATTACTTGTATTAAAATCTAACTTCAAATCTGAGAAGGATAGAAAAGTCTGGGAATATAAACTTATGATGACCTTTGACACTCTTAGTGCTGGGATGAATATATCCCAGAGTTTTATGTCGTTCTACAACAATTAAGGAATCTGCCTCCCTGACCTTTTAGGGTCATCACAACACAATACCAGACCCCAATCAGAGGGTAATAAAACCTTCACTCCTTATCTATGAACTAGTCATATTTATGTTAATCCCTCTGCCATAATGACAGTTCTGCTTCATGTCACTTGTCCTACCTATTGCATTTTTTCTGTGCTATTTTGTGTATAAATATGTGATTCTTCAGATGTTGTATTAGTCTATGCCTGATGAAGAGACCTGAGTAGTCTCGAAAGCTTGCAATTTGTTACCATCTTTTCAGTTAGCCATTAAAAGGTATCAACCACTGAGGACTCTCAAGTCTAAATATTTTTCTAGACTCATTCAGACATTTGATAAAATCCACCATCATAGCCACCAACAAGAGACAAGCATCCAACATCAGTGCCCAGGAGAGAAAGGCCATACAGTCTCTGAAAACCAACAAAGAAATCATCATTAAACCTGCTGACAAGGGAGGTGCAATAGTCATGATGAACACATCAGACTATATGAAGGAAGCAAACAGACAACTTACGGACACACGCTACTACAGAAAACTGGAGTCGGACCCTACACAGGACTATTACAAGGAACTAAGCAAGTTGGTATCTTGTCTGTCTGACAAATCCATAAGAGCTGATGACCTGATACCAGAAAGTCCAAGAACAGGGACGTTTTACATGCTTCCCAAAATCCACAAAGCTGGGAATCCAGGGAGGCCGATTATTTCATGTGTGGACACCCTTACTGAGCAGGTATCTGGATGGGTAGAGGGTATTCTTAAACCCCTGGTAAAGGATACACCAGCTACATTCAGGACACAACTGACCTACTGAATAAACTAGCAGCAATAGGTCCCCTACCAGAAGGAACCATCCTGGCCACCATGGACGTGGAATCTTTGTACTCTAATATCCCACACCAGGATGGATTAAATGCCTGCAAAGTCTTCATGGGAAACACCGGGAATGATGCTGATTCTGTGGTGAAACTCACAAAATTCATCCTCACCCACAATTACTTTGAATTTGACAACAAGATCTATCTTCAGGAGACTGGCACAGCTATGGGAAGTAAAATGGCTCCACAGTATTCAAATCTTTTCATGGCCAAGCTTGAAAGCGACTTTTTGTCCTCATGTCCCATCAGGCCTCGGGCCTACTACCGCTACATTGATGACATTTTAATCATCTGGACGGAGTCTGAACAACAGCTAAAGACGTTCCATGAACAGTTCAACCAATTTCATCCCACCATCAACTTAACACTCAACTACTCCAGCACTGAAATTAACTTTTTAGACACCACCATTAAGCTAAAGAACAATGAAATAGAGACATCCCTGTATCAGAAGCCAATCGACCGTCCAACATACCTTAAATGGGACAGTTTCCATCCAAAACACATAAAAAACTCTATTGTCTACAGCCAAGCCATCAGATACAACCGTATATGTTCCAACCCCATGGATAGAGATGAACACCTTGGTCGCCTCAGAAAGACTTTTTTGAACCAGGGCTACCATCCAAGAACAATTGAAAACCAAATTACAAGAGCCACCAGAATATCAAGGAATCACCTGCTACATTACAGAGCTAAAGAAGAAAATAACCGGGTGCCTCTAGTGGTCACCTACAATCCAAATCTGGAGATGCTAAGGGGAGCTACACGGAAACTACAACCTTTACTACAAAAAGATGCCCGATTACAATCCATATTTCCAGACCCCCCACTACTGTGTTTTAGGCAGCCCCCAAATCTAAGAAGCATCATTGTCAGAAGCTCCCTGTCCTCCCCAACAGCTGCAGGAACCTTTCCTTGCAACAAGAAGAAATGTAAAACCTGTGCATCTATAATGACCACAGACAAGATAAAGATCCCCAACTCCCATCAGGACTACAAGATCCCAGGTACTTTCAGCTGCATCACATCTAATGTGGTGTACCTAATTATATGTACTAAATGTCCAACTGGGGGTCTGTATGTGGGGGAGACCGGGCAAAAACTGAGAACAAGGATGAATTCTCATCGCCACACAATAAGAGAAAAAAGAATGGATTTACCTGTGGCAAAACACTTTTGTATGCCCGGTCATAGCATGATGGATATGGAATTACTGGTATTAAAATCTAACTTCAAATCTGAGAAAGATAGAAAGGTTTGGGAATATAAGCTCATGATGACCTTTGACACTCTTACTGCTGGAATGAATATATCACACGGATTCATGTCATTCTATATCAATAAAGGAATCTGCGTCTCTGACCTTCTAGGGGCATCAAAACACAACACCAGACCCCAATCAGAGGGCAATAAAACTTTCTCTCCTTATCTATGAACTGTTCCAATATTTATGTTCATCCCTCTGCCATAATGACAGTTCTGCTTCACGTCACTTGTCTTACCTATTGCACTATTCCTGTGTCCTGTTGTGTATATAAATATGTGATTCTTCAGTTTTTTTTTTAGTCTTTGCCTGATGAAGAGACCTGAGTAGTCTCGAAAGCTTGCAATTTGTTACCATCTTTTCAGTTAGCCATTAAAAGGTATCAACCACTGAGGACTCTCAAGTCTAAATATTTTTCTATCTACTGGCTAACACGGTACGAAGATACACATCTTTCCTATAGCTAGATAGTGGAATACATATTCTCCATCACTTTACAATGCCAGCTAAAACATGCCCATTTGAATTTTGAGTTTCGCCCACCACCACCACGTTCACCGCCATGTCATCATGTGGCCCTTGTTTGACATTTTCAGAAGGCCTGCAGGTGAGCTCCACAGTTCTTTTTGGCCAACGGATCCCAATGGAGCCACTCTCATAGCGGGTGAATCCGCTGTAAGGTGAATATAATACAGGAGTTGGGGAAGCTGTATGCTTAATGTCAGTAAATTGGATTCTACCAGACACCAGAAGAATTAGAACTAAATTCTGAATACAGTGTATGCAAGCAAGGGCCTGTATTGTGATCAGTCTGTCAGGCCTGAAACCCATGTCAGGAACATGCAGAAGAATAATTTTACTTGGAATCAGCCTCCACAAGGGAAATAGACAGGAGTGCCATTTACTAATCTGCACAAGCCTACGCATTTCTTCTGGAAACTACTCAACCAGGCAGAATGTATTTTTGCATGGTTTTGAGCAACAATGGAGTTATTACAGGCTATGTCCCAGAGAGTGACGAGGTCTTTGGAGTGTATTACTCAGGTGACAGGCAGAGCTACAGAGCTCGGTTAAAGGCCTTAGCGTGGCAATGACCATGTTTAAATATGTGTAAGGCTGTGGCCTGAATAGGTCTGTGGAGCGTATTAACCCAGTTTCTTAGACATGCATAAAATGTACAGAAACTGGGCAATACCCCACCACAATTTTTTTGGGACCCAAATTTAGAAAATTTAAGGGAAGTGACAGTTTAATAAAGAGACACAAGTCTGATTTAGGAGCCTGGACAAGCCAGCAATGTCTTTGTCCAGCATCGGACAATGGAAAGAGCTAACAAATATGTATGCCCTATCTAACTAACAATTTGGGAAGAGACATATATGCTGACAAGGGACAACTGAATGCTGCGCTGGGACACTGAACTGTACGTGGTTGCTGAATGTTGTGTCTGTACAACTGCAGGTTGTGGGCAGGAGGCATCAGCGCCTGCTTCCTGGACAACAGATTGGGAAGGCCATAACACAGGGAAGAGCCAGTGGTTTTACCCTCAGACACAGATTTTGTACCCAGGCATTCCACCCACCTAATGGGGTGCTGCATATATGCGCAGTATATGGCGTATGCTAACAGAGGTATTATGTCAAATTTCCCTTTATAAAGGGATGTGTGGGTAAGATTTTTGAACTAGCAGCATATATATAGAGCATGTTTCATTACTCATATTATTCTGTGTAAGGCTGAAACATGAAGAAGTGTGTGGAGCATATGAAGGCATTGATGTTCCAAAATGTCCAAGTGCAGACCCAAAAATCAACATCAAGCTACAAGATACACACTTAAAGTAACCGTGAGAAGGGCAACACAATAAAAAAATTATAATAGAATATATAGAGATTGAGAGTAGAAATTTGACCATTGCACAATGTACAGAGGTTTCCAAAAATTTCCGCGAGGGGTCTGTATCATACATTCTGAAAGAGACTATTATGGGGACATAGTAACATAGTTAGTAAGGCAGAAAAAAGACATTTGTCCATCCAGTTCAGCCTATATTCCTTCAGAATAAATTCCCAGATCTACATCCTTCTAAAGAACCTAATAACTGTAAGATACAATATTGTTACTTTCCAGGAAGACATCCAGGCCTCTCTTGAACCCCTTGACTGAGTTCGCAATCACCACCTCCTCAGGCAAGGAATTCCAGATCCTTTCTATGTTGGAAAAACTTTCTCTCCTGCAGATTCAGAGAATGCCCCCTTGTGACCGTCACCTTCTTTGGTATAAACAGATCCTCAGAGAGATATTTGTATTGTCCCCTTATATACTTATACATGGTTATTAGATCACCCCTCAGTTGTCGTTTTTCTAGACTAAATAATCCTAATTTTGCTAATCTCCTTGGTAATTGTAGTTCCCCCATCCCCTTTATTAATTTTGTTGCCCTCCTTTGTACTCGCTCTAGTTCCATTATATCCTTCCTGAGCACCGATGCCCAAAACTGTACACAGTACTCCATGTGCGGTCTAACCATGGATTTGTACAGAGGCAGTATAATGCTCTCATCATGTGTATCCAGACCTCTTTTAATGCACCCCATGATCCTGTTTGCCTTGGCAGCCACTGCCTTGCACTGGCTGCTCCAGGTAAGTTTATCATTAACTAGGATCCCCAAGTCTTTCTCCATGTCAGATTTACCCAGTGGTTTCCCATTCAGTGTGTAATGGTGACATTGATTCCTTCTTCCCATGTGTATAACCTTACATTTATCATTGTTAAACTGCATGTGCCACCTTTCGGCCCAAGTTTCCAACTTATCCAGATCCATCTGTAGCAGAAAACTTTCTTCTCTTGTATTGACTGCTTTACATAGTTTTGTATCATTTGCAAATATCAATATTTTACAGTTTAAACCTTCTACCAGATCGTTAATAAATATGTTGAAGAGAATAGGTCCCAACCCCGCCCCCGCAGTTCCCCACTGGTCACAGCAACTGAGTTATAGAATATACCATTTATAACCACCCTCTGCTTTCTATCACTAAGCCAGTTACTTACCTATTTACACACATTTCCCCCCAGAACCAGCATTCTCATTTTGTGAACCAACCTCTTGTGTGGCACGGTATCAAACGCTTTGGAAAAATCAAGATATACCATGACCAATGACTCACCTTGGTCCAGTTTATAGCTTACCTCTTCATAAAAACTGATTAGATTGGTTTGACAGGAGCAATTCCTCATAAACCCATGCTGATATGGAGTTAAACAATTAAACTCAATAAATCTTGCACTTTTTACAATACCTGTCGAGAGGTGCAGAAGTCTCATTGACAGTTACAGTAATCGTTTGATTGCAGTGATTGCCCCAAAAGGTACTGCAACAAAATATTAAGTTAAGGGAGCCATCATTTCTGTCCAGGCCTATTTCATGAGTTTTATTTTTTTTAAATTCTGAGGAAGCATGGTTGAAAAGCAATGTGTGACTTTCTGTTGTTCATTTTCATAGATTTTTAAATTATTATTACTTTTGTCAGATTCAAGCTATTTCTGTCACCATTGTGGGTTTTTCTATCATTAAATGAGGGGTACCAGCAATTTTGATCACGTGTGTAGCTGACCACTAAGAACTTGCTGCAGAAGCAGGAGGAGGAGGTCATTTCCTGAACAAAATGGATTTGGATGGACAACTTCCAACAAAAAACATTTGGGCTGCATTTACATTACGTTGCTGTCATCCGTAGGGCTTACAAAGTCAGAGAAAATCCAGCCCTTGTTCAATTTTAGAAGATTCAGCCTGTCTGCATTTTCCGTTGACAGCCGTGTGCGCCTATTCATTTTGATTGCACCGGCCGAACTAAAAACCTGCTCAGACAACACACTTGCCGTGGGGCATGGCAGCACCTCCAAGGTGTACAAGGAGAGGTCGGGCCAAGTGTGCAGCTTGGACAACCAACAGGTAAAGGGCACTGAAGAATCAGGAAGGTAGCTGGTATGGTCACTTAAGTAGTCTTTCACCATCTTGGTCAACTTCTCCCTCCTTGTCATAGTTATACCCACAGATAGATCTTGCTGATGTGACAGTTTCATGAAAATGGTCCAGTTGGTGGACATTTTTCCCTCAACTGAGTTGCACCGTGCATGGCCCTTCCCTGTAGTCCTTGTGGGTGAAAAGAGCCGGTACCTTTGCCAGTAGCATTTTCTGAGGGTAATGTTTTGAACAAGTCTTCCTCAACAGCCCTCTGGCATGCTTGCACTGAAAATGGCAGGTCTGCCTCTGACATGATAGAAGGAAATTTCTCCTTTTACCGTGGGTCAAGAAAGGTGCACAAACGGTATTTCATGGTGGACAAAATGTTTTTCATGCGAGGGTCTTGGAAAGGTATCTAGACATGAACTGTGCCATGTGTGGCAGACTACAAAGTGTCAAATGTTCAGTGTTGTCAACAGGAAGAACACTAACCATCCTCTCAATGCATCGCCTCCTCCTCCTCTTCAGGCCATCCTCCTCCTCTTCGGGGGCAAAGAAGCACGGTAGCGAAACACGCGTTGAGGTCCTCCTGCCCACATTTCAGCAAGGTTGGTCTTTGACATATATACTGTTCAATGTTTTCATGTATACCCTTTTATTCATCTACCATTATGACCAGTACTTTTGAACTCCTGAACCAATTGAAAGACTCGGCTGTTAGTTTATATCCCTTTCAATATATTTTTTGTAGGCTATTTTGGACCACATATATTGCACTGGTGCTCTTTATATTTGATATTATTTTTTCTTGAGGGATATTTATGTCTGTTTTTCATATAGGTCCTGCTGTGACCATATATTTAACATTTTTTGCACTTCATATCTAACAGTTTTTTTTTTTTACCTTTATATCTGTGGTTCCTTTTACATGCATGGCCAATAGGGGTCCTCTCCCCTCTGTATCAGTCTGTCATTGTTAGTTTGTTTACTGTAAGTGATACCTGTAATTTGTATGTAACCCCTTCTCATGTACAGCACCATGGAATCAATGGTGCTATAGAAATAAATATTAATAATAATAATTACAAATTTCTTTGTTGTCATTTCCATGGGTATATTTTGATATACAGTACAGACCAAAAGTTTGGACACACCTTCTCATTCAAAGATTCTTCTGTATTTTCATGACTATGAAAATTGTAGAATTACACTGAAAGCATAAAAACTATGAATTAACACATGTGGAATTATACATTACACTTTACAAAAAAGTGTGAAACAACTGAAAATATGTCTCATATTCTAGGTTCTTCAAAGTAGCCACCTTTTGCTTTGATTACTGCTTTGCAAGCAGAAAAGGTGAACGGATGGACTCTACATGCCTGGTTCCCACCGTGAAGCATGGAGGAGGTGGTGTGATGGTGTGGGGGTGCTTTGCTGGTGACACTGTTGGGGATTTATTCAAAATTGAAGCGGTGAGCGGTCCAGCTCGCCCCAAACCATCTCGATTGGGTTCAGGTCTGGTGACTGTGGAGGCCAGGTCATCTGGCGTAGCACCCCAATACTCTCCTTCTTGGTCAAATAGCCCTTACACAGACTGGAGGTGTGTTTGGGGTCATTGTCCTGTTGAAAAATAAATGATGGTCCAACTAAATGCAAATCGGATGGAATAGCATGCTGCTGCAAGATGCTGTGGTAGCCATGCTGCTTCAGTATGCCTTCAATTATATATAAAAAATTATTTGCTTTTTGTGTACATTTTTTTTTTACAATGTAAGGGTGCAATTAAAAATCGCTTATAAATCGCATGCCAATTGCATAGAATCTGACTGTTTTTTACATCCGGAAAATGGGCCATTTTTGTTTCTCGCAAATGGGTATGTACCCTATATATGTGTCTCAATGACATGTATATATGTATATATATGTATTCTATGTGTATATATCTATTCTTTCTTTTGTGATTTTAAAACTGTCATTTGGGTACATAATATGTCGGTTTTGCAAGCCGGCGAGAAAATCTCGCCGTACGGATGCCATACGGATGACACACGGATATTTGGATGCGAGGAAATCGCATCGCATTGCACACGGATGACATACGGATCACTGTTCAAGGGACTTTTCGGCGTATTACGGCCGTATAATACGGTCCGATTTTTATAGGGCGTGTGTGACTCCTGCCATAGACAGATATATAGATAGATATATAGATAAATAGATAATAGATAGATAATAGATAGATAGACAGATAGATAGACAGATAGCTAGATAATAGATAATAGATAGATAATAAATAGATGATAGATAGATAGATAGATAGTATAGATAGATAGATATAGATAATAGATAGATAGATAGATAATAGATAGATAGATAGATAGATAGATAGATAGATAGATAGATAATAGATAGATGATAGATAATAGATAGATAGATAATAGATATAGATAAATAGATGATAGATAGATAATAGATAGGTAGAAGATAGACAGATAGATAGAAGATAGATAGATAGATAATAGATAGGTAGATAATAGATAATAGATGATAGATAGATAGATAGATAACAGATAAATAGCTAGATAATAGATAGGTATATAGATAATAGATAGATAATAGATATATAGATAATAGATAAATAGATGATAGATAGATAGATAATAGACAGATAGATAATAGATAGATAGATAATAGATAGACAGATAGATAGAAGATAGATAGATAATAGACAGATAGATAGATAGATAGATAGATAGATAGATAGATAGATAGATAGATAGATAATAGATAGATAGATAATAGATAAATAGATGATAGATAGATAGATAGATAGATAGAAGAAAGATAGATAGATAGAAAGATAGATAGATAGAAAAGATAGATAGATAATAGACAGATAGATAGATAGATAGATAGAAGAAAGATAGAAAATAAATAGATAATAGATAGAATGGTACATAAATAGTTAAAGACCCACGCACACACACACAAAATCTTCACGCAATAGCGTAAATTTTTTAAAAAATGAAAAAAAAAAATGGCGCAATTTTCTGCGCCAGAGGGGGAAAGCCAACGGCTCGGGCCAATATTTCTAGCCTGGGAAGGGGTTAATACCCATGGAGCTTCCCAGACTTTGAATATCAACCCGCAGCTAGCCTTTACTGGCTATTAAAATAGTGGGACCCACAAAAAAATGACGTGGGGTCCCCAGTAATTTAAAGCCAGAAAGGCTACGCAGACAGCTGCGGGCTGATATTCATAGCCTAGGAAGGGGCAATGGATATTGGCTCACCCCCCTGGTTAAAAATACCAGCACCCAGCCGCCCCAGAATTGGCGCATCTGTGCAATGCGCCAATTCTTACATTTAGCCCCTCTCTTCCCACTCCCCTGTAGCGGTGGGATATGGGGTAATAAGGGGTGTTAGGGTTCGAGTTCCCGCTGTTGCACAAGGGGAGTCTCGAACCAGTCCCGCTGTGGTTCCCCATCCATCTCCGGCCGCAGTGGAGCCTGCTCAGCAAAGACGTCAGTCCCAGCATCTCGCCCGGTCTAAAACTGTGCAGAGAATTGCTGCTGCCTCTTCAGGTTCTGTTATTGTGGCCAGTACTGGTCAGCGGCGAGCAGACGTCTTTAGGTCTAAGTCCTTTGTTGCTTCATCTGAGCATGCCCAGGCAAGATTTCCCATTGGAGATCAGGGGTCACATGCTCAGACACAGCTGCCAATCCTATTGGTCCTTCAGGAAGGTCCTCTGGCTGTTGATGTTCTGAAGCAGCTTCCCATTGGTTCTTCCTTGAAGGTCTTTTTCTCATGGCTGCTATAAAAGGCTGTCCTTACCGCACGGCCATGCGCTAGGATCAATTGCATTATGTGCTTTGCGCCAGTCTGATCATGCACGCATGTGGTTAGGGTTCGGCTGAAATAAGCCCCTAGAATACCGGCACCTCCGGTGAGGAGATTTGAGTGCACGTGGTTAGGGCTTGGCTGAAATAAGCCCCTAGAATACCGGCTTCTCTGGTGAGGAGATTGCTTGATTGCGTTGCTGTCTGCATGATCACGGACTGCTATCCGCACAGCAGTTATCTGTGTATCCTGTGGGGTTAACAGTACACAGTCTCTATCTCTGCGTCTTTACCTCAGCGACTCTGTGGTGTAACAGAGTTCGCTTATATCGCCATATAGCGCTGCGGCATTCCCGCTAGCGGCTCTGTGGATTAACAGAGTTTGCACTGTCTGCCATAGCGCGCTACGGCGTTTATTTTAGCGACTCTGCTGGATAACAGAGTTAGCTACTTATGCCATCTTACTAGCAGCAGGCTCTGCCTGCACGGTGGACCCCGGGCTGCAAACACACCTCTCTACATCTTATATTTGGTGCGTTCCACAGACCCTAACAAGGGGTTAGTATCACCTTGCTATTGTAAGGTGATATTAAGCCCTGTTAATAATAGAGAGGCGTCAATAAGACGCCTATCCATTATTAATTTTAAATTAATAAAGGGTTAAAAAACAACACACGCATAAGAATAAACTATTTTAATGAAATAAAACACAAAAACAACACACGCATAAGAATAAACTATTTTAATGAAATAAAACACAACACGGTTTTCATATCTTTATTATATGCTCAGATCCATGCGACGCCCTCGATCTCCTGTAATAAAACAACCGTATACTCCCTGTCCGACGCAGTCCAATTAATAACGAATGTCCCACGACGGTCTGCCCTATAGAACAGTGACATCAGGTGATGCCACTGCTCTGTAGGGCCTCCCAGTGATGCACTGACAGGAGACAATGGCTCCTGCAGTGCATCACTGAGTTCGTTCTCTCACTTTATGGCAATGCTGTGTGGGAATTTTCTCACCCAGCATTGCCAGTGAGAGAATGAACGGAAGTGACGTCATTCTCTCCTGGCGTCTGATGTCAGTGCATCGCAGGGGCGGTGTAGAGCGCTGACATCACCTGATGTCAGTGTTTTATACCAGAGATCGTCGTAGGACGCTCTTTATTATCTGGACTACGGCGGACACGTGATATATAGGTTGCTTTATTATTTTATTTTTATTACAGGAGACGATGGCATCGGGAATAGGTGATTGGTGAGTATGTACTCTATGTTATGTGTTGATTTATGTGTATGTTCTGTATGTTATATGTTATGTGTATGTACTGTATGTTATGGTTATATGTATGTTTCTGTATGTTATGTGTTGTATGTTATATGTATGTACTGTATGTTATATGTATGTTACGTGTTGTATGTTATATGTATGTTATGTGTTGTATGTTATATGTATGTTATGTGTTGTATGTTATTTGTATGTACTGTATGTTATGTTTATATGTATGTTATATGTTATGTGTTGTATGTTATATGTATGTTATATGTATGTTAGGTGTTGTATGTTATATGTATATTATGTGTTGTATGTACTGTATGTTATGTGTTATATGTATGTTATGTGTTATATGTAATGTATGTTCTGTATGTTATGTGTTATATGTATGTTCTGTATGTTATGTGTTATATGTATGTGCTGTATGTTATGTTATGTTTGTATGTTATTGTTATATGTACGTATGTATGTTTGTGTTATATGTATGTATATTATGTGTTATGTATGTTATGTTATATGTATGTTCTGTATGTTATGTATTGTATGTTATATGTATGTTATTTGTTGTATGTTATTTGTATGTACTGTATGTTATGTGTTATATGTATGTTCCATATGTTATGTGTTGTATGTTATATGTATGTTATATGTATGTTAGGTTGTTTATGTTATATGTATGTTATGTGTTGTATGTACTGTATGTTATGTGTTATATGTATGTATGTGTTATATGTAATGTATGTTCTGTATGTTATGTGTTATATGTATGTTCTGTATGTTATGTGTTATATGTATGTTCTGTATGTTATGTGTTGTATGTTATATGTATGTACTGTATGTTATGTGTTATATGTATGTTATGTGTTGTATGTTATATGTATGTTCTGTATGTTATGTGTTGTATGTTATATGTATGTTATGTGTTGTATGTTATATGTACAGTATGTTCTGTATGTTATGTGTTGTATGTATGTTCTGTGTTGTATGTTATATGTATGTACTGTATGTTATGTGTTATATGTATGTTATGTGTTGTATGTTATATGTATGTACTGTATGTTATGTGTTATATGTATGTTATGTGTTGTATGTTATATGTATGTTCTGCATGTTATGTGTTGTATGTTATATGTATGTTATGTGTTGTATGTTATATGTACAGTATGTTCTGTATGTTATGTGTTGTATGTATGTTCTGTGTTGTATGTTATATGTATGTACTGTATGTTATGTGTTATATGTATGTTATGTGTTGTATGTTATGTGTATGTTATGTGTTATATGTTCTGTATGTTGTGTATGTAATGTATGTTTTTTTTTACATTCAACACATTAGTCGATGATGGGACAACTACTGTCCCATCATTGGCTAATGTGTCACTCACTGACAGTGTAGCAGGCATAGCCGGATGGGACTTGCAGTCCCATCGGACCATGCCTGCATATACACACACAGCCTCGCTCGCGCACAACACACACACAGACACACAGACTGACAGTGTAGCAGGCATATGTAGTCCCATCAGATGATGCCTGCATACACGCACACACAGACTGACAGTGTAGCAGGCATAGCCGGATGGGACTTGTTGTCCCATCGAACGATGCCTGCATACACACACGCAAAGCCGGGCGGCACCGCTCAGCCAATGGCGGGGGATTTGAATCCCGCGACGCTCATTGGCTGAGCAGTCCGCCGGCTCTGCCAATGAGCGGCGCCGCCTTGGCGGGGGATTTGAACCCCGCGACACTCATTTGCTGAGCCGGCGGGCGGCTCAGCCAATGAGCGGTGCCGGCGCGGCTTTGGCGGAGAATTTGAATCCCGCGCCGCTCAAAACCGCGCCGGCACCCCTCTTTGGCTGAGCCGCCCGCCGGCTCTGAAAATGGGCACTGCAAGTGTGTTTACTGTCCTCCCCCCCTGCCGACATTGCTTCACCATTGACTTGCATTGGGTTTCGTGTTTCGGCTGAAACCCGACTTTTCACGCTTGCAAAAGTCGGGTTCCATGAAATTCGACTCAACCCAAAAAAAGGGAAAGTCGCACATCCCTACTTCTTAGAACTGCAGAGGATGACCTGTAATCAGTGGATAGATGCTTATCTATCACAAATGTCTATACACAATTAAAGATTTCACCACAGCTTTTTCCATATTAAGCAACAGCTGCTCATATAAAGTAAAGACTTTTGTAAGGCAGCAAAAATTCTTTATTACTATAATTCTTTTTAAGAACATATTTAAAGAAAAATTTCTCGACCACCTTTCTCGACCACTTCACCACCTGGCTACTCCATTTCCTCTCTGCTGACATCCCCACCATCAAAATCAAATATAGTGACACTAACAACAAACAACAAGTATGTTCCACAATAAAACAGTTGGGTGCTTCTGGATATCCCTGGTGTCCAGCCTAAGCTCACACCTGCCTGGCTGCGGAGGTTGGCACCCTAGGGGGGAACGTTGTGGCGCCCCCGCTCCTCGATGGCTGACCCTAGGGGCCCTGTTAAACCCTGCAGCACTAGGGAGTCCCTCTACCCAATCTCTAAGGGATCCCTAGCAATAAACATAGATCTTCTATATCTAAGGGAATCCTAGGCCCCAAAAGATTAAAATCAATTTATGAACACAAGTGGCAATAGGTGGTATGTGAATCATGCACTGTCAAGATGAAATCAAAAAGCTGCTAGAATTTTTTAAGTAGAGATGCGATACTTCATTGCAAGGTTATATCAATGGGCAACACATACTAAACATTAATAATGTCACATAAGCTTGCTGATAGTCTGTGATCAGAATGATAGATCCTCAGTTCTTTGCTGAGTTTAGGTCAATATGCCCCTTATACAAATATAATTGCAAATTCGCTTTCAGATAGTAAAAGTTATAATAATAATGGAGAGAACACGTGTCCTAGCCCAATGCACCTAAAGATCAAGACCCATAGGTAGCACTCATTGATATGGTGCAATAAATGATTATCAAATTCAATTGCACTGGCCATCAGCCTCAGAGCTCATCAGAGCAAATATGATAAGTCTCCATAGGAAGCTCCTCCTTATAATAGAGTCTCACCCATAAAGATAAACGTGCATATGCACCATATAACCGTGAGAGATAAGTTTAAAATGTCATGATAATCGCGATACTTATCTCCCACAAAAGCCACCCATCAGCCATTGATATGCGCCTCAACGCGTTTGCCCCAGTGGGCTCATCAGGAGGCTAGATGCCGCAGATAACAAGTGTCCTCAAGCTGGTGTGTTCGTAACTGATACTCAGAAACTGACTTCCATTTGTAAATGCCGCCGATACCACGCCAGTGCGTTGCTCAAATCGGCTTTTCTCCAGCGTTAATGTTGCTCCGTCCCCTTTAGGCGTCATTTCCGTCCGCCGGGTGTAGGCCTTCTCGGCCTCCAGGCCGAACAATGCGCATGTCCCAGGCATTCCTGTTATGTTTTGGTAGCTGAGGAGAGCAGGCAAAAACGGCAATACACCAGAGAGGTTGGAATCTACTGGATTGCAGTACCCTGGCTAACCACCACAACTAAAGGCAGCCGTGGAGCGTACCTACGTTGGTCCTAGACGCCTCGTCACAGCCTGAGAGGCTAACTACACCTAAAGATAGAAAGAGGAAAGCTATCTGCCCCGGAGCAGATCCCCAAAGAACATAGGAAGCCCCAAAACATGTAATGGCGGTTAGACAAGAGGAAATACAGACACAGACAGAAAATAGTATGAGCAAACGCTGGGGCCCAATCTGCCTAGACAGAAAAGGATAGGAAGGATACTTACTGCAATTCCAAAAAACCCTAAAAAAAGCCAACGCTACTAATTGCAAAAACACCTGAGATCACATGACCTCTACCACCTGTTGTGAATGGGTTTGAGATGAGTTCTGAGCAGAGGCTCCCTCTGGTGGTTACAAGCGGTGCTAGTGAAGATTGTGAGGACTGGGAATCAGGTAATTAGACACAGCAGGAACAGGCCTGGATATACAGCCTCCAGGAACGGCGATCTGGGTAATCAGCCCCCAGCATAGGCGGAAACACAAGACACAGTTCAGACATTCAGGTATAAGGATGCGATCCAGGATCAGGGGTTCAGATAACTGGAGAGGTTGTCCCTCTCTTATTCCCAGTCCTCACAATCTTCACTAGCACCGCTTGTAACCACCAGAGGGAGCCTCTGCTCAGAACTCATCTCAAACCCATTCACAACAGTACCCCCCCCTTGAGGAGGGGTCACCGAACCCTCATTTGAGCAACCAGGTCGGTCAGGATGAGTTCTATGATACGCACGGATAAGTCTCCTAGCATGGATGTCCGAAGCAAACACCCAAGAATTGTCTTCCTGACCATAACCTCTCCATTTAACCAAATACTGGAGTTTCCGTCTAGAAAAACGAGAATCCAATATTTTCTCAACCACATACTCCAGATTGTCCCTCTCTCAGGAGAAGGCCCAGCGGTTTGCTAACCGGCATAGGACTGATGGTCCTCGGTTTAAAGAGGGGGACTTGGTCTGGTTGTCCTCAAAGAATATTCCTATGAGAGTAGCATCTCCTAAATTTAAGCCTAGGTTCATTGGACCTTATAAGATCATGGAGATTATTAATCCTGTTTCTTTTCGTTTGCTTCTTCCAGGGACATTTAAGATCCATAACGTGTTCCACAAGTCCTTGTTGAAGAGGTTTGTTGAGCCAGTGGTTCCTGCTGCTGTGCCTCCTGACCCTGTTTTGGTTGAGGGCAATCTGGAGTATGTGGTTGAGAAAATATTGGATTCTCGTTTTTCTAGACGGAAACTCCAGTATTTGGTTAAATGGAGAGGTTATGGTCAGGAAGACAATTCTTGGGTGTTTGCTTCGGACATCCATGCTAGGAGACTTATCCGTGCGTATCATAGAACTCATCCTGACCGACCTGGTTGCTCAAATGAGGGTTCGGTGACCCCTCCTCAAAGGGGGGGTACTGTTGTGAATGGGTTTGAGATGAGTTCTGAGCAGAGGCTCCCTCTGGTGGTTACAAGCGGTGCTAGTGAAGATTGTGAGGACTGGGAATTACTGTTGTGAATGGGTTTGAGATGAGTTCTGAGCAGAGGCTCCCTCTGGTGGTTACAAGCGGTGCTAGTGAAGATTGTGAGGACTGGGAATCAGGTGTTACTGACTGGTCTTATATAAGGGAGTCATTTTCCCATCAGGGTTGCCGGTGATCAATTGTTCTGGTCTGAATCCTTCATTCCCAGTCCACACAATCTTCACTAGCACCGCTTGTAACCACCAGAGGGAGCCTCTGCTCAGAACTCATCTCAAACCCATTCACAACAACCACCCAAATCAGTTCTCTGGTGTAACAAAACTAAGCCGCAGCCACAGAAAAAACTGGAAAAGGCAAATGAACAAACAACAGTGGCTCCAGAGGAACCGAGAGGAGCCCAAGCCCCCGGGGAGGGGGACCTGGCCAACCTCACAGAAATGCAGAGAAAAATGCAAATGGCAAGCACAAAAACAAAAAAACAGAAAATATCTTATCTGAGAGCAGGAGAAGAGGCAAGACTCAGCAAGCTTCCAAGTGAACCAGGAAACAACGTTGAGACAAGAACAATTGATCACCGGCAACCATGATAGGGGGGAAACCTCCCTTATATCCAGCCAGTCTGTAATTCCTGATTGCCAATCCTCATTGAATGGTTCAGTACTGTTTGTAACCACCAGAGGGAGCTTCTGCTCAGAATTCATTTCTAAAACATTCATAACAGTACCCCCCCTTGAGGAGGGGTCACCGAACCCTCATTTGTGCAACCAGGTCGGTCAGGATGAGCTCTGTGATATGCACGGATCAGTCTCCTAGCATGGATGTCCGAAGCAAACACCCAAGAATTGTCCTCCTGACCATAACCTCTCCACTTAACCAAATACTGGAGTTTCCGTCTAGAAAAACGAGAATCCAATATTTTCTCAACCACATACTCCAGATTGCCCTCAACCAAAACAGGGTCAGGGGGCGCAGCCATAGGAACCACTGGCTCGACAAACCTCTTCAATAAGGACTTGTGGAACACGTTATGGATCTTAAATGTCCCTGGAGGAAGTAAACGAAAGGAAACAGGATTAAGAATCTCCATGATCTTATAAGGTCCAATGAACCTAGGCTTAAACTTAGGAGATGCAACTCTCATAGGGATATTTCTTGAGGACAACCAGACCAAGTCCCCCACTTTAAACCGAGGACCATCAGTCCTATGCCGGTTGGCAAACCGCTGGGCCTTCTCCTGAGAAAGGGACAACCTCTCCACTACCTGGTCCCAAATCTGCTGCATACGCTCCACAACAGAGTCAACACCCGGACAGACAGAAGCCTCCGTCTGTCCCGAAGAAAATCGAGGGTGAAACCCAAAATTGCAGAAAAATGGAGACATCAAAGTGGCAGTGCTTGCCCTATTATTAAGAGCAAACTCAGCCAAAGGCAAAAAAGAGACCCAGTCATCTTAATCAGCAGACACAAAGCATCTCAGATAAGTCTCCAATGTCTGGTTTGTTCTCTCAGTTTGTCCATTGGTCTGAGGATGAAAAGCAGAGGAGAAAGACAATTGAACACCAAGTTTAGAACAAAAAGTCCTCCAAAATCTGGAAACAAACTGGACTCCTCTGTCAGACACAATGTTCTCAGGAATGCCGTGTAACCCAACCACGTGCTGAAGGAACAAAGGCACCAATTCGGAGGAGGAAGGCAACTTAGGTAATGGCACAAGATGTATCATCTTGGAAAACCTATCACAAATCACCCAGATAACAGTCATTCTCTGAGAAACAGGGAGGTCGAAATAAAATCCATAGAGATATGGGTCCATGGTCTCTTGGGCACAGGCAATGGCATCAACAAACCACTAGAGCGAGAGCAAGGCTGGAGCGAAGAATCCACGGACGCAACAAACTCCTGACGTCACGAGACAAAGTAGGCACAAAGGGCGATACCATAGTCTGGTACCAAAAATTCCAGGAGACGGCCAACGCAGAACAATAATCTCAGACATCACACTTTCACTGGGCTAGGACAAACAATTTCCCAACAGGCAGCGCTCGGGTTTATCTCCTGAACCCTCAGAACAGTCTCAAATGGGCAAATGGCGAAAGAACTACACCTTTCAAAAATCACAGGATCAGATAACTCAGGAGAGTCCGCAAGGAATCTCAGAGGCATCCGCCTCTTCTTGCCAGAGAAGGAACACAAAATTAACCTGTGAAAACAGGCCACTGGCTGTCTAGGATTAGTCGCTTGGCTGATCCAGATAAACCAGATCTTATGGTCCGTGAGGACACCACTGATGTTGGCTCCTCCGCCATGTCTCCACTCTTCAAAGCACTCAAGGCCAAAAACTCCCGATTATCCACGTCATAATTAACTTCAGTTGGAGAAAATTTTCAAGGAAAAAAAGCACAAGGTTACTTTAGAGGTTCCTCAGATCTCTTTGGGACAAAACGGCTCCTCCCCAATTTCCCGAGCATCAAACCTCCACCTAAATGGCAAGGAAACATCAGGCTGGCCATAGAAAACGGAGCAAAGTGAATCTCTGTTAAAGTCCTGAAACGCAGAGACTGCCTCAGGAGGCCAATTCACCACATCAGAAACCTTTTTGGTCAAATCAGTCAATGGTTTAACAATACCGGAGAAATTACCAATAAATTTACGATAAAAATTGGCAAAACCCAAGAATCTCTGAAGAGCCTTTAATGAAGTAGGTTGGACCCAATCACAGATGGCCTGAACCTTGACCGGGTCCATTTCAATAACAGATGGAGACAAAATGAATCCCAGAAATGAGATCCTCTGTACGCCAAAAAGACACTTTGATCCCTTCACATACAGAGCATTCTCTCTCAAAATCTGGAACACAGTCCGAACATGTTTCACATGAGAGTCCCAGTTATTGGAAAAACAAGATATCATCCAAATAAACAATCAGAAATTTATCCACAAAATCCATGAAAATGTCATTCATGAAGGACTGGAAGACGGAAGGAGCATTAGTGAGCCCAAAGGGCATCACTAGGTACTCAAAATGCCCCTGTGGGGTATTAAACGCCATCTTCCATTCATCCCCGTGCTTAATGCGAATAAGGTTATACTCCCCCTGAGGTCAAGCTTGGTAAACCAAGTAGCACTTTTCACCCTGGAAAACAGGTCAGAAATCAAGGGTAATGGATATTGATATTTCACAGTGATATTGTTCAAGAGACGATAATCAATACACGGCCTTAATGAACCATCCTTTTTGGCCACAAAGAAAAAAACAGCACCCAAGGGTGAAGAGGATGGTCTGATATGACCCTTCTCCAATGACTCCTTGATATAAGACCACATTGCGTCATGTTCAGGTACAGACAAGTTAAAAAGGCGACCTTTAGGGAATTTACTACCAGGCATTAATTCAATAGCGCAGTCATAGCTCCTATGGGGGGGCAAGGATGCAGATTTACTTTCGCTAAACACATCAGAAAAATCAGTCAAAAAGTCAGGCACATCTTGAGCCCGGGGAGAGGCAGAAAAAACAGGAGTGTTGGCATTAACACATTGGCAGCCCCAACTGGTTACAGACACAGATTTCCAATCCAAAACAGGATTATGAGACTGCAACCAAGGGAAGCCTAGTACAATAATGTCATGCAGATTATACAGCACCAAAAATTTGCAACTCTCCTGATGATCAGGTTCAACCCTCATTATCACCTGAGAAGAGAACTGGGGTTTATTCTCAGCCAAAGGGGTAGAACCATTCCCTAGCAGGGGAATAGACTTCCATAGGGGTATCAAGGGAAACCCACAACGTTTAGCAACATTAAAATCCATCAGGTTAATAGCTGCTCCCGAATCAACAAAAGCCTGAGCAGAAAATGTGGACAGGGAGCAAATCAGGGTAACAGTCAACAGAAATTTAGTCTGAACACTACCCAAGACAACTGAGCGTGCAAAACGTCTTCCCCGCTTAGGGCAGACTGAAATAGCATGAGAGGTATCACCACAGTAGAAACATAACCCATTGCGTTTTCGAAACTCATGACGCTGTGCCCCAGAAGCCACTCTATCACACTGCATGGGTTCAGAAGCTGGTTCACAAGGCAACACCATTCCACGCATACCTCTACGCTCACGCAAACGTCTATCAATTTGAATCGCCAATGACATAGAATCATTGAGACCAGAGGGAGCAGGGAAACCCACCATAACATCTTTTACATTCTCTGACAGACCCTTCCGAAAAAGGGCTGCCAAAGCATCATCATTCCATTTGGTCAGAACTTCCCCCTTTCGGAATTTCTGACAGTACATCTCAGTGTCCTCAAGCCCCTGATTTAATGCCAACAAGGTTTTTTCAGCTTGATCAGTGACATTAGGTTCATCGTACAATAACCTCGGAGCCAGAAAAAATGCATCAACATTACTCAAAACAGGGTCCCCAGGTGTCAGGGAAAAAGCCCAATCCTGAGGATCGCCACGCAGGAGAGAGATGACAATTTGAACCTGCTGTGCTGCGTTCCCTGAGGACTTAGGTTTTAAGGCAAAAAACAACTTACAGTTATTTATGAAATTCAGAAATTTAGCTCGATCCCCCCAAAACAAATTTGGCATGGGGATCCTAGGTTCTACAACCGGCAACCCTGCAAGATAGGTAGCAATACTCCGAACTTCAGTGGCAAGCTGATCCACACGGCCAGACAACTGTGCAAACTCCATTGAGAGAAAAAAAAATCCTCCTCAGCACCCAGAGAAAAAGAGGGAAAAAAAAATGCAGAAAAAAAAAAATCTCTGACAACTCTGACAACTTTTTTCTTTCCACACCACTTTTCCCTTCTGTGAGTACCATATAATTTTCAGTTTGGGCCGGTGATACTGTTATGTTTTGGTAGCTGAGGAGAGCAGGGAAAAACGTCAATACACCAGAGAGGTTGGAATCTACTGGATTGCAGTACCCTGACTAACCACCACAACTAAAGGCAGCCGTGGAGTGTACCTACGTTGGTCCTAGACGCCTCGTCACAGCCTGAGAGGCTAACTAAAGATAGAAAGAGGAAAGCTATCTGCCCTGGAGCAGATCCCCAAAGAACATAGGAAGCCCCCAAACATGTAATGGCGGTTAGACAAGAGGAAATACAGACACAGACAGAAAATAGTATGAGCAAACGCTGGGGCCCAATCTGCCTAGACAGAAAAAGGATAGGAAGGATACTTACTGCAATCCAAAAAAAACCCTAAAAAAAACCAACGCTACTAATTGCAAAAACACCTGAGATCACACGACCTCTACACCTAAATTAGTTCTCTGGTGTAACAAAACTAAGCCACAGCCACTGAAAAAACTGGAAAAGGCAAATGAACAAATAACAGTGGCTCCAGAGGAACTGAGAGGAGCCCAAGCCCCCTGGGGAGGGGGACCTGGCTAACTTCACAGAAATGCAGAGAAATATGCAAATGTGCGGCCACATTTAGCGATATAGTTAACGACGCTATCGCCGTTAGCGATCTTCTTAACGACTTTAGCGGTACAAAAGTACCGCTAAATCGCTAAGAAAAGGTGCCACACTAGCGATATATACTTACCCAGCGGGAGCGCCGACGATAAAATAGGGTCCGGAGCGATTCCAGCGACGAGCGAGATCACAGCAGGAAGCTTGTTGCTGGAAGCTGCCGCACTGAACAACATCGCTAACGGGATCGCTAAATAGTGACGTTTTTTAGCGATCCCGTTAGCGATATTGTTCAGTGTGGCATACCCTTTAGAGATTGGTTAGAGGGACTCCCTAGTGCTGCAGGGTTTAACAGGGCCCCTAGGGTCAGCCATCGAGGAGCGGGGGCGCCACAACGTTCCCCCCTAGGGTGCCAACCTCCGCAGCCAGGCAGGTGTTAGTTTAGGCTAGACACCAGGGATATCCAGAAGCACCCAACTGTTTTATTATGGAACACACTTGTTGTTTGTTGTTAGTGTCACTATATTTGGTGTTACTCATTGTGGTATTTTAACCAATAAAGTATTGTTTTCAGGGTATGTTATATGATTTTGTTGTTGAGCCCCTATTGATTTTGGACTGATTATATATTTTGATTCTGGGTTGTGATGGCCAGTTTTTTGGCAGGTCATATCAATTCTGATGTATGGCTTGAAGATGCAAATCAGGCTTTCAGTGTAGGAGGCACACAAACCAGTTTATCAGGTCCCTTAACCCTTAAGAATTTGTTTGGTGAACTCTATGGAGCATATAAAGAGTATCTGAAGTCCTGGTGGGAGATTAGGACGTTAGAAAAATATTTAAAAAAATCGCATTATCTCTAGGGGATTGAGAATCAATATCAATCCTTCACCACGAGTAGCTTCAGCTGAATTAATGAATCTATGGCTCAAGGAGTCTATTGAGTTTTCAATGAGATTCATGCAAATTTTACTGACTGAAGAAAAGAAGGTTTTTGAAAAATCCACTGCTCAGCTTAACAAACTAATTGAGGGCGTCCTAAGATTTAAAACTGATTCAGACTTTAATAGAAGGGAGGGGCTGTTACAGACATCCGTCGAGAGGTATCAAGCCTTATTGAAAGAACGTAAACAGTTACAATTTCAACGTGACCTGAAAGACTTTAGTGACAATCAGGTATTTAACTTTCAAAGAGAAAGACAGTCTGAGGCATCATCCTCAGATCTAGATACATCGGATACTGAGAGGACGGAGGTAAATTCTGGGGGTGTGCAGCAATTTAGGGGATCTTTCCCCAGACAGAGATGGCAAAGTGGAAGGGGAAGAGCGGGGAGGAATGGAAAAAGAGGGAGAGGAACCCTAAGAGGGGGCTTTCAGACATTGTTTCCCTCCACATCTGGTCCGGTGGGACCCTTTGTCCCTTCCGTCTCTTCATCTTCATCTGCCTCTTTTTTGGAACAGGGTGCGAGGACGGGTTATCATCTCAGGACCTGGTTCAATTAACCAGGGGACAAGTAATTAACCTGTCCTCACACACACCAACGAGAGAGGAGCTGAACGTCTTATCAAGGGGCCTGAATTTTGTACCCACGAATACATTTAATTGTTTTGAATGGGTAAAAGATTTAAACCTTTTCTGCAGAAAACTGAAATGGAAAAAATTCTTCAGGCAGAAAAGCCATGATTAATGCTATTGGCAGGGTCTGGGTGAAGATGATATGGAGGGATATCAAGCACTCCTAGGCCTTCTGAATGAAAACGATGGGGTACGAGAGGATGGAAAAGGGCCTTTTTACAACCCTTAAGAATAAGAGTGAGAGAATGCCACCGGGAGGAGACACAAATAATATCGATGTTTTTCTATCACTTGTGGAAAGGGATCTGAAACGGGTCCGTACATCAGGTTATGGGGCACAAGATAATTTGTCAATGACGGAAAGAAGGGCTTTGGAGACATTGAGTAGAAATGACCAACTGATCATCAAGCCCTCAGACAAAGGGGGTAACATCGTTATTATGAACCACCAAGAATATCGTACTATGTGCCTTGATATCCTTCTTGACAGACTGACCTATGAGGTATTGACCACAGATCCTCTGATTAAATTTAAGGAGGAACTTAAGAGTCTCCTCGATGAGGCCTTGGTGGCTAATTTAATCTCTAACACTGAATATGATTTTTTATTGCCTATGTTTCCAGTGATTGCTACATTCTACACACTACCTAAGATACACAAGGGCCTTGTTCCCTTAAAAGGTAGACCCATCGTGTCAGGGGTGAATTCAATCACACAGAATTGTGGCCTCTATATAGATGAAATCCTATGTCCTTTTGTCACCTCTATTCCCTCATACTTAAGGGACACGTCAGATTTGCTGTTAAAGTTGGAGGGAATTCAGTTTGAGGAAGAATCATGGTTGGCATCAATTGACATCGAAGCCCTATACAGCAGCATACCGCACCAATTGGGTATTAAGGGTGTTGAGCATTTTTTACAACAGAGATCTGTATCATATGGAGAACATAACAGATTCGTATCATCACTCCTCATGTTCACCCTAACCCATAACGCCTTCTGTTATGAATGTGCTAGATATGGTTTCTGAGAAGAGGCTCCCTCTGGTGGTTACAGACAGTACTGAACCTTTCAGCGAGGAGTGGCAATCTGGAATCATGGACTGGTCTGATATAAGGGAGGTTCCTCCCATGATGGTTGCCGGTGATCAATTGTTCTTGTCTCAATTTGGAAGTTTGCTGGAGTCTTGCCTGCATCTCCTGCTTTCAGATAAGATATTTTTTGCTTTTCTTTTTGTGCTTGCTTTTTGCATTGTTTTCTGCACTTTTGTGGAGGTCAGCCAGGTCCCCTCCTGATGCCTGTGCTCCTCACAGTTTTTCTGCAGCCACTGTTGTTTGCTCATTTGCTTTTTCCTGTTTTTTCGGCGGCTGCGGCTTGGTTTTTGTTCACACTGAGATCTGATTTACTGGTGGCGAGATCGTGTGATCTCAGTATTTTTGTAATCAGAATTGTTGGATTTTTGTAGGGTTTTCTGGGTTGCAGAAAGTAATCTCTCCTGTCCTATCCTATTTAGTCAGCTTGTGGCCCCAGCGTTTGCTCAGTCTATTTTCTGCCTATGTTTGTATTTTCATCTTGTCTAACCGCCATTATATGTTTGGGGGCTTCCTATTTTCTTTGAGGATCTGCTCCGGGGCAGATATCTTTCATTTTTCTGCCTTTAGGTGTAGTTATCTCTCAGGCTGTGATGAGGCGTCTAGGATCAACGTAGGAACGCTCCACGGCTACCTCTAGTTGTGTCGTTAGTTTAGGAATCTGCAACCCATCAGTTACCAACATCTCAGGTGTTCGGCTGCCCTGCTGTTGTTCCTGTCCTCCTCAGCTACCGAAACATAACAGTATCACCGGCCCTAACTGAAAATTATATGGTACTCACAGAAGGGAAAAATAGTGTGGAAAGAAAAAAGTTGTCAGAGTTGTCAGAGATTTTTTCTTTTCTGTCTGTTGCATTTTTTCCCTCTTTTTCTCTGGGTGCTGAGGAGGATTTTTTTTTTCTCTCAATGGAGTTTGCACAGTTGTCTGGCTGTGTGGATCAGCTGCCACTGAGGTTCGGAGTATTGCTACCTATCTTGCAGGGTTGCCGTTGTGGAACCTAGGATTCCCATGCCAGATTTGTTTCGTGGGGGATCGGGCTAAATTTCTGAATTTCAAAAATAACTGTAAGTTGTTTTATGCCTTAAAGCCTAAGTCTTCAGGTATCAGACGCAGGTCAATGCACTCTTCTGCGGGCATCTCAGGATTGGCTTTTCCCTGACACCGGGATCCTGTTTTGAGATTTGATGCATTTTTTTGGCTCTGGGGTATTGTACTGAACTAATGTCACTGATAACTGAAAACCTTTTTGGCATTAATCGGGTTTTGAAGACTTGAGTTGTACGTCAGAAATCGAAGTGGGCATCCTGACCAAGGGAATAAATGATGCTTGGCAGCCCTTTCGAAGGGCTGTCAGAGAGTGAAGTTGTTATGGTGGGATTCCCTGCTCCTCTGGTCTCAATGATTCTATGTTATTGGCTATTAGACAGACGTTTGCGTGAGCGCAGAGTATGCGTGAGATAGTGTTGCCTTGGGTTGAGCCGCTTCTGACCCTGCGTGTGATAGTGACTTCTGGTGACGTCATGATTCGAAAGCAATAGGTTATGTTTTACTGGTGAGCTCTCAGTATTTCAGTCTGCCTAGGGGAAGATGTTTTGCACGCTCAGTTGTCTTGGGTAGTGTTCAGACTAAATTTCTGTTGACTGTTACCCTGATTTGCTCCCTGTCCACATTTTCTGCTCAGGCTTTTGTTGATTCAGCTATTAACCTGATGGATTTTGACTTTGCCAAACGTTGTGGGTTTCCCATGATACCCCTGCGGAAGTCTATTCCCCTACTGGGCATTGATTCTACCCCTTTGGCGGAGAATAAACCCCAGTTTTCTACTCAGGTGATAATGAGGGTTGAACCAGATCATCAGGAGAGTTGCAAATTTCTGGTGCTGTATAATCTGCATGACATTATTGTACTAGGTTTCCCTTGGTTACAGTCTCATAATCCTGTTTTGGATTGGAAATCTGTGTCTGTGACCAGTTGGGGCTGCCAATGTGTTAATGCCGACACTCCTGTTTTTTCTGCCTCTCCCAAGTCTCAGGATGTTCCTGACTTTTTGACTGATTTTTCGGATGTATTTAGTGAAAGTAAATCTGCATCTTTTCCCCCTCACAGGAGCTACGATTGCGCTATTGAATTAGTGCCTGGTGGTAAATTTCCTAAAGGTCGCCTTTTTAACTTGTCTGTACCTGAACACGATGCTATGCGATCTTATATCAAGGAGTCATTGGAGACGGGTCATATCAGACCATCCTCTTCACCCTTGGGTGCCGGTTTTTTCTTTGTGGCCAAAAAGGATGGTTCAATGAGGCCATGTATTGATTATCGTCTCTTGAATAAGATCACTGTGAAGTATCAATATCCGTTACCCTTGATTTCTGACCTGTTTTCCAGGGTGAAAAGTGCTAGTTGGTTTACCAAGCTTGACCTCAGGGGGGCGTATAACCTTATTCGCATTAAGCACGGGGATGAATGGAAGACGGCGTTTAATACCCCAGAGGGGCATTTTGAGTACCTAGTGATGCCCTTTGGGCTCACTAATGCTCCTTCCGTCTTCCAATCCTTCATGAATGATATTTTCAGGGATTTTGTGGATACATTTCTGATTGTTTATTTGGATGATATCTTGATTTTTTCCAATGACTGGGACTCTCATGTGAAACATGTTCGGACTGTGTTCCAGATTTTGAGAGAGAATGCACTGTATGTGAAGGGATCAAAGTGTCTTTTTGGCGTACAGAAGGTCTCATTTCTGGGATTCATTTTGTCTCCGTCTGTTATTGATATGGACCCGGTCAAGGTTCAAGCCATCTGTGATTGGGTCCAACCTACTTCATTAAAGGCTCTTTAGAGATTTTTGGGTTTTGCCAATTTTTATCGTAAATTTATTGGTAATTTCTCCGGTATTGTTAAACCATTGACTGATTTGACCGAAAAGGGTTCTGATGTGGTGAATTGGCCTCCTGAGGCAGTCTCTGCGTTTCAGGAACTTAAGCAGAGATTCACTTCTGCTCCTGTTCTACGGCAGCCTGATGTTTCTCTACCGTTTCAGGTGGAGGTTGATGCCTCTGAAATTGGGGCAGGTGCCGTTTTGTCCCAAAGAAATCCAGAGACCTCTAAGAGTAACCCTTGTGCCTTTTTCTCTCGAAAATTTTCTCCAACTGAACGTAATTATGACGTGGGTAATCGGGAGTTATTGGCCATGAAGTGGGCCTTTGAAGAGTGGAGACATTGGCTGGAAGGAGCCAAACATCAGATGGTGGTCCTCACGGACCATAAGAATCTGGTTTATCTCGAATCAGCCAAGCGACTTAAAGAGGGTGTAGTTCTTTCCGCCATCTCGCCCAATTTGAGACTGGCCTTGGAAGGGTGTCAGGAGGATAAACCTGAGCGCTGCCCTATTGGGAAATTTTTTGTCCCAGACCAGTGAAAGAAGAGTGTGATGTCTGAGATTCATTGTTCTGCGTTGGCTGGTCATCCCGGGATTTTTGGTACCAGAGACTTGGTGAGTCGGTCCTTTTGGTGGCCTACTTTGTCTCGTGACGTCAGGGAATTTGTGCAGTCCTGTGGGACTTGCTCTCACTCCATGCCTTGCTCTCGCTCTAGTGGTTTGTTAATGCCATTACCTGTGCCCAAGAGGCCATGGACCCATATCTCTATGGATTTGAATTCTGACCTCCCTGTTTCTCAGAGAATGACCGTTATCTGGGTAATCTGTGATAGGTTTTCCAAGATGATACATCTTGTGCCATTACCTAAGTTACCTTCCTCCTCCGAGTTGGTGCCTTTGTTCCTTCAGCACGTGGTTCGGTTACATGGCATTCCAGAGAACATTGTGTCTGACAGAGGAGTCCAGTTTGTTTCCAGATTTTGGAGGACATTTTGTTCTAAAATTGGTGTTCAATTATCTTTCTCCTCTGCTTTTCATCCTCAGACCAATGGACAAACCGAGAGAACAAACCAGACCTTGGAGACTTATTTGAGATCTTTTGTGTCTGCTGATCAAGATGACTGGGTCTCTTTTTTGCCTTTGGCTGAGTTTGCTCTTAATACTAGGGCTAGCTCTGCCACCTTGATGTTTTCTTTTTTTGTGCAATTTTGAGTTTCACCCTCGATTTTCTTCGGGACAGGCGAGGCTTCTGTCTGTCAGGTGTTGACTCTGTTGTGGAGCGAATGCAGCAGATTTGGGACCAGGTAGTGGAGAGGTTGTCTCTCTCTCAAGAGAAGGCCCAATGGTTTGCCAACCGGCATAGGACTGATGGTCCTCGGTTTAAAGTGGGGGACTTGGTTTGGTTGTCCTCAAGAAATATCCCTATGAGGGTTGCATCTCCTAAGTTTAAGCCCAGGTTCATTGGACCTTATAAGATCATGGAGATTCTTAATCCTGTTTCCTTCTGTTTGCTTCTTCCAGGGACATTTAAGATCCATAACGTGTTCCACAAGTCCTTTTTGAAGAGGTTTGTCGAGCCAGTGGTTCCTATGGCTGCGCCTCCTGACCCTGTTTTGGTTGAGGGCAATCTGGAGTATGTGGTTGAGAAAATATTGGATTCTCGTTTTTCTGGACAGAAACTCCAGTATTTGGTTAAGTGGAGAGGTTATGGTCAGGAGGACAATTCTTGGGTGTTTGCTTCGGACATCCATGCTAGGAGACTGATCCGTGCCTATCACCAAGCTCATCCTGATCGGCCTGGTTGCACAAGTGAGGGTTCGGTGACCCCTCCTCAAGGGGGGGGGGTACTGTTATGAATGTGCTAGAGATGGTTTCTGAGCAGAGGCTCCCTCTGGTGGTTACAGACAGTACTGAACCTTTCAGCGAGGAGTGGCAATCAGGAATCACGGACTGGTCTGATATAAGGGAGGTTCCCTCCCATGATGGTTGCCGGTGATCAATTGTTCTTGTCTCAATTGTGGTTCCTGGTTCATTTGGAAGTTTGCTGGAGTCTTGCCTGCATCTCCTGCTTTCAGATAAGATATTTTTTGCTTTTCTTTTTGTGCTTGCTTTTTGCATTGTTTTCTGCACTTTTGTGGAGGTCAGCCAGGTCCCCTCCTGGGGCTTGTGCTCCTCACAGTTTTTCTGTAGCCACTGTTGTTTGCTCATTTGCTTTTTCCTGTTTTTTCGGCGGCTGCGGCTTGGTTTTTGTTCACACTGAGATCTGATTTAGTGGTGGCGAGATCATGTGATCTCAGTATTTTTGTAATCAGAATTGTTGGATTTTTGTAGGGTTTTCTGGGTTGCAGAAAGTAATCTCTCCTGTCCTATCTTATTTAGTCAGCTTGTGGCCCCAGCGTTTGCTCAGTCTATTTTCTGCCTATGTTTGTATTTTCATCTTGTCTAACCACCATTATATGTTTGGGTGCTTCCTATTTTCTTTGGGGATCTGCTCCGGGGCAGATAGCTTTCATCTTTCTGCCTTTAGATGTAGTTATCTCTCAGGCTGTGACGAGGCGTCTAGGATCAACGTAGGAATGCTCCACGGCTACCTCTAGTTGTGTCGTTAGTTTAGGAATCTGCAACCCATCAGTTACCAACATCTCAGGTGTTCGGCTGCCCTGCTATTGTTCCTGTCCTCCTCAGCTACCGAAACATAACAGCCTTCACCTTTGATGGTAAACACTTCCACCAGCTCAGGGGCACTGCGATGGGGAGTCCCTGTGCCCCATCGTATGCCAATCTGTTCCTGGGCTGGTGGGAGGAGACCATTGTGTTTGGCAGTGATACATCTTGGTGGCAAGAGCAAATTTCATTGTAGTACAGGTTTATCGACGATGTCTTTATAGTATGGACAGGGACAAAAAATAGCTTTGAGAACTTTGTGGGCGAGCTCAATCGGAATGACATCAATTTGAGGTTCACTTATGAGATTCATCACAGTGAATTGCCTTTTTTGGACATCAGGATTAAGAAAGAGACACATGGGGGCATATCCACTAATATTTATCACAAGCCCACAAGTACAAATAGTTTATTACACTGGCAGAGCCATCATCCCATCCCTCTAAAAAGGGGGATTCCAAAGGGTCAATTCCTCAGACTGAGAAGAAACTGTTCGAGGAATGACTCGTTCTTGAATCAAGCGAGGGATATGTGCAAAAGATTCAAAGAAAAGGGCTACCCCACACATGTGTTGGATACAGCCTTTGATTTTGCCAGAAAAGCGGACAGGCAACAGCTCATACAGAAACATACCAGAGAAGATCCTCTAGAAACTACTAGAGTTATTGGTACGTATGACCTTGGACATCAGGAGGTGAGACAGATCCTGACCAGACATTGGGATGTCCTTAGACTTGACCCAGACCTCAGAGATCTAATCGGTGAACGCCCGAGCATCACCTTTAGAAAGGGTAGGTCCATCAGGGACATGCTGGTCCACAGCCAGTATAAGGGTGAGTTTCCACGGTCAGGATACGCTGCGTGTTTGGCGCTGTGCGCTGGCGCAGCGCCAAACACGCAGCGTCCAGATGTTACAGCATAGTGGAGGGGATTTCATGAAATCCCGTCTCCACTATGCGTAACAATACGCAGGTGGCAAACCTGCGTAAACGGACATGCGGCGCGTCTTTTTAGACCGCAGCATGTCCTCGCGTATTGCGGCGACGGTGCGTCGCCGCAACAGAATTGACACAGGGCTATGTAGCCCTGCGCTCTTTCCGGAGGATTCTGAATCAGATGATCATTTATTGCACTACATTAATGAGTGTTATATGATATATGGCTGAGATTTCACTAGTAGTAGGAGCTTCCTATGGAGATTTATCATATTTGCTCTGATGAGCTCTGAGGCTGATGGGCCAGTGCCATTGAATTTGATAATCATTTATTTCACCATATCAATGAGTGCTACCTATGGGTCTTGATCTTTAGGTGCACTGAGCTAGGACACGTGTTCTCTCCATTATTATTATAACTTTTACTATCTGAAAGCGAATTTGCAATTATATTTGCATAAGGGGCATATTGACCTAAACTCAGCAAAGAACTGAGGATCTATCATTCTGATCACAGACTATCAGCAAGCTTATGTGACATTATTAATGTTTAGTATGTGTTGCCCATTGATATAACCTTGCAAGGAAGTATCTCATCTCTACTTAAAAAATTCTAGCAGCCACTTTTTGATTTCATCTTGACAGTGCATGATTCACATACCACCTATTGCCACTTGTGTTCATAAATTGATTTTAATCTTTTGGGGCCTATGATTCCCTTAGATATAGAAGATCTATGTCTATTGTTAGGGGTCTCTTAGAGATTGGGTAGAGGGACTCCCTAGTGCTGCAGGGTTTAACAGGGCCCCTAGGGTCAGCCATCGAGGAGCGGGGGCGCTACAACGTTCCCCCCTAGGGTGCCAACCTCCGCAGCCAGGCAGGTGTGAGCTTAGGCTGGACACCAGGGATATCCAGAAGCACCCAACTATTTTATTGTGGAACACACTTGTTGTTTGTTGTTAGTGTCACTTTATTTGGTGTTACTCATTGTGGTATTTTAACCAATAAAGTATTGTTTTCAGGGTATGTTATATGATTTTGTTGTTGAGACCCTATTGATTTTGGACTGATTATGCATCCCCACCATCATCATGGGCGATTTCAACATCCTCATTGACACCTTCACCCCGGCTGCCTCTAAACTTCTATCGCTCACTGCCTCCTTTGGCCTCACTCAATGGTCCTCTGCGGCCACTCACAAAGATGGTCACATGCTGAACCTTATCTTCACCCATTTCTGTTCCCTCACTAATCTCACTAACTCACTCCTCCCCCTGTCTGACCACAACCTACTGACATTCTCTTCCCTCTCCTCTGCTAGTGCGCAGCCCCCGCTCCACAAACTCACTCATCCTCGCAGAAATCTCAAACACCTCAATTTACAGTCACTCTCTGAGTTCTTACTCCCTCTTACAGACTTAGCTTCCCTTCATGACACAGATGCTGCTGCCACTCTCTATAACACCACAATAACAGCCACACTTGATTCGGCCGCCCCCCTCATGCAGAGCAAAACTCGAACAATCAACAGGCAGCCCTGGCTGATCAACCTGACCAAAGAACTGAGACTGGTTTCCAGGGCTGCTGAGCGGAGATGGAAGAGAACCCATTCTACCGAGCACTTTAACGCATGCAAGCAGTCCCTTGCCAGCCTCAAGTTCACGCTCTCTGCCGCAAAACAAACTTACTTCGCATCTCTCATATCCTCCCTGTCTCACAACCCTAAACAGCTCTTCAACACTTTCAAATCTCTACTCCGTCCCACAGCACCTCCTCCCTCGCCTCTCATTTCTGCTGAAGACTTTGCCTCCTTCTTTAAGCAGAAGATCGATGCGATCAGAAAAAGCTTTGGCCCGCAGCCCCAATGCCCCTCTTAGCCACTCAGCACTGTTCTTCCAAAACCAGCTTCTTCACCATGACAGAAGATCAGCTCTCCACCCTCCTGTCAAGATCACACCTCACCACTTGCGCGCTTGACCCGCTCCCGTCCCACCTCATCCCTAACTTTGCCACAGTCTTCATCCTAACTCTTACACACCTCTTCAACCACCTCTTCAACCTTTCACTTACAAATGGTGTCTTTCCCTCACCCTTCAAACATGCCTCAATCACACCCATCCTCAAAAAGCCCTCCCTCGACCCATCCTCTGTGTCTAAATATCGCCCGATTTCTCTTCTCCCTTACGCCTCAAAACTACTGGAGCAGCATGTATATCTTGAACTGTCCTCCCACCTCTCCTCCTGTTCCCTCTTTACAATCTGGCTTCCGATCGCATCTCTCAACTGAAACTGCCATAACTAAAGTCACTAACGACCTGCTAACCACCAAGAGCAAGCGACACTACTGGACCTGTCTTCTGCCTTTGACACCGTGGACCATTCCCTCCTGCTACAGATTCTCTCATCTCTTGGCATCACAGACTTGGCCCTATCCTGGATCTCATCATACCTAACAGACCGAACATTTAGTGTCTCCCTCTCACACACCACCTCCTCACCTCGCCCCCTGTCTGTCGGTGTTCCTCAAGGTTCAGTCCTAGGACCCCTACTCTTCTCCATTACACCTTCGGCCTTAGACAGCTCATAGAATCCCACGGTCTGCAGTATCACCTCTACGCCGATGACATGCAGATCTACCTATCTGAACCTGACATCACCTCCTTACTGAGCAAAATCCCACAATGTCTGTCTGCTGTCTCAGCCTTCTTTTCTGCTTGCTTTCTCAAACTGAACATGGACAAAACAGAATTCATCATCTTTCCCCCATCTCACTACCCCTCCACCAGACCTCTCCATCATGTCAATGGCTGCTCGCTTTCCCCAGTCCCGCACGCTCGGTGCCTTAGGGTGATCCTCGACTCTTCCCTCTCTTTCAAACCACACATCCAAGCCCTTGCCTCCTCCTGCCGCCTCAAACTCAAAAATATTTCCTGTATCCACGCATTCCTCAACCATGAAACCACAAAAACACTAGTGCACACCCTTATCATCTCCCGCCTCGACTACTGCAACTTCCTACTCTCTGGCCTCCCCTCTAGCACTCTGGCACCTCTCCAGTCCATCCTACACTCTGCTGCCGACTAATCGACCTGTCTCCCCGCTATTCCCCAGCCTCCCCCCTATGCCAGGCCCTTCACTGGCTTCCTATTGCCCAGAGGCTCCAGTTCAAAACCCTAACCATGACATACAAAGCCATCCACAACTCGTCTCCTCCATACATCTGTGACATGGTCTCCCGGTACCTACCCGCACGCAACGTTCAATCCTCTCAAGATCTCCTTCTCTACTCCCCCCTCATCTCTTCTTCCCACAACCGCATACAAGACTTCTCCCGTGCTTCCCCCATACTCTGGAACTCTCTGCCGCAACACATCAGACTCTCACCAACAACGGAAACCTTCAAGAAGAACCTGAAGACCCACCTGTCCTAACAAGCCTACAGCTTGCAATAATCCTCAGTCTACTGAACCACCGCACAACCAGCTCTACCCTCTCCTAGTGTATCCTCACCCATCCCCTGTAGACTGTGAGCCCTCGTGGGCAGGGTCCTCTCTCGTTCTGTACTTGTGTGTCCCTTGTCTTACACATTTTTATTGTACTTGTCTATATTTCCCCTTTTCACATGTAAAGCGTCATGGAATAAATGGTGCTATATAAATGTATAATAATAATAATAATAAATATATAAAATTAAACAATATTTTTCTAAATATCAAAACACATGCAAAAATAACAGTTATAATCATTATGTATTAATATATAGAGTGGTTATTATAAATGTAGAGATTTGAAGAACTTTACCACTCTTAGATATCACAATATTTTGTTGCTTGGAATCAATTAAAAATGTTCCTCTTTCTGGATATTGCTGTATATGATAGATGTTACAAGCATCAATAGATATTCTGTGAGAGAATTTTAAAATGCTAAGGATGAGTTCAGACATCACAGATTTGCTGCAAATTTGAGGTATGAATTCTGCACTTCAAATCTGCAGCAAATTAAAGAAGTTGTCAAGTGAAAACAGATTATCATCACCCATTTGCAGGACTGTCCAACCGCTAAGACCCCATTACAAATTGAGCGGCTGGTTGGACCCTCCATTCATTCTCTTTGGGGCTGCCTGATAAATCCAAGGGCAGTACTGGAAAACCTCACAGGAAATTAATGGAGTGCAGGTTGAGCAAAAAATGTTCCCCGTTCTGCTGATTGATGTGCGTCCTAGGAGTCGAACCCTCACAAATCAACATGTTATCACCTATCCCAAAAACAAGTGATAACTTGGTTTCACTGGACAACTCCTTTAAGATACAATACATGTGGATGGGGTTTTGAAAACTTCATTCACAAGTAGAAAAATAATTCTGTGCAGGTAAACAAGAATGTTGGGCATGTTTATAAAATCTCATTTAATGCAGGTGCTTCTCACAAAATTAGAATATCATCGAAAAGTTAATTTATTTCAGTTCTTCAACACAAAAAGTGAAACTCGTATATTATATGGAATCTTTGCAAACAGAGTGATCTATTTCAAGTGTTTATTTCTGTTAATGTGGATGATTATGGCTTACAGCCAATGAAAACCCAAAAGTCATTATCTCAGTAAATTAGAATAATTAAAAAACACCTGCAAAGGCTTCCTAAGAGTTTAAAAAGGTCCCTCAGCCTGTTTCAGTCGGCTCCACAATCATGGGAAAGACTGCTGACTTGACAGATGTCCAGAAGGCAGTCATTGACACATTCCATAAGGAGGGTAAGCCACAAGAGGTTATGAAGAAGCTGAATGTTCACAGAGTGCTGTATCCAAGCATATTAATGGAAACATGAGTGGAAGGAAAATGTGTGGTAGAAAAAGGTGCACAAGCAACAGGGAAAAAGGCAGCCTTGAAAGGATTCTTAAGAAAAGGCCATTCAAAAATTTGGGGGACCTTCACAATGAGTGGACTGCTGCTGGAGTCATGGCTTCAAGAGCTACCACACACAGACGTATCCAGGACATGGGCTACAAATGTCGCATTCTTTGTGTCAGGCCACTCATGACCAATAAACAACGCCAGAAGCGACTTACCTTGGGCCATGGAAAAAAAGAACTGGATTGTTGCTCAGTGGTCCAAGGTGTTTTCAGATGAAAGTAAATTTTGCATTTCCTTTGGAAATCAAGGTCCCAGAGTCTGGAGGAAGATGAAGAGGCACAAAATCCAAGCTGCTTGTGGTCTAGTGTGAAGTTTCTAAAATCAGTGTTGGTTTGTGTCATCTGCTGGTGTAGGTCCACTGTGTTTTATCAAGACCAAAGTCAGCACAGCCGTCTACCAGGAAATTTTAGAGCACTTCATGCTTCCCTCTGACGATAAGCTTTTTGGAGATGGAAATTTCATTCTCCAGCAGGACTTGGCACCTGTTCACACTGCCAAAAGTACCAATACCTGGTTTAAAAACAACATTATCTCTGTGCTTTATTGGCCAGCAAACTCGCCTGACCTTAACCCCATAGAGAATCTATGGGGTATTGTCAAGAGGAAGATGAGAGACACCAGACCCCACAATACAGACGAGCTGAAGGCTGCTATCAAAGCAACCTAGGCTTCCATGACACCTCAACAGTGCCACAGGCTGATCGCCTCCATGCCACCCCACATTGATGCAGTAATTGATGCAAAAGGAGCTCCGACCAAGTATTGAGTGCATTTACTGAACATACATTTCAGTAGGCCAACATTTTGGATTTTAGAATAATTTTTCAAGCTGGTGTTATAAAGTATTCTAATTTATTGAGATAATGACTTTTGGGTTTTCATTGGGTGTAAGCCATAACCATCAACATTAACAGAAATAAACACTTGAAATAGATCACTTTGTAATGACTGTATATAATATATGAGTTTCACTTTTTGTATTAAAGAAATGAAATAAATTAACTTTTTGAGGATATTCTAATTTTGTGAGAAGCACCTGTATATAGGGGCAAAATGTGTTCAATAATTTTGCTGTGGACTCACAGTTTTGAAGCAAGATTCACATGTGCACCCAACTTAACGAATGTAACAACAGCAACTACATAATGGTAAATCTAACCAAACCAGAATTTTTGGTTTAAAATTTTACAACCCTTCTAGGCAATAAGGTTTTTTTTTCTCTGCTGCCCACACAGCACAGGTTGTGTCCACACATGTCAACAGCTTTGTTACACTTTTACCAGGAAAACATTTCAGAAGTGTAAAAGACAGAACAAGGTAAAACAATGAGTCATTCATGTGTAGGAAAAGTGCTGTATCAGCAACGTAATTAAAATCTTTTGAAGAGAGACAAGCTAAATTGTAACATTTAGAGGATCCAAAGGACCTTTGGCTTCAGAAGATGACTTTTGCTAAATTTGATAATTCATATAACATGTAGATTTTACTGTAGGAGTTGAAGAAAGATGAATGTACTTTCTTGACTTGCCAAAAAGCCTTGCAAATGACAAATAAATACCCTGCAGTAAATAAATAAGCAGCACTAGTGCATTAAAATAATATAGGGTAATTGGTTAATATAATTTTGATTTAAAAGAAATGCAAAAGCCACCCCACCGCTTCACTGTGACCCTAATTGGGACAGTCCTACTCTAATATTAAAACCTTACCATTTTTCAAGTGACATGCATTTGGATAAGGGCTTAGAAGGACTAAGCCCAGCTAGCAGCCACACAGCCATGGCAGACAACATCAATATAATGCCCAGCTCAAAGAAAAGGTAGGCCACACCTTTATAAGCACATGGTGCAAACAGACTGAAAAAAAACTAAAAAAATTCATTGGGATACAAACTTGTGTGCATGCAACATGTATGCGCAGGTTCACAATGGCCACTGAACATTGTACTTTTTGGAAAAAAAAATGCTTGAACTCTGGGCCATAAAAACATGTTGCTCTGTCATAATAGCCTTGAGGTGAGTGTCCGAATCCAGCCTCTTGCCTAAGAGGTATTTTTTAAGGGAGAAAAACATGAGGAGATCAGCAAATAAGGGACGTGGATGAGGTGCTGCTGCAGGTAGAGAATATGGTCAGTCTGCACTTGTTATGTGTCCAATTGCAACACCTTCCTCAGGTAACGCAGGCAACAGGATGTTTGGCGTTATTTAGTAGGCCCCAGTACTGCAGAACAAATGGTGAGGCAGAACATGTGATACCTATGTAAGATATGATGGCTGAGAGTGCCTTCATTTCCTTCACATTTCCTTCCACCTAGTTCTTTGCAGAAAGCGTTCAGTTGGCACCTGAGGATCTTAGTCATCGTTCTTCCACCTCACCCCCTTGCAAAACATCCAAGCAGTCTGAGCTCCAAGTCATACAGCAGTCTCTTCAGCTGTTTTATGATTCCGCTGGCTCTGGTTCCGTGGCCCATCCACCTGTCCCTGCCCCAAAATGGAAGAGACTGAGTGTACTGATGCTCAACCACTCGTTGGAGGAAGAGTACATGATAAGACCAGTGGACACGGTCAGAATACCACCACTGCACATCTCTGGGGATGAGAAAACACAGGGACAACTGCTGCAGCTCTCTGCAGGGATCAGGACTTGGTGGAAGATGATATGGGAGATGATGAGGTCCTCGACCTCAAATGGATCGAAGGGCCATATAGTGAAGTTAGCAGGTCAGAGGAAGAGGAGGTTGTCATGCTTCCCAATCAGCACAACAAAAGAGGGAGCAGGGTGGAAAAGCATAGCGGCGGACCCATAGCCTGTATGCCTGTACATCATCTGTTATTACCACTGTGCCAAGGGAATTAGCCTCAAATACAGCTCAAAGGAGCTCCTTGGCATGGGACTTCTTCCAATATAGGAAAGACAACTGGTAGGTCATTTGCATGCTGTGCCAGCAGAGCCTCAAGCGAGTTGTAAATTTTCTAAACTTGAGCACAACCTGGATGATCAGGCTTCTCACAGCACAAGGTGCAGTGGAGTACACATCTTAAAAACCAAGACAAATCTGAGCTTCCTCCTGCTTCCTCTTTTGCTGCGCTCTTGGCCTCTTCCTCTCGATCACGTTCAACAGGGCCAGCTGCCTCCCCGCAAAGAGAGGATGTTACAGCATTACAGCCAGCAGTGTCATTGACCATGTCTACATTGTCCCATGGACGTTTTCAGCTCTCTATCCTCTAAACCCTCAAGAAAATGTGGACACCTCCCCTTGAGAAAGCTACACTCGAAACGCGTGTTGGGGCAGTACTGACTGACCAATACTAATCCTCCCTTACTATGGGTAAGCAATATCATATATAACCTATCTCTTCCGTCTCACTTTATACTTATGGCTATCTTGCCATTCACTATATATTGTACACTGAGCTTGATTATATAGGTGTATTGCACATTGTGTGCTCTTTGCCATGCTGAATCTACTTGTTGCTATTAATCATTATTCCTCTTTATTCAACACATTTATAAACTGATGGTTAATTAAGTGGTCCTCCATTCAGGCGTGTGTGCCATGTTGGTCTGCTTTGAATATTTCACCAACACTGGCCAGCGATGGTGATGCCATCATCAGCGTTACTATCCATGTCTGCTTGAAAAAGACCTTCAGAATGATGATGGATGAGGTGGGACACAGAAAGAAGAGGAGCAGGTGAAGCAGCAACATTTACACCTTATCAGGCCTGTCTTTACACATGGCTCAGTGGTGGTTCCTGTACAATATCGACTGGTACGCAAGGGTTAGCATGGCTGAAATGTGAAACAGTTCTCGCCACTCCGCATTCACAACACCGGCACCACCATCTAATACGGTCCATATCAGGAGAGGCAGAGTTCCACAACATGGTGAAAAGTACCTGTCACAACAATCTCCTGTTAATGGGTCTGCCCCATTTAACTTTTAGGTATTCAAATTGGGACCATGGCCTAAGCTTGTCCTTTACACCTTGAAGGTGCTAGACAGCCTTGTGGCAAATGTTCTGTCAGAATGTGTGTTTAACAGGGGGTGTCATAACAGACAGGCGCATCATAAAGGTCTTGTCCTTACCTTTGGCTGATTAGACAACTACATCAGCTGAACCCAGCCATTTTTTTTCCATTTGTTTCATTTGAAGATGATACTTTGTTTTTGTATTTAAATTTCTGCTATTTTCATTAGCTCCCTTTAAGTGTTAAAAAATACCAAAAAAATAAATAACCAAAAAAAACAAAAACAGTGTTGGATAACTCTATTTCGACTGCTAAACCTACATGACAACGTCTACCTCAACCTCCATTTGGACCTCGGCATCCTGGCTCAAGATAACAATTATTTTATATTTAATTTCTGTCATTTTCATTCGTTCTCTTAAAAATTGAAAAAAATGAGTAAATAAAAATACCCAAAAATGTCTTGGTTACTTACCGGTAAAGGAATTTTTTGGAGCCCATGACAGCACCATGAGAGAGGGGCACCATGACAGCACCACAATAGAATTACAGACAGGTGAGAATTTTACAGTGAGACCACAACCTGAAGCACCCTTCTTCCAAATGTGCGATTGAAAGTGGCACCAATATCAAGCCTATAATGCTTATGAAAAGTGAAAGGAGAAGACCATGTAGCTGCCTTACATACATGCTCGATCGAAACCTCCGAACTCATAACTGTTAGCACTAGGTTCAGCTACCATGGCAGTCTATTTGATGCCTCAATAAATCTAGCTACTCAGTAATTCCTTGCCAGATCTTAACTAAAAAGGGCCTCCAAAGCTTATACCTGGACTTTGAGAGTGCTAGTGGATAGACCCATCCCTATACCTTTTTGTAGGAACTATAGGGACTTCCCACCCAATTTTTGAACTTGAGATGGACAGAAATTTTCTCCAAGTTCTGGTGAAAATCTTGGTTGTGGCCACTTTCCTGCCCTTTAGTAGAGTGGCTACCAGATTAGGAGAAAAACCTTTTTCCCATTAACAGCACCCTCTCATTCCACACCATCAGATGTAGGCGGGATACTCGTGGATGGCAGATTGGCCTTTTTAGAGAAGAGATCTGAGAGCTCCGTAGTATCCATGGATCAGTGACTGACATAATCCTCAGGCACGAAAACCATGGCCTTTTTGGCAAATAGGGGGTCATTACAATAATCCTTACCCTGTCCTCTCTGAATTTCCTTACTACCAAAGGCAACAGGGCTAATGGAGGGAAGGCATAAGCTAGTCTGAAGTGTCACCGGACAAGGAAGGCATCCGCCGCCAGTTTCCTCTGGTGATGAGGTCTATGCTCGGACCACCCCACATCTGCACAATTCGCTTGAAGATGGCCTAGTTCAGTGCCAGCTATCCCTGTCTGAGCTGGTTGTGACTCAAAAAGTCTGCTTTGATGTTTTCTCTTCCTCTTATCAGTCAATGATAGGAAATGGTCTTCCGCTGCTTGAAATATCTGATCTGCCACTTCCATTAAGGGTCTAGATCGGGTCCCCCTTTGGTGGTTGATGTAGGCCACTTTCCCCTGATTGTCGGAGAGGATCCTTACATGATGACCCTGTAGGAATATAAGAGCCTTCTAATAACTAACTCCACTACCATCAGTTCTTTTAGGTTATATGAGCTACCTAACTCCTTCCCCTTCCAAATCCCTTGGACCATGACCTCACCAAGATGGGCCTCCCAACCCGTAGGGCTAGCGTCTGTAGTGACTACCTGAGATATGTGATTCACCCAGAGAACCCCCCTAGATAGATTTGACATGTCCAACCACCATGCAAGGGATTGTAATGAGGATGGGGATAAAGTTATTACACCCTCCAGGCACCTCCTAAGAGAACTGTCATGAAACAGGACGTCCCATTGTACGGCTCTCATATGAATTTGAGCCCACTGGACTGCTGGGATGCAGGAAGTTAGTGACCCCAAAAGGGACATTGCTTTCCTAAGGGACATAGAGGGACTGTTCACGGCTCTCCACACCGTTGGATGTTTTCTAATTTACTAGCTGGTAGTTGACACTCTTGAATCTCAGAGTCTAGAATTAGCCCTAGGAACTCCTGCACCTTTAGGGGCTCTAGATGCCATTTTTTAAGGTTCAACAGCCACCCCAATCATTCTAAACTGGCCATTATTTATTTCACTTGTATCAAGCAATGATGAGCCGACCTGCCTACTGTAAGAAAATCGTCCAAATAGGGGATAATCAAGACATTTCTTTTGCGCAGATGTGCCATTACCTCTGCCACCACCTTGGTAAAAGACTGAGGGGCAATAACGAGACCAAACAGGAGAGCACTAAACTGAAAGTGTCTAATTGTGCCCCCTAGGGCCACTACAACCTCGAGGAACCGTTAATGTTCTGCATGTATAGGCACATGTTAGTATGCATCTTTGAGATCCAACACTGCCATGAAACAGTTTTTAAAGATTAGTTTTTATTGCCAACCTTACAGATTCCATCTTAAAGGGGCACACTTTCAAGAACTTGTTTAGAGCTATTAAATTTATAATGGTTCTGAAGGAACCGTCTGGCTTCCCAATCAGAAAGAGGGGGGAATAGAAACCTTTACCTATTTTTGACAAGGGAACCTCCACCAGACAGCCTTATACAGCAGTTCCAGGACTTTTGCTTCCAGGGCTTGTTCTGTGGAGGAGGATCGGGAAGGAGTTATCATAAATCTGTCCAGTGGGATTGAAAGAAACTACAACCTCAACCCCGATTTTATCAGGCTGTAGATCCAGTCACTATGTGATTTTTAATTCCAGGCAGGGTAGAAGGCTGACAGCCTTCCCCACCTGGACCGGCAGTCATTGAGGTGGTTTCTTATGATCACGATGGGAGTTTCCAAACATAAACTCCCTATGTTTCTTGCTTCTATCATCCCACTTGGCCCGGTCCTTGGAAGGCTTCCCACTGTTAAATCTTCTACTGAAGGGACACCTTTATGAGGGAACCGACAGACTAGGAATGTTTCTTCTCATCCCCTGCTTTCTCCAGAAGCTCATCCAGCACTGTCCCACACAAGTACTCCCCCTTGCATGGAATGGCACAAAGTTTAGATCTGGCCTGAATATCCCCAGCCCAGCATTTCAGCCACAATGTTCTCTGGGCTGCATTTGAGAAGGCTGCGGCTTTTGCTGCCAACCTGACAGCTGAAGCATCCGACAAGAACCCTGCGGCCCCCTGTATCATTGGTGAGTGAGTATGCTCGTTGCTTGGGTTTTCCCGAGAACACGCGTGTGATCTCCGAGTATTTGGGCATGCTCGGAAATTTCGTTTCTGTTGTCGCAGCTGCATGATTTGCGACTGCTAGACAGCCTGAATACATGTGGGGATTCCTTAACAAACAGGCATTCCTCACATGTATTCAGCCTGTCCATCAGCCACAAATCATGCAGCTGCGTCGACACAAACTAAATCTCCGAACACGCCAAAACACTCGGAGATCACCCGAGCGTGCTCGGGAAAACCCGAGCAACGATCATACTCGCTCATCACTAGCAGTGTCGCTAGAATAGTCTCTCTAGAACAGTGGTTCTCAACCTTTCTAATGCCGTGACCCCGCAATACAGTTCCTCATGTTGCGTGACCCCCAAACCAAAAAATAAGTACAGTCCTCCATACAGTAATATGGGCCAAATATAATGCTCCATAAAGAATATTGGACCCCATATAATGCTCCATACAAAATATGGAGCTCTCCTCTGCACTGTGCTGCGTTCTGCGCTGTTACGGCTGAGGAAAGGGCACTGTGGAAAGACTATCCATTATCATCATCATTGCCTCCCCATCAACATCATCATTGCCTCCCCATCATCATCATTGCCTGCCCAACATCATTGGCTCCCCATCATCATCATTGCCTGCCCATCATCATTGGCTCCCTATCATCATCATTGCCTGCCCATCATCATTGGCTCCCCATCATCATCGCCTCCCCCTTCATCATCATTGTCTGCCCATCATCATTGGCTCCCCATCATCATCATCATTGCCTGCCCATCATCATTGGCTCCCCATCATCATCATCATTGCCTGCCTATCATCATTGGCTCCCCATATCTATCATCAGTCATCATTGCCTCCCATCATCATTTCCTCCCCATCATCATCATCTTGCCTGCCCCCCCATCCATCATCCATGGCTCCCCATCATCATCGCCTCCCCATCAACATCATCATCATTGCCTGCCCATCATCATCGCCTCCCCATCATCATCATCTTTGCCTGCCCATCATCATTGGCTCCCCATCATCATCGTTGCCTCCTCACCACCATCACTGCCTCCCCCATCACCATCACACATACAGCACCACACACAGACAGCACCGTAGCATTCTCTCACATACACACACGCAGGCAGACACACACACACACACACACACTGATACACAGACACATACACCTCACATCTCACCTGTCCTGCGCCCGTGCTCTCTGCCACAGCCGGCCGCTGAATGATGACGTCATCCAGCGGCGTTGCTGTGACAGGAAGCGTGGGTGCTCTGCAGGCGCCCCCTGGAGCCCGGAGCTGCGGAGGCACGGGGAGAGGTAAGTATTGCGCCACCTGCTCAAGCCGGGTCCCCCCTCTCCTCGCACAGTGGACTCACCGACCCGCCGCTCAGCTCCGAAGGGTCCCGGGCCGCTGCACTGTGCCTCCGTGGCAGGGGGAATTGCTGCTGCTGCCACGCCGCCCCCACACATGTGCTGCCTGGGGCGGACCGCCCCCGCCCACGCTACGCCCGCCCACGCTACGCCCCTGCTATGCCACTGGGCTAAAGCCATCGGAAATATGTATTTTCTGATGGCTTTAAGCGACCCCTGTGTTTTGGTCATTCGACCCCCTCCGGGGTCGCGACCCACAGGTTGAGAACCGCTGCTCTAGAAGCTCTCTCCTTCAGCTGGGTTTCTAGTTAATCCAACCAGACCATCAAAGACCTGGCCGTACATGTAGTTGCTACAGCTGGCCTTAGAGCTCTTGCCGACATCTCCAGGTGCCCTTTAGAATGGTGTCTGCCTTCTTGTCTAGTGGGTCTCTTAAAGTCTCTATGTCCTCAAATAGCAATGAGGATTTTTTAGATGCCTTGGCCACTGGTGCATCTAGTTTTGGGGCTTTATCCCAGGACAATGACACAGGATCCTCAAAAGGATAACTCCTTTTAAAAGCTCAGGAAGGGAACCTTTCCTCTCTGCCTTTTCCACCTTGATGTATGAGAGAGTGGACCCTGTCATTTAAGGGGAAGAACCTGCCTTTCTTCTCATCCAAACTCCTAAACATGACATCCTGTATTGTCCTCTCGGGTTTTGACTCTACTATTCCCATCGTATTCCTGATAGTCTTCACCAGCTTATCCACCCGGCCTATAGGGAAGCAGAAGCGGCTAGAGCCATTTTCCGAAGAGGAAGACGCTGATGAGGTGACATGGAAGAATCTTCACACCTGAGAGAGTTACTAGAAATGACCAATTCAGGGGACCTAGTCTTTATCCTCTTTACTTTCCTTTCCCCTTATAGGCCTCTTCCTGCGACAGGGACCTCATGGAATCTTTTACCCCTGCCTTAATAATCTCCCTTAAACTAGTAGCAAAATCAGTTGTTTCTTGCGCTACTGTCTGCTGAATGCAAGACTGGCATAGTCTCTTTTGACAAGAGTCCGGCAAGGGGGACCTGCAAAGTGCACACTCCCTATGCCTTGATTTTGGCATACACTTATTTCCCTGGTAGAAATCAGGAGAAATAAGGGGAAGACTATATCACCAAGTGAAATTTCACAAAGATCACTTACTAGTCCGAATCATTGAAAAGGAACCAGAATACGAGTGGGGACACCCTCAGAGCTTGCCTCAGCCACAATCACCACCACTCAAGACACCGCCTGCCATCCCAGGCTCAAACTCATCAGTCTTATGATACACAGAGCATGATGGTCTCCACAGCCTCTTTTACAGTTTGATGGTGTTAGGGCTGGCGGAATGCACAAAATAAATATAAATAATAAGTGCGTTCGCAGCCCGGGGGCCACCGTGCAGGCAGAGCCTGCTGCTAGTAGGATGGCGGTATGGCAAACTCTGTTACTTCACAGAGTCGCAACTATGGACACTGTGGCCCTATATGGCGGTATAAGCAAACTCTGTTACGCCACAGAGTCGCTAAGGTAGAACCACAGAAATATGGATTGTGTCCTGTTAACTTCACAGGTATGCACAGACAACTGCTGTGCGGACAGCAGTCCGTAGTAACGCAATCAGCAACGCAGTCAGACAATCTCCTCACCGGAGAAGCTGGTATTCTAGGGGCTTATTTCAGCCGAGCCCTAAACACGTGCATACAATCTCCTCACCAGAGGTGCCGGTAATCTAGGGGCTTATTTCAGCCGAGCCCTAACACATGCGTGCAAGATCACCCTGGCACAAAGCACATAATGTGATTGATACTAGCGCATGGCGGCACGACCATGCCACCCTTTTATAGTAGCAACTACAGGGCCTGCCAGATAAGGACCAATAGGAAACTGCTCCAGAACACAAGTGGTTTCAGGACCTTCCTGGCGGACCAATAGGAGCTGCTGCAGTACCTGAGCATGTGACCCCTGATCTCCAATGAGAGATCTTACTCTGGGCATGCTCAGAAGGGGAAAGCAAGGACTTTGTTCTAAAGACGTCTGCTCGCCACTAACCAGTACTGGCTACAATAGCAGAGCCTGGAGGAGCAGCAGTAATCCTCTGCACAATGTTAGACTAGGCGAGACGCTGGGACCGACGTCTAAGCTGAGCAGAGTCCACTGCGGCCGGAGATGGATGGGAGACCGCAGCAGGGACGGCTCGAGATTCCCCTTGTGCAGAAGTGGGAACTCGACCCCTAACATTGCCCCCCACCTAGGGCCCCCCTTCTTTGGGCCTCGCTACGTTCAAAGGCAACGATGAACTGCGGAGCATGAATATGTTCGGCAGGCTCCCAGGACCTATCCTCAGGCCCATAACCCTTTCAATCCACCCCAAAAATTTTTTTGCCCCGAACCACCTTGCATCCTTCAATGGCGTTCACCTCGTAATCGTCCGTAGACGAACCCGACGTCCCGGCAGATGACTCAGGCAACCGGGAGATGACCACGGGTTTTAGGAGGGACACATGGAAGGTGTCGGAGATACCAAGGCGAGGCGGAAGGGCCAAACGGTAAACCACAAGGTTCACCTGCTCGAGAACCTTGAAGGGACCCAAATAGCGGGGTGCCAACTTAGTGGATTCCACCCGTAGCCTGATGTTTTGGGCGGAGAGCCACACTAGGTCGCCAGGAGCAAATGTCGGAGCGGGACGCCGATGGGCATCGGCAGAAGACCTCATCCTTTCCTTGGAAGCCTGAATGACATCCTGGGTGCGGTCCCATATGTCCCGTGCCTCCACAGCCCAGTCTGCCACCCTGGAGTCGGCGGAAGCCACGGGCATGGGCACCGGTACCCGCAGATGCTGGCCGTAATTTAAGAGGAATGGGGTCTGTCCGGTGGAGTCAGCCACAGCATTGTTTAGCGTGAACTCCGCCCACGGGAGCAAGGATGCCCAGTCATCCTGCCAGGCAGAGACAAAATGTTGCAAGTATGTAACCAAGGTCTGGTTGGCCCTCTCTACCAACCCATTCGTCTCTGATATGCAGAGGAGAGGTTTAACTCAATACAGAGTAGATGACACAACTCTCTCCAGAACCGAGACGCAAATTGGGGACCTCGATCGCTGACAATCTTGTCTGGCATACCGTGTAGACGGAAGATGTGTCTAATAAAAAATGCTGCCAAGGCCCGTGCAGAAGGTAACTGGGGTAGCGGCACTAAGTGCACCATTTTGGAGAAGTGGTCGGTGATCACCCAAATGATAGTGCAACCCCGAGACTTGGGTAAACCCACCACAAAGTCCATCCCGACCATCTCCCAGGGCCTGTCTGCCACCGGCAAAGGAAAAAGTAACCCAGCTGGCCATTGTCGAGGGGCCTTGTTCCGGGCGCAGGAGACACACGCCTGAACATACTCCCTGACGTCACGGGCCATATGTGGCCACCAGTATGTCCTTGCCATAGTATCCTCTTTGCCCCAAAGTGTCCACCCACCCTGGACGAGTGTGCCCAAGAGAGTACCTCCGGTCGCAAATTAGTGGGCACAAAAGTCTTGCCCAGAGGCACAGACTCAAACGAAATCGGGGCTACAGTTCTCAGGCTCTCTTCGGGGACAATAAGCCGAGGCTCCTCATCCTCCTCCTCTGATGACACTAAGGAGCGAGAGAGAGCGTCGGCCTGAACATTCTTCTCACTGGAGAGAAAATGGAGGGTGAAGTGAAACCGAGAGAAGAATAGGGACCATCTGGCCTGGCGAGAATTTAGCCGCTGAGCCGTTTGCAAATATACCAAGTTCTTGTGGTCAGTGAAGACTTGGAAGGGAAAATGAGCCCCCTCCAGAAGATGTTTCCACTCAGAGTAGGCCAACTTCATAGCCAGCAACTCCCTGTCCCCGATGGAATAATTCCTCTCTGCTGGTGTAAAGGTCTTAGAAAAGAAGAAGCAGGGATGCTTCCGACCTTGAGCATTCTTTTGATAAAGGACTGCTCCAGCACCAACAGAAGAGGCGTCCACCTCTAAAATAAACGGCTTATTAACATCAGGGTGATGTAATATGGGAGCACTGGCAAAATGCGACTTGATGAAAGAGAACGCCTTGGAGACCGCCTCAGACCACAACTTGGGATTTGCTCCCTTCTTGGTGAGGGCTACCAAGGGAGCTACCAAAGTTGAGAAATGGGGGATGAACTGACGATAATAATTAATGAACCCCATAAAGCGCTGCACCGCTTTAAGAGAATGGGGTTCTTGCCAGTCCCTTACAGCCTGTAGTTTGGCAGGATCCATAGCCAATCCCTGGGTGAGATGATATAGCCCAGGAAAGGTAAGGACTCCTGCTCAAACACACATTTCTCCAGCTTGGCATAGAGGGAGTTTGCCCGTAAGAGGCCGAAGACTTTGTTGACATCACTCCGGTGAGAGTCTATATCTGGTGAAAAGATGAGAATATCATCCAGATAGACTACTACAGAGGTGGAAAGCATATCCCGGAAGATGTCATTAACAAAGTCTTGGAAAACAGCGGGAGCATTACAGAGCCCGAAGGGCATCATCAGGTATTCATAATGCCCATTCCTGGTATTAAAAGCTGTCATCCACTCGTCCCCCTCACGGATGCGAATTAGGTTATAGGCACCACGTAGATCTAGCTTGGTAAATACCCTTGCTCCCCGGAGCCTATCAAAGAGCTCAGACATTAGGGGCAACGAGTTCTTATTCTTGACGGTGATGGCGTTAAGACCCCTGTAGTCAATACATGGACGTAATTCTCCGTTCTTCTTTTGCACGAAGAAGAACCCCGCCCCTGCTGGTGACACCGACTTCCTAATGAACCCTCTTGCCAGATTCTCCTGAATATACTGGGACATGGCCTCCGTCTCAGGAAGCGAGAGGGGATAGACTCTTCCCCGAAGAGGTTCTGCTCCAGGCAAGAGATCAATAGGACAGTCGTAGGGGCGATGAGGCAGAAGAGTCTCCGCCGCCTTCTTGGAGAAAACGTCTGCGTATAACCAATAACACTGGGGGAGAGAAGTGAGATCTACAGGTATCTCTGTGGTGGTGACCTGAACGCACTCCCTGACACACCTGCCTCTACATGAATCACCCCAACCCAGTATCCTCCCAGAGGACCACTCAATATGGGGAGAGTGATGACGGAGCCAAGGTACTCCCAGCAACACCTCGTCTATTCCCTCGGGCAGTACAAGAAAGGAAATACTCTCCTGATGGGAAGGGACATAGACAACGTGAGAGGGATAGTCTGGTGGGTGATTTGTGAGGGCAGAGTCGATCCATTCACTACACGCACAGTCACTGGTTTGGCGAGCATCACCAGAGGTATAGTGTGGCGGAGAGCAAAGGCAGAGGACATGAAATTCCCCTCGGCTCCAGAATCCACACAGAGCTCGGCGGTGAGAGTGAATGGACCTACAGTAATTGTCCCCTTAAAGGACAACTTGGTGGAAAATGCCGCAGTGTCTAGTGAACCTCCTCCCAAGATCACTAGACGCGACCGTTTTCCCGACCGCTGTGGACATTTGTTGGCATAATGTCCGGACTGCTGGCAGATGTTACAGACCATGGGTGCTCGAGCGGCCCGGGACTTAGGTCCTGCTCGAGAAACCTCCATGGACTCATGGGAGTCGGGCGCCTGGCTGAAAGATTCCAGTGGTCTGGCGAAGGTGGGAGCCAGACGGAACCTCTGCCTACACTGGGACCGCTCCAACCTCCGCTCGTGAAAACGGAGGTCGATGTGGGTAGATATGGCGATAAGCTTCTCCAGTGTGGCGGGAATCTCCCTGGTAGCCAAGGCGTCTTTCACATGGCCCGCTAGTCCTCTCCAAAACATGGGAATGAGGATTTTATCTGGCCAGTCCAACTCCGAGGACAGAGTCAGAAATTGGACAGCAAAAGAGCTGACCAAGGACGAACCCTGTGAACTTGCCAGGAGTTGGAGCGCCGCATCGTGGGTGACCTGAGGTCCTAGAAAGACCTTTTTTAGAGCCTCCAGAAAACGAGAAGTACTCCGCACGACACAGTCGTCACGCTCCCACAGCGGGGTGGCCCACTCCAACGCTCTGCCCGACAGAAGAGATATTACAAAGCCCACTTGTGCCCGATCCGTGGGGAAACGTGCAGCCAGAAGCTTGAGTTGTATAGAGCACTGACTCACGAATCCCCGACATTGCTTGCTGTCACCAGCAAACTTGTCTGGAAGTGGGAGGTGGGATAATGTGGGGACAGAGGTGGCAGTGGACACACTGGCTGCAGCCACGCTAGCAGCCTGAACAGCGACTGCGGTAACATCCACAGCTGAGGTTGTGCGCTCAAGAGCTGCCAACCTACCCTCCAGCTGCTGGATGTCCTGCAGTAGACGCTGATCGTCCGCCATTTTACTAGCCAGACCCTGGCGCTAGTATTATGTTAAGGCTGGCGGAACGCACAAAATAAATATAAATAATAAGTGCGTTCGCAGCCCGGGGGCCACCGTGCAGGCAGAGCCTGCTGCTAGTAGGATGGCGGAATGGCAAACTCTGTTACTTCACAGAGTCGCAACTATGGACACTGTGGCCCTATATGGCGGTATAAGCGAACTCTGTTACGCCACAGAGTCGCTAAGGTAGAAACGCAGAAATATGGACTGTGTCCTGTTAACTTCACAGGTATGCACAGACAACTGCTGTGCGGACAGCAGTCCGTAGTAACGCAATCAGCAACGCAGTCAGACAATCTCCTCACCGGAGAAGCCGGTATTCTAGGGGCTTATTTCAGCTGAGCCCTAAACACGTGCATACAATCTCCTCACCAGAGGTGCCGGTATTCTAGGGGCTTATTTCAGCCGAGCCCTAACACATGCGTGCAAGATCACCCTGGCGCAAAGCACATAATGTGATTGATACTAGCGCATGGCGGCACGACCATGCCACCCTTTTATAGTAGCAACTACAGGGTCTGCCAGATAAGGACCAATAGGAAACTGCTCCAGAACACAAATGGTTTCAGGACCTTCCTGGTGGACCAGTAGGAGCACAGTACCCCACAGAAGCTTTTTCAGATTTCACCCAAAGAGCATTGGGAACAACACCTCACATAAGATTATTACAAATTTCAGCCATAGAGAATAGGGAACATTACCCTGACAGAAGATTTTAACAAATTTCAGCCTCAAAACATGGGGATCTATTATACCCCCACAGTGGCTGATTCAAATTTCACCCCAAAAGGCAATAGATACCTAATAAGTCGAGAATGAGTTACAGGTTGTGATGTAGGTATAACAGTCCAAGTAGGTCGTAGCCAACACTTTTTGTTTTTTTTCTGAGTATTTATATACAATATATATATATATATATACAGTACGACCAAAAGTTTGGACACCCCATCTCATTTAAAGATTTTTCTGTATTTTCATGACTATGAAAATTGTACATTCACACTGAAGGCATCAAAACTATGAATTAACACATGTGGAATTATATGCTTAACAAAAAAGTGTGTAAAAACTGAAATTATGTCTTATATTCTAGGTTCTTAAAAGTAGCCACCTTTTGCTTTGATGACTGCTTTGCACACTCTTGGCATTCTCTTGATGAGCTTCAAGAGGTAGTCACCGGAAATGGTCTTCCAACAATCTTGAAGGAGTTCCCAGAGATGCTTAGCACTTGTTGGCCCTTTTGCCTTCACTCTGCAGTATAGCTCACCCCAAACCATCTCGATTGGGTTCAGGTCTGGTGACTATGGAGGCCAGGTCATCTGGCGTAGCACCCCATCACTCTCCTTCTTGGTCAAATAGCCCTTACACAGCCTGGAGGTGTGTTTGGGGTCATTGTCCTGTTGAAAAATAAATGATGGTCCAACTAAACGCAAACCGGATGGAATAGCAAGCCGCTGCAAGATGCTTTGGTAGCCATGCTGGTTCAGTATGCCTTCAATTTTGAATAAATCCCCCACAGTGTCACAAGCAAAGCACCCCCACACCATCACACCTCCTCCTCCATGCTTCACGGTGGGAACCAGGCATGTAGAGTCCATCCTTTCACCTTTTCTGCGTTGCAAAACAACATGGTGGTTGGAACCATAGATCTCAAATTTGGACTCATCAGACCAAAGCACAGATTTCCACTGGTCTAATGTCAATTCCTTGTGTTCTTTAGCCCAAACAAGTCTCTTCTGCTTGTTGCCTGTCCTTAGCAGTGGTTTCCTAGCAGCTATTTTACCATGAAGGCCTGCTGCACAAAGTCTCCTCTTAACAGTTGTTGTAGAGATGTGTCTGCTGCTAGAACTCTGTGTATCATTGACCTGGTCTCTAATCTGAGCTGCTGTAAACCTGCGATTTCTGAGGCTGGTGACTCGGATAAACTTATCCTCAGAAGCAGAGGTGACTCTTGGTCTTCCTTTCCTGGGGCGGTCCTCATGTGAGCCAGTTTCTTTTTGTAGCGCTTGATGGTTTTTGCAACTGCACTTGGGGACACTTTCAAAATTTTCCCAATTTTTCAGAATTACAGACCTTCATTTCTTAAAGTAATGATGGCCACTCATTTTTCTTTACTTAGCTGCTTTTTTCTTGCCATAATACAAATTCTAACAGTCTATTCAGTAGGACTATCAACTGTGTATCCACCAGACCTGTGCACAACACAACTGATGGTCCCAACCCCATTTATAAGGCCAGAAATCCCACTTATTAAACCTGACAGGGTACACATGTAAAGTGAAAAACATTTCCGGTGACTACCTCTTGAAGCTCATCAAGAGAATGCCAAGAGTGTGCAAAGCAGTCATCAAAGCAAAAGGTGGCTATATGAAGAACCTAGAATATAAGACATAATTTCAGTTGTTACACACTTTTTTGTTAAGTATATAATTCGACATGTGTTAATTCATAGTTTTGATGCCTTCAGTGTGAATTTACAATTTTCATAGTCAAGAAAATACAGAAAAATCTTTAACTGAGAAGGTGTGTCCAAACTTTTGGTCTGTACTGTATATATATATATATATATAATATATATATATATATACATATATATGCCTCTCACAAAATTAGGATATCATCAAAAAGTTAATTTATTTCAGTTCTTCAATACAAAAAGTGAAACTCATATTATATAGAGTCATTACAAACAGAGTGATGTGTTTCAATGTTTATTTCTGATAATGTTGATGATTATGGCTTACAGCCAATGAAAACCCAAAAGTTATTATTTCAGTAAACTAGAATATTTTATAACACCAGCTTGAAAAATGATTTTAAAATCCAAAATGTTGGCCTACTTAAATATATGTTCAGCAAATGCATTCAATACTTGGTCGGGCCTCTTTTTGCATCAATTACTGCATCAATGGCATGGACGCGATCAGCCTGTGGCACTGCTGAGTTGTTATGGAAGCCCAGGTTGCTTTGATAGCAGCCTTTAGCTCATATGCATTGTTGGGTCTGGTGTCTCTAATCTTCCTCTTGACAATACCCCATAGATTCCCTATGGGGTTAAGGTCAGGCAAGTTTGCTGGCCAATCAATCACAGTTATATTGTTGTTTTTAAACAAGGTATTGGTACTTTTGGCAGTGTGGACAGGTGCCAAGTACTGCTTGGTAAAATGAAATTTCCATCTCCAATAAGCTTATCGGCAAGGGGAAGCATGAAGTGCTCTAAAATTTCCGGGTAGACGGCTGCGCTGACTTTGGTCTTGATAAAACACAGTAGACGTACACCAGCAGATGTTATGGCTCCCCAAACTATCACTGATTGTGGAAACTTCACACTAGACTTCAAGCAGATTGGATTGTGTGCCTCTCCTCCAGACTCTGGGACCTTAATTTCCAAATGAAATGCAATATGCACTTTCATCTGAAATCAACACCTTGGACCACTGAGCAACAGTCCAGTTATTTTTCTCCTTGCCCAGGTAAGACGCTTCTGGCGTTGTCTATTGGTCATGAGTGGCCTGACACAATGAATGAGACACTTGTAGCTAGTGTCCTGGATACGTCTGTGTGTGGTGGCTCTTGAAGCAATGATTCCAGCAGTAGTCCACTCCTTTTGAATCTCCCCAAAATTTTTGAACAGCCTTTTCTTAATAATCCTTTCAAGACTGTGGCTATCCTGATTACTTGTGCACCTTTTTCTACCACACTTTTTCCTTCCACTCTACTTTCCATTAATATGCTTGGATACAAAAATATTTAGAATTGAGAGTCCTCAGTGGTTGATACCTTTTAATGGCTAACTGAAAAGATGGTAACAAATTGCAAGCTTTCGGGACTACTCAGGTCTCTTCATCAGGCAAAGACTAATACAAAATCTGAAGAATCACATATTTGTACACAACACAGCACAGAAAAAATGCAATAGATGAGACAAGTGACGTGAAGCAGAACTGTCATTATGGGAGAGGGATGAACAGTTGTGGCAATAAATATTGGACTAGTTCATAGATAAGGAGTGTGAAAGTTTTATTGCCCTCTGATTGGGGTCTGGTAATGTTTTGTTATATTCTCACAGGGTCTTTGAAGCAAATTCCTTAATTGATGTAATAGGCCATAAATCCATGTGATAGGTTCATTCCAGCACTGAGAGTGTCAAAGGTCACCATCAATTTGCATTCGCAAACTCTCCTGTGTCTCTGAGATGTGAAATCACCTTTCAGTACAAGTAATTTCATGTCCAACATACTATGACCGGGGATGCAAAAGTGTTTGGCCACAGGTAAATCCATTCTTTTTCTCTTATTGTGTGGAGATGAGAATTCATCCTTGTTCTAAGTTTTTGCCCTGTCTCCCCCACATACAGACCCCCAGTTGGACATTTTGTACAAATAATTAGGTACACCACATTAGATGTGATGCAGCTGAAAGTACCTGGGATCTTGTAGTCCTGATGTGAGTTGGGGATCTTTATCTTGTCCGTGGTCATTATAAATGGACAGGTTTTGCATTTCTTCTGGTTGCAAGGAAAGGTTCCTGCAGCTGTTGGAGAGGACAGGGAACTTCTGACAGTGATGCTTCTTAGATTTGGGGGGCTGCCTAAAACACAGTAGTGGGGGGTCTGGGGTGCCTCTAGTGGTCACCTACAATCCAAATCTGGAGATGCTAAGGGGAGCTGCACAGAAACTACAACCTTTACTACAAAAAGATGCCATATTACAATCCATATTTCCAGACCCCCCACTACTGTGTTTTAGGCAGCCCCCAAATCTAAGAAGAATCATTGTCAGAAGTTCCCTGTCCTCTCCAACAGCTGCAGGAACCTTTCCTTGCAACCAGAAGAAATGCAAAACCTGTCCATTTATAATGACCACGGACATGATAAAGATCCCCAACTCACATCAGGACTACAAGATCCCAGGTACTTTCAGCTGCATCACATCTAATGTGGTGTACCTAATTATTTGTACAAAATGTCCAACTGGGGGTCTGTATGTGGGGGAGACAGAGCAAAAACTTAGAACAAGGATGAATTCTCATCGCCACACAATAAGAGAAAAAAGAATGGATTTACCTGTGGCCAAACACTTTTGCATCCCCGGTCATAGCATGTTGGACATGAAATTACTTGTACTGAAAGGTGATTTCACATCTCAGAGACACAGGAGAGTTTGCGAATACAAATTGATGGTGACCTTTGACACTCTCAATGCTGGAATGAACCTATCACATGGATTTATGGCCTATTACATCAATTAAGGAATTTGCTTCAAAGACCCTGTGAGAATATAACAAAACATTACCAGACCCCAATCAGAGGGCAATAAAACTTTCACACTCCTTATCTATGAACTAGTCCAATATTTATTGCCACAACTGTTCATCCCTCTCCCATAATGACAGTTCTGCTTCACGTCACTTGTCTCATCTATTGCATTTTTTCTGTGCTGTGTTGTGTACAAATATGTGATTCTTCAGATTTTGTATTAGTCTTTGCCTGATGAAGAGACCTGAGTAGTCTCGAAAGCTTGCAATTTGTTACCATCTTTTCAGTTAGCCATTAAAAGGTATCAACCACTGAGGATTCTCAATTCTAAATATTTTTCTATCTACTGGCTAACACGGTACTAAGATATACATGTTTACTGTATCAATATGCTTGGATACAGCATTCTGGGAACAGCCAGCTTCTTTAGCAATGACCTTTTGTGGCTTACCCTCCTTGTGGAGTGTGTTAATGACTGCCTTCTGGAAATCTGTCAAGTCAGCAGTCTTCCCCATGATGATTGTGGAGCTTACTGAAACAGACTAAAGCCCCTGTCACACACAGCTAGTTTTGTGACGCAACAGCGATCTCCCCTGCGATATCACTGTGTGTTACACTGATCAGCGACCGGCCATCATTGTCCAAAGGCCAGGACATTTTTTTGATCGTTGGTCTCCCGCTGGCCAGCACGCATCACTGCGTGTGGCAGGCAGGAGACCAGCGATCAGCTGGTAACCAAGGTACACATCGGGTTTCCAGGTGCTGGGCGGCGCCTGGAAACCCGATGTGTACGTTGGATACCAGCGCGCTGCTGCAGGGGAGCTGGTAACCAAGGTACACATCGGGTTTCCAGGCGCCGCGCAGCGTTGTGTACCTTGGTTACCAGCTCCCTGCACCAGCGGGCTGGTATCCAACGTACACTGCGGGTAACTAAGTGATGTTACCCACAGTGTCGCTGTCCTGATAGCTGGCTGAGCTGCCTGTTTGGCAGCTCACCAGCGATCATGTAGCGACACACCAGCGATCCTGACAAGTGCATATCGTTGTCGAGATCGCTGGTGTGTTGCTATGTGTGGCGGGGCCCTAAGGGACATGTTCAAATGCTTAGGAAGCTTTTGCAGGTGTTTTTTGCTAATTATTCTAATTTACTGAGATAATGACTTTTGGGTTTTCATTGGCTGTAAGCCATAATAATCAACATTAACAGAAATAAACCCTTGAAATAGATCACTCTGTAATGACTCTATATAATATATGAGTGTCATTTTTTACATTGAAGAACTGAAATAAATTAACTTTTTGAGGATATTCTAATTTTGTGAGACACACCTGTATATAGGGGCAAAATGTGTTCAATAACTTTCCTGTGGACTTACAGTTTTGCAACAAGATCCACGTGTGCACCCAACTTAACTAATGTAACTGTATATGCAGTATATACAGTGGGTACGGAAAGTATTCAGACCCCTTTACATTTTTCACTCTTTGTTTCATTGCAACTATTTGGTAAATTCAAATAAGTTCATTTTTTTCTCATTAATGTACACTCTGCACCCATCTTGACTGAACAAAGCAGAAATGTAGAAGTTTTTGCAAATTTATTAAAAAAGAAAAACTGAAATATCACATGGTTATAAGTATTCAGACCCTTTGCTCAGACACTCATATTTAAGTACATGCTGTCCATTTCCTTATGATCCCCCTTGAGATGGTTCTACTCCTTCATTGAAGTCCAGCTGTGTTTAATTAAACTGATAGGTCTTGATTTGGAAATGCACGCACCTGTCTTTATAAGACCTCACAGCTCACAGTGCATGTCAGACCAAATGAGAATCATGATGTCAAAGGAAATGTACTGTATGTTCTCCTATATGTAGACAATGTAATCATGTATCATCAAGATGAAAAAAAATACAAAGCTAGGTGATATTCTCAACCATCACTTTGAGACTAAGGACCTTGGAAATGTGACTTATTGTTAGGGAATCCAAATCCAGATGGGAGTTTTCTTCTCAACCAAAGTTCTAATATTTCCGCAATACTAAACCAGTTTGGAATGTCAGATTCCAAAGGTGTGTCAACACCAATGGACCTGTCCTACTTAAAGCTGGAAGGAGAAGATCTGCTACCCATCAATGAGAGTTACAGACAAGCAGTGGGGATGCTTCTGTACATAGCAACCACAACTCATCCTGATATCACAGCCACAGTCAGAATTCTCTGCAGACGTGTAAGCAAGCCACGCCAGAGATTGGAATGCAATTAAGAGAATTCTTCAATATCTTAAGGAAACTAAAGGCTAAATCTTAAGATATCTGCATCAGGAGATCTCACTCTCAGAGGTTATGTGGATGCAGATTGGGCTGGAGATTCAAGTGATTGGAAATCAACAAGTGGTTACTTGTTCAAGTTAGGAGGAAATACAATTTCTTGGTCCAGCAGAAAACAAATGTTAGTCGCATTATCTTCTACAGAAGCAGAATATATGTCTGCTGCTTATGCAAGTCAAGAAGTAATTTGGTTGAAACAACTTTTAGAAGATTTCGGCAAGCCATTAGCTCAACCAACAGTTATCTAAGAGGACAACCAAGGATGCATTAAACGTGCCAGCAGTGAGAAGATTAGTGCAAGGACTAAGCACATTGATGTAAAACATCACCACTTACTTGACTTAGTGGAACGTTGTGTACTTTAGTTTGTTTTATTGTGAGTCTGACAAGATGATAGCTGATGTCATGACAGAGCCATTATCAAGAGCCAAGTTTGTGGACTTCAGAACTGCAATGGGGCTAACAGGATAAGTACATGTTGAGTGGGGGTGTTGGAATATGTTTAGTGCAGCAACTCAATTCCTGACTATGAGTGTTTAGTTGCTAGATTTGTATGCTATTTACAAAGTTAAAAAAAACTTCCATAGGCTCACACAGGAAGAGCATGTGACTGTATTTCCTGTTTTCCTGTGTCTGTATATGATAGAAGCAGCCTGCTGTAGATGATGCACAGATATAGACACACAAATTATTTCTGATCTATTAAACTTATCATATATTGTTCCTGTTTGTTCCTGAATAAAGAAGCTCTGTTGTCACACGCTTGGAGAGTATCCTGAATAATCCGCTGCCAACAGATTTTATAAAGATAGCTGAGCTGTGAATGTGTGTCCTAAAACTCTATAATACATTTTATGCAATAATTTCAACTCATACAGCAGATCTCAGGAAATATAGCTACTAGCACTAATATATCAGGCTACATTCAGAGCATCTGTATGCACAGATACCTACATGAGATAAAATATACATGTAAACAGGCACAACAGCTCCTTGTTCTGCATATTGGTTCAGAAAATTCCATTTAATGTTGTCAGGGAAACCCATCTTTTGTTTCCACTTTCAGTTCCGGTTAGGAACTCGCAGCTCGCTGGCGACCCCATTTATCCTCAGGTCAGTTAAGGAACTGCACCTAGTATAAGTAGTCACCGGAAAGGCTGCTGTTGTGAATTCTCTGGATTCGGAGTTGGGCTCCCTCTGGTGGCTGTTGATATTAATGAACCAGTCTTGACTGACAAAGACCTTTCAGCTGCTGACAATTGGCAATCTGGGAGTCATGACTGGGGGATTTAAGGGAGTAACTTTCCCATGATCCTCGCCAGTGATTAGTTTCTCTTCCTGGTCCAGTTTGGAAGTCAGCTGGTTTCCTGCTGTCTCCTGCGAACATTCAGATAAGTTATTTTGTGCTTGCTTCTGTGGCTTTGCTTTTCTTTGCTTTTGCTGCCCTTCTGAGTGAGGTCAGCCGGGTCCCCCTGCTGCGGCCTGCGCTGGTCTCTGTTTCTCATTTATTTCTGTTCATTTTCTCTGTCCCTGTTATTTTTGTGGCTGCCGGGCAGCTGCTTGTTCACACCAGAGTTCTGATTTAGCGGGGGCGAGAGTGTGTGGTCTCAGCATTTTTGGAATCAGAAGTGTTGGAATTTTCCCTAGGGTTTTGCTCGGTTGCAGACAGTATTCTTTCCTGTCCTGCACTATCTAGATAGTTTTTGGCCCCCAGCGTTTGTTTACTCTATTTTCTGCCTGCATTTGTATTTCATCTTGTCTAACCGCCATTATATGTGTGGGGGCTTCCTATTCCTTTGGGGCGCTACTCCGGGGCAGTTAGCTTTCCCCTTTCTATCTTTAGGCTTAGCTAAACTCTCCGGCTGTGTCGAGGCGTCTAGGTCATCGTAGGTATGTCCCACGGCTGCTTCTAGTTGTGCGGTTAGTTTAGGGGTCTGCAACCCATTAGTTCCCAACCTCTCTGGGTGTTTGGCTGCCTTGGCTGTTCTTGCTCCTGTCCTCCTCGGCTACCATATCATAACAGGCTGCCTTGCCACACACAGCAGTGCAAGGAGGACTGCAGCAGGAACTGGGTTTTACACAAACCAATGGGGGGAGGAGTAGCAGGCAGCGCTGTATGTGTACCTAGGACAATAGGAAATCTTATTTTCTTGACAAATGTTCATTGAAGCATTTGTTAAAGGGCTTTTCTGGTTTTGGAAAACCCCTGTCTCTCAACTACAGTCTTTTCTAAAAAAAAACACACTAAGCTTTACTCAGCCTCTACAAGTCCAGCACTGGGTCTGCTGCTCCTTGCGTCTGCTATTGTCTACAGTGCTGACGTTGTGTCAACATTGTTGAAGCCAATTGTTGAGCTCAGAATCCTTGAATATCTTGTGCCGTCTTCTTGGACAGAGCCTCTGAGGTCACTGGCTGCAGCACTCCTGTAGTGATGTCACTGCTGACAAAACCTTACACTGGAAGTAGCGGCCGAGGCTCAGCTCTAGATCCCGGGAGGGTAAGTAAAAGTCAGTTTAAATGAACTGCAGCCAGGGGGTTTCTTAAACCAGAAAACAACTTTAAACAAAGCAATGCAAATGCAGTCAGCTTTACTTTGACAAAACAGAAATGTTTTATGTGACCCTAATTTGGGACGAATATAATTACCGTAACTGTACAGTTTTTGTATTTAGTCTAGTTTAGTCCACAAACATTAAACAGTGGAAATGTACCAGAGTTCACAGGCCATTTGGGTTTTAAGTTACTTGAGACAAAGAAGTCCATATGGGATTCATCAAGAACAAAAATTTGTCTTTTAGACATGAGATATTTCTCCATGAAAAAAAATCCATGAGAACACATACTGTCCATTTACAAGACAACTACCATATTTAGTAGGTTTGGACTAATCTAAGTACAATACAGTTTTTAAAGGAAACCTGTCTCTAGCTGCACCAGGGGTCAGTGCAGGTGGGAGACTTAGCCACTGATTTATGAAATAACGCTGGCTGCTCAATGTATTATTTCCTGTGTAGTTTCTCACATTGGACTTCGCTGACATCTTCCCATGTAGATCCTCAAGTGGTTCCTGACACTCGGAATGGGCTCAGTGTATTCTGTAATTGTGTATTCTGTAATATATTATGTAATATAACAGTGTATTATGTAATATAAGGCACAGTGCCTCATACAGGCCTTCCTAAGGTGTAGTTCACATACAATGGGGAAAAAAAGTATTTAGTCAGCCACCAATTGTGCAAGTTCTCCCACTTAAAAAGATGAGAGAGGCCTGTAATTGACATCATAGGTTGACCACAACTATGAGAGTCAAAATGAGAAAACAAATCCAGAATATCACCATGTCTGATTTGGCAAGATTTATTTTGCAAATTATGGTGGAAAATAAGTATTTGGTCACCAAAAAATATGTAAGATTTCTGGCTCTCAAAAACCTGTAGCTTCTTCTTTAAGAGGCTTTTCTGTCCTTCACTCATTACCTGTAGTAATGGCACCTGTTTGAACTTGTTATCAGTATAAAAGACACCTGTCCACAACCTCAAACAGTCACACTCCAAACTCCACTATGGTGAAGAACAAAGAGCTGTCGAAGGACACCAGAAACAAAATTGTATACGTGCACCAGGCTGGGAAGACTGAATCTGCAATAGACAAGCAGCTTGGTGTGATGAAATCAACTGTGGGAGGAATAATAAAAAAAATGGAATACATACAAGACCACTGATAATCTCCCTCGATCTGGGGCTCCACGCAAGATCTCACTCCGTGGGGTCAAAATGATCACAAGAACGGTGAGCAAAAATCCCAGAACCACAACGGGAGGGGCTAGTGATTGACCTGCATAGAGCTGGGACCACCGTAACAAAGGATACCATCAGTAACACACTACACTGCCAGAGACTCAGATCCTACAGAACCAGACGTGTCCCACTGCTTAAGCCAGTACATGTCCGGGCCCGTCTGAATTTTGCTAGAGAGCACTTGGATTATCCAGAAGAGTATTGGGAGAATGTCATATGGTCTGATGAAACCAAACTAGAACTGTTTAGTAGAAACAAAAAACTCATTGTGTTTGGAGGAGACAGAATGCTGAGTTGCATCCAAAGAACACCATACCTACTGTGAAGCATGGGGGTGGCAACATCATGCTTTGTGGCTGTTTCTCTGCAAAAGGACCAGGACGACTGATCCGTGTACATGAAAGAATAAATGGAGCCATGTATCGTGAGATTTTGAGTGCAAACCTCCTTCCACCAGCAAGGGCATTGAAGATGAAATGTGGATGGGTCTTTCAGCATGATAATGATCCAAAGCAACCACCAGGGCAATGAAGGAGTGGCTTCGTAAGAAGCATATGAAGGTCCTGGAGTGGCCTAGTCAGTCTCCAGATCTCAATCCCATAGAAAACCTTTGGAGGGAGTTGAAAGTCCATGTTTCCCAGCGACAGGCCCAAAACATCACTGCTCTACAGGAGATCTGCATGGAGGAATAGGCCAACATACCACCAACAGTGTGTGCCAACCTTGTTAAGACTTACAGAAAACGTTTGACCTCTGTCATTGCCAACAAAGGATATACAGTTAGGTCCATAAATATTTGGACAGAGACAACATTTATCTAATTTTGGTTCTAGACATTACCACAATGAATTTGAAACAAAACAAATCAGATGCAGTTGAAGTTCAGACTTTCAGCTTTCATTTGAGGGTATCCACATTAAAATTGGATGAAGGGTTTAGGAGTTTCAGCTCCTTAACATGTGTCACCCTGTTTTTAAAGAGACCAAAAGTAATTGGACAGATTAAATAATTGTAAATAAAATGTTCATTTCTAGTACTTGGTTGAAAACCCTTTGTTAGCAATGACTGCCTGAAGTCTTGAACTCATGGACATCACCAGACACTGTGTTTCCTTCTTTTTGATGCTCTGCCAGGCCTTCACCGGGTGGTTTTCAGTTGTTGTTTGTTTGTGGGCCTTTCTGTCTGAAGTTTAGTCTTTAACAAGTGAAATGCATGTTCAATTGGTTAAGATCAGGTGACTGACTTGGCCATTCAAGAATATTCCACTTCTTTGCTTTAATAAACTCCTGGGTTGCTTTGGCTTTATGTTTTGGGTCATTGTCCATCTGTAGTATGAAACGACGACCAATCAGTTTGGCTGCATTTGGCTGGATCTGAGCACACAGTATGGCTCTGAATACCTCAGAATTCATTCGGCTGTTTCTGTCCTGTGTCACATCATCAATAAACACTAGTGACCCAGTGCCACTGGCAGCCATGCATGCCCAAGCCATCACACTGCTTCCGCCATGTTTTACAGATGATGTGGTATGCTTTGGATATGAGCTGTACCACGCCTTCGCCATACTTTTCTCTTTCCATCATTCTAGTAGAGGTTGATCTTGGTTTCATCTGTTCAAAGAATGTTCTTCCAAACTGTGCTGGCTTTTTTAGATGTTTTTTAGCAAAGTCCAGCCTAGCCTTTTTATTCTTGATTCTTATGAGTGGCTTGCACCGTGCAGTGAACCCTCTGTATTTAATTTCATGCAGTCTTCTCTTTATGGTAGATTTGGATATTGATACGCCTACCTCCTGGAGAGTGTTGTTCACTTGGTTGGCTGTTGTGAAGGGGTTTCTCTTCACCATGGAGAGTATTCTGCGATCATCCACCACTGTTGTCTTCCGTGGGCGCCCAGGTCTTTTTGCATTGATGAGTTCACCAGTGCTTTCTTTCTTTCTCAGAATGTACCAAACTGTAGATTTTGCCACTCCTAAAGTTGTAGCAATTTCTCGGATGGGTTTTTCTGTTTTTTGCAGCTTAAGGATAGCTTGTTTCACCTGCATGGAGAGCTCCTTTGACCGCATGTTTCCTTCACAGCTAAACCTTCCAAATGCAAACACCACACCTCAAATCAACACCAGCCCTTTTATCTGCTTAATTGAGAATGATATAATGAAGGGATTGCCCACACCTGTCCATGAAATAGCCTTGGAGTCAATTGTCCAATTACTTTTGGTCCCTTTAAAAACAGGGTGGCACATGTTAAGGAGCTAAAACTCCTAAACCCTTCATCCAATTTTAATGTGGATACCCTCAAATGAAAGCTGAAAGTCTGAACTTCAACTGCATCTGATTTGTTTTGTTTCAAATTCATTGTGGTAATGTCTAGAACCAAAATTAGATAAATGTTGTCTCTGTCCAAATATTTATGGACCTAACTGTATAACAAAATATTGAGATGAACATTTGTTAATGACCAAATACTTATTTTCCACCATCATTTGCAAAATAAATGTTACCAAATCATACGACGTGATTTTCTTGATTTGTTTTCTTATTTTGGCTCTTATAGTTGCGGTCTACCTATGATGTCAATTACAGGCCTTTCTCATCTTTTTAAGTGGGAGAACTTGCACAATTGGTGGCTGACTAAATACTTTTTTTCCCCACTGTATGGCTTGTGTCCTGCATATTAAAATGCTTTAAAAAAATCTTCAGTTTGAAGAGTTTCTCAAGAGTTGATGGCATTTTCTTTAAAATTTTGAATAGGTGTTATCTTCCTGGCATTTCTAAAGTACTAAGATGAAGTATCTTGAGTAAAATAGCTAAAAAATACTGTGTAGAGACAATTCTGCTAGGGATGAGCGAACATGATCAGTGATACTCAGATGTCAATTGAATATCTCAGTGCTCGGATGTGCATAGCACTCAACGAGCATTAGATGGTGCTCGGATTTGAAGCTCAAGTCCCTGCCCTGCATGTTTGGTGCCTGTTATACAGTCAATAAACATGAGTGGATTGACTGTCAGTCACTGCAATGCCGTAGCAATCTTGGTAGTGGCATTACTGTGATTGACTGGCTGCATTACCTCATCAGAGGTTAGAAAAGGACTGGCGCCACCACGCTTGGCTCACTGACGCTATTGCACAACACAGGGACAGCTCTGATTGGAGGGGGAAAGCAGTTATTCAGACCTGTGTGTCCACAGTTTAACTATTCAGAGTCTTAGGGCCCGTGCACACATTGCGGATTTGCCTGCGGATTTTTCCGCGCCGAAACCGCACCTCTTGGCAGAAACCGTAGGCGCGGTTTTGACGCGTTTTTTGGCGCAGTTTTGACACGGTTTTTCATGATTTTTCTCATGCGGTTTTGTATGCGGTTTTGACAGCTAAATAAAGATATGTTGTTTAACAAAAAAAAAAGATTTGTGATGTAATTTCTTGTCCAACCTCCTCTTTTACATTTGTCCAACCCACACTCCATTACACACACACAGATAGAGATAGGCCGGCGTCACACTTGCGAGTGTGATGCGAGTAAGTCGCACGATTTTTTCGCATCAACACCCAGCACGGCCACCCGCTCTCGGACTTGAGTGTGCGGCTGCATGTATTTCTATGCAGCAGCACACTCGAGTCCGAGAACGGGCGGCCGTGCTTGGTTTTGATGCGAGAAAGTCGTGCGACTTACTCGCATCACACTCGCAAGTGTGACGCCGGCCATAGATAGATAATAGATACCAGTAGTTAGATAGATAGATAGATAGATAGATATAAAATACACAGATAGATGTATAATAGATAGTTAGAAAATATATATATATATATATATATAGAAAGATAGATATATAGATAGACAGAAAGATATATAGGTAGATAGATGATAGATAAAATGGTACATAAATAGTTAAAGACACACACGCGTACACACACACAAAATCTTAACGCAATAGTTAATTAAAAAAAAAAATAGGAAAAAAAATGGCGAGGGCTCCCGCGCAATTTTCTGCGCCAGAGGGGGAAAGCCGACAGTCGGGGCCAATATTTCTAGCCTGGGAAGGGGTTAATACCCATGGATCTTCCAGGCTACGAATATCAGCCCACAGCTAGCCTTTACTGGCTATTAACATAGGGGGAGCCCCCCCAAAAAATGACGTGGGGTCCCCTATAATTTATAGCCAGAAAGGCTATGCAGACAGCTGCGGGCTGATATTCATAGCCTAGGAAGGGGCCATGGGTATTGGCGCCCCTCCTGGCTAAAAATACCAGCACCCAGCCACCCCAGAGTTGGCGCATCTGTACGATGCGCCAATTCCAGCACTTAGCCCCTCTCTTCCCACTCCCCTGTAGCGGTGGGATATGGGGTAATAAGGGGTTAATATCACATTGCTATTGTAAGGTGATATTAAGCCCGGTTAATAATAGAGAGGCGTCAATAAGACATCTATCCATTATTAATCTTTTATGAATAAAGGGTTAAAAAAAACACACGCATAGGAATAAAGTATTTTAATGAAATAAAACACAATACAGTTTTCATATCTTTATTATACGCTCAGATCCAAGCGACGCCCTTGATCTCCTGTTCAAAAGCGTAAAAAATAAAACAACCGTATACTCCCTGTCCGACGCAGTCCAATTAATAACGAGTGTCCCACGACGGTCTCCCCTATAGAACGGTGACATCGGGTGATGCCACTGTTCTGTAGGGCCTCCCAGTGATACACTGACAGGAGACAATGGCTCCTGCAGTGCATCACTGAGGTTACCTGAGTTCATTGTCTCACTTTATGGCAATGCTGCGTGGGAATTTTCTCACCCAGCATTGCCATGAGAGAATGAACTGTAGTGACGTCATTCTCTCCCGGCGCAGAGCGGTAAACAGATGGATGGCGTCGGGGAATAGGTGAGTATATACTCTATGTTCTGTATGTCATGTATGTTATATGTTCTGTATGTCATTGTATGTTATATGTTGTATGTCATGTATGTTTTTTTGTTTTTTTTTACATTCAGCACATTAGCCGGATGATGGGACTACTACTGTCCCATCATTGGCTAATGTGTCAGTCACTGTCACTGTAGCAGGCATAGCCGGATGGGACTTGTAGTCCCATCCGACGATGCCTGCATACACAGATCACGCACACAGCCCCGCACACCGATCCCGCACACAGGCCCGCACACCGATCCCGCACACAGGCCCGCACACCGATCACGCAGACACCGGCACACAATCACTGCCCACACACACAGCATCGCACACTATACACGCCCACACACTTCCCTCCTCCCGAACTGCAGCAGTTTCACCCGCAGCAAAACCGCAGATCTTTTTTAGATCTGCGGTTTTGCTGCGGAAGTGCCCGACTCAATGCAAGTCAATGGGCGCCGAACCGCTGCAGTTCCGCACAAAGAATTGACATGCTGCGGAAAATAAAGCGCGGCGAAACCGCGCGTTTTTTTCCGCAGCATGTGCACAGCAGACATGCGGTTCCCATTGGAGTACATTGCATGTGCACTGTACTGCGGGTTGGATGCGTTTCCGCACGTTGAAAAACGCAGCGGAAACGCATCTAAAAACGCAAAGTGTGCACAGGGCCTTATAGCGTTGAGCGTTGATACTGGTGCTGATACTAAGCCATCATACTAACAGTCCTTCTAAGGACTAATCTTGTGCTTTGATGTTTGTATCAGATACATTCTGCATTTAGCCTAAGGACAGTTGCAGGAGCAGGGAGAGTGTCAGAATACAGCCTCTAGGCAGGGCTTAAGGCTTTGCAGTCCGCTGATAAATATATAGCTGCTGCACGTGACCACATTTTTTTTGTCTAAAAAATTTACTACATTGTCCTCCACAGAGCATTATGTGCATTGTGCTACATTATGGGTATAGAACACTCCAAAAAAGCGTTCAAAAATATTTTTGGATTGAACTTGCCATCCATAGAGTATTACATGGTTTGGGTTACATTTTCGTGGTATATAACACTCCAAAAAAGAGTTGAAATTTTTTTCTGGATTGAGTTTGTCATCCATAGAGGATTAGTGCTTTGTATTACATCTCGGTGGTATATAACACTTCAAAAAAGCATTCAAAATTATTTCTGGATTGAATTTATCATCCATAGAGCATGACATGCTTTGTGTTATACAGCTGAATGAAACTTGGCACACAACAGATGAATTATAGATGATTTTAATGCAGTTCAACATAGATGTAAACCCAAAAGATAGTACAAAAGATACAAACGTTTCAGTCAAACAATAGCGACCTTCATCAGTGTACTATAAAGAAAACATAGGTACAATGTGAAAAAGCTACAATTTAAATCAACATTGTACATTCCTAGACTAGAATGATCATGAATAGATAACAATTTGGTGTGGAAAAGGCATTCTATCTCCATCTGTGGATCCTTTAATGGTGAAAGTAACAGGGTCCAAAGAAAAAGAAACAATGTCCAGTATATATCTGAACTAGGGCGGTACTACAAAGGGCAAAATACCCCCCCAAATAACTATACGATTACAATTTTTAACGAAGGTATTCAATCATGAACAACATATTAGATCCTCTAATACAAGGATATTAAAGAGAAAAAGGAATATAATGGATGAGGAAAATGACCTACCCGACTGCAAATGGTAGTAGTGTATTCCAGATGTACAACTGTATTGTGACCTGAAAGTGTCTTGTGACTATGAAGAGAACAGTTGATTACCATAGTGAGGTGGCATTCTATCATATATCAGTTAATTGGTAGCAGACATACATGAGAGGAGGTATTAAGGATGTACTATACGCACCTAAGGCTTGTAGGTGGTGGGGCTGTGAATAATACATCCAAATGAATACTATGGAACGTAGCAGTAAATCTGCAATGTGACACAAAAATCATATAGCTTAAAGTGCTCCTCCACATAAATGCCAATTTACAGCCCCTTGAACTAAAAACTGATACGTGCTACATTACATATGTTTATCGGTGTGTCATATGTGCCTGGGTGTCTCCTGTGACTTGGTATCCACCACTGGTCTGGAGATCCCATAGGTATGACACCCGGTTTAAAAAGGTTAGGGGCAGGATTGCTGTTGCTGTGTAATCCAATCGGTCACCGTCTGGAGCGGTGAAGGCCGAAAGTGACAAGGCTGTTTGTAATGTAGCCGGAAAGACACAGGCGCTTGCGTTCCATCTCAGTAGAGATTGGGACGTGTGCTTTCCATTGCGGAGGGTGGAGACTGGCCTGATGTAACATAGCCGGAGGGATCCGTCGTCTCCCTCGGACCTTCCCTTGCCCAGTCCTCTGGCTCGACTGTCTCACAGTTATATTGATGTATTGGACCCATAGTGACATTGGATCTCCATAATAACCTAGAGCACAGGCTCATATACTCTATCCTTATTAATGAGGCCATAGTTTCTTTATCAGTCACGTTGGAATGCATCAGTCACAGGTTCCCATGCAGGTGAAACGCAAGTGCCCATCTCCGCCTATTTCCAGCTGGGATTCCACATCCAGTCACAATTCTCCCCGCGGCGGAACGCACTCTCCTCACATATGGCACGCAAGCGACGGATCTCTCTATGTCACATCCAGCCAGTCTCCACCCTCTGCAATGGAACACACACGTCCCAATCTCCACTGAGATGGAACGCAAGCGCCTGTGCCTTTCCGGTTACATTACATCTGGCCTTTTCACTTCCAGCCTACACCGCTCCAGACGGTGACCAATTGGATTACACAGCAACAGCGATCCTGCCCCTAACCTTTTTAAACTGGGTGTCATAACAATGGTGTCTCCAGACCAGTGGTGGATACCACGTCACAGGAGATACCCAGGCACATATGACACACCAGTAAGCATATCTAATATAACATATATCAGTTTTTAGTTCATGGGGCTGTAAATTGGCATTTATGCCAAGGAGCACTTGAAACTATATGATTTTTGTGTCACATTGCAGATTTACTGCTACATTCCATAGTATTCATTTGGATGTGTTATTTGCCCACCCCACCACCTACAGGCCTTAGGTGGGTATAGTACATCCTTAATACCTCCTCTCATGTATGTCTGCTACCAATTAACTGATACAGTTAGGTCCATAAATATTTGGACAGAGACAACATTTATCTAATTTTGGTTCTAGACATTACCACAATGAATTTTAAACAAAACAATTCAGATGCAGTTGAAGTCCAGACTTTCAGCTTTCATTTGAGGTATCCACATTAAAATTGGATGAAGGGTTTAGGAGTTTCAGCTCCTTAACATGTGCCACCCTGTTTTTAAAGGGACCAAAAGTAATTGGACAAATGACTCCAAGGCTATTTCATGGACAGGTGTGGGCAATCCCTTTGTTATGTCATTCTCAATTAAGCAGATGAAAGGGCCGGAGTTGATTTGAGGTGTGGTGTTTGCATTTGGAAGGTTTTGCTGTGAAGGAAACATGCGTCACAGGAGCTCTCCATGCAGGTGAAACAAGCCATCCTTAAGCTGCAAGAACAGAAAAAAACCCATCCAAGAAATTGCTACAACATTAGAAGTGGCAAAATCTACAATTTGGTACATCCTGAGAAAGAAAGAAAGCACTGGTGAACTCATCAATCCAAAAAGACCTGGGAGCCCATGGAAGACAACAGTGGTGGATGATCGCCGCATACTTTCTTTGGTGAAGAAGAACCCGTTCACAACATCAACTGAAGTCCAGAACACTCTCAGTGAAGTAGGTGTATCTGTCTCTAAGTCAAAAGTAAAGAGAAGACTCCATGAAAGTAAATACAAAGGTTCACATCTAGATGCAAACCATTCATCAATTCCAAAAATAGACAGGCCACAGTTAAATTTGCTGAAAAACACCTCCAGAAGCCAGCTCAGTTCTGGAAAAGTATTCTATGGACAGATGAGACAAAGATGAACCTGTACCAGAATGATGGGAAGCCAAAAGTTTGGAGAAGAAAGGGAACGGCACATGATCCAAGGCACACCACATCCTCTGTAAAACATGGTGGAGGCAACGTGATGGCATGGGCATGCATGGCTTTCAATGGCACTGGGTCCCTTGTGTTTATTGATGACATAACAGCAGACAAGAGTAGCCGGATGAATTCTGAAGTGTACCGGGATATACTTTCAGCCCAGATTCAGCCAAATGCTGCAAACTTGATTGGACGGCGCTTCATAGTACAGATGGATAATGACCCCAAGCATACAGCCAAAGCTACACAGGAGTTCATGAGTGCAAAAAAGTGGAACATTCTTCAATGGCCAAGTCAATCACCAGATCTTAACCCAATTGAGCATGCATTTCACTTGCTCAAATCCAGACTTAAGAGGGAAAGACCCACAAACAAGCAAGACCTGAAGGCTGCGGCTGTAAAGGCCTGGCAAAGCATTAAGAAGGAGGAAACCCAGCGTTTGGTGATGTCCATGGGTTCCAGACTTAAGGCAGTGATTGCCTCCAAAGGATTCGCCACAAAATATTGAAAATAAAAATATTTTGTTTGGGTTATGTTTATTTGTCCAATTACTTTTGACCTCCTAAAATGTGGAGTGTTTGTAAAGAAATGTGTACAATTCCTACGTTTTCTAACACATATTTTTGTTCAACCCTTCAAATTAAACGTTACAATCTGCACTTGAATTCTGTTGTAGAGGTTTCATTTCAAATCCAATGTGATGGCATGCAGAGCCCAACTCGCGAAAATTGTGTCACTGTCCAAATATTTCTGGCCCTGACTGTATATGATAGAACGTCACCTCACTATGGTAATCAACTGTTCTCTTCATAGTCACAAGACACTTTCCTGTCACAATACAGTTGTGCATGCCGAATACACCACTACCATTTGCAGTCGGTTAGGTCATTTTCCTTATCCATTATCTTCCTTTTTCTCTTTTATATCCTTGTATTAGAGGATCTAATATGTTGTTCATGAGTGAATACCTTTGTAAAAATTTGTAATCGTATAGTTATTTGGGGGGGTATTTTGCCCTTTGTAGTACCGCCCTAGTTCAGATATATACTGGACATTGATTCTTTCTCTTTGGACCCTGCTACTTTCCCCATTAAAGAATCCACAGATGGAGATAGAATGCTTTTCCCCACCAAATTGTTATCTATTTATGATCATTCTAGTCTAGGAATGTACATTGTTGATTTAAATTGTAGCTTTTTTCACATTGTACCTATGTCATCTTTATTTTACACTGATGAAGGTCGCTATTGTTTGACAGAAACATTTGTATCTTTTGTACTATCTTTTGGGTTTACATCTATGTTGAACTGCATTAAAATCATCTATAATTCATCTGTTGTGTGCCAAGTTTCATTCAGCTAAGTATAAGGCTAAGTGCACACGTTCAGGAATGTGTGCAGAATTTTCCTGAGCAAAAACGGACTTTTTTTTGCGGTAAACACGCGCGTTTTTGCGCTGATTTTGCGCGTTTTTACCGCGATTTTTCCCTGAACTTTCTAGGTCAATAATATAGCGGGAAAAACGCTAGAATTACGCGAAATTAATGAACATGTTGCTTCTTTTTCCGTGATGTGTTTTTTTCACGGAAAAAAACGCACCATGTGCACAAAAATTGCGGAATTCATTCTAAATAATAGGATGCTTTATTCATGCATTTTTTACGTGTTTTTTGCTGCGAAAAAAATGCAAATAATCCTGAATGTGTGCACTTAGCCTCAATGTCTGGGACCCTACTTGTGCACCAACTAAAACGTTTGTGCCACGTTATCTGTCTACACTAATGCTTTGTGTTACATTGTGCTATAAACCTCTAAAAAAAGTTCAATTTTTTTTTTCTTGATTGAACTAGTAATACATAAAGTTTAACCTGCTTAGTGGGTGACAAGGAGACACACATGGCAGAATCCCGAGAGAATCCCGAGTGAGTAACCGGAGGAATATCAGAGCCAGACCAATCTGGCGTGACAGTGGAGGTAGTAGGAGCCTGTGGTCCAGAACTGGACAGGAGAGCCAGGATCCAGCAACTGGTGAGCAGACTGCGGTTGGTGGGAAAAGAGAAGGAGGCGAGCCAAGACCAGGATTGAAGATATGATAGCGGAACCGCTAACCTCAAGGTACCGAGAGTTGGTATCCAGGGGGAAGGTCGTTTATGCAAAATGGAGGTCCAAAAGAGTTTGGGACCAGTCATCACATCTTGTTCAACCAGCGGGCAAGCGATAGAAACTTTGCCTCGAGTGCTGCAAGAGCTGATTATTGGAACCAGAGTCGCGTTCCTCAAAATGTATGGGAACATCTATGGTATACAGTATGTGTGATCCGTGAAGGAAGGGAGCAGGATGAACCCTTCTTGTGAAATGAATGGGCCTGGGAGAAGCTCCTCGAGACTGCTCGAGAAGGGGCTACCATCCCTAAGAATTTTCACTGCCCTTGGGGTTCCCCACCTCCTATGAGGGAGCAGGCAAGGATGCAGGTGACACAGGGGGCTGTTGACCATATTTACTTTTTGGGGGCTCCGAGCTGGATCACTTACAGCCCAGGCACCAAGGAAACGTGCTGTTTGAAACAGGTGGAGGCAGTCCCCCCAGCCTCCCTAGGAAGGAGAAGAAAAACTGCACACCTGAAAAGGATTAATGTATTATTCTCCTTATCATTTTTTTCCTGGCTTTGCACTTTGCACTCCTTTATGAGTGTAGCGGTGCATCAACTAGACTTTCAAAGTATTTGTATGAAGTCCTCCAGTTGTTGCTTTCAAGGGTCTATGGATGACTCTCCTGCCTTTGTACTTTATGCAAAGCCTTTATGAGTGTAAGAGTACAGCAACTACACTTTCACAATATTTGATGAGGCCCGGCAGTTGTTGATTTCATTGGTTTATGGATGACTTTATCACCCTTCTTTTATTTTTTTGCTGGCATTGCAGGAATTTCTGGTAGGTTTTGCACTGTGTGCAGAGGTTTTATGAGTGTAGGAGTACCACAACTCCACTTTGTTCACAATATTTGAACGAGGTGCTACAATTCGTGCCTTCAAGAGTGTATAGGTGACCCTGCTTGTAATTTTTGGCAGACTTTGCACTGAATGCAGAGTTTTTATGTCTGTAAAATTACCACAACTACATTTTGTTCACAACATTTGAATGACGCACTACAGTTGGTGCCTTCAAGAGTGTATGGCTGACCCTGCTTGTAATTTTACACAGACTTTGCACTGTGTACAGAGTTTTTATGAGTGTATGAATACCACAACTACACTTTGTTCACAGTATTTGAATGAGGCGCTACAGTTGGTGCCTTCAATGGTGTATGGATGACCCTGCTTGTAATTTTTGGCAGACTTTGAACTTAGTGTGTAGCCTTTATGAGTCTAGGAGTACCACTACATGACGATTTGAACATTATGTGTATGAAACCCTCCTTTATGTCTAATACAGGGTGTATCTGAGACACTCTTCCATCAAATTTTTGGCAGTTCTTGCTTCCTTCATAAATTACACTGACATTTCCAATTTTTAATAAAAAACATTAAAAATTAAATAAAAATGAATAAAAAAAGTAAATTTTGGTTTACTTAAATTATTAGCATTTTATTAAATCAATTTGTAAATTTTGCTTTATATTCAAGTCATTATACAGGAAAGAATGTTTCTTAACATTTTTTCCTGTAAACTGCAATTTCTCGTCGATTTTCAATGTTTTATTGTCAGTCCTTAAAGTGGAGTAAAAGTGTGACACCATTGTTCACAGAAGCGATCTGGGAGTCAGAGATGCTTCCAGGGGTCTTCTCCCTACTGTTCTACTTCCATACAGCACTTTTTCCAACCATTTTAACATTTTCACTGCCTCCAAGACCTCCTAGTAGTGTCTACCGGAAAAATGCTCGGATTTCCCATTGACTTCTATTTTACTCGTTAGTCGAAACGAGAACGTGAGCATTAGGAATTTCTTGGTTCCAGTAAAGAGCATCCATGCATTTTAGTGCTTGCTCATCCCTACATGCTACACTTTTCATAAAATACCACTAAACCATAAAGTGGCAGTAGGATGTTCCAAACCAAAAATGTGTATATAAACAATTTATACTATATTGTAGACATTTAGCTAACATCTGACTGCAGCTTTCAGACAGAACAAAATTCTAAAACAAATATAAGTAAAAAAAACCCCCACCAAACTCACACATAAAAAGTCACTTGACTTTGACATCAGGACAGGCATCCCTCACTACTAGAAATCAACAGATCTTCTGCCTCTAGAATAATGACTCATCGGTTGATTGGACATGTGTTCTTGACTGGCACAAAATAGGCACTGCACTGATAATGATGGGAGAAATGGGGGTGGGGATGGAGGCAGAAAATGCTTGTCTCCTCCTATGTTTACATTTTGTCTGTTCAAGCATGTGTTGATTTAATGGAGGGAATGACAATGTCCAAAGTCTAGTGCTGTGGGTACTATATACTGTATGTTATGTGTTTATGATAATACAGGTGCTTCTCACAAAATTATTATTCTAATTTACTGAGATAATGACTTTTGGTTTTCATTGGCTGTAAGCCATATTCATTAATAGAGATGAGCGACTTTGCCTTTTTTAGGGTCGTGTCGGGTTTCGTGAAACCCGACTTTCTCAAAAGTCGAGTCTAAACGAAGTCGGCCGACTAACGGAAATGGTCAGGTCGGAGTCGAAAATCCAACCCCAATGCAAGTCAATGGGGAATAAAAGTCGGCAGGGAGTGGAGGACAGTAAACACAACTACAGTGCCCATTTCAATGCCAACGACATCAATTCTTATTACTTAAGCTTGTCAACCTTAATATACTTTATAATAATAGTAACGCATTCAAAACTGGGGGTTATTTGGCTAAAGTTGTGGGGGGGGCAGTGCTGGCTCCAGGTTTTTGTGGGGCCCGGGCCAAAGAGTCTCAGTGGGCCCCTTTAACACATACCACAATTCATGATGCTCCGATACGGCAGAGAAATATAGGTATAGTACAATGCCAAATACTTCACTTCTTACATTACATGGGTGATATCTATTTTAAATTCTACAATAGCTCAAAAAACGGACAGTATAGTACTCCATACAGTATTATGGGAACCACATAGTGCGCCATACAGAATAAGGAGCCCCATATATTGCTCTATACAGAATAATGAGCCCCATATATTGCTCAATACACACTGGGCTCCATATAATGCTCCATACAGAATAGGCCCATATGTGCTCCATATGATGCTCTATATATAAAGGGCCCTATATGATGCCCCATAAATAAAAAAACCCATATGATGCTCTAGTTTATGATGGGTCCCATATATGATGCTCCAGTGTATGATGAACCCCATATAATGCTCCAAATATAATGGTCCCCATATATAATGCTCCATATATAATGTGCCCCATGTGATGCTCCATATATAATGGGCCCCATATGATGCTCCAGTATATGATGTGCCCTATGGATGATGCTCCAGTGTATAATGGGCCCTATCTATGATGCTCAAGTGTATAATGGCCCCATATATAATTCTCCAGTGTATAATGCTCCCCATATATTGCTCCAACCATTAAAAAAAATGAAATATCTCTCCTCGCTGGGCACTGCTCTACTCTGGAATCCTCAGCGTCGCCATCTTCCAGCTCTCTGCACTGTGACTGTTCAGGCAGAGGGCGCACAGACGTGACATCATCGCGCTCTCTAGTAGAAAATGAACTCGGCACTCAACTTTAGTATAGTGAGAATAAAGATTTTTATTCACAGTAGTAACACGAAACGTTTCGGTCCTATATCATGGACCTTCATCAGTCACTACATTTATAAAAAAACAGAAGAAAAAATTATATTAACAAAATAAAGTATGTACAATCAAAATTTTGGTCAATAGTAAAGGTAGAGAGTAGTTGTATACAATGCTTCAGGAGATTTAGGGAGCAATCATAGGTCAGAGTTGTATCAGAGGTATCACAAAGGCAGAAAGAATATATATGGTGAGGACATACCAGATACTACTGGGAAGGGGGTTGATCCACATAGGGACACAACTACTCTCTACCTTTACTATTGACCAAAATTTTGATTGTACATACTTTATTTTGTTAATATAATTTTTTCTTCTGTTTTTTTATAAATGTAGTGACTGATGAAGGTCCATGATATAGGACCGAAACGTTTCGTGTTACTACTGTGAATAAAAATCTTTATTCTCACTATACTAAAGTTGAGTGCCGAGTTCATTTTCTATTAGATACGGTGTGGGAACCTACTCTGGCACCTTCTTGGTTGTGCACACGGTTATTTTTTCATCATCGCGCTCTCTGACCTGAATGTCACTGTCAGGAAACGCGGAAGACGTCACAGCGGTGGAGCAGGGAGAGGTAAGTATTGCAAGTGCTGGGGCCCTGAGCTAGCAGGGGGGCAAAATTGTGGGCGCCGGGAACTGGCACAGGGCCCCTCATAGTATGCCGGTGTCTCTGACGGCGAGTGGACCCCCCCACCTGCTCAGGGCACCGGCAGTTGCCCGGTGCGCCAGGTGCTGACCCCGACCCTGGGGGGGTACAGCCCAGTTAGGGAGGTGGAAAAACTGGCATATGTTGAGGTGTAGGCTGGATGTTTAGCAGCTGCAAATGCTTGTTTGTTCACCAATATTAGCTCTAGGTTCTCTTGTGGCATGATGTTCTGTAATTTGCCTTTATAGCGTGGATCGAGGATGGTGGCCAACCAGTAGTCGTCATCCTTCATAATTTTGGCAATGCAGGGGTCCCTTTTTAGGATCCGCAAGACATAATCAAACATGTAGGCCAATGTTCCAGGTGTCAATGATGCACTGCCAGTGGTGGGTGGAGAAGCACTTTCTGCCAAATCCACATCCCTCCATTCATGCACAAACCCTGTACCTGACCTTGGGAAGCCAACATTTTCTCTTGCCTCCTGAGAAGCATCATCCTCCCCAAAATAATCATCCCTCTCATCCTCATCCTCCTCCTCTTCTTCCTCCACCTCGTCCAGGACAGTTCTCTGAGCAGACAATGCCTGACTGTCATGAAGGCTTCCCTCCTCCTCCTCCTCCGCTGCAGATGCCTGATAATTAATGTGCGTCAAAGTTTGCATGAGCAGATGCATAAGTGGGATGCTCATGCTTATGATGGCGTTGTCTGCGATTACCAGCCGTGTGCATTCCTCAAAACACTGAAGGACTTTACAGAGGTCTTTCAGCTTTGACCACTGCACACCCGACAACTCCATGTCCACCCTCAAACTGCCTGGCCGTGGATCCTCCCACAAATGCATTACAGCCTGCCTCTGTTCGCACAGCCTCTCAACCATGTGCATGGTGGAGTTCCACCTTGTTGCAACGTCTATGATTAGGCGGTGCTTGGGGAGGTGGAGCGATTGCTGCAGCCTCTGCATACGACTGGAGTCTACGGGCGAGCGACTGATGTGCGAGCACAGTCTTTGCACCTTATGGAGCAGGGCTGGTAACTCTGGATAATTATTTATGAAGCACTGCACCACCAGGTTCAAGGTGTGAGCCAGGCAAGGTATGTGTCTGAGTTTTGCCAGGGCTATGGCCGCCGCAAAATTATGGCCGTTATCACTGACTACCTTGCCTGGCTCAAGATGTAGACTGCCCAGCCATGACTCAGTTTCTCGCTGCAAGTAAGTCGGCCAGTACCTCCGCGGTGTGTCTGTTGTCGCCCAAAGACATCATCTTTAAAACAGCCTGCTGACTCTTACCACTAGCTGCTCGATAGTGGGACACCTCGTGTGCAACACTGGCAGCTGCGGATGGAGTGCTCGTATGACTTCGCTCTGTCGATGAGCTTTTACTTCTGGAGGAGAAGGAGGTTCGAACGCCTACAGCCAACTGTTGCCTATACCGTGGGCTAGGCAGCACTGTCCCACCGCCGCTGTCCCCTATGGACCCTGCATCCACCACATTAATCCAGTGTGCAGTGATGGACACGTAACGGCCCTGGCCATGCCTACTGGCCCATGCATCTGTTGTGAGGTGCACCTTTCCACTCACTGATTGTTTGAGTGCATGGAGAATGCGGTCTTTCACATGCATGTGGAGGGCAGGGATGTCTTTTCTAGAAAAGAAGTGCCAACTGGGTAGATCATAGCGTGGGACAGCGTAGGCCATGAGCTCTCGGAACGCTGCGGTTTCAACCAAACGGAAGGGCATTATCTCTAATGAGATCAGTTTGGCAATGTACGCGTTCAAAGCCAGTGAGGTTTTGTAGTCCGTCCACGCTTGCAAGTGCATGGTGTTTAAATGTCTAAGCATGCAACTGGTATTCAATTTTCGGAGATTTTTCCCTCGGCTAAAGGTCCTTCTGAACTTCTTACAGATAACCTTTGCCTCATCAATTGGATTTTGGTCAAAAAAGTACCACACTGCACTCTTCCTACTATGGGATACATTTTTAGGGCTTGCACGCTGTGCTAATTTGACCATCTGGCCAAGCTGTCCTGCAACTCTTTTTGTTTTTTTAATACGTTTTTGGACTGCTACGGGCCTGCCAGATAACCGCAGCTGCGATGTCGATGCCTGCCGCGGATCCTCCTCCTCTTCTGAGCTATTGCCAGCGGCACCCTCTTCCCCCAATGGACGCCTGTTGTGAATGGGTTTGAGATGAGTTCTGAGCAGAGGCTCCCTCTGGTGGTTACAAGCGGTACTAGTGAGGATTGTGAGGACTGGGAATCAGGTGTTACTGATTGGTCTTATATAAGGGAGTAATTTTCCCATCAGGGTTGCCGGTGATCAATTGTTCTGGTCTGAATCCTTCTTTCCAGTTTCCCTTGTAGCCTGCTGTGTCGTGTCTGCATCTCCTGCTATCAGATAAGACAATTTCTTATTTTGTGTTTTTGCTATATTTTTGCATTTTGTCCTGTACTTCTGCGGGGGCCTTCTGGGTCCCCTCCGGGGGCTTTTGCCCTCTCAGTTTAGTCCAGCCACTGTGTTTTGTACTTTTGCTTTTTCCAGTTTTTTTTCAGTGGCTGCTGTTTTGATTTTTTTACACCAGAGAACTAATTTAGGTGGTAGAGGTCGTGTGATCTCAGGTGATTTTGAAATTAGTAGAGTTGGTGTTTTTTCAGGGTTTTCTGGGATTGCAGTAAGTACCCTTCCTGTCCTTTTCTATTTAGATAGTTTGGGCCCCAGCGTTTGCTCATACTATTTTCTTTCTGTGTCAGTATTTCCTCTTGTCTAACCGCCATTACATGTTTGGGGGCTTTCTATTATCTTTGGGGTTCTGCTCCGGGGCAGATAGCTTTCCTATTTCTATCTTTAGGTGTAGTTAGTTTCTCAGGCTGTGACGAGGCGTCTAGGACCAACGTAGGAACGCTCCACGGCTGCCTCTAGTTGTGGTGGTTAGTCAGGGTACTGCAATCTCATAGATTCCAACTGCTCTGGTGTATTTCCTTTTTTACCTGCACTCCTCAGCTACCGAAACATAACAGTATCACCGGCCATAAAAATTGTATGGTACTCACAGAAGGGAAAAAATATTTTGAAGGAAGAAAAGTTGTCAGAGATATTTTTCTGTTTGTTGCATTTTTTTTTTTTTTTTCCCTCTGTATCTCTGGGTGCTGGGGAGGATCTTTTCTCCCAATGGAGTTTGCACAGTTGTCTGGCCGTGTGGATCAGCTTGCCACTGAGGTTCAGAGTATTGCTGCATATCTTGCTGGGTTGCCTGTTGTGGAACCTAGGATCCCCATGCCAGATTTGTTTTTAGGGGATCGAGCTAAGTTTCAGAATTTCAAAAATAATTGTAAATTGTTTCTTGCCTTAAAATCTAAGTCCTCAGGAAACGCAGCGCAGCAGGTTCAAATTATCATCTCTCTCCTGCGCGGCGATCCTCAGGATTGGGCTTTTTCCCTGATACCTGGGGATCCTGTTTTGAGTGATGTTGATGCATTTTTTCAGGCTTTGGGGTTATTGTACGATGAGCCTAATGTCACTGATCAAGCTGAAAAAGCCTTGTTGGCATTAAATCAGGGGCTTGATGACGCTGAGTTATACTGTCAGAGATTCCGTAGGTGGGCAGTCCTGACCAAATGGAATGACGACGCTTTGGCGGCCCTTTTCCGGAAGGGTCTGTCGGATAATGTAAAGGATGTTATGGTGGGATTCCCTGTCCCCTCTGGTCTCAATGATTCTATGTCATTAGCGATTCAAATTGACAGACGTTTGCGTGAGCGGAGAAGTATGCGTGGAGTGGTGTTGCCTTGTGAGCCAGCTGCTGAGCCCATGCAGTGTGATGGAGTGGTGTCTGGGGCACAGCGACATGATTTCGAAAGCGCAATGGGTTATGTTTCTACTGTGGTGATGCCTCTCATGCTATTTCAGTCTGCCTAAGCGGGGAAGACGTTTTGCACGCTCAGTTGTCTTGGGTAGTGTTCAGACTAAGTTTTTATTAACTGTCACTCTGATATGCTCTCTGTCCTCATTTTCTGCTCAGGCTTTCGTTGATTCTGGAGCAGCTATTAACCTGATGGATTATGATTTTGCTAAACGTTGTGGGTTTCCCTTGATACCCCTACAGAAGTCTATTCCCCTACTGGGGATCGATTCTACCCCTTTGGCTGAGAATAAACCCCAGTTTTCTACTCAGGTGATAATGAGGGTTGAACCTGATCACCAGGAGTGCTGCAAATTTTTGGTTCTATATAATCTGCATGACATTATGTGCTGGGTTTCCCTTGGTTACAGTCTCATAATCCTGTTTTGGATTGGAAATCTGTGTCTGTAACCAGTTGGGGCTGCCAATGTGTTAATACCAACACTCCTGTTTTTTCTGCCTCCCCCCAGGCTGAGGATGTTCCTGACTTTTTGTTTGATTTTTCTGATGTGTTTAGCGAAAGTAAATCTGCATCCTTACCTCCCCATAGGAGCTATGACTGCGCTATTGAATTAGTGCCAGGTAGTAAATTCCCTAAAGGTCGCCTTTTTAACTTGTCTGTACCTGAACATGACGCTATGCGGTCTTATATCAAGGAATCATTGGAGAAGGGTCATATCAGACCATCCTCTTCACCCTTAGGTGCCGGTTTTTTCTTTGTGGCCAAAAAAGATGGTTCATTAAGGCCATGTATTGATTATCGTCTCTTGAACAATATTACTGTGAAATATCAATACCCGTTACCCTTGATTTCTGACCTGTTTTCCAGGGTGAAAAACGCTACTTGGTTTACCAAGCTTGACCTCAGGGGGGCGTATAACCTTATTCGCATTAAGCACGGGGATGAATGGAAGACGGCATTTAACACCCCTGAAGGGCATTTTGAGTACCTTGTGATGCCCTTTGGGCTCACTAATGCTCCTTCCGTCTTCCAGTCCTTCATGAATGACATTTTCAGGGATTTTGTGGACAAGTTTCTGATTGTTTATTTGGATGATATCTTGATTTTTTCTAATGACTGGGACTCTCATGTGAAACATGTTCGAACTGTATTCCAGATTTTGAGAGAGAATGCTCTGTATGTGAAGGGATCAAAGTGTCTTTTTGGCGTATAGAAGATCTCATTTCTGGGATTCATTTTGTCCCCATCTGTTATTGAAATGGACCCGGTCAAGGTTCAGGCCATCTGTGATTGGGTCCAACCTACTTCATTAAAGGCTCTTCAGAGATTTTTGGGTTTTGCCAATTTTTATCGTAAATTTTATTGGTAATTTCTCGTTATTGTTAAACCATTAACTGATTTGACCAGAAAGGGTTCTGATGTGGTGAATTGGCCTCCTGAGGCAGTCTCTGCGTTTCAGGAACTTAAGCAGAGATTCACTTCTGCTCCTGTTCTACGGCAGCCTGATGTTTCTCTGCCATTTCAGGTGGAGGTTGATACCTCTGAAATTGGGGCAGGTGCCGTTTTGTCCCAAAAAGATCCAGAGACCTCTAAAAGTAACCCTTGTGCCTTTTTCTCTCGAAAATTTTCTCCTACTGAACGTAATTATGACGTGGGTAATCGGGAGTTATTGGCCATGAAGTGGGCTTTTGAAGAGTGGAGACATTGGCTGGAGGGAGCCAAACATCAGGTGGTGGTCCTTACGGACCATAAGAATCTGGTCTATCTGGAATCTGCCAAGCGACTCAATCCTAGACAGGCCAGGTGGGCCTTGTTTTTCACACGTTTTAATTTTGTGGTTTCCTTTCTTCCTGGCACTAAGAATGTTAAGGCGGATGCCCTCTCGAGGAGTTTCCTTGCGGACTCTCCTGAGCTATCTGATCCCTCTGTTATTTTGAAGGAGGGTGTAGTTCTTTCCGCCATCTCGCCAATTTGAGACTTGCTCTGGAGGGGTGTCAGGAGGATAGGCCCGAGCGCTGCCCTGTTGGAAAATTGTTTGTCCCGGACCAATGGAAAAAGAGTGTGATGTCTGAGATTCATTGTTCCGCATTGGCTGGGCATCCCGGAATTTTTGGTACCAGAGACTTGGTTAGTCGGTCCTTTTGGTGGTCTACCTTGTCTCGCGATGTCAGGGAATTTGTGCAGTCCTGCGGGACTTGCTCTCGCTCCAAGCCTTGCTCTCGCTCTAGTGGTTTGTTGATGCCATTGCCTGTGCCCAAGAGACCATGGACCCATATCTCTATGGATTTCATTTCCGATCTTCCTGTTTCTCAGAGAATGACCACCATCTGGGTAATTTGTGATAGGTTTTCCAAAATGATACATCTTGTGCCATTACCTAAGTTGCCTTCCTCCTCTGAATTGGTGCCGTTGTTCCTTCAGCACGTGGTTCGTTTACACGGCATTCCTGAGAACATTGTGTCTGACAGAGGAGTCCAGTTTGTTTCCAGATTTTGGAGGACTTTTTGTTCTAAACTGGGTGTTCAATTGTCTTTCTCCTCGGCATTTCATCCTCAGACCAATGGTCAAACTGAGAGAACAAACCAGACATTGGAGACTTATCTAAGATGCTTTGTGTCTGCTGATCAGGATGACTGGGTCTCTTTTTTGCCTTTGGCTGAGTTTGCTCTTAATAATAGGGCTAGCTCTGCCACTTTGATGTCTCCGTTTTTCTGTAATTCTGGGTTTCACCCTCGATTTTCTTCAGGACAGACGGAGGCTTCTGTCTGTCCAGGTGTTGACTCTGTTGTTGAGCGTATGCAGCAGATTTGGGACCAGGTGGTGGAGAGGTTGTCCCTCTCTCAGGAGAAGGCCCAGCGGTTTGCTAACCGGCATAGGACTGATGGTCCTCGGTTTAAAGTGGGGGACTTGGTCTGGTTGTCCTCAAAGAATATTCCTATGAGAGTAGCATCTCCTAAATTTAAGCCTAGGTTCATTGGACCTTATAAGATCATGGAGATTATTAATCCTGTTTCTTTTCGTTTGCTTCTTCCAGGGACATTTAAGATCCATAACGTGTTCCACAAGTCCTTGTTGAAGAGGTTTGTTGAGCCAGTGGTTCCTGCTGCTGTGCCTCCTGACCCTGTTTTGGTTGAGGGCAATCTGGAGTATGTGGTTGAGAAAATATTGGATTCTCGTTTTTCTAGACGAAGACTCCAGTATTTGGTTAAATGGAGAGGTTATGGTCAGGAAGACAATTCTTGGGTGTTTGCTTCGGACATCCATGCTAGGAGACTTATCCGTGCGTATCATAGAACTCATCCTGACCGACCTGGTTGCTCAAATGAGGGTTCGGTGACCCTCCTCAAGGGGGGGGTACTGTTGTGAATGGGTTTGAGATGAGTTCTGAGCAGAGGCTCCCTCTGGTGGTTACAAGCGGTACTAGTGAGGATTGTGAGGACTGGGAATCAGGTGTTACTGATTGGTCTTATATAAGGGAGTAATTTTCCCATCAGGGTTGCCGGTGATCAATTGTTCTGGTCTGAATCCTTCTTTCCAGTTTCCCTTGTAGCCTGCTGTGTCGTGTCTGCATCTCCTGCTATCAGATAAGACAATTTCTTATTTTGTGTTTTTGCTATATTTTTGCATTTTGTCCTGTACTTCTGTGGGGGCCTTCTGGGTCCCCTCCGGGGGCTTTTGCCCTCTCAGTTTAGTCCAGCCACTGTGTTTTGTACTTTTGCTTTTTCGTTTTCAGTGGCTGCTGTTTTGATTTTTGTTACACCAGAGAACTAATTTAGGTGGTAGAGGTCGTGTGATCTCAGGTGATTTTGAAATTAGTAGAGTTGGTGTTTTTTCAGGGTTTTCTGAGATTGCAGTAAGTACCCTTCCTGTCCTTTTCTATTTAGATAGTTTGGGCCCCAGCGTTTGCTCATACTATTTTCTTTCTGTGTCAGTATTTCCTCTTGTCTAACCGCCATTACATGTTTGGGGGCTTCTATTATCTTTGGGGTTCTGCTCCGGGGCAGATAGCTTTCCTATTTCTATCTTTAGGTGTAGTTAGTTTCTCAGGCTGTGACGAGGCGTCTAGGACCACGTAGGAACGCTCCACGGCTGCCTCTAGTTGTGGTGGTTAGTCAGGGTACTGCAATCTCATAGATTCCAACTGCTCTGGTGTATTTCCTTTTTTACCTGCACTCCTCAGCTACCGAAACATAACAGACGCCAATCGGTTAACAACTCGGTCATCCATCACCTCCTCTTCAATTTCATCTGCTCCTTCCTCTGTGTCACCGTGTAAGGTGTTAAAATATGCGGGAAGGGGACACCTGAGTTTCATCAGGGTCAGATTCTGGCTCAGTAGACTGCGAGGGCAATGTAGTGCTCTGGGTGAATGTACCAGCAGAATCAGATAGCAGTGGCTGTGCATCAGTGCACTCCATGTCATATTCATCTTGGACTGGGGACTTCAGGATTTGACTTGATAACCCAGGCATGGTATGTGAAAAGAGCTCCATGGAGTAATCTGAAGTGTGGCCTGCCGCATCCTTCACTTTTGGTGGGGGTGAAGGACACAAGGAAAGATGTCGTTCCTGACCAGGAGCCTGCAGTGACGACTCAGTGCTTGCATTTTTTGAAAGTTCAGAAGAGGAGGCGACAGAGCTGGAGGCTGTTTCGGCAATGTAAGCCAAAACCTGTTCCTGATGCTCCGGCTTTAAAAGCGGTTTACCTACTCCCAGAAAAGGGAGCCTTCCAGGCCTTCTGGAGCCAGACGATGACGCAGGCTCAACACCTCCTGTCTTAGGTGCTATTGGGCTTTTGGCACGACCAGCAGATGCACCACCACCATCATTCCCAGCTGCCCCCCCCGCCCACGTCCGCGGCCTTTTCCACCATACTTCCTCATGCTTGGGAAAATGTACCAAAAATACCAGCAGATATATGGTATTGTATGAGGAGCGTACAGCTGTATATGGAGTAGGGGAAAATTTAAATCTCCATATATATTTCCTGAGTCACACACAGACGCTCACTCAGTATGGATTTGACTGTAATACAAAGAGCAGATATATGGTACTGTCTCAGAAGCGTACAGCTGTATACGGTGTAGGGGAAAATTGCAATCTCCGTATATATTTCTGGAGTCACACACAGATAGTCAGCATGTATTTGTCCGTGATACCAGCCAGTACACGGTAGTGTGTGAGGAGCGTATAGCTCTATATGGTGTGGGAAAAAATGAATGGTTGGTAAGTGTGCAGAAAAAAAGAATAAAAGTATTAGTGCTGTCTAAAAAGCAGTCTGCACAGCAGTGTTCACACAGCAATACAGCTATCAGGCAGCCTAATAACCAGCGCTGCTGCACACAAGAAAATCCTCCCCTGTCACTGCACACTAACTGTACAGCACAATTGCTATCAGCACAAGCACAGAAGAACTTCTCTTTCCTGCCTAACTCTCTCCCTACTGATAAACAGCATCAGCAACCTCTCCCTACTGTTAATATCGGCAGAAGTAAAATGGAGGTCGGCGCTCAGGGCTTTTATAGACACTATGACGCACCCCAAAGCAAGCCAATCACTGCAATGCCCTTCTCTAAGATGGTGGTGGACGCTGCCCATGTCATCTCATTGCCCACAGTATACATCCTTGCTCATTGGCTGAAAAAAGGCGCCTGCAAGCATTATGGGAAAACCGACTTGGGCGCTGGGGTCGACGATCGCATGGCCGACTGCACGCTGTGGTCAGGTTTCGGCCAGCGAAACCCGACTTTGGCGAAAGTCGGCGACTTTTGAATCTGACCGACCTGTTTCGCTCAACTCTATTCATTAACATTAACAGAAATAAACACTTGACATAGATCACTCTGTTTGTAATGACTATAATATATAAGTTTCACGTTTTGTATTGAAGAACTGAAATAAATTAACTTTTGATGATATTCTAATTTTGTGAGAAGCTACTGTATTTTCATATTCTGCATGTTTTAGGTAACAAAAGCTATTCTATGTATGTCATATCTTTTTTACTATAATTTACGTTTCTTTAGTCCTTTACAAAAAAAAATCTAATGAAAAGCCAAGTTAGACACATATATGTGTGTTACTTAAAGGGAATCTGTCACCCTAAATTGGCGGGATATTTAAATGATGGCAGTCAGGTCAGATGGGCGGTGTTTTGGGTACTTGCCTTAACATGTTGTTCACCGCTGTCTCCATTATTTCTGGGAATTGTAGTCGTTGCCCTCCATATAACGCGTCTGCGCATTGCAATCTTGAATTGCGCACGCGCAGTATGCTTTGCCCGCAGATTGCAATGCGCAGGCGCGTTATATGGAGGGCAACGACTACAATTCCCAGAAATAATGGAGACAGTGGCGAACAACATGTTAAGGCAGTACCCAAAACACCGCCCATCTGACCTGACTGCCATCATTTAAATATCCCGCCAATTTAGGGTGACAGATTCCCTTTAAATATTGAAGGTATGGCAATTAATTTTTCAGATCAAATGCTGTCAGCAATTTTCAGGGAAACTCCTCACTAATTTCCATTCCATGGATATTTAGATAATTTAACTTTCTATTTTTTGTGTTTTTCTTCTAGTCAAGTCTTGCTTGAAGGATTGGAGGTACTTCTATCAGGGGTAACTTATGCCACGCACTCATTGAGTGATAATGACACAATAAAGCAACAGATAGATATAGTAAAATGAAAGGTCATTTACGCAAATCTTTTGGGCAGCATATCCCTATACTACATAGCGCTATGCCACACAGAACTCTGATTGCAAACTGTATGAATAAGGTCCGAAATGTCACTGATTTCATTTGTTGGATAACAATTCTCATTAAAACTAAAATATACCTTGCAACTTTAAAGGGAACCTGTCAGCAGGATTGTGCACAGTAACCCACAGACACTGTTAGGTTGGCGCCGTTATACTGATTAAAATGATACCTTGGTTGATGAAATCCGTCTTGTGGTTGCTGTTTAATCTTTATTTGTAGTTTTCATATGCTTGTGTAAGGTTCTGTGTACATGTTCCTGAAACTCAGTTTGTTCGTCAGCCATTTTACTTTCTGTCTTGCTGCAGCTATCTTGCCCTCAGTCAAAATGGAGTTTCCAGCTTGCATGTTCCCGCCCTGATTCTCTCCTTTTGCTTCTTAAGCAGCCACAGCTGAGCAATCAGTGCTTCAGAATCTAGCCTGCAGTGAACCTGTGACCTGACTCCTAAAGCCTTGGACCTTGTACTCCAGCTATTCCTACTGAGGAACTCTGAAGCACTTGTGGACTCTGAACCTGCTCTTTGAAAGACCCACGTTTGCATGGACTTACGGTAACAGAGAAAAAGATCCTGAACCTGTTGTGGAGAGTGATTGCTGAGCTTAGATTACTCTGGCCTGCTGTGTCTCCTGCTTCTGTGTCTGCAAACTGTGTGACTATTTTTGCCAACTTGTATGAAGTAATACAAGACTTTCTATATCAAACCTGTGTCTCATGTATTTTCATCGCACCCAAGCACAATACGCTATATGAACTGTACTACATAAATTACAAGATTCTGAAGCCAAAACGTTAGTGTCTGCTGGGTCTGGAAAGGCTGTGTCTGCTGCAACTGTGGATATCGGATGTCCGGTTGTACTTTCTGTGATGACAGTGGTTGTGACTTCTCACAACCATTCCAGGTGAGCAATTCCCTTAAGTGTTTTTTTTTCTGCAGTGTTACCACAGGTAAACACTATTGTTTTTTTTTTTTTTTTTCTCTCTCTTTTTTGTCTGCTGTAACTGTGGATATCAGATGTCCGGGTGAACTTTCTGTGATGATAGTGGTTGTGACTTCTCACAACCATTCCAGGTGAGCAGTTCCCTTAATTTTTTTTCTCTCTGCAGTGTTACCACAGGTAAACACTATTGTTTTTTTTTTTTCTCCTCTCCTCTTCTTCCAGTACTCCTGTCTTAAAAGATCTGGAAAATGGAGGCCCGCATAAAGGAACTTTGCGGAGTGACTGATAATATCCTTGCAGATTTGCAGAATATAAAGACCCGTTTTTCAAGCCTACAGGACCTCACTAATCACAATTTGCAAGTGTTTGGACAGACTGCCCAGGATTTGCGAGCCAGGATTGAGGTTCTAGAAGAGCGAGTCCAGGCTCCTGCCGTAGCCCCGAGTTCTGGGATTCCCAAGTTGCCCCCTTTTCGTTTTGGCGGTGAACGTGAGAAATTCAGGGGATTTATTAATCAATGCAATCTTTTTTTTTCTGCACATGCTTCACAATTTCCCACTGAACGATCTAAGGTGCTTACTATAATTATGTTGCTTACCAACAAGGCTTTGATGTGGGCAAACCCTCTGATTGAGACTGAGGATGATTGTTTGAATCACCTTGATGCTTTTATTTCAGCCATGGGGCAGGTGTTTGATGACCCCAATCGAGGTGCAACAGCTGAAGCAGCCATGTTAGCTTTGCGCCAAGGTAAGCACTCGGTAGCTGAATATGCCTTGGATTTCAGGAGATGGGCCCTTGATACAACCTGGGACAGTTCCGCCAAAAAATCTATTTTTCGAAAGGGGTTATCTCCACTGATTAAGGATGAACTTGCTCGTGCCGACCCTCCCACTGCGTTAGGTGACTTTATTAACTACTGCATCCGTATTGATACTCGTCTGACTGAACGCAGGCAAGAGAGATGGTTCGAAAGCAATCGCACTAACCTTTTCCTACCTTCTTCTCCAGCTAAGGAACCTTTGAGTAGGATTACAGGGAACCTGAACCTGAACCCATGCAGGTAGACTCTTTACAACGACGGGTTAGTGATGCACGCAAGGAACATCGTTTTAAGGAAAATCTATGTTTCTATTGTGGTAAGTCAGGGCACTTCATTATAAACTGCCCCAGCCGTTCTCGTAAGACTACTGCAGCACTCATTCATTGTGAGTGTTGCGAGAGGGGATCTGTCAGGTCCGACCTCAGGCTCCAGAGAGATCTGCAGCAACAGATCTTGATTTCTCGGACTTAAACTCCGTTACCTCTGAGGACGTTGACTGTGTAAACGCTGCCATTTTTCAAGTTTCCTCAGCGGTGTCCCAGCTGAGTTGTAAGAAAAACAATTCTCATTGCTTTCTTTCCATCAAACTCTGGGTTGACTCAGCTTGGGTGTCTAGCTCTGCTATGATCGACTCAGGGGCAAGTGGAAATTTTATGGATGTCTCCTTTGCTCTGAAACAGGGGATACGTTCAGTGAAGAAGGCTACTCCAGTACAGATGGAAACTGTGGATGGCTCCCTGCTGACCTCTGGACCAGTGGATCAGGAAACAGAGCCTTTGAGGGTTCTTATGGGTAAAGATCATCAAGAGAAACTGTCCTTTATGCTTATCTCTTCTCCCCACTTTCCCATTATTCTAGGGCTACCATGGCTGCAGGCTCAGAATCCTACCATTAACTGGGAGACCAAGGAATTACACTTTCCAGAGAAACAGATGAGTCCAAAAGTTTCAGCTTGCTCTGTTCCTAAAGGAACCATGTCAGTCCCTGAACTACCAGCTGTATACCAGGACTATGTGGATTTATGTGACAAGAAGAACGCTGACCAGCTTCCTCCTCACCGTCCATATGATTGTCCAATTGAATTATTGCCTGGAGCAGAGATACCTTTTGGTAAGATCTACCCCCTGGCGGGGCCCGAGCTAAAGGCTTTAAAGGATTACATAGACGAAAATCTAGCCAAGGGCTTCATACGCCCCTCTTCATCTCCTGCAGGTGCACCCATCTTCTTTGTAAAGAAGAAAGATGGATCTCTGAGACCATGCGTAGACTATAGGGAACTCAATAAGGTTACTATTAGAAACCGTTATCCATTGCCTTTAATCCCTGAGTTATTGGAGAGAGTGCGACATGCCAAAATTTTCTCTAAACTAGATCTTCGTGGGGCCTATAACTTAGTCCGTATTAGACCTGGGGATGAATGGAAGACTGCATTCAGGTCACGCTATGGACACTTTGAATATCTAGTTATGCCTTTTGGTCTGAGTACCGCCCCAGCCACTTTCCAACACTTGGTGAATGACATCTTCAGGGATCTCCTAGATACATTCGTGGTAATTTATTTGGATGATATTCTAATTTTTTCTAACTCCACAGAGGAACATCATGGACATGTGAGAATGGTCTTGGAACGTCTAAGACAAAATCATCTTTACATCAAACTTGAAAAGTGTGAATTCCATAGGACCGAAATTCAATTTCTGGGGTATGTACTGTCTACACAAGGAATTAGTATGGATGGAAGCAAAACCCAAGCCATCAAGGATTGGCCAAGTCCTAGAAATGTGAAGGAGGTACAGCGCTTCATCGGGTTTGCCAACTTCTATAGACGTTTCATTAGAAATTTCTCTGAGGTAGTGTCACCTATCACCCAACTTACCCGGAAAGAGTCTAGGTTCTCCTGGACTCCCCAAGCCCAGGAAGCATTTTCCCGTCTAAAAGATAAATTTACCACTGCACCTATCCTAGTACATCCCAACCCCAAGCTTGCCTTCATAATAGAGGTGGATGCTTCAGACTGTGCCGTTGGAGCTATACTCTCTCAGAGAACAGGTGAGAAGAATGTCTTGCATCCCTGTGCCTTCTTTTCCCAGCAGTTGTCTTCGGCTGAGAGGAACTACGATGTGGGCAATAGAGAGTTGTTGGCCATTATTGCCGCCTTCAAAGAATGGAGAACCTTCTTCAGGGAGCTGCACAGCAAATAGTCGTCCTGACAGATCATCGTAACCTTGAGTTTATCAGGTCGGCTAAGTGCCTGACTCCTTGCCAGGCTCGCTGGAATCTTTTCTTAAACCAATTTAATTTTATCATTTCTTATAGACCAGGATCGCGCAATGGAAAGGCTGATGCACTCTCTAGGATTTACTCAGCAGAGACACGTCCAATTACTCCTCCTAAGACTATTCTTCCTGACTCTAGATTCCTAGGAGTAATTCATAATCAAGACCTACTTAAGGACATCAAGGAAGCATACCATGCGGATTCCTTTTTGGCACAACCCCCAAGGGACGTAAGTCTTGTCTTTAAGAATGGTGTGTGGATTCAGGGACAACGCCTGTATATTCCTGAAACAGTCAGATTGAGAGTATTGCAACTCATTCACGATTCCAAGATAGCTGGGCATAGAGGAATTCTAAAGACACAGGAATTTCTCTCTCGTTTCTTTTGGTGGCCCACTTGCAGGAAGGATGTTTTAAACTATGTCACTTCATGTGAAGTCTGTGCAAGATGCAAAACACCTCGCTCCTCACCAACTGGTCTGTTACAGCCTCTTCCCACCCCGTCCCGCCCGTGGGGATCCATTTCTATGGACTTCATTGTGGAGTTACCAACCTCTCAAGGGAAGAACACCATTCTAGTGGTGGTTGACCGTCTAACAAAGGCAGCTCATTTTATCCCTTGTGTCGGCTTACCCACTGCAAAACAGACATCAGATTTGATGATTAAAGATGTGTTTCGCTTACATGGAGTACCGGATGAGGTTATTTCGGATCGAGGGGTGCAATTCACTTCTAGGTTTTGGCAAAATTTCTGTGCAGCATTGGACATTAAAGTAAACCTTTCTTCTGCTTTTCATCCCCAGACTAATGGACAGACCGAACGAACCAATCAAACCCTGGAGCAGTATCTCCGCTGCTTTATCTGCCACCTACAGGATGATTGGGTGGATCTACTTCCATTAGCTGAGTTCTCGTATAACAACTCTCAGAGTGCCTCCACTAAGCAGTCTCCTTTTTACTCAAATCTAGGTTATCATCCTAACATTCTACCACGATTTCCCATAGAAACGCCTTTACCAGCAGTGGCTGAAAGAATCACGTCTTTACAGAAGAATATGGATCTTCTAAAGGAGAATCTGGAATCGGCTCAGGAAAGGTACAAGAAAGCAGCAGATAAATTTCGTAAACCTGCACCAGCTTTCAAGGTAGGAGACTTGGTCTGGCTGTCAACCTGAAATATTAAGTTAAGGATTCCATCGTCTAAGTTGGGACATAAGTACATTGGACCCTATAAAATCAGTAAAATTATAAGTGCCGTTGCTTGTCGTCTTCAACTGCCCAGAACTATGAGAATTCACCCTGTCTTTCATGTATCCCTACTAAAGGCTGCGACACCCAATACGTTTCCTGGACGTTCTTCTCCTTGCCCTGACCCAGTGCTAGTCGATGGTCAGGAAGAATTTGTGGTGGAAAGGATTTTAGATTCCAGGTTGTATAGAAATCAGTTACAATATCTGATTAAATGGCAGGGCTACCCAGTGGAGGACAACTCATGGGAACCAGTCAATAACGTTAATGCTCCTCGCTTGCTCCGTCAGTTTCATCAGAGGTACCCACACAAGCCTGGCCTGAGGTCATCCGGAGGTTGTCCCTAAGGGGGGAGTAATGTAAGGTTCTGTGTACATGTTCCTGAAACTCAGTTTGTTCGTCAGCCATTTTACTTTCTGTCTTGCTGCAGCTATCTTGCCCTCAGTCAAAATGGAGTTTCCAGCTTGCATGTTCCCGCCCTGATTCTCTCCTTTTGCTTCTTAAGCAGCCACAGCTGAGCAATCAGTGCTTCAGAATCTAGCCTGCAGTGAACCTGTGACCTGACTCCTAAAGCCTTGGACCTTGTACTCCAGCTATTCCTACTGAGGAACTCTGAAGCACTTGTGGACTCTGAACCCTGCTCTTTGAAAGACCCACGTTTGCATGGACTTACGGTAACAGAGAAGAAGATCCTGAACCTGTTGTGGAGAGTGATTGCTGAGCTTAGATTACTCTGGCCTGCTGTGTCTCCTGCTTCTGTGTCTGCAAACTGTGTGACTATTTTTGCCAACTTGTATGAAGTAATACAAGACTTTCTATATCAAACCTGTGTCTCATGTATTTTCATCGCACCCAAGCACAAGACGCTATATGAACTGTACTACATACATTACAGCTTGTGCTTCGGGGTGGACCTGGGGGGTCTTCATGTGGTGCTTTGATTAGGTCCCTATTTTACATATTGAATATTATATATATATATACATATATATATATTGTAAGCTTTTCAGGGGATATAGCTCTAGGATCGCTGTCTGAGTAGACAGAGTGGCACGAAAACAGTTCATTCGGACAGCAGTTCTGGTGAAAACTGGCCGCAACCAGCTTTATTAAAGTCCACAGCAAACAGATAAAAACAAATCATAAACAGAAGACCTAGGCTTGTCTAGCCACTAATTACACATAGATAGATTTCCCTATCTATCCGGGTCCAGACTCTAACAGTCTGTGCCCAAAACAACACATATGTTCAGCCTTTAACAGCATTTACCAGCATTGAGGTTCACAAAGTCTCCTCCTTTTGTCTGAAGGCACATCCAACGTCCAGACTTGAGAGAGCTCCACTCCTATTCAGCCGCTATTCGCACGGATTCTCACTGAGACTACTCCTGTGTCCGGGGTACATTGAGCACCCAGACTGAGATAGCTCAAACTCCTGGAGACGCTTCTTGTGCCGGGACACCTTCCTGTGTCCAGACTGAGCGTGCTCCCACTCCTGGAGACTGCTTCTTGTGCCGGGACACCTTCCTGTGTCCAGACTAAGCCAGCTCCCACTCCTGGAGACTGCTTCTTGCAGACACCTACTTCTGGTCTCCTAATTAACAGCTGAATGGTTTCAGGCCTGAGCTGCAAGTGTGTGCTGAATGTGAGATGTAGTGACCTTTCTCTACCACTAGGTTTACAAAGCCACACATTTCCCTTATACCATACAGCACAGTACCTAGGTGAAATGTACACCCCATTCAACACATATTCCTTCACTGTCTCACATATCCCCTCCCTCTTCTCCAGACCGGAAGGCTGGTCATCCAGACCGGAGGGCTGGTCAACAATCCAACAGAGACAGTGAACTCTGGACCAGTCATGGCCCTCATCAGCTTCATCTTCACCACTGTCATTTGTATCTTCACCTGAGTCATAGCCAACATCAGCTTTCTCTTCATCTGAAGCATCCGCACTACCCTGTACCCTCCCAGGCCTATACTCTCTGCGGGCCTCGGGTATCCTGCACGGTTTCATCTTGACCTTAGGGCCGGGCTCAGTTTCGATATAGTGCCTGGCCAGAGAAGTACGACCCGGCACATCAGAACACTTCTGCTGACTCTTCCTCAGAAACTCACGTACCTCCTGTCCCTGGGGCACTGACCATGTGTCACCAACTATCACAGAAGGTATAGGGGTTTTTCACTTTTCTCCAGTTCCCCACCTTCAGGCTCTTCTGGCAGGACATGCCCAGAAGCCCTACCGTCCGTCCTATACTCTACTTCTTCAGTCACATCTGGCTCACTGTCAGGGCTATACCCTTCATTTTCTTTCATATCCTGCTCACTGTCAGGGTTATACAATTCATTTTCATTCACATCTTGATCTGGAACCTTAGTTAACATGTCATCCACAACATTAACTGCACCATCTGGTCCCTCAAGTATGTGACTATGTGACAACCCCAGCACTATACTTCTATATAGTTCAGGTACTAGGAGCTGACTCACGACCTCTCCCTGGACTTCAGTGTCCCTATACAATAGGCTATTGTCCATGGCAGCATGAGGAAACCTCTCCTCAGAGCCAGGCTCCTGGGAAACCTCATTTAGAACAATCATATTTTCCTGTGCCGTCCTAAAAATGGGGTCTCGCCACTGCTCACTCTCAAAATTGTCACAGGACACAGGCAAGTCAGGGATACTCGGTTCCCGAGAACCACCATCCTCGTCTCCCAACATCACCTGTAAAGGAATTTCATCACTATCATAGTCATCATTATTATCAATATCATTATCATGACTATGATCAGTATCATCATCACTATCATGATCATCATCACTATCATTATCAGCATCAGCATCATTATCATGGTCATCATCATTATCACATAGGTTTAACGGCCCACTAGCATTGTGTTCCGCCCCTCGGGACTGCGCACCCTCAATAGGAGCTTCATCACACTGTCCATCAGAAACATTTCTCCCCCAGAGATCCTTAGACCGGGGAAAGTCATTACCCAATATGACGGGTTGCACCAGGTTCTTCACTACCCCCCCTTCATATGAAACCTCCCCGAGTTTGGGGACCAAGTCCACGGCAGTCTCTGGGTAGACTTTGGTGTCTCCATGGATGCACACCATACTCAGGTGCTTATCAGGGATGAAGTCCCTATCAATCAGGCTGTCACATACGGAAGTCACTGGACTCTCTGAGTCCAAGAGGGCCTGTGCTGGGCAGTCATTTACAACCACCGGGCACATCTGTGGTCCAGTCTCTTCGGCTGAGGTGGACACACACACAGGCTCTGCGCAGGGAGAGAGGGATCTGCCAACATCACAATACATAGGCTCCCCCTCTATTGAACAGCCGGCTGCAATTTCACGACATCTCCAACACTGTCCACCACAATCACCCTCCCATATGTCCCCTCGGGCCTGAACCCGCTTATCAGCATACCCCATGTCCCCAACAGCTGGAACGCTCTTACCGCGAGAGTTCAGCGTCCGGGAACTCCGAAGTGACGACCTCTCAGACGGCTGTACCTCAGGAGGACGTGCTCGGGCGTAGCGGTTCACTATCACCTTTTCAACTCCATAATCAGGTGTGCTGACTGCAGACTCCCAACTGTATCTCCAGTCACGAACTCCCCTGGCACGGGCTGTCACCGTCACACCCAGCCGGGTACGAATCTCTGCTTTCAGCTTGGCATAGTCTTGGCTGTCCTGCTCGCTCAGGTCAGCATAGGCCACCTGGGGCACTCCAATCAGATAGGGTGCGACCATCATGGCCCACTCAGATAGGGGCAGATTCTCCTTCTCTGCCAGTCTCTCAAACCTAGTGAGATATACCTCCACATCATCACGAGGTGTCATCTTTTTCAGGGACCGTCTTACCGCCTTCTTTACAGCGGACAATGCAGGCGACTTTGCAACATTACTTTGGGACGATGCGCCACAAGTCCCCTGCAGTGCTGCAACCTGCTCAAAAAACAACGGTTATTCTCCTGCTGCTGCTGCAGGAATTGCTGCTGGGCCTGCTGCATGCGCTGCTGGTGCTGCAGGCGCTGCTGCTCCATGCTCTGCTGCATGCTTCGCTGGGCCTGTACCAGGTACTCAATGAGCTCCTTCATACGGCCGGACTTATCTGTCTCAACCCCGGCAGTTTTATGTTGCACATTAACTTGCGCCATTTGTTCAAACAGCGCCTCCATGCTGTCATCCATGCTGTCAGACTTCTCTGTCTCAACAACGGCAGTCTTCACTCAAGACATACACACTCCACAGTCTTTTCCACAGAAAAATTCCGCTCTGCTGTGCAGACACTTTTTTTTTTTTTTTTTTCTGCAAACTCTATTAGGGCTACTGTCTCTTTAAGACTGCTCCAATCAGACGTTTCTCTTGACACACTTTTTTTTTTTTTTTTTCTGCTGCTATTTCAACAGACTTCACCTTTATTGCTGTCTCTAAGCCACTGTGCTGCATGCACATTCCAGCACCATTTGTATCAGCCACTTTCTGCCCCAGCACTCTCCGCCAATTGTAAGCTTTTCAGGGATATAGCTCTAGGATCGCTGTCTGGGTAGACAGAGTGGCACGAAAACAGTTCATTCGGACAGCAGTTCTGGTGAAAACTGGCCGCAACCAGCTTTATTAAAGTCCACAGCAAACAGATAAAAACAAATCATAAACAGAAGACCTAGGCTTGTCTAGCCACTAATTACACATAGATAGATTTCCCTATCTATCCGGGTCCAGACTCTAACAGTCTGTGCCCAAAACAACACATATGTTCAGCATTTATCAGCATTTACCAGCATTTACCAGCATTGAGGTTCACAAAGTCTCCTCCTTTTGTCTGAAGGCACATCCAACGTCCAGACTTGAGAGAGCTCCACTCCTATTCAGCCGCTATTCGCACGGATTCTCACTGAGACTACTCCTGTGTCCGGGGTACATTGAGCACCCAGACTGAGATAGCTCAAACTCCTGGAGACGCTTCTTGTGCCGGGACACCTTCCTGTGTCCAGACTGAGCGTGCTCCCACTCCTGGAGACTGCTTCTTGTGCCGGGACACCTTCCTGTGTCCAGACTAAGCCAGCTCCCACTCCTGGAGACTGCTTCTTGCAGACACCTACTTCTGGTCTCCTAATCAACAGCTGAATGGTTTCAGGCCTGAGCTGCAAGTGTGTGCTGAATGTGAGGTGTAGTGACCTTTCTCTACCACTAGGTTTACAAAGCCACACATTTCCCTTATACCATACAACACAGTACCTAGGTGAAATGTACACCCCATTCAACACATATTCCTTCACTGTCTCACAATATATTGAAAAAAAAATCACCTGCAGCAGGCAGGCGGCGGCGCTTGAGATGCAGCATGATCGCTTGTGTAATGTGCAGTACATTCTTGTATATTATGTTATAAATAAATTCATCAGAAAAAAAATGTCTCTGTGCCTGCTATCGGTGAGCATTTACAATCAATTAGAAATTGGAGTTTGCATGAAAAAAAAAAGTTCAAATACTATCTTTCCTGTGTAATGACTTGTATATAAGACTAAATTTAAAAATGATTTAAACAAAAAAAAAATAATGTAAGTAGACCAATATTGAAATTTTTATTATAAAATTGGAAATGTCAGTGTAATTTATAAAGAAAGCAAGAACTGTCTAAAATTAGATGGAAGAGGGACTCAGATACATCTGTATTAGACATAAAATAGGGCCTCATACACATTCTGTTCAAATTGTCATGTAGTGGTACTACTAGAAGAATAAAGGGAAAGTGTAGTTGTGGTACTCTTATATTCATAAAATCTATGTACACAGTGCAACGCCTTCCAAAAATTACAAGCAGGGTCATCCATTGACCGTTTAGGGCAGAAGCTATGGACCTCATGCAAATATTGTGAACAAAGTGTAGTTCTGCTACTCCTACACTCATAAAAACTCTGCATAAAGTTGAAAGCATGGTAACAATTACAAGCAGGGTCATCCATACACCCTTGAAGGCACCAACTGTGGTATCTCATTCAAACATTATGAGCAAAGTGTAGCTGTGGTACTCCTACACTCATAAAAGCTTTACGAACAGTACAAAACCTGCAAAAATTACAAGCACGGTCATCTATTCTCTATTAAATGCACCAACTGTAGTGCCTCATTCAAATAGTAAGAAAGTGTATTGTGGTACTCCTACACTCATAAAGGCTTTGTACACAGAGCAGAGCCAGAAAAAAATTATAAGGAGGGTCATCCATAGACCCTTGTAGTCAACAACTCTATTGCATCATTCAAATATTAAGAAAGTGCAGTTGTGGTATTTCTACACTCACGCTGGAGTCACACACAACGTATAAATATACGGACAGTGATCCGTTTTTCATCCGTTGTCAAGGTGTGGCTGCGTATTTTGCTCATGTAAGCCTCCGTATGTAATTCGTATGGCATCCGTATAGCATTTTTTTCTCGCAACCTTGCAAAATGGACATTTAACGGTTTTGAGGCCTGAAAATCATTTAAATCATCATCAGCAACCCTATTTATTGCCTCTACAACAGGTGGCAGCCTCCAATCTGCCTATTTTGGTGCTGTGATTGTGTTGTTGTACTGTTGGTTTGTTGCTAAACATGTCAGACAGACATATGTTCACCCCAACTGAGCGTGTTCTATACAACTGGGTTTTGTCACGCCGCTTTGGCCAGCCATACCCAGTGATTGTGGATCCGAGGAGGAGACGAATGTGGATCCATCCGCTTTTGAGGCAATGCTTCACTAAAGGCCATTTCCACCGTCTCTATGCATCTCTACGGACACATCCCGACAAGTTTTACCAATATTGTCACATGAGCCTTGCCACCTTTGATGTTTTGTTGGAAACAGTGCGCCCTGGGATCACCTTTCAGGACACCAGGATGCGCAAATGTATATCTGCTGAGGAGCGCCTTCTCCTTACGTTAGGGTATGTATTCCTCATCCTCATACTCTATGTTGATGATGTTTCCATAAATGTAGTATCTAGTTTGGGTTACCATTTTCGGTTAGTTTCTTCTTAATATATCACAAATCTCAACTCTTACCAAAAATAATATGTTTTTTTTATGTAAAAGTCACAAAGCCATTGTATATATTTTTAGGTTGTGATAGGCTGGCTTGTTAGTTATACACTGTTGTGATCTATATGATTTTTGATAAAACGTGCACATGTTTTAATTTGTTTTTTTTAAACATTTGTTTGCTTTTAGCTTCCTCACAACTGGTTTGTCATATGCAGCACTCCATCATGAATTATTGATTGGAAAATCTACGATATCTGGCATAGTCCGGTCTACCAGTACCGAAATGTGGGCACGACTACATCAAGTGGTCATGCCTGAGCCCAAGATGGAAAACTGGTTGCGAATTGCCTGGGGATTTGAGGAGCACTGCCAATTTCCCAATTGTATTGGAGCCCTGGATGGGAAGCACATCCGTGTGCGTAAACCGCCGAACTCAGGGTCCCAAATCTATAATTATAAACATTATTTCTCTATAGTTTTGTTGGCTCTGGTTGACAGTCACTACTGGTTTATAATTGTAGACATTGGGGCCTATGGAAGAACTGGAGACTCTAGAGTCTTCAATTCTTCCATTATGGGTCGGCGGCTGTGCAATAACCAGTTGGACTTACCACCACCACGTCAGCTTCCAGGCTCCAATCAAGATTCTGTGCCTTATGTCCTTGTTGCAGATGAGGCCTTTCAATTAACCCGTCATGCAATGAGGCTATATCCCAGTTGAAACCTGGACCACCGGCGCAGAATCTTTACCTTGCGCCTATCACGCACATGACGACTGGTGGAGTGCGCCTTTGGCATTCTTTGTGCCAAATGGCGGTTCCTCTAGTCAGCCATCCTACATAACTTCACCAGAATTCATGATTGCTCCTCATCTGATGGTGCTGAAGGTCTGTTGGCCAATGTGGGTAGTAAAGAAAATGCTAGCACAGCTTCCAGAAGAGGTGCCACAGTAGGTTCCCAAACCAAATACCGTGTATAGAAAAACTGGGCACACTCATAAATAGTGTAATAGGTGAAAATTTAATACATGCAGTGGTCACTTAGCTAGGACAAACGTTTCGGTCCGAAGACCTTCATCAGTGTGCTAGTGACAGTGCTGTAAATAGATAAACATGACTTGCATATAGAGCTGCGTAACGTCGCATCCAGGAGACATTGCAAGTTTGCGATCACTGGAGATATATACGGATCACAATTACTCTCTGCGACGTTACGCAGCTCTATATGCAAGTCATGTTTATCTATTTACAGCACTGTCACTAGCACACTGATGAAGGTCTTCGGACCGAAAATTTTCACCTATTACACTATTTATGAGTGTGCCCAGTTTTTCTATACACGGCCAATGTGGGTAGGCCTAGACCACATGTGATCCCTCACTGTCGTCCACTCTCAGGACTGAAAGTGCATGATGTTTTCACAAATTATTTTTTAACACTTCAGGGTGCTACTCCCTGGCAAGAGCATGCCTTATCTATGTTGTAATTTTAAAATGTTTGTGTATATAAAAACCTTTTTTCCTTTTTTTAAATTGTTGTGTGTTTTAATTTACATTATATTAGACATTTTATATTCGTGAGTTTAAGTAGTGAATTCAATAGGAGACGACACTTGGCATTTTAGAATTTTTTATGTAGCCAAAATAAATCTTTTGGTACTGAAAACCATATTAGAGTCATATGGCTTTTTTGTCCATACAAATGTGGGCATATCTTATTTTCCATATTTGTTCAATCAAATATTTGAACATACAAATAAATTTGCGCAAGCAACATAACAACAACAACAACATATCTACAAATTTTGGTAGGTTGGGGGTGGTGATGGCGGGAGTCCAGCCTCAGGTTGTTGCTGGCTTTGGTGTCCAACTTGCCCTTCACCCTGTGTGGGTGCATAATCGTTGTCATGATGTATGATGTGGCCAGGATCATGTTGCTGACTAGAGAAGTGGCCAGAGGGATAATGGAGATGATACTCCTGGGGATTATGGTAGCCACGTGAGTCATACTCCCCAATATGGCCATGTCGTCCAAAGCCAGGTTGAGACCAGCCTCCAACACTGGATCTGAACAAGTGGCCATATTGGGCAGGTGGGTTATAGGATGCCATTTGAGCCTGTGGTGGGCAAGGTTGGGTTTGGGGGGAAGGGGGTGAGGTGTAGGCAAACGTGTAGGAGATGCCTCAGATCCATATTGAGCATGCACTTCTGTGGTGGGGGCAACTCGGAGGAGGTTACGGCGTGACAGCTGCCACCACTCCAAGAACTCAAATACCTCATATGGGGTATTGGGGGGTGTGCATGCATCAATGAGGATCTGAATGGATCCTCGTACACATAGCCTCACCTCACGGGGTAGGGGACGGAGGTACTGGGCCAGGTTGCGCGAATATGCCTCCTCTTCCTCATCCTGAGCAGCTCTGGACAGGTAGTTGAGCACCTCTGTGTCAACATGCCTCCCAGTATCAGAGGTAGAGATTTGTCACCTTCGTCGCCCACGGCGGGATATGACAGCAGCCTGGGGGAGGCCTCAAGCCGCACAGTAGGGCTGCTGCTGTTGCCCTGGTCCTCAAGGCTGCCGGGTGCTGGTGCAGATGCTGGTGGAGGTACTAGTGCAGATGGTGGTGCAGATGCTGATGCAGGTGCTGGTGCGGGTGCAGGTGGAGCTTGTGGGATGCAGCAGGAAGGCTCAGAAGCTGGGCCAGCCACCTCTTCACCTCCCCCGACCAGATCTATAATGGCCTCAGAATCCGACCCTGTCTCCCTCTCAGTGAGGTTGGACTGAGTTCTGTTATGAAATTTAAAAAAAAAAACGTTGGAGATATGACCCTAAACACCATATATGTAATGTGGTGTGATGTATGTACTTACGGTCTGAGATTTATAATGGGAGCCAGAAATGCCAGGCGGTAGAAATATATATACTTTCGCTTGGTTGGTCCTGCATCTCCACTCCTGGCCCTCTGCTGACGTTCCCGCCTGTATTGATCGCGGATGCTGCGCCAGCGTCTCATCACATCTTCCACTGCAATGTGACACAATAATTTATTAGTAGATTGCTTAAATTTGAGCAACAAGTTTATATACATTTAACATAGTCATGTCGCCTAGTAAGGTGTCAGTTATTAGAACCATAATCTCCATTACACAGAATGAGCAAACACTACACATAATAGGATTTTAGGGGCTAGTGGGAACACGTGTTATTTAGTGCAGTTATTATGATTATCAATAAATGAGAGAACTTACTAATTTGTTGCTGTCCCTCACGTGGACGTTCCTCAAAATCTGGAAACATTTGTCCACAGATGAGCCTCCATGACGCCTCTTTTCTGGCCCGGTCGGAATAATGTGCATCCCTCTGGTCCCAAAGTTCTGGCCTTTCCTGGACCAGAACGATAAGCATCTCTACATTGATGTAAGTAGACATGCTGCAGGACTCCGTGGAGGCATTCTTCTGGCATGTCTGGAGCGCTTTTTCAGCTAATTAGCATATCTAAGCTTCCTGATAATGGCTTGGTACATTTCCTGTCACCTGGAAAAGTCTTGCGTATTTCACGCAAGTCACATGTGTGGTCCGTGTGTAATCCGTATTTTTCTCGCACCCATAAACTTGCATTGGTCATGAGGAGAACAGAACTGGGTATGGTACAGGGGTAACAGAGAATGTGTAAAACAGGTAAACTTATCAGTCTGATGGTTTCTGGGTAGCGTGGCGTCGCAAGTGACGCGTGAAGCCTCTGGCCTGGTCCTGAAGAAAGTTGAGGCACTGACTCCAGACTGAAGCCACATATCTTGTCTCTCCTAGGCGAGGTCCTGCGTTACTGGAGCGATGTACGGGCTGTGAAATAGGCAGTGGTACCGCCGGAGTGGGATTAAGTCCAGTGGCAGAGGTTTGAGTGGAGCTACATTGCTCTGTATGTTCCGCCTGGTCAGACTCAGGCCGCGTGCCTGTGGCGGTCAGCGGAACGGTGTGGGAAGTGCTAGGCCGCGTGCCCTCGGCAGTCAGCGGAACAGTGAAGAAAGAACTCACAGTCAGAGGGGTGAGTGTGCACTCTGGCATACGTTGGCCGCAGTCAGCATGCGTATAGGCTGAGGAGCTGCAAGTCGGGCCTGGATCACTACGCAGCTCCACAGAGTGTGAATCAACCTTCTCCTGTGCTCTGTCTTCCCCCAACTGAGTCCCTTTCCCGTGCACTGTCCCTTTTATCCCTGTCACACCCCCTACAGCTGAGTGCAAAGGTCTGTCCGGGTCAGAAAGCTTTACCCCCAGCAACACTGATGACAGCTCCAATGGTTCCGGAATCGTCACAAGAGAGGTACCACCGGCCCGGTCCATCTTCCTACACTCCCCCTCTCCTTTTGCTCGCCATTCCACAGGCAAGTGTTCCAGTAAAACGCGTTGACAGTCTTCTTCTTTCTGAACAATTTGTTGCCAAACAAATTGGTCTTGATTGTATCGATTCGGGGGTATTCCGGCTGTTGTTCGTTTGGAGCGCCGTAAGTCAGAGGGAGTCGCAGAGTCACTTTGGGTGGTCGAGTAGGGTTGCATAGGTGAGGGCGATAGCATGTCCATCTCTACTGGGATGGTCTCCTCAGGAATTTCAGGTGCTTGTCCCCTCTGTAGATCTTCAGATGGCTGTTCAGGACTTTCTTCTTCTTCACAATCTACTACTACTGGCTGAGGCTCTTCAGGGGCTTCTTGCACCTTTCCACTTGATCAGGATCCCTTGACAGACAGGATCAAAGCATATGCCAGTGGACTATACGAGTGGCGGAGTTCTCTCCTCTTTCAGGCTGAATTTCATAAACGGCCCTTCAGAACTAATGCGCCGCTTCACCCGATACGGGTTCCTCTCCCACCGGTTCTCCAGTTTGTCTCGAGGATGTTTTTCTCGCACCAATACACAGTCCCCTGCTTGGAGATCTGTCCCCCGCAGTGGCGTTCTTTCTGCATGTTCTAATACTTGGAACCTGGTCCGCACCAGGCTATGCAAAGTCTCTAACCAGTGGCGATGTTCTCGCTCCCAGGTGGACACCCCCGTCCGTGGGTAGTCCTCCTCTGGGTCCAGTTCCAGCTCAGTGATCTCTTTTCCTGATCGACCAAACAGCAGGGTATATGGAGTATAACCGGTGGTACGATGCGTGCGATTGTTGTACACCCATACTAACTCAGCTAAAAACTCAGGCCATCGGGCCTTCTGGTCTTCTTCTAGTGTTCTCAGCATTTGAATTACAGTGCGGTTGAACATTTACAGGCTCCATTTCCCTGAGGATGATATGGCGTTGGTTGTGCGAGACTTCTCAATCCGGTACAGACGGTGTAATTCCTCCATCACCTTCCCTAGAAAGCAGGCCCCCTGTCAGAATGAATTCGCTTTGGACAGCCGTATACCCGAGTAAAATTCTTACAAATGGCATGCGTGGCGGATTCAGCAGTCCGATCACGTGTTGGGGTCACAACAGCGAACTTCATGAACCTGGTCCGCACCAGGCTATGCAAAGTCTCTAACCAGTGGCGATGTTCTCGCTCCCAGGTGGACACCCCCGTCCATGGGTAGTCCTCTGGGTCCAGTTCCAGCTCAGTGATCTCTTTTCCTGATCGACCAAACAGCAGGGTATACGGAGTATAACTGGTGGTACGATGCGTGCGATTGTTGTACACCCATACTAACTCAGCTAAAAACTCAGGCCATTGGGCCTTCCGGTCTTCTTCTAGTGTTCTCAGCATTTGAATTACAGTGCGGTTGAACCATTTACAGGCTCCATTTCCCTGAGGATGATATGGCGTTGTGCGAGACTTCTCAATCCGGTACAGACGGTGTAATTCCTCCATCACCTTCCCTAGAAAGCAGGCCCCCTGGTCAGAATGAATTCGCTTTGGACAGCCGTATACCCGAGTAAAATTCTTACAAATGGCATGCCGGTGGATTCAGCAGTCCGATCACGTGTTGTGGTCACAACAGTGAACTTCATGTTGTGGTCCGTCATTACCAGACAATACTCGCATCCTTGAAAAGCTGGTCCAATAGTCAGGTAGTCTATCATTAGCACCTCCAGAGGGGCTGATGTCATGATGGTTTGTGTAGGAGATCTCTGCTCCGGTGATTTTGCCAACTCATATCTCCTGCATAGCCTACAGATGTCTGCCACTACGGCCTTCAGTCGAGGATGGTAAACTAATCGTTGTAACCCATGGAAGGCTTTTTCTTGGCCGAAGTGCGCTCCCCTTTCATGCACCTCTGCTGCCACTTTAGATAGCAGCGTCTCCGGTATTACCACTTGCCAAGTGATACCCAGTTCCCACTGTAATTGAACCTTCCGGTACAGCAGTCCATTCCTCATATGAAGTCTTTCCCACTGCCGAAGAATCTGTAGAGCTTCTGAAGACAGGGAATTTCGCTCTTCTTGACTGGGAAGTTGCTTAGACGTCACCCACTTTCTTAGACAGGCAAGTTCCCCATCTTTCTGCTGTAACAGAACCCACTAGTCGCGAGATCGGCCCAAGACACCCTCCCGGGCCAACACTGTTCCTGCGTCGCTACCACCATTTTGACAGTATTTCGAAACGTAGGGATCTCCTCATCCTCCAATTCTTCATCTCTGTTTTGGCCTAGATAAGGCGTCAGCATGAGTATTCTCAGCCCCTCTTTTGTAGATGACTTTATTTCTATACTTTGCCATTCTAGCTACCCATCATTGCTCCAGAGCTCCTAGTTTCGCATTCTCCAGATGAGCCAAAGGGTTGTTATCGGTTCAGTACCAGTACTTCAGACCCGGATAGGTATTCCGTGAACTTCTCATTCATAGCCCACACCAACGCCAGCAGCTCTAGCTTGAAGGAACTGCAATAGTCGGGATTTCGTTCGGACTCGTGAAGGGACCGACTCGCATAAGCAATCTCCTTCTCTCTTCCATCCTGCATCTGCAACAACACAGCCCCAAGTCCATGCAAGCTCCCGTCAGTGTGGAGAATGAACGGTTGAAAGAAGTCCGCATAAGCCAACACAGGTGCCTATGTCAATGCCTTCTTCAAATCTTGAACTGCCTTTTCCTGCCGTTCTCCCCATCGTATAGTCCAGTTCTTGGCTCCTGAGGGTACTCCCTTTAACAATTCTAGCAGAGGGTTCACTGTGCGGATACAATTTTTCACGAAACGCCGATAATACCCGATCAGTCCGCTCGGACATCTTTCACTGTCGTCAGGGTAGGCCAATCCTGCACTGCAGCAATTTTCTTCCCAGACTGTTTAACCCCTTCAGCTGAAACGACGTGACCCATATACTCGATTGAGTGCGAAACAGATGACATTTCTGGGGCTTCACTTTCAGACCGTCTCTCTGAAGGCAACCCAACACCTGTTTCAGTCTTTGTAGATGGTCCTTAACCCCTTACTGCCATCGGACGTACTATCCCGTCCATGGTACCTGGGCCCGTATGACCGGGGACGGGATAGTACGTCATAGGCGATCAGCTGCGCTCCTGAGGGGAGCGCAGCTAATCGCCGCCGGGTGTCAGCTGATTATCACAGCTGACACCCATGACTGTGTGTCAGGAGCGGTCACGGACCGCTCCCGGCACATTAACCCCTAGCACACCGCGATCAAACATGATCGCGGTGTACTGGGGGCACAGGGGAGGATCGCGCAGGGTGGGGGCTCCCTGCGCGCCCCCCTGAGACCCTCAGAGCAGCGCGATGTGATCGCGCTGTTCTGAGGGCTTCCTCCCTCCCAGGACCCGGATCCAAGATGGCGCCGGGGTCCTGGAGGGAGGCGGCTACCTCAGTGCCTGCCGAGAGCAGGCACTGAGAAGCCTGCATCTATGCCTTTGCGATCGCTGGTGTGACAGAGTGCTGTGCACACTGCCACACCAGCGATCTGATAAAATACTGTGATGTCCCACCCTGGGAAAAAAGTAAAAAAGTTAAAAAAGTAAAAATAAACATGTGTAAAAAAAAAATCCAAAATAAATAAAAAAAAAAAAAAATATTCCCCAATAAATTCACTTCTTCCTGTAAATAAAAAAAACAAAACAATAAAAGTACACATATTTGGTATCGCCGCGTCCGTAACGACCCCCCCTATAAAATTGTCCCACTAGTTAACCCCTTTAGTGAACCCCTTAAAAAAAAAAAAAAAAACGAAGCAAAAAATCAATGCTTTATCATCATACCGCCGAACAAAAAGTGGAATAACACGCGATCAAAAAGACCGATATAAAAATACATGGTACCGCTGAAAACGTCATCTTGTCCCGCAAAAAACGAGCCTCATAAAGCATCATCAGCGAAAAATAAAAAAGTTATAGCTCGCAGAATAAAGCGATGCAAAAATAATTATTTTTTATATAAATTGTTTTTATTCTATAAAAGCGCCAAAACATGAAAAAATGATATAAATGAGGTATCGCCATAATCGTACTGACCCGAAGAATAAAACTGCTTTATCAATTTTACCACACGCGGAACGGTATAAACGCCTCCCCCAAAAGAAATTCATGAATTGCTGATTTTTGTTCATTCTAACCTCCCAAAAATCGAAATAAAAAGCGATCAAAAAACGTCACGTGCTCGAAAATAGTACCAATAAAAACGTCAACTCGTCCCGCAAAAAATAAGACCTCACATGACTCTGTGGGCCAAAATATGCAAAAATTATAGCTCTCAAAATGTGATGATGCAAAAACTATTTTTGCAATAAAAAGCGTCTTTTAGCGTGACAGCTGCCAATCATAAAAACCCGCTATAAATAGTAAATCAAACCCCCCTTTATCACCCCCTTAGTAAGGGAAAAATAATAAAATTAAAAAAAGTATTTATTTCCATTTTCCCATTAGGGTTAGGGTTAGGGTTGCGGCTAAAGTTAGGGTTAGGGTTGGCGCTAAAGTTAGGATTAGGGTTAGGGTTGGGATTAGGGGTGTGTTAGGGTTAGGTTTGTGGTTAGGGTTGGGACTAGGGTTAGGGGTGTGTTGGGGTTAGAGTTGGAGTTAGAATTGGGGGGTTTTCCGCTGTTTAGGCACATCAGGGGCTCTCCAAATGTGACATGGCGTCTGATCTCAATTCCAGCCAATTCTGCGTTGAAAAAGTCAAACGGTGCTCCTTCACTTCTCAGCTCTGCCATGCGTCCAAACAGTAGTTTATCCCCACATATGGGGTATCAGCGTACTCTGGACCCCAAGAGTTATTGTGCAATTTGTCCTATTTCTTCTGCTACCCTTGGGAAAATAAAAAACTGGGGGCGAAAATATCATTTTTGTACAAAAAAAATATTTTTTTGTTTTTATGGCTGTACATTATAAACTTCTGTGAAGCACTTGGGGCTTCATAGCGCTCACCACACATCTAGATAAGTTCCTTGTGGGGTCTATTTTCCAAAATGGGGTCACTTGTTGGGGATTTCCACTGTTTAGGCGCATCAGGGGCTCTCCAAATGCGACATGACGCCCCCAGACCATTCCATCAAAGTCTGCAATCCAAAACGTCACTACTTCCCTTCCGAGCCCCAACGTGTACCCATACAGTAGTTTTCTCCCACATATTGGATATCAGCGTACTCAGGACAAATTGGACAACATCTTTTGGGGTCCAATTTCTCCTGTTACCCTTGTAAAAATAAAATATTGGGGCAAAAAAATCATTTTTGCAAAAAAAAAAAGGATTTTTTATTTTTACGGCTGTGCGTTATAAACTTCTGTGAAGCACTTCGGGGTTCAAAGTGCTCACCACACATCTAGACAAGTTCCTTGTGGGGTCTATTTTCCAAAATGGGGTCACTTGTGGGGGGTTTCCACTGTTTAGGCGCATCAGGGGCTCTCCAAATGCGACATGACGCCCCCAGACCATTCCATCAAAGTCTGCAATCCAAAACGTCACTACTTCCCTTCCGAGCCCTGACGTGCGCCCATACAGTAGTTTTCTCCCACATATTGGGTATCAGCGTACTCAGGACAAATTGGACAACAACTTTTGGGGTCCAATTTCTCCTGTTACCCTTGTGAAAATAAAATATTGGGGGCAAAAAAAATCATTTTTGTAAAAAAAAAAAGATTTTTTATTTTTACGGCTGTACCTTAGAAACTTCTGTGAAGCACTTCGGGGTTCAAAGTGCTCACCACACATCTAGATAAGTTCCTTGTGGGGTCTATTTGCCAAAATGGGGTCACTTGTGGGGGGTTTCCACTGTATAGGTGCATCAGGGGCTCTCCAAATGTGACATGACGCCCCCAGACCATTCCATCAAAGTCTGCAATCCAAAACGTCACTACTTCCCTTCCGAGCCCTGACGTGCGCCCATACAGTAGTTTTCTCCCACATATTGGGTATCAGCGTACTCAGGACAAATTGGACAACAACTTTTGGGTTCCAATTTCTTCTGTTACCCTTGTGAAAATAAAATATTGGGGACGAAAAAATCATTTTTGTAAAAAAAAAAAAGATTTTTTATTTTACGGCTGTACGTTATAAACTTTAGTGAAACACCTGGGGGTTAAAAGTTCTCACCACACATCTAGATAAGTTCCTTGAGGGGTCTAGTTTCCAAAATGGCGTCATTTATGGGGGTTTCCACTGTTTAGGCAGATCAGGAGCTCTCCAAACACGACATGGCGTCCAGCCAATTCTGCGTTGAAAAAGTCAGACGGCGCTCCTTCCCTTCCAAACTCTGCCATGAACCCAAACAGTGGTTTACCCCCACATATGGGGTATCAGCGCACTCAGGACAAATTGCACAATAACTTTTGGAGTCTTGTTACCCTTGGAAAAATAAAAATTGGGGTGAAAAGATCATTTTTGTGGAAAAAATATGATTTTTAAATTTTACGGCTCTACGTTATAAACTTGTGTGAAGCACTTGGGGTTCAAATTGCTCACCAAAGATCTAGAAAAGTTCCTTAGGGGGTCTAGTTTCCAAAATGGGGTCATTTGTGGGGGGTTTCCACTGTTTAGGCACATCAGGGGCTCTCCAAATGCAACATGGCATCCAATCTCAATTCCAGCCAATTTTGGTTGGAAAAAGTCAAATGGTGCTCCTTCCATTCCGAGCTCTGCCGTGCGCCCAAACAGTGGTTCCCACCCACATATGGGGTATCAGCGTACTCAGGACAAATTGTACAACAACTTATGTGGTCCAATTTCTCCTGTTACCCTTGAGAAAATAAAAATTAGTGACTAAAAGATAATTTTTGTGGGAAAAAAATAGGATTTTTTATTTTCATGCCCGGGCATTATAAACTTGTGTGAAGCACTTGGGGGTTCAAAGTGCTCACCAAAGATCTAGATAAGTTCCTTAGGGGGTATAGTTTCCAAAATGGGGTCACTTGTGGGGGGTTTCCACTGTTTAGGCTCATCTGGGGCACTGCAAACGGAACATGACCCCCATCAACGTCTGCATTCCAAAACGTTACTACTTCCTTTCCAAGCCCTGCCGTGCACCCAAACAGTTCCCCCCCCCCACATATGGGGTATCAGCGTACTCAGGACAAATTGGACAACAACTTTTGGGGTCCAATTTCCTTGGGAAAATTCAAAAATTTGGGACTAAAAAATCATTTTTGTGGAAAATTGTTTTTTTTTTTTTTCACACCCAGGCATTATAAGCTTTTGTGAAACACTTGGGAGTTCAAAGTGCTCACAACAGATCTAGATAAGTACCTTAGGGGGTCTAGTTTCCAAAATGGTGTCACTTGTGGGGGTTTCCACTGTTTAGGCGCATCAGGGGCTCTCCAAACACGACATGGCGTCCAATCTCAATTCCAGCCAATTTTAGTTTGAAAAAGTCAAACGGCGCTCCTTCCCTTACGAGCTCTGCCGTGTGCCCAAACAGTGGTTTTCCCCCACATATTGGGTATTGGCGTACTCAGGAGAAATTGCATAACAACCTTATTTGTCCATTTTCTCCTTTTACCCTTGTGAAAATAAAAAAAAAGTTTGTAAAAGATCATTTTTGTGGCTAAAAAGTTAAATATTCATTTTTTCCTTCCACGTTGCTTTAGTTCCTGTGAAGCACCTGAAGGGTTAATAATCTTCTTGAATGTGGTTTTGAGTACCTTGAGGGGTGCAGTTTTTAGAATGGTGTCACTTTTGGGTATTTTCTGCCATATAGACCCCTCAAAGTGACTTCAAATGAGAGGTGGTCCCTAAAAAAAATGGCTTTGTAAATTTTGTTGTAAAAATGAGAAATCGCTGGTCAACTTTTAACCCTTATAACTTCCTAACAAAAAAAATTTTGGTTCCAAAATTGTGCTGATGTAAAGTAGACATGTGGGAAATGTTATTTCTTAACTATTTTATGTGACATATTTCTCTGTTTTAAGGGAATAAAAATTCAAAGTTTGAAAATTGCAAAATTTTAAAAATTTTCGCCATATTTGCATTTTTTTCAAAAATAAACGCAAGTTATATCGAAGAAATTTTACTTCTAACGTGAAGTACAATATGTCACGAGAAAACAATCTCAGAATCGCGAAGATCCGTTGAAGCGTTCCAGAGTTATAACCTCATAAAGAGACAGTGGTCAGAATTGTAAAAATTGGCCCGGTCATTAACGTGCAAACCACCCATGGGGGTGAAGGGGTTAAACAAAGCGGCATAAACAATGATGTCGTCTAAATAGATGAGCGTAGCTTCAAAGCTTTAATCACCTAGACACCTGTCCATCAACTGTTGAAATGTTCCAGGGCGTTGGCCAAACCAAATGGCATCTGATTGAATTCATACAGTCCCATAGGAAGTGTAAAGGCTGTCTTTGTCCGGTCCTGCTCTGACATCCGTACTTGCCAGTAACCACTGGCTAGATCCAATGATGAAACAAATTTGGCGTTTCCCAGTGCTGACAAGGATTCTTCAATTCTGGGTAATGGATAGGAATCTCGTACGCTGCAGGCATTGAGTTTACGATAGTCTACATTAAAGCGTAGTGTACCATCCTTCTTCCGCACTAGCACGATGGGGGCAGCCCACAGGCTTTGACACTCTCTTATGACGCCTTTCTGCAGCATTTGTGTAAGCATTCCTTTCACCCCTTGATATAGTTGTGGCGGGATTTGTCGGTACCGCACTCTTATGGGTGCTGCATTCCCAGTCAGTATCTCATGTGTGATTGCCATAGTGCAGCCAAAATCATCCTCGTGGCGTGTGAACACATCCTGATATCACCCCAGTAGAGCTTCTACCTACTGGATCTGCAGTGGTGTTAGGTCTGTTATCTCAGCCTGCATCAGCTCCAATATACGCCGCCCCTCTCGAATTTTCTGGGGTTCGGGTGTTAGAGATGTATCCACAGCCACGGTCCAAGGGTCTCCCTGCTTCACAGTCAACTGCACGGCCTGAGGTGGTATCACTTCTTCTGGCATGTCCATAATTCGAGACCCTTCACTTCTGGGAGGTCACCTTCTCTCAAATTGACACAGCATACTGGGACCGTCCCATTGCTCACAATGGCGAGCGTTCATGCCACCAGGAGCCCTGGAGGAAGTTATTCCATAGTAGTTGGTTCAATCTGGATCTCAGCTCCTTCTATAGGCATACAAGCCCGCACAAGCAGGGTAAGCACGGTCTGTCCTAGTGATAGAACAAGTTTAGCAGAGGTGGGGACTATCACTTTTCCCAGCGTTCCTCCATCACCGGAGGACTCCTGAGCTTGTGCCACTCGGATTAACTGTTGGAACACTCTTCTTTGGGGAGTTTGTGAGCTCCACTGCTTCAGGGTTACATCTGCTGGTTCATTAATAAGGAGACACCCGAACTACTTCAGCATGCTCATCCCCATGGTGATGGCATGTCGGTTACCTGCTTATCCAATGGTCAACACCACTCCCTTTCGACCCAGATCTTTGCCATAGATGGTTATTTGCATCCAGACCACCCCTGTGACCGGGATGGGCAGGTGATTGGCTGCTGTCAACTTTATCACTGGGCCCCACTCAAGCTGCACTGCTTCAGGATAGTGTCGCCAAAAGTAAGCTTCAGGCATTTGTAGTTACCTGTGAGCCAGTATCCACCAGACAATGTGCTGCTCGACCATCCAGTTCAGCCCAGACGAGAGGGCATGTAGATACTAGATTTGCCGGACTTCTGTTACTCCTTCGTGACTGTTCAGGCTCCGGGCGGTGTCCCCTGGCTCGGAGCCCTTTAGTTTAATGGACGACGTTGAGGGGGCCTCCCCCGTCGTTGGCACTCTTGAAAGAAATGTCCAATTTCTCCACAATTATAACAGGTGAGGGGTCTTTCTCGATGGTACAATCTCCTTTCTCAGCAGGGTTCGGGGTCATCTCTGCCCTCCGGTGGATCCAGGGTACATACTGACTTCTTCTTTACTTCATCCAACTCTCCTCAAATACCCTAGATTTCCTGCCACAATTCCTCCACCCATTGGGGCTCTGTAATCATGTTTACAGATACCTCTCCGCTCCGGACCTTCCCCACCGGGACTGCGACTCCCTGCTCTTGCTCGTGTGTGCGTGCTTTGCTTCCTATCTCAGAAAAGGTCATGAGAGGATTCATCCGCAAGTGCTCCCGCAAAGCCTGTTTCATCAGCACGTCCTGCAAGCCTGTCACCAAATGGTCCCGCAGCAGTACTTCAGAAGGCCCTACGCCTATGTCGTCTTTTCTAATGATAGTAGTATGGATCTCCTGAAGGGCGTTCATGTACTGCGTTACTGTCTCCCCATCCCTTTGCATACGGCTAAATAGAAGCATCCTCAACTCCCCTAGTCCATGGGGTCTCCATGGGTCTCCTCTAAAATTTGTAGCACCTTATTAAAGGTGTCTCGCTCCCTGGGGGGTGGGAACATGACTGAATCTCTGGAATTTCCATCTGTTGCCATCATGGCCACCTCGGCTTCTAATGCAAGGGTCATAGGGTGCATCATCATCATCCCCCTAATGCGCTCAGTCCAGCTCCATAACATAGTATTATTCCCGTAAACTTAGGGAGATTGTTCAACATTGCCCCACAAAGAGATTCTGGACCTAGGGCTCACCCCAACTGTTTGATCTGCCGCCTCCATGCTGGTAGACTGCATCCTGCCGACTACACCAAGTGTTAGATAGCAGATATCGCGGGATGCAGTGATGAGCAGGAGGCACAGCAAGAGTTAAAGGGTTAATTACTGGGAATACTCCATGCAGGGAGATAAGGGGTTATGAGGAGAGCAGAACTGGGTGTGGTACAAGGGTAACAGTGAATGTCTATGAAAAGGGTAAACTTATCAGTCTGATGGTTTCCGGTTAGCATAGGCTTAGAATCCCTCGGTGGCGTCACAAGTGACGCGTGAACCTCTGGCCTGGTCCTGAAGAAAGTTGGGGCGCTGTCTCCGGATGGAAGCGACATATCCTGTCTCTCCTAGGTGAGGTCCTGCATTACTGTAGCTATGTACGGGCTGTGAAATAGGCTGTGGTACCGCCGGAGTGGGATTAAGTCCAGTGGCAGAGGTGGGAGTGGAGCTACCTGGCAATGTATGTTCCGCCTGGTCAGACTCAGGCCACGCGCCTGTGGCAATCAGCGGTGTGGTGCGGGAAGAACTGGGTCGCGCGTCCTCGCCAGTCAGTGGGAGGGTGAAGGAAGAACTCACAGACAGAGGGGTGAGCTTGGGTATACGTTGGCCACAGTCATCATGCGTATAGGCTGAGGAGCTGCAAGTCAGGCCTGGATCACTACGCAGCTCCACGGAGAGTGAATCAATCTTCTCCTGCTGCATGCTCTGTCTTCCCGCCAACTGAGTCTCTTTCCCGCGTACCACCTCTTTTATCCCTGTCACGCCCCCTACAGCCGAGTGCAAAGGTCTGTCTGGGTCAGAAAGCATTCCCCCCTGCAACACTGGTGACAGCCCCAATGGTTCCAGAACCGTCACGAGAGAGATACCACCGACCCGGTCCATCTTTCTAAACACATATGTCAGTCATTAAGTGGACAATCCCAGTAACTGCGTTGGAATGGGCACAGGTGATGTTCCCAGACATGTGTTGGTATAAGCCGGGGATGCCACTCTGGGAGAAATAGTGTTGGCTGGGGACCGAGTACTAAGGGACAGTTGCAGCCATGAGTCTCCTGAAATCCTCCATTTCCACAGCCTAAGCAGCCAACATTTCCACTTCAAGCAGCCTGGAAATGCGCCTGTTTAGTGTTTAGGCCTGTGGGTGGGTGTCTGGGAACATTCTATTTTGTTCCAAGGCCTGGGGTAGGGACAGCTGAATGCTGTGCTGGTACAAGGATTTGAAAGTGCTTGATGATGATGCCTCAGACTGTGCAAGAACAGGTGCAGGGCGGCAGGCATCTGTGCCATTATCAGACCAGGGTATTGGAACCACCTAGCACAGGGGAAGAGGTAGCAGTGTCACCCACTGACATCAATTGTGGATCCATTTGTTCTGGCCCTCTTAGTGGGGTGTTTAGATGACATGTGCTTGACCATACTGGTGGTGATGAGGCTCTTAGTGGTCAGTCCCCTGCTTAACTTGGCATGACACAGGTTGCAAATCACCATTTATTTGTCTCAGAAGTCTCTTTAAAAAAGTCCCAGACTGGGGAACAAATAAGTCTTTGACGGAAAAATTCATGAGTGTCAGTGCTCTGCGGAATAGTTGCCCACCTTGCCCCTCTGGTCACTCCACTGCCTCTTCCTGCTTGTTTTGGTGCTGCCAATCCCTCCCCCTCAGCGCTTCTGGGTTCGCTTTGAATGCCAGCTTGGGTGAGTGACTTCGTCATTCACCACCTCGTCTTCCACCGCCGCACCATGTTCCTTCTGACTTGGTGACTTAACAACAACCTGATTTATCGGTAACTGTGTCTCATCATCATCTACCTCCTTAGACAAAATTTACCATTTTACCATTCCCCGCCATCATCTACTTGTGACCATGGCTGTTCTAAGTTTTATGCATTACTAAACAGCATGTCATACTGTACCCCCTTAAAACATGCAGGGGGAGAGGCTACAATCAAGAAATGATGATGTGTAGAGCTTTACGGAGTGTAGGATTAGTGGTCTCCTGGGATTAAACGTGATGTGAGGATGGAGGATCAGAGTGAGTATTAAGTGATCCAGAATAGGATCCGACAGATCTTCAACTACACCCAATCCAACAGATGGACACCCAACCAGGAGTGTTCACATTTCCAAAAATTATTGGCAGACAATACCAAAGTGGCATCAATTTCACCACAGTAGAAACAGTATAATAGAGATCGACAAATCTTCCACTATGCTGCCCAATACAGCATCTGGACACCCAACCTGGAGTTTTCAAATTTTAATAATGTGGGCCTGACACCACTGAAGTGGAATAAATGTCATCACAAGAATAAAAATAGTATAATTTGGACCGACACGTCTTCCACTACAGCCAACCCAGCAGCCAACCCAGCAGATGTAGACCAACTGTTCACATTTCCACAAATTTGTGTTAACATCAGCAGCAGCAGCCACAGCAGGCACAGAAGCCACACTAAAGATATCACAGAGTGCAGTTACATGACATTAATGCCGCACACTAAAAAATGCAATGACACTTAGTCTGTATAGTCTGTGATTGGGGTTCAAAAGTCCTTGGAGATCCATGATTTGTTCATCTTGATTAAAGTTAGGTGGTCTACACTTTCAGGGGACATCCAGCTGTGCTTATCCATCAGGACACCACCAGCGGCGCTGAAGACACATTCTGAGAGAATGCTGACTGCCGGGCACAATAAAACCTTCAATGTGTGTGAGGCAAGCTCAGGCCACTCATCCATTTTGGAAAACCAAAATGTGAAAGGGTCCAAACCCTCCCTGATGTTATTGATGTTCAGTTCAAGATACTCCTGCACCATCCTCTCCATTTGTTCACCACATGTAAGACTTGGACTTTGTTGTGCTGCTGGTTGAGCTGGTAAAAAAAGTGTCAAAGGACTGACAGAAATAGTTTCTTCCACTTCCACTACTGCTGCTGCTGCTATTCTTTTGGCATTTACGAATTGACGTGCCGAAGGTTGGAAGTCTAGAGCTGCAATGCGAGCTGTGTGCTTCACTGCTGTCTTGGGGAATAGTGATGTTGATGATGGCATAGTCAGCACTAACCATCTTAGTAGCTATTTCAAAACTGTGCAGAAAGGTGCAGAGGTCCTTAGTCTGTACCTACTCCTTAAACATGACATGTGCCATGTCCGTACTGCGTTGGCCCAAGCTATACTACATGACATACTGCTTCTGGGCTCATTGCTGCTGCCACAGTCGCTGCAACATGTGCAGAGTGGAATGTGTAGGCACATCACATATCAACCTGTCAACTGGCATGGACAAAGACCTCTGTACTGATGCAAGTCGATGACCTGAGGGATGCGAACGGCGGAAATGAGCACACAGCTTCCGTGCTTGCTGGAGCAGCTCACCCAGGCCAGGATAGTGTCAGAGAAAACACTGTAGCTCCAGGTTGAGAAGGTTAGCCATGCTAGGCACGTGCATAAGAATGCCTCGCTGTAGGGCCACCACAAGCTTCGCACCGTTATCAGACACGGCCTTCCCTAGATGCAGGTTCAGCAGAGACAGCCATAGATCAAACTCAGCCAGGAGAGCTGTCCACTAGAGTTGAGCGAAACAGGTCGGTCAGATTCGAAAATCGCCGACTTTCGCCAAAGTCGGGTTTCGTGAAGTCGGCCATGCGGTCGTCGACCCGAGCGCCAAAGTCGGTTTTCCCATAATGCTTGCAGGTGCCTTTTCTCAGCCAATAAGCAAGGGCGCACACTGTGGGCAACGAGATTACATGGGCAGCAGCCACCACCATCTTAGAGAAGGGCATTGCAGTGATTGGCTTGCTTTGTGTGGCGTCATAGTGGCTATAAAAGCCCTGACCGCCGACCGCCATTTTACTTCTGCCGATGTTAGCGCAGGGAGAGGTTGCTGCAGCTGTTTCTCAGTAGGGAGAGGGTTAGGCAGGAAAGAAAAGTGATTCTGTGCTTGTGCTGATAGCAATTGTGCTGTACAGTTAGTGTGCAGTGACAGGGAGGATTTTGTTGTGTGCAGCAGCGCTGGTTATTAGGCTGCCTGCCAGTGACAGGGGAGGATTTTATTTTGTGCAGCAGCAGAGCTGGTTAATAGGCCGCCTGCTAGCTGTGTTGCTGTGTGTACACTGCTGTGCAGACTGCTTTTTACACAGCACTAATACTTTTATTCTTTTTTTCTGCACAGTTACCGAGCGTTCATATTTTCCCACACCGTATAGAGCTGTACGCTCCTCACACAGTACCGTACACCGGCTGGTATCACGGACAAATACATGCTGACAATCTGTGTGTGACTCTGGAAACATATATGGAGATTTACAATTTTTTCACTATACTATATAAATCTGGTATCTGGTGATACAGTACCCTTTTTCAGCTTTTTATATTCTTGTCTAATCCATACTGAGACTGAGAGCGTCTGTGTGTGACTCCTGAAATATATACGGAGATTTACAATTAATTCACTATACTGTATACACCTGGTATCTGTTGATACAGTACCCTTTTTCAGCTTTTTATATTCTTGTCTAATCCATACTGAGCCTGAGAGCATCTGTGTGTGACTCCTGAAATATATACGGAGATTTACAATTAATTCACTATACTATATACACCTGGTATCTGTTGATACAGTACCCTTTTTCAGCTTTTTATATTCTTGTCTAATCCATACTGAGCCTGAGGGCGTCTGTGTGTGACTGCTGAAATATATACGGAGATTTACAATTTTTTCCCTATACTATATACACCTGGTATCTGTTGATACAGTACCCTTTTTCAGCTTTTTATATTCTTGTCTAATCCATACTGAGCCTGAGAGCGTCTGTGTGTGACTCCAGAAATATATATGGAGATTTACAATTAATTCACTATACTATATACACCTGGTATCTGTTGATACAGTACCCTTTTTTAGCTTTTTATATTCTGGTCTAATCCATACTGAGCCTGTGAGCGTCTGTGTGTTACTCCGGAAATATATATACGGAGATTTAAAATTACCCCAACACTGTATACAGCTGTACGCTTGTGATACAGTACCCCTTTTTCTGCTTTTTATATTCTGGTCTAATCCATACTGAACCCGAGAGCGTCTGTATGTGACTACTGAAATATATACGAGATTTACCATTTTTTCACTATACTATATACACCTGGTATCTGGTGATACAGTACCCTTTTTCAGCTTTTTATATTCTTGTCTAATCCATACTGAGCCTAAGAGCGTCTGTGTGTGACGCCTGAAATATATACGGAGATTAACAATTACCCATAGACTGAATACAGTGTAAGCTTTTCAGGGGATATAGCTCTGGGATCGCCGTCTGGGTAGACAGAGTGGCACGGAAACAGTTCATTCAGACAGCAGTTCTGGTGAAAACTGGCCGCAACCAGCTTTATTAAAGTCCACAGCAAATAGATATAAAACAAAATCATAAACAGAAGACCTAGGCTTGTCTAGCCACTAATTACACTTAGATAGATTTCCCTATCTATCCGGGTCCCGGCTCTACCAGCCTGGGCCAAAACAACACATATATTCAGCATTTACCAGCATGGAGGTTCACAGAGTCTCCTCCTTGTGTCTGAAGGCACCTTCAACGTCCAGACTTGAGAGAGCTCCCCTCCTATTCAGCAGGTTTCCGCATGGATTCTCACAGAGACTACTCCTGTGTCCGGGGTACATCAAGCACCCAGACTGAGATAGCTCAAACTCCTGGAGACACCTTCTGTGCCTGGACCCCTCCTGTGTCCAGATTAAGCGTGCTCTCTGACTGTGTTCCAACACACCTACTTCTGGTCTCCTAATTAACACCTGAGTGATTTCAGGCCTGAGCTGCAAGTGTGTACTGAATGTTAGGTGTAGTGACCTTTCTCTACCACTAGGTCTACAAAGCCACACACCTCCCTTATACCAGTCAGTAAAGTAGCTAGGTGAAATATACACCCCATTCAATACACATACTCTCACTGTCTCACATATCCCCCCCTCTTCTCCAGACCGGAGGGCTGGTCATCCAGACCGGAGGGCTGGTTAACAATCCAACAGAGACAGTGAACTCTGGACCAGTCATGGTCCTCATCAGCTTTATCTTCACCACTGTCATTTGTCTCTTCACCTGAGTCATAGCCAACATCAGCTTTCTCTTCATCTGAAGCATCCGTACTACCCTGTACCCTCCCAGGCCTATGCTCTCTGCGGGCCTCGGGTATCCTGCACGGTTTCATCTTGACCTTAGGGCCGGGCTCAGTTTCGATATAGTGCCTGGCCAGAGAAGTACGACCAGGCACGTCAGAACACCTCTGCTGATTCTTCCACAGAAACTCTCGTACCTCCTGTTTTTGGGCACTGACCCTGTGTCACCAACTGTCACAGGAGGTATAGGGGTTTTTTCACCTTTCTCTAATTCCCCCTGAACCTTTTTTAGCACATCTACTTTCTTAAATATCAGTTGGTTCATAAATTCTATTTCACAGAACTTAAGCACCTCTGCCATGGTCTCTGACCATTTTGAGCCACACTGTTCCCACAATTGGCACTGTAGAGGAAGCTGATCGTTTTTCTTTTTCGGTACACATAATTCATCCTCTTCTTGTACAGGCTCACTTTGCATAAGACTCAGAGCTCTTACTTCTTTCTTCAGGAGATCCTCATGGCTCTGATCACGCTCCTTCATCACAGTTTGGAGTTTTTTCTGAGAAGTAATCAATTCATCTGGTACCTGTTGGACGTCTTGTATGTCTTCGGCCCCTTCTTCAGGCTCTTCTGGTAGAACATGCTCAGAAGCCCTACCGTCAGTCTTACATTCTGCCTCTTCAGTCACATCATTATGGTCTCCAATATTTCCATTTATTCCGGCTTTCAAGTTCTCCTTGATAGCGGCATCTGTATACTCAGAACCCGCCGGATTCTTCTCTTCCACCACGTTCTGCATCCCATCTGAGCTCCCGTGTGTCTGCAGCGGCAACGGAGTGACACATCGCTTTTCCCATTTGTTGGGACGTGGATCCGATGTAGACTCCCTGAAAGTGCGCTTGAGCTCACCAACGCCAGCCCGATGTCTCAAAATCTCATCTTGTGACTTATCCAGATCCCTGGTATCACTCGGGAACACTGCTGGGGCTCCGGGCGCCGAACTTCCAGCCTGAGCTTCACGAGTTGCAGCTACTGATGAGGCATCTGGTTTGGTGTCTACCACTTCTATGGCTTTTTCCACCTCTGCAGCATCACCTTCAGAGTCCTTGGCATGATGCAGATCCACACCACACACCGACAACTTCTCATCTTCAACAGCATCCACTTGTGCTGTGTTCAGGTTCAGAGTCCTGCCTTTAAAGCTCAGCTCTCCTCCTTTCACCTTAGTCTTCGCCAGGGAACCGGCCAACTGTAAAACATCTTCAGATGCCATCTTCTGTCTGGCTGTAAGGTCAGCATCAGCTTTCTTCTCAGGACTCTCAACCTCCTCTGCTACCATGCCTTTCTCATTTGCACTGGTTGCTTTATTGTCATCAGATGATTCACTATCACTCCCACTATCCCTGTCTGACCCCTTTTCCTCAGATACATCCGGGTCACTTTCAGGGTTATACACATCATTCTCATTCTCATCCTGCTCACTTCCAGGAGTATACAATTCATTCTCATTCACATCCTGATCTGGAACCTTAGTTAACATGTCATCCACAACATTAACTTCACCATCTGGTCCCTCAAGTATGTGACTATGTGACAACCCCAGCACTATACTTCTATATAGCTCAGGTACTAGGAGCTGACTCACGACCTCTCCCTGGACTTCAGTGTCCCTATACAACAGGTTAGTGTTTATGGCAATCTGAGAAAACCTCTCCTCAGAGCCAGGCTCTTGGGAAACCTCATTTAGAACATTTATATTTTCCTGAGCCGTTTTAAGAGAGGGGTCTCGCCACTGCTCCCTCTCAAAATTGTCACAGGACACAGGTAAGTCAGGGACACTCGGTTCCCGAGAACCACCATCCTCGTCTCCCAACATCACCTGCAAAGGAATTTCATCTCTATCACAGTCATCATTATTATCAATATCCTCATCATGACTATGATCAGTATCATCATCACTATCATGATCATCATCACCATCATTATCAGCATCAGCATCATTACCATGGTCATCATCATTATCATGATCATCATCATTATCATCATCATCATTATCATGGTCATCATCATTATCATGATCATCATCATCATCATCATCATCATCATCATCATCATCATCACATAAGTTTAACGGCCCACTAGCATTGTGTTCCGCCCCTCGGGACTGCACACCCTCAGTAGGAGCTTCATCACACTGTCCATCAGAAACATTTTTCCCCCAGAGACCCTTAGATCGGGGAAAGTCATTACCCAATATGACGGGGTGCACCAGGTTCTTCACTACCCCCACTTCATATGAAACCTCCCCGAGTTTGGGGACCAAGTCCACGGCAGTCTCTGGGTAGACTTTGGTGTCTCCATGGATGCACACCATACTCAGGTGCTTATCAGGGATGAAGTCCCTATCAATCAGCCTGTCACATACGGAAGTCACTGGACTCTCTGAGTCCAAGAGGGCCTGTGCTGGGCAGTCATTTACAACCACCGGGGACCCCTGTGGTCCAGTCTCTTCGGCTGAGGTGGACACACACACAGGCTCTGCGCAGGGAGAGAGGGATCCGCCAACATCACAACACATAGGTCCCCCTCTATTGGACAGTTGGCTGCAATTTCACGACATCTCCAACACTGTCCATCACACTCTCCCACCCATATGTCCCCTCGGGCCCGAACCCGCTTATCAGCATACCCCATGTCCCCAACAGCTGGAACGCTCTTACCGCGAGAGTTCAGCGTCCGGGAACTCTGAAGTGACGACCTCTCAGACGGCTGGTCACGGAGACAGTCTTTGCTGGCGAAGGCCTTCTCCATCAGGCTGACCAGACAATTGGCGTCCTGGTGGTCTCCTTGTCCGACCTCTGGCTGTACCTCAGGAGGACATGCTCGGGTGTAGCGGTTCACTATCACCTTTTTAACTCCATAATCAGATTTGCTGACTGCAGACTCCCAACTGCATCTCCAGTCATGAACTCCCCTGGCACGGGCTGTCACCGTAACACCCAGCCGGATAAGAATCTCCGCTTTCAGCTTGGCATAGTCTTGGCTGTCCTGCTCGCTCAGGTCAGCATAGGCCATTTGGGGTTCTCCAATCAAATAGGGTGCGACCATCATGGCCCACTCAGATAGGGGCAGATTCTCCTTCTCTGCCAGTCCCTCAAACCTAGTGAGATATACCTTCACATCATCACGAGGTGTCATCTTTTTCAGGGACCGTCTTACCGCCTTCTTTACAGCGGACAACGCAGGTGCCTTCACCACATTACTTCGGGACGCGGCACCGAAATCCTTTTTTTGTGCTGCCATCTGCTCAACAAATAACCGGTTATTCTCCTGCTGCTGCTGCAGGAATTGCTGCTGGGCCTGCTGCATGCGCTGCTGGTGCTGCAGGCGCTGCTGCTCCATGCTCCGCTGGGCCTGGACCAGGTACTCAATGAGCTCCTCCATACTGCCGGACTTATCTGTCTCAACCACGGCAGTCTTATGTTGCACATTAACTTGCGCCATTTGTTCAAACAGCGCCTCCATGCTGTCATCCATGCTGTCAGACTTCTCTGTCTCAACAACGGCAGTCTTCACTCAAGACATACACACTCCACAGTCTTTTCCACAGAAAAATTCAGCTCTGCTGTGCAGACACTTTTTTTTTTTTCCTTTGCAAACTCTATTAGGGCCACTGTCTCTTTAAGACTGCTCCAATAGACGTTTCTCCTTTGCTGCTGCACACTCCACAGTCTTTTCCACAACAAGTTCAGCTTTGCTGTGCAGACACACTTTTTTTTTTTTTCTCTGCTGCTGCTTAACAGACTTCACCTTTATTGCTGTCTCTAAGCCACTGTGCTGCACGTACATTCCAGCACCAATTGTATCAGCCACTGTGCTGCCCCAGCATTCTCCGCCAATTGTAAGCTTTTCAGGGGATATAGCTCTGGGATCGCCGTCTGGGTAGACAGAGTGGCACGGAAACAGTTCATTCAGACAGCAGTTCTGGTGAAAACTGGCCGCAACCAGCTTTATTAAAGTCCACAGCAAACAGATATAAAACAAAATCATAAACAGAAGACCTAGGCTTGTCTAGCCACTAATTACACTTAGATAGATTTCCCTATCTATCCGGGTCCCGGCTCTACCAGCCTGGGCCAAAACAACACATATATTCAGCATTTACCAGCATGGAGGTTCACAGAGTCTCCTCCTTGTGTCTGAAGGCACCTTCAACGTCCAGACTTGAGAGAGCTCCCCTCCTATTCAGCAGGTTTCCGCATGGATTCTGACAGAGACTACTCCTGTGTCCGGGGTACATCGAGCACCCAGACTGAGATAGCTCAAACTCCTGGAGACACCTTCTGTGCCTGGACCCCTCCTGTGTCCAGATTAAGCGTGCTCTCTGACTGTGTTCCAACACACCTACTTCTGGTCTCCTAATTAACACCTGAGTGATTTCAGGCCTGAGCTGCAAGTGTGTACTGAATGTTAGGTGTAGTGACCTTTCTCTACCACTAGGTCTACAAAGCCACACACCTCCCTTATACCAGTCAGTAAAGTAGCTAGGTGAAATATACACCCCATTCAATACACATACTCTCACTGTCTCACAACAGCTATACGCTTGTGATAGAGTACCCTTTTTCAGCTTTTATATATTCTGGTCTAATCCATACTGAGCCTGTGAGCGTCTGTGTGTTACTCCTGAAATATATACGGAGATTTGAAATTACCCCAACACTGTATACAGCTGTACGCTTGTGATAAAGTACCCTTTTTCAGCTTTTTATATTCTTGTCTACTCCATACTGAGCCTGAAAGCGTCTGTGTGTGACTCCTGAAATATGTACGGAGATTTACAATATTTTCACTATACTAAATATTCCTGGTATCTGTTGATACAGTACCCTTTATCAGCTTTTTATATTCTGGTCTAATCAATACTGAGCCTGTCAGCATCTGTGTGTTACTCTAGAAATATATACAGAGATTTAAAATTACCCCAACACTGTATACAGCTGTACGCTTGTGATACAGTACCCCTTTTTCTGCTTTTTATATTCAAGTCTAATCCATACTGATCCTGAGAGCGTCTGTGTGTGACTCCTGACATATATATGCAGATTTACAATTTTTTCACTATACTATATACACCTGGTATCTGGTGATACAGTACCCTTTTTCAGCTTTTTATATTCTTGTCTAATCAAAACTGAGCCTGATAGCATCTGTGTGTGACTCCTGAAATATATACGAAGATGTACAATTACCCCTAGACTGTATGCAGCTGTACGCTTGTGATACAGTACCCTTTTTCAGCTTTTTATATTCTTGTCTAATCCATACTGAGTCTGAGAGCGTCTGTGTCTGACTCCTGAAATATGTATGGAGATTTACTATTTTTTCACTATACTATATACACCTGGTATCTGTTTATACATTACCCTTTTTCAGCTTTCTATATTCTTGTCTAATCCATACTGAGCCTGAGAGCGTCTGTGTGTTACTCCTGAAATATATATGGAGATTTGAAATTACCCCAACACAAATATACAACTGTACGCTTGTGATACAGTACCCCTTTTTCTGCTTTTTATATTCTGGTCTAATCCATACTGATCCTGAGAGCGTCTGTGTGTGACTCCTGAAATATATACGGAGATTTACAATTTTTTCACTATACTATATACACCTGGTATCTGGTGCTACAGTACCCTTTTTCAGCTTTTTATATTCTTGTCTAATCCATACTGAGCCTGTGAGCGTCTGTGTGTTACTCCTGAAATATATATGGATATTTGAAATTACCCCAACACTGTATATAGCTGTACGCTTGTGATACAGTACCCTTTTTCAGCTTTTTAAATTCTTGTCTAATCCATAATGAGACTGAGAGCGTCTGTGTGTGACTCCTGAAATATATACGGAGATATACAATTAATTCACTATAATATATACACCTGGTATCTGTTGATGCAGTACCCTTTTTCAGCTTTTTATATTCTTGTCTAATCCATACTGAGCCTGAGAGCATCTGTGTGTGACTCCTGAAATATATGCGGAGATTTACAATTAATTCACTATACTATATACACCTGGTATCTGTTGATACAGTACCCTTTTTCAGCTTTTTATATTCTTGTCTAATCCATACTGAGCCTGAGAGCGTCTGTGTGTGACTTCTGAAATATAAACAGAGATTTACAATTTTTTCACTATACTATATATACTGTACCTGTTATCTGTTAATACAGTACCCTTTTTTAGCTTTTTATATTCTTGTCTAATCCATACTGAGCCTGTGAGCGTCTGTGTGTTACTCCGGAAATATATACGGAGATTTAAAATTACCCCAACACTGTATACAGCTGTACGCTTGTGATACAGTACCACTTTTTCTGCTTTTTATATTCTGGTCTAATCCATACTGGTACCTGGTATCTGGTGATACAGTACCCTTTTTCAGCATTTTATATTCTTGTCTAATCCATACTGAGCCTAAGAGCGTCTGTTTGTGACTCCTGAAATATATACGGAGATGTACAATTACCCCTAGACTGTATACAGCTGTACGCTTGTGATACAGTACCCTTTTTCAGCTTTTTATGTTCTTGTCTAATCCATACTGAGCCTGTGAGCGTCTGTGTGTGACTCCTGAAATATATATTGAGATTTACCATTTTTTCACTATACTATATACACCTGGTATCTGTTGATACAGTACCCTTTTTCAGCTTTCTATATTCTAGTCTAATCCATACTGAGCCTGAGACCGTCTGTGTGTGACTCCTGAAATATATATGGAGATTTACAATTACCACTAGAGAAAGGCAACTACCTGAAACGTGCGTTGGGGAGGGTGCACCAGGTCGCAGGGTACTTCTATCTTACAGGTATCACTTTGATTTTGAATTTGGGATATACACCTATAGTTGTAAATGATAATTTGTTGATACCTGTACCATGGCATTTTGTGAATATGTGACATTGCGCTATATGTTAGCTAGCTAATATTTATGACATTGGAAGCCTTTTCTGGCATCAGTATGCTTCACTCTGTCACATCCATACATTGTATTTATGCCATGATACTTACTTACCCTTGCTGGATGTGATCTGTGCAACATTTTTGAAGTAATTGCTTTATACAGTCAGGGCCAGAAATATTTGGACAGTGACACAATTTTCGCGAGTTGGGCTCTGCATGCCACCACATTGGATTTGAAATGAAACCTCTACAACAGAATTCAAGTGCAGATTGTAACGTTTAATTTGAAGGGTTGAACAAAAATATGTGTTAGAAAATGTAGGAATTGTACACATTTCTTTACAAACACTCCACATTTTAGGAGGTCAAAAGTAATTGGACAAATAAACATAACCCAAACAAAATATTTTTATTTTCAATATTTTGTGGCGAATCCTTTGGAGGCAATCACTGCCTTAAGTCTGGAACCCATGGACATCACCAAACGCTGGGTTTCCTCCTTCTTAATGCTTTGCCAGGCCTTTACAGCCGCAGCCTTCAGGTCTTGCTTGTTTGTGGGTCTTTCCCTCTTAAGTCTGAATTTGAGCAAGTGAAATGCATGCTCAATTGGGTTAAGATCTGGTGATTGACTTGGCCATTGAAGAATGTTCCACTTTTTTGCACTCATGAACTCCTGTGTAGCTTTGGCTGTATGCTTGGGGTCATTATCCATCTGTACTATGAAGCGCTGTCCAATCAAGTTTGCAGCATTTGGCTGAATCTGGGCTGAAAGTATATCCCGGTACACTTCAGAATTCATCCGGCTACTCTTGTCTGCTGTTATGTCATCAATAAACACAAGTGACCCAGTGCCATTGAAAGCCATGCATGCCCATGCCATCACGTTGCCTCCACAATGTTTTACAGAGGATGTGGTGTGCCTTGGATCATGTGCCGTTCCCTTTCTTCTCCAAACTTTTGGCTTCCCATCATTCTGGTACAGGTTCATCTTTGTCTCATCTGTCCATAGAATACTTTTCCAGAACTGAGCTGGCTTCTGGAGCTGTTTTTCAGCAAATTTAACTCTGGCCTGTCTTTTTTTTTGGAATTGATGAATGGTTTGCATCTAGATGTGAACCCTTTGTATTTACTTTCATGGAGTCTTCTCTTTACTGTTGATTTAGAGACAGATACACCTACTTCACTGAGAGTGTTCTGGACTTCAGTTGATGTTGTGAACGGGTTCTTCTTCACCAAAGAAAGTATGCGGCGATCATCCACCATTGTTGTCTTCCATGGGCTCCCAGGTCTTTTTGGATTGATGAGTTCACCAGTGCTTTCTTTCTTTCTCAGGATGTACCAAATTGTAGATTTTGCCACTTCTAATGTTGTAGCAATTTCTTGGATGGGTTTTTTTCTGTTCTTGCAGCTTAAGGATGGCTTGTTTCACCTGCATGGAGAGCTCCTGTGACCGCATGTTTCCTTCACAGCAAAACCTTCCAAATGCAAACACCACACCTCAAATCAACTCCGGCCCTTTCATCTGCTTAATTGAGAATGACATAACAAAGGGATTGCCCACACCTGTCCATGAAATAGCCTTGGAGTCATTTGTCCAATTACTTTTGGTCCCTTTAAAAACAGGGTGGCACATGTTAAGGAGCTGAAACTCCTAAACCCTTCATCCAATTTTAATGTGGATACCCTCAAGTGAAAGCTGAAAGTCTGGACTTCAACTGCATCTGAATTGTCTTGTTTAAAATTCATTGTGGTAATGTCTAGAACCAAAATTAGATAAATGTTGTCTCTGTCCAAATATTTATGGACCTAACTGTATATATATATATAATATATATATATATATATATATATATTTGGTTGCACATTTAATTCCTTATTGCATCACCTGTTTTGTGTTCCCTGTTCATCATGTGTTCTTTTGTCAGTTGACCTCTATCTTAATCTGTTCCATTCCTGGCACTTTTCTAAATAAAATTATATTTATTAATGTTAATTTTTGTTTT